>JAJTUV010000073.1:1706267-2355035 GCA_021653895.1 Mastomys natalensis | reverse complement strand
AAAACAACCTGTGGCTTGCGACTTCAGTTTTGCTTGGGAAAGCGTCTCCCCACTTCTCAGGAAACGTCTTAATGACGCCTGGCACGCTGACATCTACACAGGCACATTTCACCACGCTGTAAAATGGAGCTCTAAAAATAGGCAGGTGGCAGATGAAGGCAATTTATTATGGACCGTCCTCCTCACCTCACCTACAGCCCAGAGCACAGAGTATTCATGAAGTGACTCCCAGTCCTCAGGTGCTGGGATGAGGCAGGCTGGCATGCATCCAGAATTATCTTTTCTTCCACTTGGGGCTACTTAGTCCTTGGGCACCTGCCCTCCCCCCTTGGGCACCTGCCCTCCCTTTCCCCCTTGGGCACCTGCCCTCTCTCCTTGGATACCTGCCTTTCCCCACCTCTGACCCTTGTCTTTTCTCTGATATTTAATTTTTTTTTGCATGTGTAAGGGGTATAATTTAGAATAGTTAGGTTGATTATATAAGAAATAACTTTCAGTGACATCACCGCCACTGTGGCAGTTTCCACCGGTGTCTAATGAGGGCTGTCAACTGAGGTGCTGTGACCTGATTAATGTTTTTCAGGCATAACGACAGGCATTTTGTAAATTAAGCGCTGATATGTTTAGAACTGTTTTAGGTTTGTAGCAAAATCAAGCTGGAGGGATGCAGATTTCCATATACCCCACTGCACGCACATCCGCCCACTGCACTGGTTAATCCCACACGGAATGAACCTACAGACACACGTTTATCCCCAGTGTCCGCAGTTGGCACCCACGTTCTCTCCTGGTGGTGTTCGTTCTGTGAGCTTGACAAACGCACAGTGGTGCAGGTCCACCATTATAGCACCACCCCAAAATGTCAGTGTTCTAAGGTAAAATTAGTCTTAAAAATACGTTTTTATGTCTATGAGTGTTTTTATCCGCATATGTGTCTGTGCACTACATGCATGTAGTGCCCACTGAGGCCAAAAGGGGGCATTCGATCCTCTGGGACTGGAGTGGTGAATGACTGTGAGTTACCATGTATGTGATGGATATCAAACATGGGTCCTCTGGGGCAGGAGCCATGTGAGGCAGAGACTGGGGGGGTGGGGGGGGGTCTGTGATCGGGATGTAAAGAGAATAAATAAATAAATTAATGGAAAAATTAATTATTTAATAAATGTAAGATGAATGCTCATTTCATAAATTGGGGGGGGATCCTCTGAAGAGCAGCCAGCACTCTTAAGCACTGAGTCAGAGCCCCAGCACTGCAGACCAAGTCACATGTGAATGTACCTTCTTCAATATGTTTTCCCATTACATATAAGGTAAAGTTGGTCTTCTCTACCACCTCCAGTCTTGGGCTTGCTCCAGAATTAATCAGGTTTAAACTTTCTTGTTTAAACTTTGCATCCCTGGTAACCCTGAAGCAGCAGCACTAAAGATGCCTCTAGTACTAAGGACAAAGGAACGCTGGGAGCAGGCGTAGGCTATGCCTGTGTCTCAGCAGCTCACAGAAACCCAGCAAAGCTGCGACCGAGTCCCGCCCGTTATCACCGGCTTCATTGGAGTATTAGTCATATACCATTAACCTTTTAAAGTCTTTGTTAAAAGTTTAAAATTAACCTTTTTGAGACTAAAATTAAGCCATTTCTCTTTTCCCTTCCTCCCTCCAAACCCTCCATTTACCCCCATGGCTTCTTTGTTATTTATTTTTTAATGTCATATTGGCTCATTTTTATTATTTATTTACACTCCAGATTTTATTCCCTGGCCTCCTCGTCCACCCTCTGACTGTTCCACATCCCATACCTCCTCTCCATCCCCCTGTCTCCACAACACAGCTTCTTCTTTAACTTTTGCGATTATATGCACGCAACCAGCTCAGTCCCTATGTTTCTTGTGTGTATATGATGTCAGGGCCGACCTTCTGGTACTGGATAACCAGCTGGGGGCTCTTCCCTGGGCTCAGCATCCCTCAGTTGCCTGGAGTTCTTTGTGTAGGGCTGAGGCCTCATGAGTTTTCACTCCCGAGTGGTAGCATGTCTGTCGGTTCAGGTCGTGTTCAGGAAGCCATGTTGCTGAGATGTCATGGCTGTGGTTTTTCTGGCATTTTAAAGAGAATCACACATCAAATGCCCACCCCTCTGCTTCTTGCCATCTTTCTGTCCTTCTTCTGCCATGGTCTCTGAGCCTTGGCTGCAGGAGTTGTGTTGCAGATATCACTGGGCTCCATAATGGTCTCCATCTGCTGCAAAGGGACATTTCCTTGATGGGGGATAGCAAGGACACATATCTGGGGTATGAAGATTAATGTCTAGAACGCAGTTAGGAAGGAGTTATGCTGGTTTAGTAGAGTTGTAGGTTCTCTGCCAGGATCCGTGACTTCACTACCCTTGGGTAGTTGGTACCATGCATTGTCTTCCCTCAGTTCATGAGCTCTAGTGTCTGTGTGTGGGGTGGGAGTGTGTATGTGTGTGTGGGGAGCGTGTGTGTGTGTGGGTGGGGTGGGGAGAGTGTGTGTGTGTGGTGGAGTATGTGTGTGGGGTGTGTGTGTGGGGGGGTTGGGGAAGTGTGGGGGGGTAGGGGGAGTGTGTGGGGAAGTGTGTGTGTTGGGGTGGGGGGAGTGTGTGTGTGGGGGTTGGGGTAGGGGGAGTGTGTGGGGGGGAGTAGGGTGGGGGGGAGTGTGTGGGTGGGTGGGGTGGGGAGAGATCAGTATAGAAGACAGAAGGTGTACTGGTTGGTTTTGTGTGTTAACTTGATACAAGCTGGAGTTGTCACAGAGAAAGGAGCCTCCTTTGAGGAAATGCCTCCATGAGATCCAGTTGTAAGGCGTTTTCTCAATTAGTGATCAAGGGTGGGAGGGCCCATTGTGGGTGGTGCCATCCCTGGGCTGGTAGTCCTGGGTTCTATAAGAAAGCAAGCTGAGCAAGCCAGGGGAAGCAAGCCAGTAAGCAGCAGCCCTCCATGGCCTCTGCATCAGCTCCTGCTTCCTGACCTGCTTGAGTTCCAGTCCTGACTTCCTTTGGTGATGAACAGTGATGTGGAAGTGTAAGCTAAATAAACCCTTTCCTCCCTAACTTGCTTCTTGATCCTGATGTTTGTGCAGGAATAGAAACCCTGACTAAGAGGTAAAATAACAGCCAGGATGTTTGAAAAGTTGTAAGGAATCATACTATCATTTATCTACCTGAAAATGCCCATACCATAGTTTTCTGTAACTAGAAACAGAATATGGAAATATTCATTGGAAAGAGGAACCCTGTTGAGAAGACGCCCCCACAGCCTGGCAGGTGACATATATTCTTGATGATTGATATGGAGAGTCTTGCTCTCTGTGCGTGATGCTAGAAATGGTGGTCGTGGGTGCTCTAAGAAATCAGGCTGAGCAAACCAGGGGAGCAAGCCACTAGACAGCACCCCTCCCTGGCCTCCGCATCAGCTCCTGCCTCCAGGTTCCTGCCCTTTCCTCTCCAAGTTGCATTTGGCCATGGTGTCTCATCACAGCAATAAAAACCCTAAGACAGAAATGGAAGTCAGTGTATAAATATACATATATAGTATAAATGAAAATTTCCCATCAGGATGACAGTGGTACCTCCGAGAGCCGTAGATCATCTTACAAAACATTCCAACACCAGACACGAGAGGCTGTGTCTTTGGAGTTATTGGTCAGGGTTGTCCAAGAGTCTCCCAAAACTTTACAGGTTATCAGTATTGCCATTTGTTGCCCCCAAGAGGTAGAAAGTAAGTTATTGCTGAAAACACCATGTACTTTGGACTTGAGCTGGATCTGACCTGAAAGCCTCCCGTGAGGACTAGCTTTTGTGATACCAGAAGGCACCATGCAAGCTTCCAAAGGAGAGAAGCATCCAGTAGTCCTACCTAGCCATGATGCCCCTGAACTACAACAATCAACATAGATAAACCTGGGGTTGCAGTAGTGGCACACATACTTGGCGGTAACCAATGACTCTCCTTAGACTTAAGGCCCACTCACAGCAGGGAAGCCATTCACCCTTTAACATTATATAAACAGGCTGGTGAGACAACTTAGTGGATAATAATAGGTCTGGCTGTGTAAACATGAGGACTGAGTTCAAATCCAAGCCTAGCAGAAAAAGCAGGGCATAGCTGTGCATGCCTGTAACTCAGTATGAGGTGGCAGAGACAGGTACGTCCTGGTCGCTTGCTTGCCAGCCAGACTAGCAGAAAAGCAAGTTTCCAGTTCAGTGAGGGACCCTGTCTCAGGATAGTAAAGTGGAAAGTGATGGAGGAAGAATCCAGTATATTCCTCCAGCCTCCACACACACGCACACATGTGTGCATGCAACATCACACTTATATAACCAGTGGTTTTTGTATATCCATAGCACTGTACATGCACTGTCGATAAGTCAGTTTAGTTTCAATAAGTCAGTTTACATTTCACACATGTAGAGTTGCTGGGTCATGTGGTGACTCCAATTTAATGTTCTGAGGAATTATCAGAATGGGTGAACCCTCTCACAGTTCTGTTGCGATCAGATTGTCCCCTACAGTGGTTTCAACTAGTCATCTGTGTCTAACTCTGTGGTTTTGACAGTTTTCTGAGTACATGAGTGACCATCTTTCCTGTCCTTTGGTCATTGTGAGTGTTCATAATTGCGGTTTTAGCTGCTATGTCGTTTATTGAGTTTGTTCCCTTTCTGAGGTGATAGACAAACAGCTTTGCTCATTCTTCATGGCTCAACTTGGGACTGGTTTTTTAAGCTGTCTGCATTCCTGGTCTAAATAAAAGCATTATTTGTCCAGTATATTGGCAGTTCCCGATTGTACTGAAATGACTTTGCAGCTGCAACATTTCATCATGTGTGTAGAGCTCACGAAGCCCACCTCTTTCAGGGTCTGTGGCAGTTACTGGTTACTGGGAGGAGTATCATTTCCTTAGGGTTGTACCATCGATCGAGATGATCAACTCATGATTCAGTAAACAATCTCTACCATGCTCACAAGCAGCACCCTTTAATTTGCATTATATTATAGCAGGAACACCACATTTACCCAACATGTCATACATACTCAACATCACATTTCAACACACACATTCTACACACTATCACACACAACCCAAGTCATAACCACTACAACACACACACACTTTACACACACACACACACACACACACACACCCATGTCATATACACCACATACTACACACACACACCACATGTCATACACACCACATACTACACACACCACACACCACATGTCATCACTACATACACACACACACACCACATGTCATACATACACATACTACACACACACACCACATGTCATACTACATACTACACACACAACACCACATGTCATACACACCACATACTAACACACACACACACCACATGTCATACACACCACATACTACACACACATACACCACATTCATACACCCCACATACTACACACACCAACACCACATGCATACACACCACATACTACACACACATAACACCACATGTCATACACACCACATACTACACACACACATACACCACATGTCATACAACCACATACTACACACACACATACACCACATGTCATACACACACATACTACACACACACACACACACATACATGCTGTCTCTATCTTCCCTCTTCCACCCACCCCAAACAAATGGGGGTTTGTTGGGAAAAAGAAGGGATTTGGAAGGCAAGGGGATGAAAGAGGGTTCATGGGCTGGGAGACGTTAAAAATTACCAAAATGCATCACACACATGAATGAAAAGAAAGAGAAAAGAGAAGAGGAGGAGGAAGAAGTAGACAAAGTAGATTAAGGAGGAGGAAGAGGAGGAAGATGACAGGAAGAAGGAAGAAACAGCAGCAGAAGCAGAAGAACCAAAAAGCCAGAAAGACAAAACTGCTGTAGAAAAGGAGATTCAGGTTTCCACTTCTAGACCAAAGTCACACAGTAGGAGATGAAACCAGGTCTGCTGACCTTTTACCAATAACCCCAGGGAAAATGGACCAACGAATCCCGTTGGCAGATGCCTGTGAAGTATACACCTCTCTCTGGGTCGGCAGTCAAACCCTGAGGCTAAGGCTTCAGATTAGTGGTATTCTCCAGCCTCACATGGACAGACCTGCTCTAACGGTGCAGTTGTTCCTGGTGAAGCTTCGGGGGCTAGGAACCGTAAGGAAAAAGCCTGCGGGGAGGAATGGCCTCTTCCTGGTTGAATCGGTGCTGCAGATGCTTGCAGAGGCCTCACCTTTGGATCTGTTCTGTTTCTGGAGGAATCCTAACACACTGAATCCCTTTAGGATTGGGAGTGGGAGAGAAAGGGGTTGAGCCTCAAACTGCACACTGTCCTATGGAACTGTTGGTTTCTGAGACCAGAACAACTACTCAAAATTGCCCAGCGATAGCCCTGCAGCCTTGGGTGTGCTGGGTCACATTGTTGTCTCGCCAGCAGGCTGGCACCTCCAGACTCACAGAGGGTACATTCTTTCTTTGTAGCCAAAGCAGATATTTTTGCTTCGTGTGAATCATCTGAGGAGTGAGAATAGCAGGCAAAGAAGGCGGGATCATCATTATCACCGAGAAGGATTTGTCAGGCACCACCTAATGTACCGGGTTTCCCAAGGCAGCGTCCGCAGCCTAGGCTGTACGTGGCTGCACCCTTCCTGGGGAACGTGACCTCTCAGACCCTGATAGTGTGCCTAGCATGTGTGTGGAGTTCCAGCATGAGGCCCAGTCTGCCCCAAAGAAACTTAAACTCTGTGGGTAGAGCTACTCTTGTGGACCACCAAGCAGGGTAGACTGTGATAAATGTTCCCGCTGACAAAGCAGCAGCTCCCAACTAACCTCGGAGACTGTCACCACCTCTCCGTCCCAGCAGGCTAACCCCTCTGATCCCATGCAATTCACAGAAGTCTTTTCAGTCAACAATGAATGAATGAATGAATGATTTGCCAGGCCTAAACAGGTCAGTGGCCCTAAAGGTTTGGGTCAAAAAAATCTCTTTTGGATGCTGATGAAAGTTTTAGATTCGTACCCCAGAATTCCTCTGGAATGTGCACCTATGTGATTTCACAGTGTGATTCCTTGGTTTTTATGAACATGTGGAAAATCAACCTTCCAGTAACCCATTGCTTCATACATAGTACTGTTTTCAGAGCTTATTTCCTGAAGGCTTAAAAAATATTTTTATCAATTCTTAGAGAATTTCATATATTTTGATAATATTCACTCCTTTCCATACTCCTCCCAGATCCATCCCCTTTTCATTCTCATACAACTTTGTGTTCTCTCTCCCTCCCTCCATCCTTTGTCTCTCTCTTTGGAGGACTTAGCAGATGCCACACCGTTAAAGAAAACGGATTCTCCTCTCCCAGCAGCTATCTAGGCCATAGCTCCACAGCCTGAGGTGGAGCGAATTGCTCACCTCTCCCATCCACGCTACATTTTGTCCATATGAATACATTGTTGCAATCACTGTTCATATGTGCAACTGCTCTGTTTGTCCAGCATGGCTGCTGTCTCTGACTCTTACACTCTTTCCTTCTCTCCTCCTTGTTGACCAGTTGTGGATTTTGTTAATTGCCATCTACTGCCAGAAGAAGCTTCTCTGAGGAGGGCCAAGAGCACTATGGGCATAGCAAAATGCTATTGTCTTTAAAGCCTCAGATGAACTCACATCAATCCTTACTGGGAATATTGTCTTTCTCAGGACTGAAGAGATGGCTCAACAGTTGAAAGCACTTGTTGCTCTTTCAGAAGACCCAGGTTTGATTCCCAGCACCCACGTGATAGCTCACAACTGTCTGCAACTCCAGTTCTAGGGCATCTGATACCCTCTTCTGGTCTTGTTGGGCACTGCATGTACATGTTGTACAGACATTCATGAAGGCAAAACACCTACAATCATAAAAAAGAATATTGTTTCTCAGTTATTTCTGTGTTTAGAACCCCCTTCTTTAAAAGCATCCAGGTCTATCAGTTGATTAATGAGCACTGTGACATGGTGTTGATCCAGCCATAGAAAAGAGTGAAGTCCTGTTATTTGTAGAGGTTCAGATAAGTTAGGAGGGGCAGTGCATTAAGTGGAACTAGCCAGGCTCAGCAAGATGAGTCTTGCCTGAGCTCACTTGAGAGGCGGAAGCTGGAAGGCTGATCTCCTAGGAAGTGAGAGCAGAATTCTGGCCACGAGAGGCTAGAGCAGAGATGAGAGAGACAGAAGGGGGTGGACAACAGGTACCTACAATCCAGTTAAAAAGGAGGTAGGTTGTAATATTCTACAGTGCATCAGGGTGGCTACCTTTAACTAGGATTCACTGTGTGTTTCAAAGCAACCATGAGAGTTTGATGTTTTCCAACACAAAGAGATGATAAATATTCGAAGTGTTAGACATACAGCTCAGGCCCCATCTACTGTGAGAATGAAGACCATTCTCAGCAATCAGACTGTCGGCATTGTAGAAAATGTCGACATCACTCTGAAGGAGCGCACAGTCATTGTGAAGGCCCCAGGGAACTCTGAGAGGGACTTCAGTCACAGCAATGTAGAACTGAGTCTTCTTGGAAAGAAAAAGAAAAGGCTCCCTCTGGGATGACAAATGGCGGGGTAACAGAAAGGAACTGGCCAATGTCAGAACCATCTGCAGTCATGTTCAGAACATGATCAAGGGTGTTGCACTGGGCTTCCGTTATAAGATGACGTCTGTGTATGCTCACTTCCCCATCAACGTCGTTATTCAGGAGAATGGGTCTTTGGTTGAAATCCAAAATTTCTTGGGTGAAAAATACATCCGCAGGGTTCGGATGAGGACAGGTGTGGCTTGTTCTGTCTCCAAGCCCAGAAGGATGAATTAATCCTTGAAGGAAATGATATTAAACTTGTTTCAAATTCAGCAACTCTGATTCAGCAAGCCACAACAGTTAAAAACAAGGATATCAGAAAGTTTTTGGATGGCATCTATGTGTCTGAGAAGGGAACCGTGCAGCAGACTGATGAGTGAGGCTTCAGTTTCCTAGCTCTAGAAACAAGATCCTGATCACAAGTACAATTTGAGCTCTTTGAAGACAATAAAGGACTTATATATTGAAGAAAAAAAAAAAAGAAATACTGCTCAGACTTAATTGTTACGCAGTGTATACTCACATAGAAATATCACACTGTACCATATACATAACCATTAGATGCCAATTTAAAGACTCATTTACTCATTGGAGTCACACCTTATTTAGATCCAAGCTCTCTAAGAACAGAACAGCAACAAAAGTCATCCAAAAACAATGACCATACTTTTCTTCTTTTACACATTAAGAGAAAATGAAGGAAAAAACAGTTGCATAAAAGTAGACTTTAAAGTTTTTAATATGGGGCTGGAAGGAGGGAGGGCTCAGCAGTTAAGAGCACTGACTGCTTCTTCCAAAGGTCTGGAGTTCAATTCCCAGCAACCACATGGTGCCTCACAACCAGCTGTAACAGGATCTGATGCCCTCTTCTGGTCTGTCTGAAGACAGCTCTAGTGTACTCACACACATTAAATAAATACTTCTTTAAAATTTTTTTTTAATATAAAGCAAGGCAGACAAACCTGTCATGTTAAACATGCTATCTTGCTTGGCCTTGCATTGAGGCCAAGAGTCTACAGAGCTGGATACAGGGGAGGGGACAGTCTTAAATCTTCTGCTCTTGAAAAACTAATGGTGCAGCACTGGGGTGGCATGTGTGTAGGAGGCTGAGGGCATTGGCCATGCCAGGTTTCCGGAGACGGGCGGCAGGATTGACAGCCACAGCTTGGTCCCTGTGCTGGGACGGAATCTGCTGTGTGTGCGGCCTCCTTTCTGCCCCACCCCCCCATCCTGGCAGGTGCAGACAGACAGACACCCTGTTTTAAGGACAGATGTGTGTTGGCTGCCCTATCTGCTCCTCTCTGCCCTCCCCATGCACCCTCCCCAGGGGCCTCTTGATGGAATGTCCTGTCCCAAGATTGCATCACTGCAATCCCGCCTCATGCTCTCCATGGCTGCTTCTGCTCTGACCAAGAAAGGGCTGCGGTTTGGGTTTCAGAACTGCTGTGGGGGAATCTGTGTTATGTGGCCTGTATCAGGACTGAAAATGCCACCTAACCCCATTGTACTGTCTCCCAGTTAAAGCACTAAGACTCCCTGTCCTCCCCTGCCTTGGTCAACATGGAGCAGGGCCCTCCACACACCCTGTTACTCAGGGAAAGACTAAGATGGGACCAGCAGATGGAGGCAGGACCACCGAATACCCAGGTGAGTGTCACTGATGCTGCAGTCTGGAATCTAAGTCCCTTTATCTTACCTGCTGGATGCAAATAATGACCAAGGGATGGCCTCTCAGCCACTCACTCACTATCCTTGTCTGTGAGGTTTATATGAGGATCAGGTGGTATTGAGAAGGGACTACAAAGTCAAAGGTCCCGAGATCACCTTCCCACACAAACTGAGAGGTAAGAGTTCACAGGACCTCATGTGTAACTCACCAGTAAGACTTTTGGATCCTAGGGGAAACTATTGTCTCCAAAGTTGCAATCTGTTACAGTGAAAGGGATACAGCTTCAGAGGAGGCAAAGGGAAGGATGCCAGGCAGAATTCTGGAGAGTTCTATGCAAAAAGCTTCCAGCTGGCCATTTTAGTGGAATCATATCAACTGTTGATGTCTGGCTACTATGTGTGACCACATATATAAGGTGTTACCACATACGTAGGGTAAAGGAAGCTAAGCCTTGGGGAGTTTTTCCTGGGACTGGCTCACAGGGTTGGTGGCCTTGAGGCTGAACTTACTCTCCAGCCTTTCCCAGGTTCAAGCTGGTACTGTATAACTCATGGCCATCCCATAAACTACAGCAGGCTTTAAGATCACCTTTCAGAGCTAAAGAGGGCATAGGCCAGGCCTGTCTTTGGGTGACATTAATTCTTTCCTGAATAGGGAGGGCGTATCTCAGACTAGGCCTGGTGCATGGTAGACTTCAGAGGACTTCTGAGCATGCTCAGTTTTATACCCTGGGCCAAGGTGAGTTTTCTTTCTTTCCTTTCTTAAATTGTGTTAGGAGTGTGTCAGTCTCTTGACTATTTGAAGCCGACGTTAGGATGTGCTTTGGTCAAGTAAAACGCTGTTCACTTGTGCACCGGTTTAAACCTGTCAGGTACACATGTGCTTGTGAACCACGAGGAGGGCTGACAGGTGTCACCTTTCTAATTTACTGGTGATGCTGAAGGACATTTTTTAAGTCACCAAGTCTCAGGACTGACTAGGGATAAGAGGTGTCCCTGCACATCTTTCTGCCAGCTGCAGACCTGAGTGTCACTCTATTGATGTGGCCCACCAGCCTTGAAATAGCTGGGCATGGTCTCCGGTCAGATCTGGTTCCCCACCACATCCAGACTGTGTGATTTGGGGCAGATTTTTTCCCGCCATTGACCTGTTGAGAAGGATGATTAGCAGAATGAAGTATATGAAGTCCAGGCTCCTAGTGCCATGAGGTGATGATGGGTCTTCTCCTATCAATGATAACACCTGTTCACTGGGGTGATCTTGCAACAGCTCACCTCCAAAAACCTCTCCAAACATTTTATGTATTAAGGAAGACCAGAAAGAGGAGGGATCTTGAATAGAGAGAGAATATTTGTGATATCACAGAAACGTGTTAAGTAGCCACCAGGGATTGTCTATACAATTTACACAGCTATCCGGGTCACTCTCTAAGATCCTTCCTGCGAGGGGCTGCCTCTCTCTAACTTCAGTTCCTGGCACTGGGTTTTTTTCTGCCATTTCTGCCTCTCCTCTGCTCCCAATAAATTCAAACACTCCCATCAAGTCCTAAGGACTTCTGAATCCCCCACTGATGGGAGGCTCATATCCCTTGTTTACCCTGTCTGCAGAAGCATTTACTGGTGTACTGCTTCATATTTACCTGACGGTCGAATTTTGTCTGACTTTCCCCAAGGCTGTGATCCCTGAGAGTAGACACTGGGTTACTATCCTCAGACCCAGCTGCCCAGTTATAAAAGCCATGTGGGAATCTCTCAGACTAGAGGCTCTGGGGTTGATCCCCAGCCATCTTCAGTGTGGTAGAATCACCACCCTCATGTCCCGGATGGCAGTATGTCGATCTGTGTGCTCTCCTAGGGTGTTGGGGGCACTGAGAGGTGTTCTTCTGACTCCTCTTTTTTAGGGTAACACAAATACCATACTGTACTGGCTGGTTTTGTGTGTCAACTTGACACAAACTGGAGTTATTGCAGAGAAAGGAGCCTCCCTTGAGGAAATGCCTCCATGAGATCCAGCTGTAATACATTTTTCTCAATTAGTGATCAAGGATGGGAGGGCCCATTGTGGGTGGTGCCATCCCTGGGCTGGTAGTTTTGGGTTCTATAAGAAAGCAAGCTGAGTAAGGCAGGGGAAGCAAGCCAGTAAGTAACAATCCTCCATGGCCTCTGTGTCAGCTCCTGCTTCCTGACCTGCTTGAGTTCCAGTCCTGACTTCATTTGGTGATGAACAGCAATGTGGAAGTGTAAGCTGAATAAACCCTTTCCTCACTAACTTGCTTCTTGGTCATGATGTTTGTGCAGAAATACAAACCTTGACTAAGACACATACCCTCTTGAAAAACATATTCATGGGCATGTGGGTATGTCTGCTTGTCTGTGTGTATGCCACATGTGTTCAGTGTACACAGAGGACAGAAGAGGGTGTCCCTCCAGGACTGGAGTCACAAGCTGATGTGAGTCACCATGTGGGTGCTGAGAACCAAACCCAAGTCCTCTGCAATAGCAGCAATTGCTCTTAACCACTGAGCTATCTGTGCAGTGATGACTCTTTTAAAACTATTTTATATATCTGTTTTATGTATATGGGTATATTATTTTATCTTCATGTATGTCTGTGTACCACATGTGTGCCTGGTGCCCAGGGAGGCCAGAAGATAGCACTGGATTCCCTGGGACTGGAGTTACAGACATTTGTCAGCTACCATGAGGGTTGGGAATTGAACCAGGGTCATCTGGAAGAGCAGCCAGTACTCTTCGATGCTGAGCTATCTTTCCAGATCTCTCCCTTAAAAAAAAAAAAACCAAAACTCTTTAATTATTACCCATTTCGGCATTATCTTTGCAGGTTTCATGGTAGAAACACTTCATAGAGGAAAGACCTTAGCTAGTAGTTGCTTAGAGCATGTTGGCATGGTTGCCTAGGTTCTTACCTGGCAGACTGTGTATTGGCACAGGACACCGGGATACGACTCTGCAGGAAGAGTGTGAGAGCAAAGGCTACTGATTTCAGTCTCTTCACCCTGACAAAGAGCCCTCCTTCCCTTCTGTGGCTGTTGAAGTCCAGACATCGCCTCTCCCACAGCTGCTTCTGCTGTGAGTCCTCCTTCTGACTACACACTAAGCAAGTGCTGCTTCTGGATTTAGCCCCACTGTTGACCTCTGTGACCTTGAACAAGTTCAGAGCCCTTTGAAGTCTGACCTGTTAGAGAGTTGGACTGCCAGCCCCTCACACATGGGGTTGCATCCTTCTCAAAAGACTCTGAGCCCAAGTCCTGCCCCCCACACCCTTTTCTCTCCTCTTTCCAATTAAACTGTGGCAAGGGAAAAGTTTATGTAAAAGCACCACATGCTGGGGCCTGTGAGACAACACCCAACAATGGGTGGTTATAGGTGCTTTTGATGAGTTTTTTTTTTTTTTTTGGTTTTTTGAGACAGGGTTTCTCTGTGTAGTTTGCATTACTTTTCTCATTGCAGTGACACAAGACTGGACAAAGGCTACTAATGAGGAGGATTTACTTTGGCTCACAGGTGATTCGGTCAACATGGTAAGGGAGGGATGACAGGATAGGGGGACAGCTGGTGATACTTTAGGACAGAGGGATAGCTGGTGACAGTGCAGGACAGAGGGACAGCTGGTGACAGTGCAGGATAGGGGGACAGCTGGTGATAGTGCAGGACAGGGGGACAGCTGGTGATACTTCAGGACAAGGGGACAGCTGGTGACAGTGCAGGACAGGGGGACAGCTGATGATAGTGCAGGACAGGGGGACAGCTGGTGATGTGCAAAAATAAGTAGGAAGTAGAATGCATCCGGGAAGTGGGGTCCAGCCTGCAAAACTCACGACCTTCCCTAGTGACTCACTTAAAACAGCGCCATCTGCAGGCTCCAAATATTCCTGCACATGAGCCTGTGGGGGTCATTTCCCATTCAGGCCACTTATGGAAGCCAGCTAGGCTGCATAGAGTTGCTAACCCATGAAGTCTGACCTTGCAGTTACTTAAGGGCAGACATTCTGAAGCGAAGTTGACTCTTTCTTGACCTGAAGAGACAAAGCCAGTCTAAGATGAGAAGTCTTTCTTCAGAGTTTAGAAGTCAAAGGCTCTCACTGCAAACCACTGACTGTGATAACCATCAGGACCCTGGAGATCGTTTCTGCAGAGTCTGCTCAGCTCTGGGAATACTGCTTTGCTCTCTTTCATTATTTTCCCAGTTCAGTGACTCAACACTTCAAGGGCCTTTGACGCCATGTGTGATCTGGAGAACCCCAAAGGTCCGCTCATCAGCCTCTGTTGCTCTCCCTTTAGAGATGGTTGCACCAAAGCAAGGCAATCAGTGACAGAATGTGACACATGGCTAGAGTTAACTGCTGTGTGTGTGTGGTGTCATATTTACTCATAAATGACTTTTTCTTAGATATAACCCACTCAGGGATGTTTGTTAAACCACACTCACCAGAAGCCTTTCTTCCTTTTTTTTTTTTTGTTTTGTTTGTTTTGTTTGTTTTCTTGTAGAAACAGAAACCATCCCTTTTCCCCCTTTGAATGAGGAGATAAAAGTTCCTATAGGCAATATTCTGAGGTGTTTTTTCATCGTAACAAACTTGCTGACTTGGAATGTCTCCCTGATTTATTTGAATTTTCTAGTGTCATAGAGTAGCGTTTGATAAGAGTTTCATCTGTGTCCGTGAGAAAGCTGGTCCGTGTCTCCTTGATTGACAATCTTACCTTAACAAAAGGATGATGAGCGTTGTAGGAAAGAGATAGGGGCAGAGGGCAGGCAAGATGGCTCTGAGAGTGAAGGTGATTGCGACCAAGCCTGATGACCCGATTTGATCCCCGGAATCCACGTGTTAGAAGGAGAGAACCAACTTTGAGTTATTCTCTGACTTCTATACATGCACAAAGCTGTGTGCATGCCGCGTGACAGATGAACACACACGCAGCGCGCGCCACGCACACACCCGCCCGCAACACACACACACTAAATACACGTAATACTTTTGTAAAGGAGGGATAAATAAGGTCTGGGATAAGGAGGTCCCAAAGGTTGTGCCAAGAAGAGTGGAAGTTGTTTCAGAAGCTCAGCCCACTTGGAACTTCCAAATCTGCTGCTTACACGAGTGCTTTGAGTGGTCTTTGAACTGGCAGTGGTCTTTGAAGTGATCCCCTCTGCTCAGGCGGCTCCTCCCACTCTTAAAACTCGTTTGCATCAGGCTGGTTTTCATGTTGTAGCCTACTTTTGAAAACTTGTCAGTGAACTACTTATCCAATAAGCAGTAGATAAATAAATAAAAAAAAAAAATAAACCATGAGTCTAGTGCAAAACTTCATTCATATTCCTACCTGAGGGAGGTGTTTGACTCTTACCTCAGGAGATGAAGCTGTCCTGCTGACTGTTGGGGAGATCCTGCTGTCCGGAGGACATACACATCTCAGTTAGGCCGTGTGTGTGTGTGTGTGTGTGTGTGTGTGTGTGTGTGTGTGTGTCTGCTTTTGACAGCTGTTCAGGTCTCTTGTAGTCTTGCCTTGTCTTTAGGCACAAGTTTAAGTAAGAAGCCATGAGGATTTTATACTCTATAGTCTACAAGGCTGTTTACTTCACAGACTTTACTGACTACCCACTGTGTGTCGTACCCACTGTGTGTCAGTACCCACTGTGTGTCAGTACCCACTGTGTATGTGTCAGTACCCACTGTGTATGTGTCAGTACCCACTGTGTGTGTGTGTCAGTACCCACTGGTGTGTCAGTACCACTGTGTAGTAATGTGTGTGTGTCAGTACCCACTGTGTGTGTCCACTGTGGTGTGTCAGTACCCACTGTGTGTCAGTACCCACTGTGTGTCAGTACTCCACTGTGTGTCAGTACCCACTGTGTGTTGTCAGTACCCACTGTGTGTGTGTCAGTACCCACTGTGTGTGTCAGTACTCACTTGTGTCAGTACTCACTGTGTGTCCTAGACATGGGACTGAGCAATGATTAGCAGACATTGTGTACTTACACTAGGGTACTTACGTGTTAGAGGACGCTTCCAGAAAGGAGTCTTTTGTTGGGTGTGGATCTTTTGACCCTTAGGGATTTTTACTTTATAGAAAAAGTGCTTGTATATTGGCAGGAGAGGAAAAGCTTAGACTTTGGAAGCCAAGAACCCAATTTCCAGCACCTTCTAGATAGAACTCTGCTTGAAGACTGATGTGCTGGGGAAAGAGGCTCAGGCATCAACATAGGTTTGAACACCCGTCCCAACCTCCTATTGAATGACTTGGGTCTGTCACTATTCACTGTAACGCTAAAGTCTGTGCAGGTGAAGGTCTGGGTCGAAGAGTGAATTCTCACGGCTACCAGCTTTTGTTGTTACAAACCTTGTTACTTAATTTAAAACTTTGGTTAAATAAAAATGGCTAGAGCCATTACTGAGGGATTAAGGTAGGTGAGTTTGGAGTTACCTGGTTGGGTGGTTACAAAGGAGAGAGGGAGAGGGACAGGAGCGGAGGAAACCACCATGAGAGGAGATGAACTAGGGGCACATGGACAGTTAAAACAGTCAGTATTTGGGGTACACCTCTGGGGAAATAGCCAGGCCAGCTCTTAGAAAAGTAGATGTTGGATTACCCCCTAGTAATTATCATTTGTCAGCTAGACAGGGATGAGTTTAAATGGTTCAACTCAAACTTGATTTGGAAATAGGGCTTTATAATCCCACCCGCAGGACTGACGTGAGCACCACTGAGATCAGGTTGCTCAGACCGTGGCCTGAGCTTTGGATGGCCACTGCGTTTCCTTCCGTGGAGGGAATAGCCAGCTTCACCTGTAGTCTTTTTCTTTCCATGTCTTTGGACACTGAGGTAGCTTGGTGTTGCAGGATGGCTGCTGGGCTGAAGTTGGTTCATAGGCAAGGCCAGAACCAAGGAAGGAAGTCTAGTTTTGGCTCACTCCAGAGGTCTGGGACGAGGGCTGTTTAGGTTGTAAAAAGTTTGTTGTCTGGGCGTCTGTCTGGTGTCCATGGCTATGACTTGGGTAGAGTCATGTTGACCTCGGAAGATTAGGGTGTGATGTGGAGTATAGGTTTCAAGGCTTGTATAGTTGTGAGAAAAACTAAGTTTTGTTTTGTTGTGTTTCCATAGGTGAGATATTTTCATATTACCCAGACCTTGGCTGGATACAACTAGGTCTCTGGGTTATCACTGGCTTAGTCATGAGGGTCTCATCGGTAAACTGAAACCTGGGAAGAGAAGCCTGGCCCAGATTTAGCTGAAGAGAGAGCTAGTGAGAGCCTGATGGGGTGGGGTTGGGGTGGGAGAGCTGCCTTCCTGCAGAACCGAAGCTGTGGATCAGCCTGAGAACTGAGCCTGTTCCTGCCCTCTGTCTATACTACCTTGAGCCCTGGCTGGATGGGATCAGCAGGTTTATAGCCTCCTTGGTCTTTGGTAGGTTTGGAGAAGACGCTCCTAGGTCAGTGACTGAGGCCTTCCTTACCTTCCTTCATCATCTTGCTCAGGAGTGTGCTCATAAAGATAACACCTTCATATTTGTGAAAATAGCTCAGCGGGTGTACGGACAGCCATGTTAACTCGTGTGACTCAGAGAAAGGTCGCAGAAGTCTGTTAAATGTAGCTTGAAAGGAACGCCATTAGAGCTCCCTACTCTTGGATGCTTCTCTCTGGGGTAGCTGCTGCTACCAAAGATCCAGCTCTTTACCACCTTAATGTCTGCAGGTGACTTTTCTTGTTGATTCTGTTGGCATTCTGGGTCTCTCTGTCCATTCAGGATGCTATCCGGCCCCCTCTGTTAGGCTGAGCCTCCCTCGGCACCTCCCAACACGTCTCTAGTTGGCCTTGTATCTCCAGCCATCTCTTGCCTCCGTCAGCATGTCTTTTGCTCTTACCTCCAAGCAGTTTGCATCAGGGGCTCTACCACTTCTTCCTGAGAAGAGCACCCAGAAGCATGGTAACTGGAGGCTTCAGGATACGTCAGTGTGGACAGGGTGAGAGAAGAGGCTGTCCACAGAGACAGTGCAGATGGTTAGGAAATGCAGGTCTCTGGCTCTGCTGGTCCTCCAAGTGGGAATCCTGAGGTCTGCTGTTGTTTCTCTATTGTGTCTCCTGCCCCAAGATTTGGACATGTCTTCATTAGGACTTGTTGTGTTCCTGGGACCCCTCTTTGTTCCTCATCCACTATCAACCAGAAACCAGAGACCCCTGAGTCAGCTTGGATTCCTTCCTCTTCCTCACGTCCACCTCCTCGCCCACTGCGTGAGTACTCACCGACTTCTGTTCCAGCCCCTTTTGTCGGTTCCATGCTCCTGAGGAACCCTAGAGTCTGTTTCTGCTCTGGTGTGCTAGCCGTCGCCCGTAGGGGTCTCCTGGCCGACTCCCTCTGACTTTCCCATCCCATGTCCCCAGATGAGAATCTTCTGTGTTATTCACCACAGAGCAGGGGCTGGAAGTTTTATCCTAAGCTAAGCTCAGCGGCTGGATCTGAAGGCTCATCCCCAGGTCACCCACATGCAAACCTAGCCGTGCTCTAAGAGAAGATAGAGAAGCTGAAGTCTCTGGGACCTCAGCAATGTGGGCATCTGGCCCTGCTCTTGAGGATGGACCTGGCCTTGTAGCAGGCTTACTTTGGTATTTTTCTTTGTGGTTAGCCACAGGCGGTTCAGTAGCTTTATGTTTAGTATTGTTGTTGTTGGTATGTGTGTGTGTGTGTGTGTGTGTGTGAGGAGAGAGAGAGAGAGAGAGAGAGAGAGAGAGGAGAGAGAACTATGAGGACGAGCACAACACTGGCTGTCATTTTCATTTTCAGGCACTGTCTAGCTTGCTTTTTATTTATTTACTTTTTTGGCAGCAGGATCTCTCACTGGCCTGGAGCTCAAGGATGAGGTAGGCCTGGTTGGGCAGTGAGTCCCCCGAATCTCTTGTCTCCATCACCAGGAATGGGATGACAAGTGTGTAGCACGGGTTTCACACGGGGTTCTCTTGGGTCCTCGCGTTTACGAGGCAAGCATTCCCCCACTGACTTATCTCTGTGGCTCCTATTATCTGAGGCAGGGTGTCTAGCCCAGGCTGGCCATATGTGGCTGGGAAGCAGGTGACCTTGAACTGGGGACTACCCCACATGCCCTTCTCTACTGTCCACCACACCCAGTTTTATGCAGAGCAAACCTAGGCTTCAGCACTCCATGCTGGGCAGACTGTGCCAGCTGAGCTACAGATCAGCCCAGAGTAACTCTATGTTAATATTTCTTCTGTGTATTTTCTATTTCAAGTCACCTGGGTAGTAGTATGGTGACTTTGGTAATGTTGACAAAAAAGAAAGAAACCAACTACCAGACTCTGTGTGGAGAAGCAGAGATGACCCTGGCTGTCCAGGCCAGGGTTGAGGCGGGAAAGGATTTTTCTGTCTTCTCCAGCCTCATACTTTCTTCAACTCCTACTGTGACCAACTCCATTGCTGGCGAGCCTCTATCTTCTGGTTCTGTCTCCAGAAAGTGCCTCCCACCAGTTCAGCAAAATACCCCCATCTAGTGGCAGCTAAGCTGTCTGAGCACACGTGATCCTGCTTCTATTAGTGTGTACAGTCAGCTCCTGATAGATTGGGGACCAGCATCAGGGTGCTTCTCAGGGGAGGTGACACCCCTACCCCACCATCATCAGGAAAGGGCAGACTCTAATACTCTAGTACAAACTCGCCTCCCTGGCTTCTGCTTCTGTTGCTTTCCTGAGTCTGTGAAATGTCCTTTGCTTTCTGTGATACGCCTTTCAAGCTCATTCTTAGCTCTCATTTTCTCTTTTGTCAACTTTGTTATCTTAAAAATCTCTGGGTGGACAGTTTTTCTTCTCCATTTTTTACTTTTGTCTGATCAAGTTTGAATGTTCATTTCTTTCTTTTTTTTTTTTTCCCCTTTCCTAGAAAATAGCACTCTCTTTTCTCCTCACTCCATTTGAGTTATTCTCATATTTCTTGGGGTGAGGGCATCTCATCTTGAGCAAGCAGGATTATTGACAGTCCCAAACAGGCCTAGGTCAGCTGGGGTTTGGGTAGCATGATGTTATGTGGTCAGTGAGACCATTCTCAGCTATCCATGTCACAGAACTATCTGGAATCACTTACCATTGGTGCTAAAATATAAAGCTTTGGCAGCCTGAGACTCCAGTGGCTTTAGTCACATTGGCGGTTGCGAAAGATTTTCTTTTCCAACTCTATTTCCTTGACTCTGTAAAAATAGTGATAGCAGAAACTATTTATTGAAAGTATGGCCTATCTAGATCAGTGGTTCTCAACTTCAGCTCAGCTGGAATCTGAAGCTCTTAAAGAGCTGCTCAGAGCGAGGTGTAACTGGGCTCACCCAGTTCCTGACTTGCTAACTTTGGAGTCCAGCCCAAAGTTTTCAGCTTTAACCAATCCAGGTGGTATTAACAGTGCTAGTCAGGAGCAATATCACTTGATCCTCACAGCAGTCTTGTGAATGAGAGGTCATCACCCACCTTTCCTGTGGGAGAACAAAGGACAAGGGCTAGAGCAACCTGTGGTTGTGGACAGCAAGCAGCAAAGCCAAGCTGAAACCCTCGTGGGTCCTGTCAATCATCCTGCATGGTGGCCATGTCTCATAATGAGTGAGATACTCAGAATCCTTTACCAGCTTGTCACAGAATGCAGGACCAGCCTTAGCCCAGCACCTTCAATGCTGTGGATGGAGGACCAAGTCCTCTGTGGTCTCACCTCTACATGAGATCTTGGCTTCCACGGCAGATGCTCTGTTCTTTGCTCCTGCATAGCCAGATGTTTGTTGAGACGCTGCTCCCCTGGGCAGGATGTACAAGCAGTCCTGCTTTCTGTGCCGAGATAATCCTTGATGTTCACAGCAAGCTAGAATTGCCCCAGGATGAAGGACTCTTCTGCCCTGGGAGTGGGGATGAGGAGGGATGTTTGGATTGGATATGATCATCTATTCTAAGCGCTGCTCATCCTTTCCTTAGGGTGCATGTCCAGGGCTACTGCTGGGTTTAGCCAGAGCTAGACCCTAGGAAGTGACTGGGCTGTGACAAGGGAGATGTTTTCCCTTCCTTGTGGCTGCATCTCTGGCAGTGACTAAGCAAGGTATAGAGCTCTTGTCCGTCTGCTTCCTCACTTGTGTAATGCATTCCCTGGATTAAATCCCCAGGGTAGTGACTTCTGTATTGTAACTTTTACCCACTTTGTTGTTAGGATGGATGTGCCTCTGGTTCCTCCACAGCAGGAGTCCAGGGTCATCCAACAATTCGTGTCCAAATCAGTGGCTCTAGGCTTCCACATGCTCATGGATGTGGATGATGATGTCAGGAGATGATGGATGAGGGTCGATGATGGTGGTGAGGGTGGATGTGTGGTGGATGGGATGGATGTGTGAGCAGTGGTGAGTGGGTGGAGATGGGTGGGGGTGGATGGAGGTGGATGGATGGATGGTGGTGGATGGATGGATGGGGGGTGGATGGTGGTGGAGGGTGGTGGTGGATGGGATGGATGGGGGATGGGTGATGTGGTGATGGTGGATGGGTGATGAATGGGTGGGTGGATGGATGATAATGTAACTCATCTGAAAAGCAAAGTTAGAGCTTACTACTGTCAGTGTTTACGCAGTAGCCAAGAGTTGCCAAGCCTCGACTTGGAGAGGAGTTCTGAGGAAGGGGTGTCGGATCAGGGAAAACAACTCGAATCAAATTGTGGGTTGAAGCTGGTGGCCTAGGCTCTGCTGGAGACAGCTTTCCAGTATGCTTTCTCTCTTCTGCTCTTTCCTCTTGATCTCCTTTCTCTGGAGATCTCTACACAGCTCTCTCTCTGTGTTCTGCTGGATACAGTTCTCCAAGTAGTTCTTTCTTGCTATTCTTAAAATTCTCTGGATAGCTCACCTCTCACAGTCTTTTATTTTGTGTATCAATCTAGTCATTTACTTCAGGTTTCCTTTTGATTACCCTAGGAATCAGCATCTCGTGACCCCAGCCCCTTAACTCTTAGGAAACAGTAAGCACACATTTTCTTTTAACATTGCAAAAGAATTCAGAGATCTGCCTACCTCTCTTAAGCAAAGACAATAAGCTAGCTGGGTGGAACCCTGTCCTGAAATTACTATTTCTATCACATCAGGATCTAAATTAGCTCAGTCCCAGGCTGACCTTGAACTCAGGAATCTGCCTGCATTTGTATCTGCCAGTTTTGTATCTTTTTGACAAGTTGGTTCACAGTGCAGCTGCTTTTGTTCTGTTAGATCTGTGAAGCCCCCTCATAATTCATACTGTATCCTTGTATTTTTGCATAGTTGAGAAATTATATAATTTTGAGTCCATGTTTTAGAGTTCTTTTTTACAGCCTTAAGAGCTGTCCTGAAGGTCCCAGCATTTACCATTTTTGCTGAGACATTAGCCACACCTTCACATCCCAGACTCATGCTGTCTTTGATTATCATGGAGTCATTAATGTTAATAAGGAGGACATTCCTTGAAGGAAGAATAAGCCCTATGCCCATAGCATCATGAACACTCAACGAGACCAATGCCCACTGGTCCTGTCCCAGGGGCAGGAATCAGGCCATTCTGTCCTCACCACGGCCATGCCACACCAGTAAAGAGTCACCATGGGGTAAAGCTGATTATGCCTTGCCTTATACCCCAGTGTAAAATGGTGAGAATAAGTCTTAAGCATGTAAATATAATCTAGCATGCAGGCTTTTCATCTTAAATTGGAGGATGTGTATCAGCTCCTGGCTGCTGCATTCTGAGTTATCCCACAACTCAGGGGTTTAAAACAATGTATTATCTCTCCTGATTCCATGGCTTACAGCTTGAGTAGGTTCACATAATCTTGAATAGGCTTACTATTGCCATGTTGGGGTGCGGGGAACTCTGTGATGTTGGCTCATGTCTACAGTCTCAGAAGCAGCTGAGACCAAAGGGGGACGCTCTCTTACCATTTCTTGAGGCTAGCCTGGGCTTGTTCCAAGGCAGCATTGTATGAAGCAGGAGGGAAGGTCCAAGGCTGCCTGAGCTAAAGGTGTGGACATTAGACAGCTTTATTTCTGTGTCTTCCTTTTCAAAACCCAATTGGGATGCAGATCCAGATCAAAGCTGGGGAATGTAGATTCCCCTCATTATGGGAAGAGCTTTGAAGCATTTATAGTTATATTTAATCTACCAGGAAGTCATTACTCTTATCACAAACATTCTCCCATGCAGCATTCGGTACAGGTGAGTTTAAGTACCTCCTCTTGCCATAGTTTTAAATGGTGACTCAACTCCTGGCAGTCAAACGGAGAATAGTCTCTGCTTTACTTAATTTTTGGTTTGACCACCAGATGGTGGCATTGTTCAGTGTGCCTTGCATCATTCAAGAACAGCACCAAATTCCACGCTAAAACACCCTGGAAACCACATAAGTCCTGGGCCACTACATGGCTACTTTCTTGTATCCAGAGAGGAGGATGCTTGTTGCTCTGTCCCAGTCACGCTGCCTCTCTCCTCCCTCTTGGTGATTCTCCCATTAGCCATGTGGTCTTCCTCTTAAGGCCAACTGAAGATGGCTCCCTTTGGCTTCTCTAGGTTAGTGATGAAATGCCACAGCCCCTCCTGCACAAAGTAATTGTGGGTTCTTCTTCAAATTCATTTTGAGTTGGTTTTTGATAATCTTGCACCCTGAACCCCTGAGCCTGAAGAAGGGGAGGTTGCACTCCCAAACCCCGAGTGTTCGGCTTACCTGTAAAGCTCTCTCCCATTGTGCCTGGTGGCTCTGGACTGGAGATGGGAAAAATGTTCACTTCAACTCAGACCTCCAGCTTGCAAGTCAAACATATTTCCTTTTCAACTCGGTAAGCAAGTATTAGGCCTAGGGTAGCAGGGAGGTCTGTGATGTGAAATAACTATTTTTTTCTCACCCTTAAATAACTTATAATGGCCAAACCCCAGAGTTTTACTTTTTCTTGTAATTGCTAAAACCACTCTTTCCCACCTATATTTACTATAAATTTGGAAAAGAAATAAATGTTGTTCCTTAGAATAAACAAAAAAAATCCCCAAAAAAACAAAAACAGGGTTTAGAAAGATGGCTCAGTAGTTAAGAACACTTGCTGCTCTTGCTGGGGACCCAGGTTCGGTTCCCAGCACCCACATGATGTACACAACTATCCATAACTACAGTTCCGGGGACCTGATGCCCTTTTCCTGACTCTGAGGCACTAGACAAGTTCTGGGTACATAAAATAAGATATAAGTTTAAAAAAATGTGGTACTGATGTCTTAAAGATACAGAGAGAGAGAGAGAGAGAACAGAGAAAGACTGAGAGAGACAGAGTGAGAGAGAGAGACAGAGAAAGACTGAGAGAGACACAGTGAGAGAGAGAGACAGACAGACTCACACACATGGGTGTGTGTGTGTCATGTGATTTTGCTGCAAATATCCCACTGGGATGGGAACAAAGATTCCCTGTAATAAAGCAAGCACTGTTGGCTCACTCATGACTTGAACACTGAAATTATAGCTATTGATTTTATTGTAGGGGTGTAAAATAACGCTACACCATGCTTTCTTTATGACCTGTGCAAGTTTAGAAAACAGTAGTGTGTGCATAGAGTGAAGATATCCGACTAAGACCGACAGTTTAGTCTGTTATATTTTGTCAATGACGATTTCTTGCTTTCACTGATCTGATTACAGAAATTCCCTCTCACTTAGGAGTTTGCATTCTGAGTTTGCAATTTAAACCTAAATTAACCTAAAATCACAGGCTAATTCTGAACTCTTCATCATGTACATTTTCCTATACATACATATTCATGTACATGTATACATACTTATGAAGTTTTACTTAAAATGCAAGAGATCAATAATAGTAGAAACAAAAAAAGTTGTAAAATAAACTATTAAAATTGCCAGCTTCATTAGTCTTGGGTCTAGGGGCATTACTGAGTAAAATAGGCACATAGTGGTAGCCCAGTAGTTGATCTGACAGTCAATACTATGAGGTACCTAAGGCAGGAAGTCCATACCACGTGGATATGCTGTGTAAAGGATTGTACACATTGGCACAGACACAGGAGGATAGTGGGACATTTTATCATGCCACTCAGAGGTGCACAATTTAAAACTTATAAATTGTTTCCTCCTGGAGTTTCCCGTTTGATGCTTTCAGACCAGAGTTGTGAGAGTTACATTCACTATCTTAGAAAAATCTAGAATCACCTGGGAGTCGGACCTCTTGGGCATGCCTGTGGGGAATTTTTCTGACAGTGTTAACTGATGGACAAAAACCCATCCTAGTTGTGTGTGGAGCCGTTCTCTGGATGTGAGATCTTGGACTACATAAGAAAGTAGCCTGACCACCAGCATGCATTCATTTCTTTGTTTCTCGGCTGTGGGTGCAATGTGGCGGCTGCTTCAAGTTCCCTCTGCCTTCTGTTCTCCCAAGAGGCTGTCCTGTGCCCTGTGAGAGAAATAAACTTCTAGTTAGAGTATATTATCACCTTAAAACAAATAGAAACTAACATAAGAGTTGGTCGGAGGTAACTGAAAGTCACAGAAGGTGATGTCATGGGAGGCAGAGGATACTCCATGTAAGAGCCATTAGAAAGCTGAGTGTCAGGGACAAGTCCCCTTGGCACTATTCTGGAAAGTTCTTAAGCATCTGTATTTATTTTTGAATAGAAAATGAGACTTCTTGAAAATGGCCTGTGACTGGCTGTGCATCACCAGGGAGAAGAGAGTTGAATATCAGTTGAGAAGAAAAACATAACTCATACAAAACACCCTTTTCCCCTGTGGTTGGTCTGTCAGTGGCCCTGGCTTCTCAGGCTGCTTCAGATCCCAACACTGGTTTCCCCCTGGGCCACCACAGTGCAGAAACTGGCACCTAGGGTAACAGGTGCGTGGCCTTGTCTTTCTGGACACAGAGCTCTTTCTGTTCCATCGTTCAGTCTTCTGCCTTTCGTCCTGGAAGCTTCGTAGGAAAGCATTTTTATTCCTGTCTGTAGCTAGGACAACTCACTCCTGGGAGCCATGGTCAGGGGCTCAACTGAGGGAGGCCCTTACAAGTGACGGGAGGAAGGGTAGAGGAAAGATATTGTCTTTCCCTTTAACCAAACCTCAATAGTGTGTAATTGTTCTAAATAATAGGCTTCATTATATTTTCATAAGTGTGTAAACTGTGCTTTCATCATCTTTACCTCCCTCAACACACGGCTGATGGCCTCCGTCATCTTCTCTACACAGGACTGTATTTTCCTTGTTGGTTCTTAAATGCTCTAAGAAAAGCAACCTTTGCACATGGAGCAGCACTCATTTTACGTCTTTAAACTCTTTAGGCTGTAATCTCAGGTGCTCACGTTGTCTGACCTGACCTACTAAAACACCACTCGACATTTTCAATGGTGTGCAGTGTCTGAGGCAGAGAAATGAGACGTTCCCTTGTGCGTGCTGGAGAAAGTGGAGTCCACTTTGTTTTCCATCAGACAGCACACAATGGGGAGCGGGGAATTAGTCGTTCTGAGGTCAGAAGGCATTTCCTGAGATTGATCCACTAACAGGAGACTGCTATGTTTTGCCAACCGAGACCAAAAGAGTGTGAGAAGTTCTCAGCTACAATGCAAGTTAAAGTTGAAAAATAGGAACAGCCTTTAACATGCTCGTCAGGTTCCTTGTGTCAGACGGGCTTAAACCAGCAGACACTTAGCAGCCAGAGAGTGACCGCAAACAGCAAGACGTCTGTGGCAAGGTGTGTGCCAAGAGCATCTCTAAAAAGGAAGGTTGCCAAGGTGGCTCCAGATGGCTCAGAGGTGGCGTCAGGAAGGATGTGCTAGACTTGGGCTGGATGCAGAGCTGGAGGAAAGCTCTGTGAGGACCCAAAAATTTCACCGAAAAGCTGGGCGTTTCTGAGTGCACACACTAGTTCTGTACACCTGGACTGTTTGTTTATGCCTTCTCTGCTTGTGCTTTGTGACTTTCCCTTTTGGTGGTAAAACACTCGTAACATAAAACTGACCATGAGTTACATGCTATAAGTCCAACCGCTGGTTTTGGAACCCCCTTTTTATCTCTAAGGAGACCCTGTACTCATTAAACAACTCTTCTTCTTCAGTCTGTGGTAACGATGGGTCTGCTTTCTGTCTCCATGGATTTGGCTATTCTGGATAGTTCATAAAAATGGAGTAACCCAGTAGATGGTATTTTGTGGACAGCTTCTTCTACAGCTTCTTCATGCATAGTGATTTTGAAGTTGAGCCATGTTGTTGGTCTGGTCTCTCTTTCATATTTTTGAAATGTTACTATGAAAAAGTCATTGTGGGGCAGGGCTGAAAGAGGACAAGGCTCAAAGGCCTCGCGACACTCGAGGAGGAAGGTGTGAATCCCACTAATTCTGGTATTAGACAGTGGCATGTGACACCATTCAGAGCCAGAAAGGTATATGGTATGTCTGTGTATATGTGGGTGGCCAGACTGGAAAGGCCTGCAGAGAGACGAGGGGAGGAGAGATGCCAGTAAGATGAACACCTTTCTGAAAACTCTGGGCTTGGTGAGGAGGAGCCCCTGGAGGTGTGGCATAGGGCACTGATGTGCTGTAGAACACCCTTTGGGAGGCACTCCGGTGGCTTCCTGGAACTTAGAGTCTGGAGCTGTGGGTGGATATTAGGAGCCATTCAGGAGGGTGTGTTTGCAGTGGGAATAGTGCTTCATCCTGTGTGGGGTTGGCTGTGAGACATTAGTGATAAAGGACTTTTAATAATAGCATAGCAAAGGAGAGCACTTAAGGCCACATACACTGTCTTTCCAGAAGAGCCCAGCTAACACCGTGTCCCATTTCCTCATGCATCCCTGTGCTGAAAACCAATCCTTCAGTCTTCCAAGATCAGTGGGTACACGAGTTTGCTTCACTAACCCAGTGACGTAAGTTCAAATCCTCGTAACTCTCGTTGAAGGCCAGACTCAGTGGTTCTGAGTGTCTGTAATTGCAGCATGCTTTCCTGTGTTAGAGGACGTCAGAAAAGAAAATTCTCCCATCAAAAAGGTGAAAGTCAATGACTGACACCTAAAGGTTTCCCTCTGCCTCCTACAAATGTGCTGTGGCATGTGTGCACGCCCGATTACACACCACACACACACACACAAATAACCACCCAGGGATTTTCAGTATAGCTCTATGTAGACGAGGTACTTAGAGGCTGAAGGCTTACCCTTTAGACGTGGCTCCAGCCATCTTACCTGTGTGTTAACTAAGAGTTAACCAGTCGCCTTTTCCCACCTCAGCCAGTGTATTGAACTGTGCCACAGGGAGAGAGAGCTGGAGGAGGAGGCCTGAGCCTGAACACGGAACAAGGCTGGGACTTTGCTTTCTCTCCTCATCAGGACTGAATGGAGTTCCTGCTGGTTTTGTGTGCACAGCCTCAGGGGGATTGTGCTGGCTACACTCCCAGGACTTGCATTCTCTCTGAGAAGCCAGAGGTGTGTGGCATTAGTCCAGATGACCATGTGAACGCTGCCTCCTTTCTCTGAAGTCGCTGATCTGTACAAAGGAGCAGCTCCTTGTATCTGAGAAGTCAGTGACCCGTGTGAGGGATCAGCTAATCCTTCAATTAGTTCGTGTTCAGACAAGATAAACAAGGAAGGTGGGGGAGGGCCGCCGATTCCAGAGGGTGGTCAAGTCCCAAGTCCCTGAGATAATTTGCTTTTTAAAAAACCTAAATCCTTCTGCCCTCTACCCTATGAAACCCCACACAGTCTGGCTAAATGAGGTACTCTTGTCACAAAGTTAAGTGTGCATACACACACACACAGACACACAGACACAGACACAGACACACAGACACAGACACAGACACACACACACACACACACACACCCTCCAATATAACCCTCACACAGCCTTAAAAAACATTCATTGTACAATCACCTGCCCAAATCTTCCCTGGCATCTACTATGTTTTCTAGAGTTAGAAAATCCCTGGGCAGCTTTTGCTGCAGTGTCACCAAATGTGACCAACACTACAGTCATAGCTTTTAGACATAAGTAGCAAACATTTAGTGTGTACATCTCACCTGTTTTGAGTTTTTGCTATGGTATGGAAAATTGTGGCTTTGCTTTTTAAAGGAGTTTCTTAGCTGGCAAGTTCGTTATGATCTGAATAAGGACAGCGACACCTTGTGACCAGCAGCAGGCTTATCTCTAAGGAAGACATTAGAATTGTCGATTCTAAGTCAGAAGTCCAGCATCATGCCGGGGAGGCTCACCAAGGCAGCAGGACAAGAAAAATAAACAAAGCAAAATGGCGGAACATGGAAGACAATGTTCTTGTCCCGTGGAGATCACCGCTATATGTTTTGAGGTCCTGGAACTTCCAAAGGTGTCACGTGGAATCCAAGAGGAAGAGGGAGTTTCAGGAGCTATTAGCAACCTCTGGGCAATGTTATCCAACTGAGGGTACTGTTCATAGCATCAACCAAGCTGTGGGGTACATGGCTGTGAGTAAAATAATGCTTGCAGGGACCTGGGTGGAGAAACTCATAAAGCTTTATCAAAGCACAGAGAGCATGACCTGTCTGTGGTGAGCAGCAAGCACAGGACACCGGAGAGCTGGGGAACAAGCTCAAGCATCATTGTAAGCTCGGCACAGGAGAGCCGCGTCTTCAGAAGACCTTAACTTAGGTTTTGTTTATTTTGTGTGCACTTGTTCTGTGTCACGTGTGAGCTCAGAGGACAATGTGCAGAAGTCAGGTCCTTCCACCATGTGGGTTCCAGGATTGGATTCGGGCTGCCCAGCTTGGTGGCAGGTACTTTTACCCACTGAGCCATTTCACTGACCCTAACTGTGTGTCAGTGTGCAAGACTGTGTCCTTCACTTAGACTCAACTGGGTTTCCTTTTCTGTGTTTCTTTTGTTTTGTTTCTGGCTGTTTGAAAGAAATTCTCAAGGTACAGCTGAGCCTGGCCTTGAACTTGTTACTTTCTGGCCTTAGCCTCCCAAGCACAGGGATTACAAGTGTGTACAGCTGTACCCTGCTTATAACTGGGTCCCTTTAGAAAACAATATTAGATTTTCTACCTCCCAACATGTACAAATATATAACTCAGCTATGGGAAAATGTGTAAATCGGAACTTTAACCTTGTTAGCAATAATCCCAGTAGAAGATCTTCATGGCTTCAAGGATTAAAAAGAATTTCTTAGAATGAGATAAAATCTCTCTCTCCCTCTCTCTCTTTCTCTTTCTCTCTATTCCTCTCTCTCTCTTACACACACACACACACACACACACACACACACACACACACGTGCACACACACGTGCACACACACAAGAATATTATTTAGCCATTAAAAATAATGAAACTGTCATTTATAGCAGCATAAATGAATATGGACTTTGTTTTAGATGAAGTAACTCAGACAGAAAGAGAGATATCACATGTTCTCACCTCATAGAAATTGAGACTATAGTGGGGTTAGGGTTTGGCCCAGTGGTGTGGTGATTGATTGATTGCCTGACATGCATGGAGCTCTGGGTTCAATCCCCAGCACTGAAAATAACAAACATAAAAAGAATAAATTGAAAATGGAAATGGAATGTTGGTGAACTGTGGCGACTCCCAGAGGCTGATGTGAAGAGGAAGAGACATGATAAAGACTGGTTGAAGGTACAGAGAGACAGAGACAAAAAACTGAGTTCTGAATAGTCTGCTATAGCACAGTAGGGGAACTGTCAGTAACAATAATTTATTGTGTACTACAATATAGCCACTAAAGAAGATTTTGAATGTTTCTGACACACACAGAAATAATAAAAGCGTGGCTTAGTGGGACATATGGTCTTTGATCACTGTCCTTACATACATGTAGAAGAAGCCATACTGTACCCCAGGAATGTATATGATTCAATGCTGATTTAAGTGTTAAAGGCTTCCAGAGAAGATTTAAGCTCTACTCAGAAGAGAGAAGGTTGAGAGGTCTGACTGTTACAGTGTGGTTATTGGCGGATGTGCAGTATAAGGTTATGACCTAGAAATGTACCTGACTGCTGCCCCCGGATGTGAGGAGTGGGAAACGGCAAGGCAGGGACATCAAACTTTATCCACCACATTGAAATGACACATTTTACAATTGCTTAATCTGGATGCTGGGAGCATGAGGGATCATTATAGACCTTTATTTTATTTATGTTTAGTATTTTTCATCAGTGGGGATTCAACCAAGAATCTTGCAACGAACAAGGCAAGCATCTAAGAGAGAGCCATATCTCCAGCCCTAAACACCTTTATATTTAAAACATTTTTCAAGAAAACAGAGAGCAAACACTAACCTTTACCTGCAACATTGAAGCTGAGATATAAAGGTGGAAATGGTCAGGCCCAAAGACAGATTCTGATCTTAGCATGGCCATGTATAAGCTGTGTCCATGGGGCTCCTCGCTGAGGAATTTTAAACAGGACAGTGGGCCTGATGAGGAGGTGAAGTTTTACAGGGAATTCAGCTTGAGCTCAGGGGAAAGGCGATTCTGCACTACAGTGTTCCTGACTTCACAGGCCCTGCCTGGCTTTGCTCACGAATGGACGTGGCAGGTGGATCTGCATACCTTGCAGTGATCAGGGTGCTCAAAAGACAGCTTCTTAATTAGATGGGTCTGTGTCTGATGACAGTGACCTGCATAATTGGACTCCATTTGTAGAGTCATAAGACCTGGCAGAGAGCCAAGAAAAATACCCCGTTATGACATGTGAAGAGAAGGGAGTAATGGGTGCCTACAGAGGTACTGGCGTTTCAGTCAAGGTAATTCTCTGGAACCTGGTAATTTGAGGATATGGCCCTTGGAATTTTTTTTTCACCTGAAGCCGTAAGTTTTCTCATTTGTGATATAGGACACCATGTCTCTTACCCACAGAGGGCTTCAAAGATAAAAGGTGCGTGCCCTTCCATTGTGACCAAGTTATGCACAACATTATTACTGCTAACTGTCCCTGAAAGGAGTAGAGCCAAGATGTTGGTTATCTTAAATAAGGGATGGATGCATGAGTGTGTGTGTTTGTGTGTGTGTGTGTGTACAAAGATTCTTTGAACTGTATGGGATGTTCCTGCAAAACTGGTCTGCATGCCAGATGGCAAGAAAATAAGTCGGAGGGTAGATCATTCTAATGGACCCTCTCTGCAAGAGGAGTGTGTGTGCGCACAAGCCAGTTGTGAATGTATGTGTACCACATATGTGCAGAAGTCTACCAAAACCAGAAGGCATCAGATTCCCTGAAACTGTAATTACAGGTGGTTATGAGGCACCATGTCAGTGCTGGGAATGAACCTGGGTCCTCTGCAAGAGCGGAATGGGCTCTTAACCTCTGAGCCATCTCTCTAGCCCCTGGCAGCTTGTTCTTTTGAGACAGGGTCTCTCACTGACTTGAAGTTTACAGGTTGGGCTAGGCTGACCTGCCAGTGGCCTCAGGGATCTCTATGCCTCTGAGACCAAAGCTGCCTTTTGACATGCATTCTGGTAATGACACTCAGGACTTCGTGTTTACCTAGCAAGCACCTTGCCGACTGAGCTATTACCACAACTCAAGAAGAATGAGTCTTAAGATGCTCAATCTTAAATCTAACTTGAGAGGTAGTCGTATCAGAGTCGTACAGGGGTATAGACAAACACAGCAGCGGATAAAGCAGTCTCATTTCTCTATGTGTGATTCTGCTCTTTCCTCTGCCATTTCTGTTTATTGGTGAAGGAAACTCTGCACTGAGCTGGAGGTTTTCCCTTTTCAAGGTGGCCTGAGAAACAAAGGTCTATTGGGACTCCACGCTGTTCACATGGTATTTTGTAGGACTAGCCCATTGCAACTGTCTGTGACTTGGACACTCCACGCATGCTGGTAGTCTCAGCATCCAGTGGGATGAGGCAGGAGGGTCGTGATTCAAAGGCCAGCCTGGGCTACATATCAATACTCTCTTCTAACAAGTAGGAAGATGGCAGTGTTTCTGAAAGCTGTGCATCCCCAGGCTCAAGCTGGGATGTGACTTCATAACTTTTTAGCTCTGCTGCTCGATTGCTGACCTGTGTGGAGAGAACGACCTCAGCTAAGAGTTCAAATGACAAGTTCAAGTTTGTAAAAATCAATAGAGAGAAAAGGACTTGGGAGAAGTAGGGATTTGTCAGAAGCCAGTGTGTCCTTCCCGTTTTCAGTGACCTGTGTTGATGTCTTGTGATTTATGGAAGTTGTTGAGAAATTATACAGAAAATTGGCAACAAGGGAAGTTACTCTTGAAATCCACTCCTATTAAGGTAAAATTGGTTTCTTAAAAAGTCTTCATAGATTTAGTTCTTAAACCAGCTCTACTACTTATCCGTCCCCTCCCCTTTACCAGGCATGATGTGGTCCGCCTCCCTCCCAGGGGAGCTAATCCTGTTCCCTGGGCAGGCTGTCCCATTTCAGTGGGCATCTCCCCCACCTCATTTGAGCAGTAACATTGTTTTTGGCAAACATCTCATTGGGAAGCCAAATTCAAGCACAGGTCTGACTCTAGGTCTTGTTAACATTAATCTCCATTGTTGGTCACTGTGACGCATGGTTACATAAATATTACAGTCTTGCAAAGGCACTGGTAATTATTATACACTTATATATCTGGCTACTGGTAGTCTTTTAAACATATGTGTAGAATACTTAGCAGCAAGAGGAGGCAGACTCAATTTTAGGCTATCTAGAAAACTGAGAAAATTTTCAGTATTTGTGATATACGAGTATGTATGTGAAGGCAATAAACATCAAATTTTGGGGACAGGAGAGAGATAGCTCAGAAGTTTAGAGTCTTACTCTTACAGAGGACCTGAGTTTGGTTCCTGGAATCTACCTGGTAGCTCATAACGGTCATAATTCCAATTCCAGAGGACTCAGTGCTGTCTCCTGTCCTCTGCAGACTCCTACATGCAATGGTGCATGTAAGCTTACAAAAGCACACACACGCGCACACACACACACTTAGAAATACTCTTTTAAAAAATAAAATTTGGAGACTAGAGAGAGCTTAGTGGATAAAGTAGTTGCTATGTAAGCATGAGGCTTGGAGTGGGATGCCTAAGGCTGACATAACAGCTGGGCAGGCATGGTAGTCCACATGTAATCCCAGCACTGGGGAGGCAAAGAAAAAATGGCCCCTTGAGAACCTGGCTAGATATAGCTGAATTGAGCAACTCTGGGTTCAGAGAGAGACTCTGTCTTAATAAAATGGAAAGCTACTGAGAAAGACAACTGATGTCAACCCCGGACCACACAAATGTGCACACACATGCAGTAATCCATATTCATATGAACAAATACACACCACATACAAAAACCTTAATGTTTTCTTTCTTAAAAAGGAAAGACCTGAAAGGTATTCCAAACTGTCTAGATGAAGTCACCATGACTTTGGTTCAACCATTTAATCCCATCAGACTTTGTTTTCAACACCCACAATGATAATCATAACGTAGTTGTCTAAAGAACTCATCTCTGGATTTTGCATTCAATAGAAAGCTATCGCTGTTGGGTGCTGGAAAACAAAACAGGGGACACTGTGAAGTGAGACTTTTCTGCAGCACACCGGCACCCCTTAAAGGCTATTCTAAGTTCACAGAAAAATCAGAAAGGTCGAGCTTTTCCGTACATCCCAGCCTCACCTTAGCACGTAGCCACCTCCACCATTATCAAGATTCCTCACCAGAGCAGGACTGACTAGCAGAGAGCCACATGTATCTGTGGGATAAGGACAGATACTTAGAACGTAGCAGGTAGGGATTATGCTGGCTTAGGGAAGTAGCAGAAGGAGGGGTTCCTCTAAGACCTATGACCTCTCTAACCCCAAGTCGTTGGCTAGGTCTCCAGTGCCAGGTATGGTTTCCCTTCTGTTGAGTGTGTCTATAGTTTAATTAGAGAGCTATTGGTTACCACCAACATGAGTCCCACTATTGTGCCCTATTGTTATTTTGCCATATTTGTTGATGTGCAAGTTCATAGGCATCCTAGCTGGGTAGGACGATAGATTGTTTCCCTCACTTGGAAGCTTGCATAGCACCTTCTGGTACCAGGGAAGCTATACCCAGAGAAGACTTTAAGGGCAGATCCTCAGGGCCTTGTGTCTGAAGTACATGGTGTCTTCATCAATAGGGATTTACCTTCAACACTGTGAGACTAGTAAGAGCTATAGCAACAGCCTTTATCATGTTTTGGGAGTCTCTTGGACACTCCTGAGCCACAGCTTGAAGGGGGCTTCTCAAGCTTGGTGATGGGGTTTTTGTTATATACTTCATGGCTCTTAGGCTCTTAGGTTGAGTCTTGTCAGACCAGATGGGTAAATTTCATTTAAACTGTATATGTATTTATATGTATGCACCTAGACACATATGTATTATATGCAGTTTTAGGGAAATAAATGATATGATTCCTTAGGGTTTTCAGACATCCTCTAATCTTATTTACCTTCTCTCTCCTTCTGTCTTGACCTCCCTCCCTGTCCCCAACAGAAGTACCTCTTTCCCATTTTCCCCTTTAAATCACGTGCACCCTGCTACTGCCTGTCCCCCACCCCTTGTTTTCATTTTGCGTTCCTTTTTCTGTATTACACAAGGTGTACTCTCATGTCTTAGTCAGGGTTCTATTGCTGCGAAGAGACACCATGACCGCAAAGGAAAGAGTTTAATTGGAGCTTGCTTACAGTTTCAGAAGTTTAGTCCATTGTCATTGTGGAGGGAAGAGTGGTGATACACAGGCTGCCATCACGGTACCGGAGAAGTTAAGAGTTCTACACCCACATCTGCTGGCAGCAAGTAGAGGGAGAGCCACGAGCCTGGCTTGGGCTTCTGAAAAGCCAAAGCCTGTGCCTAGTGACACATTTCCTCCAACAAGGCCACACCTACTTCAACAAGTAGCGCCACTCCTTAAGTATTCAAATATATGAGCCTATGGGGACCATTCCTATTCAAACCACCGCAATTCACATCTTGAGATTTAGAGCTAGGAGCCACAGAAGAGAGAGACTCTTTGAGGCTGCGTTACCTCACTCAGTACAGTCCTTTGTAGTTCTATCTATTTATCTGACTACAGATGCATACCACCAAGCCCAGTCTGTGGTGCTAGGGATGGAGCCAGGACTTTGTACAGATTAAGCAAATGCCTGACTACTTGGAGTATATCATATCTCCAACATTAACCGAGCTATGTTGTATCTCCAGCACTAACTCATCTTGGCCATTTCTTCCCTTTGGTACTCTGAAGATATCAGTTGTCTTTGCCATCCGTTTTTGATGTTGTGATCTCATTTTTCACTCTGCCATTTCACTGAAGGTAATGTGTGTTTTCCTTCTTTCTTGGTTGTGGTTGCTAGGCTCACTTATGACAGCGATGTCCCAAGGTGATTTCTCTGCTTACTTGAGTTCTCTGGATTTCCTACTTCATGGTGCCTTCTACAGCTCTAGAAAATTCCCAGGCATTATCTTAGCCAATCCCACTGTTCTCTCCTGGGACCTTCTCCCTGGATTCTGTGTATTCTAAGTTTGCTTGTCTGTGTTTTCATATTTATTCATCTGTATTCTGGATAATTTTGGTAATCCAACCTTATATTAGTGTTTGGCAAACTCTTTAAGATTTTTACTTATAGGGCTGGAGAGATGGCTAAGTGGTTAAGAGCACATGCTGCTCTTATGGAGGACCTGGGTTCAGTTCCCGGCATTCATGTAGGATGGCTCATAGCTCATAACTGCCACTAACTCCAGCTCCTTCTAGTGACCTTCTAACTCCAATATCTTGTAGTGACCTCCGTGGATACCCCTACACATGTGCAAACACACTCTCTCTCTGTCTCTGTCTGTCTGTCTGTCTGTCTCTCTCTCTGTCTGTCTATCTCTCTCTCTCTCTCTCTCTCTCTCTCTCTCTCTCCCACACACACACACACACACACACCACATAACATATTTTAAAGTGATTTTTATTTATAATTAATAGCTCACTGGGAGTGATACAGGTATTTCAAAACCTCAAAACCCAACCGCAGTGACACACCTCCTCCAACAAGGCCACACCTCCTGATCCTTCCTAAACTGTTCCATTAGCTGGGGATCAGATATTCCAACATGAACCTATGAAGCTATTCTCATTCAAACCACTACAATACCACTCTAGTTTCTTTGAGTTCTGGTCCACATGGCCCTATCTGTCTGGCTGTACTATGTCTGCAACTTTTTATTGTTTACAAGCTAATTGAGTGCAAGTTGTTCTCAACGAGAGATTGTAGGCCAAACAATGTGACCCATCATAGTTGCTGGCTTCTTCACCCCCAGCCTGGCTCTCAATTGCCCTGTGGTGGCTGAGGTCCAGCCTCTTCAAGAGTGTCTGTAAGGGCAGCTGGCTCTTATACAGCCTGGAGAGGCCACGTTAGTCAGTGGAGTCTTCTTTCTTGCCCTGATCCTTAACACTCCAACGTGTGTCTGTGACTGTGAAGGTGGATTCCTGCCTCTGGTTACGGATTAGGGTACATCAGCAAATAAGTTCGGGCCACTCATGGGTTTGCAAGTCTAGACTCTGGCCTCCCCATCATGTCACGCTTTGACCAGTTGGTGTTGGATCAAGATTTCCAAACTTTAAACTCCAAATGTCAGTACCGAAGAGATAAGTCAGGCAGTAAAGTACTCGCCTTGCAAGCATGAGGACCTGAATTGATCCCAAGAACTCACATTAAAATGCTGGGCATGGCAGCATGGACTTGGCATTCCAGCTCAGAGGAGGCAGAGATAGACAGACCCATGGGGCTTGTTGGTCCTCCAGCCTAGACCTGTCTCCAAAAGCAATGACCCAGGGAGGATGGTGTTGAGGAATGGTGGCTAAGGTGATCCTTGGGTCTCCATGCATATGCTCACACAGGCAAACACAGTGATACACACATATACACATGAATTCCAAATGTCAACCATGAATTTGTAACTGATAGGCCTTCAGATTCCACAATAGGATAGAAACCTGGAAAACTGCCATGGGCATGAGATTATATCGGAAATCATTTGTTCATTCAGGAAACGTTCAATGGGCTTCTTTCTGGAATGCTCAGTGCTGGGTGCTATAGAGCCTTTTCCTCCAAGTGTTTACAGTTTAGCATATCTGCAAGGAGCACAAAGGAGTTCACCAACACAGAGACTGGGGTGCTGAGGAGCCCCTGAGAATGGTTGGCAAAGTGACTTGGCTGTGATGTTGGCATCTGTTCACTTTTCGGAGGCAGCTGTGCTCCTGTGTTTAAGACTCAAAGTGGAAAAGCCTGATGCTCTTCCCTCTGTTTCTGCTGCTTCTGACCAGAGTTTGTGCAATTTCTATGATTAATTCATGAGCCAAGCGTCAGAGCAGACCCAATTTCCTGGAAATTGCATCAAATGGCTGTTGGAATTCAAGTTAATTAAAAGTTGGGGGCTAATTCTCGCCGATTCTTTCAAGGCTCACTGCCCTGCAGAGCTCCTACACAAACAGTCCATGTGCTTATTAAACAGTGCTGAAGGGGATCGGCTAAAACTCAGTGAACAGTGGCTGGAGCATCTTTAGAGGGAAAACAACTTAGAATTAGATTTCTTTCCTCAATCTAAACTAAAGGGTACACTGGCAAAGTTCCAACTTGTCCCCTCTTTTCTTGGTAAAACATGGGGCTATTTAGCATCTCCCCCCCCCCCCAGCTTTCTTGACTTCGAGGACTTCTCCCTGGTTTGGTTCATAGCATGAATCCCATCTGCTTTTGCTTGGCTTTTTATGTGCTTCTTTTTCTCCTCCTATGGGTCTCTGATCATGTTGCTGAGTGTTTTGATCCCTATCAGAGGTGACTTTTATACTCAGCTTGTTATGCAAGCTTGGTGCCCTGTGACACATGGTGTTCGTTACAGCTTTTACATCCTGGTGCTGTGGTGTTTGGCTGTGAAGACTGTATCTGCTAAATGTCATACTCTAGCCATTCAAATGTTCACTGAAGTAACAACTAAAGTAAGACTGTAGCAGAGTTGTTACTCTGAGGCCAGCAGAACTCCCCCACAGCAGGCAGTGTATACACAGATAGAAGAAAACAGAGACCAAGCTACAGAGTGTCTGCTGCTCTGTTAGTAAGTATCTTGGTCATTCACAAAAGAAGGAAGACAGATGGTGTTACCGGCTGGGGTTTGACCGATGGTAAGGGCGGGAGAGGAGACCTGAGAGTCCGTTTCAGCTACTCTGCTTCTGCCTCAGCACTCCCAGGCACTGCAGCTTCATATACCTCTAAGGGGTCTAGGAATAGATGTTATCTTGGTCCCTGGGAAGATAGGTGGCAGCTGGCATGGCTGATGTCAATCCCAGAGTGACGGAGAGACCCCACTGCCACTTAAACAAAATTGATCTGTCTCTTCTGGTCATTTCTTGTGTTGTTGTTTGATTGAGACAGGGGTTCATGGAGCTGACCTTGAACTTGCTACACATGTGGCTTAGGATGAGCTAATTCCTGGTCTTCCCGCCTCCATTCTCAAGCTCTGGGCTTATGGGTGTGTGTCACCACATACAGGTGATATGGTGCTGTGGATCCAATCCAGGGCTTTGCATGTGCTAGCCTGCACTCAACCAACCGAGCTACAGCTCAGCCTCTCGGTTATTCTTATTTTCATTTAACATTTGACTCATTTATTATTATATTTGTTTATTATTTGTTATTTGATTCATTATTTGTGTGTGCACACATGCGTATTTATATGAGCACATGTGTGGAAGTCAAAGGGTAACCTTCAAGAATTGGTTCTCTTCTTCCTTGTACATCCCAGGATTTGAACTCTAGTCGTCAGGCTTGGCAGCAACTGCCTTTACTTACTGAGCCAGCTGCCCAGCCTGTTGTTATTTATTCTTATACATACATCTATATGAATGTACATGTGCCAGGTCCTGCTCTAGGCACATGGAGCAGTCAAAAAGACAGCAAGAAGCCTGCTCTGTGGTTCTTGTATTCTAATGGTGGTCAAGCACAAGATAAAATGAGAAAATGATAACTTCTTTCTGATAAAGGTATCCTAAGGAAAGGGGACAGAGGGCAACCCTACTTCCTGTCTTATATTCCCAAGAACTGGTTTGCTTCTCTGGGGTAACAGTAGCACAGAGGCCTGAGATGGATAGAGTCAGTCACATGACAATCCTAAGAAATTCTTTCTCATCAAGTTCTCTCAGTGCTGGAAGTTTTCTGTCCCACTGTGTCCATTACAGTTACACCTGGCTGTTGAGTGCTTGTAGTGTGGCTAATCACAGAGAAACAGAGTTGAAAGTGTTTGTAGGTACACGTACCTATGCACACATGTGTGGAGGCTGGAGGTCAATGGACAATATCTTCTATTGATCTCCACTTTATTTCTTTAAACATGGAACTCACTGATTGGATAGACTAGCTGGCCCACGAACCCCAGAGGTTCACTGTCTCTATATTCAGCACTTGCATCATGGGTAAGCACTTACACATCTGGCTTTTTATCTGAATGCTGGCGATCAGAACTCAGGCTCTCGGGCTAGCACAGCCAGAACTATACCCGCTGAGCATCTCCCCAGCCCTTGAGATTAAAATTTTATTTTATTAATGACATCAACAGAAAGGTATCTGTGTGGCTAGTAGATATTTTATTGGACAGTGCAACTCTGGTAGCAAGGACAGCTTGTACAGCGTCCTGTGGATACGGTTGGTTTGCAATCCCAATGTGCGTTTGGGTGTTACATTCCTCCCTTAAAGAGCAAACCTACAAGATGTAATGATGCTTCCTGCTTCTGTTCCATGGGTCCCTGGAGAACCTACAGAGGAATAAGACTTGGCTAGATGGGAATTGAAAGCCCATGCAACAAAGAACCCATTTCCTTTCCTAGGATGGGCTTGGACCCACATCGTGTGACTCATGGCTTTGGTCTCCCCTGTTACTAGGCTGTGGCAGGCCCTTGTCGGCCCAGGATACAGACAGACACAGCCTTTCTAGGGGCCCAGCTGTGCATTCTGGGAAGAAATCCAGAGTTTGTTTTTCCTCGCATACCTGATCTCTACCATAGCTCTTTCAAGGTCACTTTGTCTTTCACTTGCTGCTTTCCATCTATCCTCAGGGCCTGAGACTTTATCCCCCCACCCCCCAAAGAATATTTCTGCTCCACATTAATAAAGATGGTACTACCAACTCTAACTTTTAAAGAGGGGCTGGTGTTTGAAAATGGTTTAACCTTTAATTACCATTTTGTATAGAAAGGGTAAAGGAGGAAAAAGGAAAGAGAGGGGAGAGACATCAAAGAAGCAGATTCAGGAGATCGGAGAGCGAAGAGCTACTGTACTTCTTAGACAACAGTTGGGCTATTCTAGTGGCTCCTGGCTTTTCCTGGCAGCAGGGGAGTGGGGAGGGCCATGGCAGGCTCCAGCTCTGCTCATCCACCACAGAAGGGATTCTGCTTCAACAAGCTTCCCAAGAGAAAACAGAGACAAGGGAGCCAATCCTGGCTCCGTGTGCTGAGGATTAGAGGAGGCCCAACTACAGAGCCTGTAATCCTGGGCTGGCCTGGATTCGTCTTTGGTTACTATTCTCCTTGTACTTGCATAATCAGAAGAAAAAAAAAACACTTACCTAACACCGCCCTAACAGTTATCTTAAACAAAAGGATCAAAATGTTAAACTGGAGACTAGAGCCAAGTCTGCCACCGTGGGTTGACTGTTACCCCAGCTTCCACCTCTATTAACTTTGTTCTTTGTTATGCAGATACATTTAATGTTCTCTCTGACTCACTGAGGATTGCTGAAGCGTCCATTGCTGGACATGTTTCCAGGACTGAAGGTGAAATTATCCCCTTCTATCATGGCGGCTAGAGAGACCCATCATGTTCTAAGACACGTTTTCTAAGATACGTGACAAGAGGGAATTTATGAAATAGGAAGCTTGGCATCTTTGCACATCCACCTTCCAAATTACCCACTCTTCTCTCCTCTCTGAATGGTACAGTGTTGTCAATGTCACATTAGCTGAATTTCAGTTTGTGACAATACATGGGGTATCTTAGTTTCTGGCTACAAGGTAGGGCCATACAATAGAAAGACTTATTGAAAGTGTGGACAGTGGTGGCGCACGCCTTTGGGACTTGGGAGGCAGAAGCAGGCAGATTTCTGAGTTAGAGGCCAGCCTGGTCTACAGAGTAAGTTCCAGGACAGCCAAGGCTGCACAGAGAAACCCTGTCTTGGAAAACCAAAAAAAAAAAAAAAAAAAAAAGTATGGAATATTCCTCTCCTAGGACTCACACTCCAAGACATAGATCAGGATAGCCTTTGATGTCTACATTGTGTCAAGGTCACATTCAAAGTATCACAATGTGGCACTCACTGTAGCAGATACAGCACTATCACAGGGTGAACCTTCTATATGATCCAGGAATCAGGCCAGAGGCTCCAGTAACTTCTCTGAAAAGTCTCCTTAATGATGTGGAGAACAAAGCTGGCTCCAGGAGATGAATAGTGTGAAGTGCTTTTCGGTGAGAACCTCAGAGAAGTTGGGGAGGACGAAGTGTGAGGTTACCGTGCTGAGTCTTATGCTTTGGCAAACCTAAGTCAGTGATGGACCTGAATCCGGAGCTGAGACGTTGTGATGTTGTGATGTAGGTCAGGGTCTGGGGCTGGTGTCCTTAGGTGTCTGGGGCTGAGTTAGCATCTGAGAGTTAAGCAGGGCTGGAAAGCCCATGAGCTCTGACTAACCTAGAAAGAGGTTCCCCCAGGCTCCCCAGGGAGCTCAAGGGTAGCAGGTGGTCAGTGAGTAGTGGGCGTGGTCCGGGTGTGTGTGGAGGGGTTCTAGTGTGCAGCTGGTTACAAGCTGCCTTTCACTTCATTTTTGTCAGCCTTTGAAGTATCACCAGGTGGGTTCAATCTACTCCTGGCAGCAGGGTAAACCCCTGTTGTTGACACCCCCAGGGTTAGTAAAGATGGGAGACTTATCTTCCTCATCACCCCCACCAAGGATCTAAGAAATGAGGAGAGTACAGTTGACATCCACCATGTGTGAGCTCTTGGAGAGGTTTTGATCTAAAACATCGTATTCTGCTGCTCACTTTGGAATTATGATGAATGAATGCTGGATCACAGGGCTGAACGGCAGAGCGCCTGGAATGTTGGCTTTATCTTACCTGGCAGTACAGCAGCAGGCTTTGATTTCACAAATCACTCAGAAGTGCAGTTTGGTTTGATGGTTTAAATGTGAGATTTTTGAAAGAGAAATTAAAATTGGCAAGAGAAACCAGTTCCTGGAAAGAGCAGACTTACGAGTAATGAAACCATGGAGAGGGGAAACAGCCCTCTGACTGTAGAGTAGGCCTGACTGCCGTCTTCCCAGGGAGGGCCTTTGGGAGGTGAGTTGTGTGTTCTGCACGGAGGGCTCAGTGACCTCAGCCTCTGAAGGTCTCCTCAGCACCAGCACTGGCTGTACTTGGACGTCCTGCTCTCTGCCCCAGCGAATGCCACTTGCCACTTTTGCTCCCAGTTCTGACAAATAAAATGTGTCTGGCATCTTCATAGGAGGGGACGTCACCTTTTGCCACTGCCTAGAACAGTGGAGAACCCATTTTTCCTGCTGGAGGTCGTTGAGTTACTAGCAAGTAGCAGGTCTCATCGCTGTATCCGGTTCTACTGAACATAGCAGGAGAAGTCCAGAGCATGCAGGTTGGCTGCCTGACTCAGTGTGTTGGTCCTTGTGAGTATCTTGAGGGCCAAACTGTCACCAGTGAATCAATAACTTAAAGTTGACAAAGAAAACAAAAGGAATGGCCACCGGCCACAGCGATGGAAAACGGGATATGAACAAGGCCCGCGGAGGCTTTGGAATTTTCTTAAAAATGCAGGGCAGGATTAGGCTGAGACCACCTCCTTCAGATGCAGTCTCAGGAGACCGCTGCATGGAGCTGGCCTGGGTGTTGATACGTGAAGAGGCTGAGAACATGAGGCATGAACGTAGACTGATATTGTTTGCCATTTACACTCAGCATGTGTAATGCAGTAGGAATGGCTCTCCGCGGCATGTGACTCTCCTTGCAGACGGTAGGCAGTGCCCGGGACGCTCTTTCTCTTTCGCTGGTTCGCTTGCTCACAGCCCACCCACCCCCCTCCTCTGCCCCTTCCCAGACTCCTGAGCGCTTGAGTGGATGGAGGTTTGTCATGATTGGCACGCAGAAAGCCGGTAGAATGTTGTTGGAATTTTCTAGGGCGGTACATGTGCGACACCCAAAATGACTCCTAGATTCGGTGGCCGCAGGTCAGCAGCCTTTCGTGCCAGGTGCCCTGGTCTGTTTCTGAAAGGTAAGGTCGCATGAAATCACTTTACCTGTCCCTAATGCAAGAGGGACCGCCAAGGGGTTTTGTTTGATCCTCTAGTCTTGGCCGGTGGCGTTTTAGGGCCACGTCATTGGCGCTACGCGTTTGTGCATGAGTGTGCGGTTTGTTGGTATCTCCACCCCCTCTCGTTTAAAAGAATTTTAATAAATTATTCCCAAGGGCAGTTTAACATGTGACCTAAAACAGCATCTCATGACCCCAGTGAAATGAGCAATCCTGGTGTCAGTAAGTCTAGATGTAGCCACTGGAATCAGATTGCGTTCTCATCAGGTCTGAGAGACTGAAAGTGGACGTGCTCAGAACCCCCGAAACTTTGGGAACACTGGGGAAATCTCTTCAGGTTGGGGTGTCTTGGGTTTATGGATGGCGTTTTTTCAGAGATGGAATGTGAATGTAGAGTTTGAAATGTTCCCGATCGGTTGAGTGCAGACTCGGAGCCATTCTGACTGGGAGGGGGGTGCCATGGTAACAGAAGCCAGGGGAAATTTCACCAAGAGACCTTTTTCTTACCAGTTGTTTTTAAGTAACCTGAAGTTGGCCCTAATAGGAATTTTAGCGACCCTCAAGGAAAGTTAAGAATTTAAAGCAAAAAGGTATTAAAACTTTCCAAATAAACAAGTGGGTGCTTCTACGTCGGCGGTGAGGCTCCGGGACATATTTGGACATGGGTCTGATGATCCGTTTAGGCTCCAGCATAACCAGCCGTGACTCACCTTGTTCTTTAACTGATGTAATTAAAAGTAGCTTCAGTACCGCAGTGGGAGAATACTGACTTTCTGCTTGAAAGTTCGTGACAGCAGGTTCATTCTCATAAAACAGCAAGAGCCATGCATGATGCATTATGGGTTTTGTTTTTGTTTTTTTTTACCTTAAAAAGTTCTATTATTTAGCTTCACTGTTGGTTTCTGCCTTAAATGCATTAGACTCCTGTTTTCTCTCCCTGACTTTTAATCCCCCTCTTTTTTTGCAAAGATGTCGGAAAGCAGAAAAGGGGAGAGCTGATACTTTCACACACCCACCCCTCCCCCACATGCACACCAACAGCTGTCCTGTATGATTTTGTGGAATCTGATATTTTGAACGAAATGACTTCCTTACTTTCCGTAGTAATAGAATAATCAATTTCACCATAGATGGCTGTGTACATGTCAAGCGTGGGCTGCTCCTAATTAGCAATGCATGGGGTGAAGGGCAGAGAGCTGGGGGCAGTTTCAAGGGGGGGGATCAGCCTTCGAATTTTACCCTTGATGGGCTCAGCCAAGGCAGTTTTCAGTCTGCTCGGATCTTAAACCACAGGTCTTATTATTAGGTTTCTGAGAAAATGGTGTGAGTGGCTCGTGCAAATGTAACATAGATGGGCTTTTTCCTCTAACGGTTGCTACTTTGCTTTTTATCTTTGCTCTATGGTAACTTTCATACAGCTACCGCTCTGTCTAATGAGATAGAGCCCCACAGAGACCAGAAGTGACCCAAGTTTACTAAACTGAGTAAGTAGGTTTTGTGTGCAGTATTCAGAAAGATATGCTGCTAAGACACCACAAGCATCTGTTCCAACCTTGGGAAACATAGACGTTCTCAATAAGTAGTTAAAGTTTATGACTCAGGTTCCAACCTCATGTTCTCATTGAGTCTAAAGAATCTAAAGGAATTAAGGCCACATTCCTGACACATACCCTGTACTTCACAATGGACAGCCTGTTATGCTGAGATCTGCATTCTCCGGCAAGACATTTGTTTCTGTCTGCACTGTGCCCTGTGTGCAGCCAGAGGTTTGAAAGATTCTAGAATGTGGAAGATGTCTTTAAAGTACTTCTCTTTCGGCCTTTACTCCATGTAGTTCCCCTGGGCAGCTGTTAATATTATTAGCCCATTGCTGGCCCTTTGGATACTAAGAATCTTTGGAGGTGAGACTCGACTGTTCGGTATATTACCGAGTTCGTGATGACAAAAGTGCCACCAAGTTTCAGATCTTAAGACATGACAATATTGGCAAAACCCTCTTTTTTGTTTTGTTTTTGATGAAAAGCCTTATTGTATATCTCAGGCTAAGCCTACAAGTCTGAATTTAGCCAGGCTGGTCTCAAATTCATGTTCCTTCTGCCTCAGCCCCCTGAGAGCTGGGATCACAGACCTCTGCCGTCGTGCCTAGTTTGCATGCTTGGTTTTTCAGATCAGGCCCTCAAGGATGCATATGAAATTGGACTTTAACAAATGTATAATATATAATATATAAAATATATAATATTTATGTGTTCATCCAAAGAGGCCAGTCTCTGCTCTTGGCACATGGTTAATGGATCTATGTTTTCTTCCTGTGCAACAAAGCTGACCATTCAACGAAATGTCTTCCGGTTTCCTGGACCCTGAGTGTTTGCATTCTAGAAGCCAGAGGCTGACAAATCTAAGTCTCACAAAAGGAGGTTTTTAGAAAATTAACTGCATCTGACCTTGATTACTTTTGCAGTGTCTGAAACTCGTAGAAGGAAAACCCCCTCTAGGCGTGCTGGGCATGTAACAGGTGGAAACGGCTCATTAAATAAAGATGGGGTGTCCCTGAGTTCCCCACTGCTCACCACATCCCTAGGATTGAGAAAGCATTTCATAAGATGTTCTAGCTCAGGGTACTCATGACTGGCACCTGGTCTTGTATAGATGCGCATTCCCAGGCCTGCCCTAGGCATCCTGAGTCCGAGGGCAGGCACAGAGAACCTGGCGCCCAGAGTCTGTATTCCAAGTTCTGGTCTCTGCAAGGTTTGAGAATCACTGCTGTTACGTCTCCTTGTCCCTTTATAGCCATATATTTGCAGGGTGGACGTTAAGTGTTTGTTTCCTGAAGCTACCAGGAAATAAGGGAACAATAGGCACTGGCACCTGAAGTCTCTGCCCTGGCATTCTCAGTACCAAGGTCATTTTAATGTTTACAGGGGTCATAAATGACTGCTTACAGAAGATAACATCCTAAACCCGAAGGCACAGAGATGAAATGTCTCATCAGACCCTCTCATTTTATAGATGATCAAGATCTCCAGCAACGGAAAAAATGAACTCAATAAGGTGCATAGTTAACAGCCAGCCGTGTGGCACACACCTTTGATCACAGCCCTTGGGAGACAGAGGCAGGTGAATTTCTGTGAATTCCAGGCCATCCTAGACTACAGAGTGAGTTCTAGGGCAGTCGGGACTATGTAGAAACATCCTGCCTCAAAAAACAAGACAACAAAAAAGGCACATCCTTCTTAGTGCCAGAGCATGTAAGATAGCGAGTCTATTTATAACCCAAACAGTGCCTTGCATTAGTCTGTCCCTACTTCTTCAGTTTTATATAGATCCCTACCTGGTCCTTAGCTCTAAGAACGTCCATTAAAGTTTTCAGGTTCTAGGAAAAGATCAGCTCGTTTGAGAATTCTCAAACCTAAAATTTTCTTTTACTCTAAAATGGGCCTGAAATTCATAACTATCTTGTACATTCACACAGAAAGTTCCAGCAGTGTCCACCACTGAAAAGAGCGCTCAGAAAACATGGGGACCCTCCCTGTGTTCATGTCTCAATCTGAGTCATGTAGATTACACACATCTCCTCAGATCACACTCTGAAGTGGCATTTTCTTCAGATTTAGTTAAAAGGGAAAATGTGACAAACGGGTCTGTGTGTTGACTGTTTTACACTCCTCTACTCGATGTGCTTGGTGGCATTTACATAATCTTGACAATGTTCAAAGACTGAATCTAATCTAAGTTCTCTTCAGAGACTCGCCATTCTGAGCTTTATATCAACACACACGTGAGCTGTTTGACTAGAAAAGCCAATTGAGGATGTGATTGAAAACTCATGTGGAACAGGGTGTCCATAGTAAAGTAATGTTAAGTGTTCTACATTTCTACCTGTTGCCAGGAGCTGTGACCTGGACTGGGGCATGTTATATCTGCTTTCAAATGATCGTGGGGTATTGAGGAAGCCAGACAACCAATTTAGAGTTCAGTTATATGAGAGGAGTGGAGATTGATGGGCCTCCTGGAGCATGCTGGGTGGATGGAGAGAAGGCTACATGGACAAGGTGTCCCCTGGGCGTTCATAGCTTCTCCAGGTGACAGTGGTACGGGCAGATGGAATAGAACACACAAAGGCATAGACACTTCTGTACACAGTGAATTCTACTGAAGCAGCATTGCCTAGTAACCCTGACATTCTTTCATATTTATATATAAACATGAACAATTTGGCTTCTTAGGGAACTGTGCATTGGAGCCTTACAGTATAGAGCCAAGAAGGTGGTTTTCCTCTCTGGAGTCTCTGCTGCCCTCCAGGAAAGTATCTCAGCTGAGGGATCACCGTTATCTCATGTTTCTGAGAAAACTGGGAAAATGTCTCCTAGTCCTGAGGTCAAACCAGTTTCTTAGATTTTTTTTTTTTTTTTTTTTTTTTTTGGTTTTTTGAGACAGGGTTTCTCTGTGTAGCCCGGGCTGTCCTGGAACTCACTCTGTAGACCAGGCTGGCCTCGAACTCAGAAATCCGCCTGCCTCTGCCTCCCAAGTGCTGGGATTAAAGGCGTGCGCCACCACCGCCCGGCAGTTTCTTAGATTTTAATCTTCATAAAAAACGTGAAATTCTATCTGAAAAAAAAAAACTGCATATCAGACAAAGTAATTCCAGCTCTGAATGGTCCAAGCTCATTTCGGTCTGGAAGTCAGAGCATGGTGGACAAGTCCTCACAGGACAGAGGATTATAGAAGACACTTGAGTATTTTACTCACTAAATCTTCTAGGGAACTGCTGTGCTGATCCTCTTGTCCCAAGTAACAGGGCCAAAGAAAATTAACTTATTTCATACATCCTGGCCTGCAACACAGTCATCCAAACCAAGCCATGTATACACATATGTTACAATAGTTTCTTTAGAAATATTCCCAGGATCTTAGTGTTGGCCAGCTTGTGAGAATGACGGCATAGTTAGAATGATCAGACACTCCTCAGAGCGCCTACAGCCACTTTGATCTCTAGGCAGTCTGTGCAGAAGCAAGCAGGGCAGGCACTCATGTCTGTGTGTGACAGATGAGGAAACTGAACCTCACAGTTGTCAGGTTTCAAAGGTGGATGGGACCTCGGAGGCCCTTTCCTTTCATCCAGCTTTCTCATTAAAAACACAAGCTCTGAGGAGCAGGGGAGCAGGCTGACCCACAGACCCACAGGGAGTAAGTCTTCATCTCGGGACCAGCTTGGGGCCTTCTGATGTTTCTTAGTAATTTTTCACTCCAGCATGGCTGCATTCAGTCCTGAAAGAGATTTGGACAGGTGTGTGTGTGTGTGTGTGTGTGTGTGTGTGTGTGTGTGTATGCTGTGGAGAAATTTTAGAAAAAAGATTCACGTTTATACTTTTATACATAGACAGACACAAGAATAGACCAGGCGATATACAAACCTCTGTAATTATCTCTGGAGAAAGGAGAGAGAGACTGGTCTAGGCAGTGTCTTGAGGGATATCACTGTATATTGGGGGATTAGACAGGGTCTCAGTCTCTCCTCAGACGCTCCATCTTGTGCTATGATAGCACGTATGTGCTGCCTAGGTTGGCTTTGTTCACCTAGAGCTCTCTGAGTGAAAATGACTATAATGGCATTGTTTATTCATTTAAGGGGGTGGGGATCAATGATGGGCTTTTCAGGCTCCTGTTACATGCACACGCACACACACGCACATGCACACGAACATGCACACGCACATGCACACAGGTTTTTGGTTTTTCAGGACAGAGTTTCTTTGTGCAGAGTTGGCTGTCCCAGAGCTTGCTATGTAGACCAGACTGGCCTTGAACTCAGAGATCTACCTACCTCTGCCTCCCAAGTGCTGGTATTAAAGATATGTGCCACTACCACCCAGCTTACTTTTATATTTTTAAAATTAACAGCAAACATGAATATTAAATAAATCTCTTTATCTAATATAATATTAAATTATAAGCTGAGCATAATGGCACATGCCTTTAACTCAAGTACTTGAGAGGCAGAGGCAGGTAGATCTCTGAATTCAAGGCTAGCCTGGTCTACATAATAAGCTGCAGGACAGCCAGGGCTACATCAAGAGAGCCTGTTTCACAAACCAAAACAATAACAACAAAAAAAATTAAGTTGTTTATTTTTTACTTTTTTTCCCCCTGAGATAGAGTCTCACTATGTAGCCCTTGCTGTCATGGAACTTACTTTATAGACCAGACTGGCTTCAAACTCACAGAGATCTGCTTGCCTTTGCCTCCTGAATGCTGGGATTAAAGGTATACACCACCACACCTGGTTCATAATTTTGTTAAATAAAACATATTTTAAAAGAAAGAAACATGAGTAGCTGGGAGATGCAGCTTAGTAGCAGACACATGTCTTCCTCATGTCCCCAACCCTTCAAAACAAATAGAGCCTTAAAAAACGAAAATGGTAGGTAGGGTACGGGAGAAAGAAAAAAAAAAGAAAAAGCAAGTATGTTATTCTTAGTGGCACATTGGCCAAAATTATCCCATACTTGTGGGCATGTCCAACTCAGCCCTTGCAGACACAGGCAATCCCAGGAGAGTTATGAATGTGTAGAACACAGTACCCTGTCCTTCATGTCACCATGTTAACAGGATGGACGTCCCTGGAAGCCTGTCTTGTGTGGCTCTGGGGAATGTTCACCCTTTCTCTGTGTGCATGGATTTATCATTTCCCTTGAGCACACACTGAGTTCCACTTGCCTTGAGAGGAAAGGCAGTCCCCACCCCTGTCAGTTAGAAAACCACTGGGTCCCCTTTGTGATGACTTGTACACTCTGATAAGAGTAGTGCAGAGTACAGGAGACTAAAAGTCTTGTAAGGAACTAGAGCCGAAAATAAAGCATTAGCGCTCCCATTAGTGACTGTATAGACAGAATATATCTGTCCTGCAGATAAAAGTCCTTTATTCTGTGGATGACCTCAGGTGGCTCACCATGTCTTTCCTGGTCTTGTGCTTTTCATTTTTTTTTGTTTGCTCTGAGACAAAGTCTCACTATACAGCCAAGATTGTCCTCAAACTCTCAATCCTCCTGCCTCAGCCTCCTGGGTACTGAGTACACACCACTATGTCTGACCTATAGTCTTCTTAGTGTAAACTGGAAATGGTTACATTTGACTTCACTACCCATATATGGTTCTCCTGGAGATTGATTGTGAGGTGTGTGTGTGTTGTCTGTGTGCATGTGTGTATGAGTGTGTCTCTGTGTGGATGTGTGTGTGTGTGCATGTGTACGTGTGTGTTGCAGCCGTGGGCGACTCTTACTAACCTACCAAGTGAAAAGCACAGAATAAAAGAGAGAAAGCAGGATATCATCGCTGCTATGAATCATCTCGAGAGCTGTCATGGTGATATGAATCACCCTATGGTAATGTTGTGGCATAGGCCCAAACACGGGTTAGCAGCATTGACCCGGTAAGCTTGAAATTAGTCACAGAGGCCTAGCCAGTGATGATCCAGCAGCACCATTGTTTGTGAAGAGAGTGTGCAGCAGCCCTGTCTCCAAGAAGGAGGAGACTCCCCTGCTGAGGGCTGGTGTGGCTGTGTTCCACTCGCACCCCCACACCAGCCCTGGGGCTCCAGTCCTGGGTCTGCTCTCCTCAGGAGTCCGACTGGGGTCGGGCCCAACTAGATGCCTGTATTTCACCAATGTCCCTAGCTCTTGCTTTCCTCTCTCGGTTGGACAACTGGGTTGTGACCACAAGATGTCTGAGCTTCTTCTTGCTTCTCAAATCTATGACATGTAGCAAACTTGCAGCCTGCACGGACCTGGTTGTCATAGCTGGCATCTTCGTAGTCTGGCATTTTGAAACCTCTCTCTGTGCTGCATAGCCTGACCCGTTTCTGAGAGCATTGCAATAAAGTTAAGTTTCCCCTTTTAATTACCATGCAGTTATTTCACTTTTTACAGCTGCTTACCTGTGGCATCTCAGTCACTGCAGACAACGGTACTGATCCAATAGGGCATGTCTAGCCCGTCCACCCCCTGCACGTCTGTATATTTGGAGCCTTTGGGCTCCTCGTGTCTGGTTCGCCTCGAAACATATAATTGGTAAATTGTGAACCACATGTTGTAGAAAAATAGGAGATGTTTCATAAGTTTATGGCATTTTCAGCTGGGGACATGTTGAGCTTCTCTGTCCCCTTCTAAAATTTGCAAATGTACAATCGAATGCAACTATGGAGTTGAAAAATGAAGATCTAGGAGATATTTAGCTTCTAGGAGACAGCAGAAGCCTGACCCCCAGCTGCGGGACCGAGTTGGACTTGGGTCTCCTGTGACGGCGTGCCCACAGTGAGCAGTAACTTCCTGCCTTTGCTCCTCTCACCTGGACCATATTTTATATCTTAGTACCAACAAGAAAGGGCACATTCGTTACACTCTGGAAAGTGAGCGGGGCTGAACTCTGGGTGGTTTTAAATTCCTGAGTCGGTTCTCTGGGAAGCCATCATGCTTATTGTGAACAAAGTTGGTTTCGTTGGTTGGGCACCAACACACTCTTGGCTTGCCTGCTGGGTAGTGGGACATCACCAGGGAGGGCCTGTGGCTGGGTTGTACATGGTCACAGCACAGACCATCAGCTGGGCCCTTGTTATTCAGCAGCCCTGGAAATGTGGCACCTGGTTTGGGTCACCCAACGGCTGTTGCTGCTATCTCTGCAGCTTGAGCCCCACCCCACCGCTGTCTCCTCACAGAAGCCGGCCACCCGTGCCTTCCTTTCCTCTTCTCTCCACATTTACGCCTCTACATTCTTAGCTTCCTTGTTTGTTGGCAGAGGTCCCAAGCTGCCTGTTCTCAGGGTGACAATGATAAGGATAATATTAGCAATGATAACACAACGGCAGAAATAATATTAGCAGTGGTTACTTGCTGTGTGGTAGGAACTGGGCTAAATATGGTATGTACCCTTCCACTCTCAGAACAAGCCTGGATACATCTGTCTTCCTTTTAAACGATGAGGACCTAAGGCCTTATAGAAGCTGAGAATTGCCACAGAGAGACTAGCTTATGAGAGGTAAAATTGGAATTCATACTTAAGATGGTACGAACTCTCCAACCTGTCTCTGAGCAAAGCCCCTGCTCCCCAATTGTGAGGCAATCACATTATTATGATTGGCACTTCACTGATATGGCTGAACCAAGGCTTTAACTCATTTTATCCTGAGTCTCAGTGGCAATGAGAATATCCAAAGGTGTGATACTTCCTGTGCAGAGAACTATTTCCTAAAACAAAGATGGTTCTCTTCAAACAGAAATTGTCCCCCCCAAGACATTCTGCAGAATGCTGTAACTACATGGGACCTGGCAGTTTCCAGAGCACCCAGAGAGGGCTTGACCTTTGTGGTCCTTAAATGGGAAGAGAGTAACAGTTTATTATTTCTTTTTGTTTTTTAGAGGTGTTTTTGTTTTAACAAAATGGGTACACTGTTTGAGGGACCAAGGCAAGAATATCGTGTAAATTTGGAGGTAGTTTGGTCTCCATAGCCAGCACCAAGCCAACCATCAGGGACCAAACTGACACCAGTTCCCTTAGGGGCTCATGTGAACCTAGGAAGGGATGGCAAATGTCTGACGCAAAACCAGCTTAGTACTGCAAAAGTGATGTCATGTGTTGAAGGTGTCACAGTCATCAGAAACTGTACAGACCCCAAGACTGCTTCTGCTGCTTATAGGGACATCTGTGTGTCCAGAGCTGGATCCTTGACCCTGGAAAAGAGTACCTCAGACCACTCTCTACCTTGTGGGGGCCTCTCCTCCCAAACCTTACTTTTACCCTGGCTCTGTGATCATGCTGTGCTCTTATCTAAGGGTGGAGGAGTATTCTATTTTTAGTACCTTCTATAAACAAGTCTTAGACTGGTACATGCTAATAACCAAGGTTATTGCCCAGGGTCCCCCTGCAGTGATTTCCTAGATCTGACTGTTAGTCCTGCACTTAACTCCATTCCACAGAAGATACTGGTGGGATCCAGAGAGCCCTAGTCAGTGTGAGCCTTGGAGAGGAGCAGAGGGAGCTAAGGGAGATAAATGCAGCTCATCAAAGCAGGTGGTGATCTGTTAGCATTGTCGTTGTTGGGGGTAGGGTCTTGCTGTGTAGCCCAAGGTGGGCTCCGACTCACTTGCCTTAGTCTTCCAAATTCTGTGATAACAGATGTCACCATAGCCAGTTTGTATTGGTTTTGTGGTGTGTGTGTGTGTGTGCGTGCTTATGCAGAGACCGGAAGAGGGAACGGGGTCCCCTGGCGCTAGACTTACAGGCAGTTTTTGAGCTGCCTGCCTTGGGTACTGGGAACTGAACTGCAGTCCTTTGCAAAAGCAGAAAACGCTCTTAACAGCTAAACCATTTCTCCAGACCAACATTCTTCTTTTTGTTAAACAAACTAAGGAACTGTATTGGGAGACTCCAGAGTGTATAGCCAGGCACAGTGGGCTCAGGGGGCTCTCTGGAATCTTCCATTGCTGCCTTTGTCCCATCTTGAAGTCACTGCCCTCTGGGCTGGCTTTATTCTTAATCAGCCTCTCCTTATGTGAGGGCTTAACAGCTAGCTTAGCAGCTGGGCATGACAGCGAATCCCTGTCCCAACATCATCAACAAAATATTATTGGGTGTCCATGCAATCACTGTGACCATGACAATGTGATGCTGTGATCACCCCAGCCTGAGATATTGTCTGGACACTGTGACTTCTGTCACAGATAAAAAAATAAAATAAAATAAAATCAATCCCAAGGGTTGAAATGTAAAGCAACCATTTCCCTAATCTTTAACAGGTAGATGACAGCCTGGGTCCCTGACCACAGGTGACTCTGCCTCTACCAGTCACACACACATTGCCAATGTATCTCCACACCTGTCACTGGGTCTAACCCAGGATCTTGTAAGACTTTGTTCAGACTTGAGGGGAAAGCCCTTGGGTTGTTCTTTTCTTCCATTGGTTAAGTTTCTTGCGAAGTGCAGTGTGAACCTGTCCTGTCTTGAACTTCCTCAGTCAGAACACATCACACCCTTCCTTGTGATCTCAGGGAGTCTTCTCTTTCCCCATGTTCCCCCCCCCTTTGATTTTTTTTCTCTTTTTCCACTTCTATGTCTCCATATCTGGAAGCTTTGCATAGCTCACAGCAGATACCAGTCGATGTGGGCTAAAAGATCGAAGTTCTGAAGGGCTATCTGGTCCTTTGAAAGACTGTGTCAGACAGAGCATCGTCCTGTGTGCAAATCACTGACATTTTCCTTTTGGAGCAGGATGGAGATTTCCAGCATCCCAATCCCTGCCTCCCTCACATATTTGTGTTTGGAGACAGGGTCTCTGTTTGTAGCCTTGGTTAACCTAGAAAAGCTATGTAGATCAGACTGGCCTCAAATATTGACATTGCATCTTGGGACAATTAGTTGGGACAACAGTCACACTCCCCTGATGGGAAGAACAGCTTGTACATCCTTCCCACATGGTGGAATGAAACCTTTAGAGGCGGGTTTTCATCCGCATCTCTACTGTCAACAAAATCAGGGTTATTAGTTTGTCTTTCTGTAATGCTTTAGTTTGAAAACTCTTCAGGGAAACACTGCTTTAATTATTTTCTTTCCTTTAAACAAACTACTAAAGTTTTAAATCTAGTCATACACTACAAATTCTTTATAGCAATTAATGGCTCAGAGACATAACCTCAGCCTGGGGCATAGGAGTCCTCCCAAGCTTCTTGGTAAATCAGAGCCTCTGCAGTCAGATGCTGCTTCTGGGAGGGGATCAGGCTCAGGGAGGGCGTCTAACAGACACTGTCACTCTGGGTCAGGAGCACGTGTACCACGGTGCTGTCTGGACTCTCTACTGCCCAGACTCACATCTGCTGGGGATGGCTGCAAACAGCACAGCTGTGCCTGGTATGGGCGAGAAGATGTGGATCGAATCCTGAGCATGCACTTTCTTAGACAGGGATGTCCTTGAGGTCATTGCCTCTGGAGAATCAGAGCAAAAAACCAGCTAGCTGGTGTGGTAACACACCTTTAATCCTAGCACTTGGGAAGCAGAGGCAGGAGGATCTCTCTGTGAGTTCAAGGCCAGCCTGGTCTACACTATGAACTCTAGGACAGCCAGAACTATGTAGTGAAACCCTGTGTCAAAGACAGACAGAAAGACAGATGGATGGACAAGACAGAAAGAAGGAAGGATGGAAGGAAGGATGAAAGAAAGGACATCCTTCTATTTTCCCAGTTCTTAGTGGGTGGCTTGCAAGTACTACATGTGGAAGTACTCAGTAGACAATGATAAATCCGTGTGGGTGAACATAACCTTTCAAGTTGATGTGGATAGGTAATCCTCCCCAGGCCCAGGAGCTGATGTGGATAGGTAATCCTCCCAGGCCCAGGAGCTGATGTGGATAGGTAATCCTCCCAGGCCCAGGAGCTGATGTGGATAGGTATTCCTCCCAGGCCCAGGAGCTGATGTGGATAGGTATTCCTCCCAGGCTGAGGAAGCTGAGGTGGATAGGTAATCCTCCCAGGCTGAGGAAGCTGAGGTGGATAGGTAATCTTCCTAGGCCCGGGAAACTGAGTTGGCTGATCGAGTTTTCATGAGATTTTATCAGCAGCCACCTGTGTATCATGCGAGAAGTTAACTTTTCAGTGTTGTAATAAGGGACTGAATGGACCCTAAAAGTCTGCAATCCTAAGCTTTTTCTGTTTACCACTGCTCTAATGAGTGGGGAAAAAGCTGGCTTTGCAGAGCCCTTGGGGACCTTGTTTGTGGCTTATGTAACCTTAGCTTCCCAGGCTCTTAGATTATCCACTCTGGGTTTCTGTGCCACCCAGGCTCCTAGCAGGATCACTTCCTGTCCACAACCTGCAGACAGCCCCCAGGCCCACCTTAGCTCTCTAAACAGAATCGCCCTCTATCTGTCTGTCTTGGGGAAACTGTATTCATTTACTGTTGCTACTATAAATTCAAATCTGATAGCATATGGTAACATAGATGAGACAGAGTCTAAGATCACTCTCAGTAGATCTGTAGTCAAACTGTCAGCAGGCATGCCCCTGCCTCCACCCTGGCTCTTTGCGAACATCCTTTCCCTTTCTGTTTTGAATTTCTAGAGGCCGCCCGCTACTGTCTTGGCTCACAGTCTCTTCCTCCACTTCCAAAGACATTAGCGTATCACCTCTCTTTCTCTGCTAAGTGTTTCCATCATTTCTCTAACTTTCCTCCTCATTGTTCTTGTGATCACTCAGAGCTCACCTTGTCAATGTCAAGGTGATCTCCTCTTAGCTCAAGATCCTTAATTTAATCACCACTGTAAAGTCCTCTTTACCAGGGGACACTTAACAGGTGCTGCCATGCAGTGTATGGGTGTTTTACCTGCATGCATGTCTGTGTACCATGTGTGCTGTGCTCACGGAGGCCAGAAGGTGGCCTTGAATCCCTCCCCCCACCCCCGGGAACTGGAGTTACAGACAGTTAGTTGGTAGCTGCCATGTGTGTCCTGGGAATCTTGGTCCTCTGGAAGAACAGCTAGTGCTCCAGCCTCTATCCATTCAGTTTCTAAACCTAGACTTAGAAGTATATTGAAACTCCCACACTGCGGTTGGGTGGTGACTATACCCAGCTGTTCAACACCAAATCCTACTGAGTAGCTGTGTATCTAGATGCTCCATAGTGAACTACTCAAGGCAATGTGTTCACATAAAATGTATTTGTCTCCTAGTCACAGGTTCTGCTAAACCTCAGCCATTATCTTCTTCATTGTTCAGTTCCTGGAGGCTGCCACAGCCACCAAGCTGCTGGGAATGCAAGATTTTCCAGGACACTCTGCTTTCTTTTGGGGGCTTGAGTCTTTACATAAATGGGAAATCTTGGCAGAGTCATTTTCATCTGGCTCTGAAATGTGTTTGTATTTGGATATGAGTGTGGGTGTGCCTCATGTTCTGGGGACCCTCTCCAAACAGCAGTAAAACCTTGAAATAGTCATTCCAAGAATATCCAAATGGCCTCCTTCCTCCCTCCCTTTCCTCCTCCTTCCCTCCTTCCCTCTCTCCCTTCCTGTCTTCCTTCTTTTCTCTTTCCTTCCTTCCCCTCCTTCCTTCCTTCCTTCTTTCCTTCCTCCCTCCCTTCCTCCCTCCCTCTCTTTCTCCTTCCTTTTGTTTTTTGAGACAGAAGTCTTATTATACACAGTCTATTTTCAAATTCAACACTAGCCTTGAGTCATCTGATCCTTCTGTCTCTACCTTTCTTTTTTTTTTTGTCTCTACCTTTCAAGAGCTGGGATCACAGGCATATACCACCACCAAGCCTGGCTAGGTTATTAACTTTTGCAGGCTAAGTGTTTTATAGCTTTTATTTTCTTTGATAGAATAGTTAGTCTTTTTCTCACCTAAGATTTTGGTTTAAAAGGGATATATTCTGAGTGGATGATTTGTGTGAAATCACTTCTGTGCAAGTTTGAATAAAGCTGGGGACAACAAGAATTTGTAACATAAAGCAGAAACGGGAGGAGAGTCTGGTTCTTGGTCTGGTTGTGCCAGATCTGAACGGTGAGGTTCCGATGTGCTTGTGTGCCGGTTCTAAACAATGAGGTTCTGGTCTGGTTGTGTGCCAGGTCTGAACAGTGAGGTTCTATAGTCGTACCCAGATCTGACTTGCTGACATGCTGCACGGCCGGTTTTCCTTGTTGGGGAGATGACTCTTCTTCAAATTACCTTTCAACACCCAGGAAGAAAACCTCTAGCAAGGACTTGCTCCAGCCCAGAATTGAATTTAAAAAACACAGTTGACTTCTCTGGGAAAAACAAAACTGACTTTGTGCTCCTTTGGTCATAAAAACCACATTGGCACCTCCTTAACAACTTGTCAGTAAGGACAATCTGTGTAGTGGATGAGCCCGGGGGAAGAGCCGCCCTGTCGGGGAGCCCGGGGGAAGAGCTGCCCTGTTGGGGAGGTTTTCCTTCCAAGGCTGTGCTACCTACAGTACACAGACAGAATCTTTGTCAGTCGGTACCATCCCTCCTTTCAGTTGTCCTTGACCTTAAACGATGGTTAGCCCGTCCCCACTCTGCTACTGCCATGATGGTGCTCTACCACACAAGGGCTCAGCTTGGATGCCACAAGCACAACTCCCCAAGGTGTAAAATACCATCCCTCCTCTTTCCCCATATCTTAAAATGCCTCTGAGTGCGGCATGCCTGCTAACTGGGTAAGAGGGAAGGGACAAAGCCATTTTTTTTTTTTAACTCTGACTTGACAGTGTGTTTTGTTCTTGTACTTGTGTGGGTGTAACTCATGTTCAGGGAATCTCACTTCAAACAAAACAAGCAAACAGCCCAGGAGGATGCAACCAGGGCTAAGAGGCTCCTACTTTAATTGCCAGGTTGGGGTTCGAGTCCTACAGGCTCACCCTACTTTTCTTAATGACAGCGAGTGTTTAGAGCTCTAGGTTCTTGCTCTACAAAGTTGAGATGAAAATGACCTATCCCGTGTGGCCCTTGACCTGTGATGACCCTTGAGTTCCGACAAGCTCACACTGATGCCAGGAGCCTTCCCTGAGTAGATGCTCCTACCCGTTACCTCCTCCAAGACAAACCTAAACACGAGTGCCCTCTCCTCAAAGGAGCTCCAGAGAGGGAGATGTATTGCACCACACCCTTGTTTGTTTCTCTTTCTTTTCACCCCAGCCCACCCCAGCCTCTCCACCTCTCTCTCTCTCTCTTCTCTCTCTCTCTCTCTCTCTCTCTCTCTCTCTCTCTCTCTCTCTGCCTACTGCTGCTTTTCCCACCCCACTCGGCTTCATCATCTCTGAGCTTTTACTGCACAGTGCCTGTGACAGTGGAGACAGATGTGTCCCGCTGTGCATTCCCGCCCAGCGCCTACTTTATAAGCAGATTGATTGTGTAGCCTGGCTGGTCCATCAATCCAGACCTCAGATTTCACAGCCCCGTTCAGGTGTCCCGGAATTCCATTTCACCAGCATCCCAAATCCATTTCTTGGTTACATCCACTTCCCACAAGGGGAACTTAAGACCCAGAAAATACGACTTAGTCAAAAGCCTCGACTGTGGAAACAAACCACTTATAGCAGATTCACCAGGAAAATCTGTCCCATTTATAGATAGTCCATTCTTAGTTTGCCCGGAAACACAATACAGCCAACTGACAAGGCCACAAGAGAGATACATGGCAGAGAACTCCTCCTGTTTCTCATAAGATTCTGTGAGAACTGACCGTCATTTACTACTTCAAATTTAGATTTTGTTTTTCTCTTACAAGTTTTTTTGGTTGTTGTATATACTACTTATATGTAAAAGCTGTCTTACTGGTTTTGGATTTGAAATGAGGACCCGGATGAAAGTATGTGTCATAAATATATATGCAGTTCATTCTGGCATACTTTTCAAGCCAAGGAGCATATGGAATTTCTCATGCTGCTAAAATGATGGAGTGGGAGTTAGCATGCTGGGCTGGGGTTTCTCCTATGTATGGTACAGAACACAATCTGTACAAATGTTTTTGTTGTTGTTGTTATTACTATTATATTATTATTATGATTTATTATTATGGGGCAGGCATATGCATGTGTCATAGTACACACGTGGCAGTCAGAGGACAGCTTGTGAGAGTCAGTTCTCCCTTCCACTATATGGGAACTAGAGATCAGTCTCAGGCAGTCGGGATTAACGGCGGGTTCTGTTGAGGTTTGGTCCATTGCTATGTATTGTAATGCTAAATTCTGTACTGGAAGGTCTATGAAGGAATTCTCACCTTTACCAGCTTTTGTTGTGCAAACCTTGCTCCTTAATTTAGAACTATGGTTAATAAAGATGTCAACAGCCTATAGCCGGGGAGAAGAGGAGTAAGCCGGTGCTTGGGTTGGTTCCTCTGGGCTGGGGTCTGAAGCAGAGACCACAAAGAGAGCAGAGAGGAGACTCCTTGGGATAGGTTAATCCTGAGAGCATGGCCATGAGGGATGGCCAGTGGGGTTCCAGGGTCCAGGTAGAAGATGGCAAGTTACATCACAGAGTTATTCACAGGGAATTCAAAATAGCTTACAGGGTTGATATGTGCTCAGCTCTGGTACTTTAAGGCTTATTATAAATATGAAGCTTTTGTGTCTTTGATTTGGGAACCAAAATGATCTAAGGTGGGGTAGAAACCCCCAATTAATGTTTAACAGTACAGGATCCCTCTACCCACTGAGGCATCCTGCTGGCCCTGTGCACAACTTCTGAAGCCTTAAATGTTACAGTGATAAATGTATACATTTAAACGGTAATAGAAAAATAGTTACTTATGTATCTGTCTCCTTGCTGATTTTATAATTTTTAGTTGTTTTGTCCTAGAAACATTTTCAGTCATCAAGTTTTGCCTTTGTCAATATTTTCAAACTGAATTATTGAGTCAGACAATGACAGTAAAGACTTGTGTTTTCCAAACCACCTTTATCAAAGATATAAGATATCAAAGCTACAGAATAAACTGTAATTCACTCTATGTCCTTTTCTTTGTTTTGTCCTTCTAAGACAGGATCTCACTTTGAGCTACCACAGCTGGCTGACATATCTTTTTTTTAACCTTATCTCCCCATCATGGAATCTGTGTTTTTAATTTTGGACGTTTTGCTAGTCAAGTGTTCTTTTGTAATGGTTGCTTCTAATTACCAGGGAGACTGAAATTCTGCCATACAGCCTTTTCTTTTTTCTTTTTTTCCCATTTATTTATCTATTCACTTATATCCTAATCACAGCCCTGTCATCTCGTCCCAGTCCCTCCCTCACACGGTTCCTCCCCCTCTTCATCTCTGAGGAAGAGGAGGTCCTCTCTGGAGACCAACCCACCCTGGCACCTCAAGTTGCTGAAAGACTAGGTACATCCTCTCCCTCTGAAATCAGACAAGACGGCCAGTTAGGGGAGCAGGATCCACAAGCAGGCAACAGATTCAGGGACAGCCCCTGCTTCAGTTGTTGGGGGATCCACATGAAAACCAAGCTGTGCATCTGCTATATACTTGGGGACTGGGCTGCTAGGTCTAGCCCCTTGTATGCTCTTTGGTTGGTGGTTCAATTTCTGGTCTCTAAGAGTCCAGGTTAGTTGACTCTGTTGGTCTTCTTGTGGTGTTCCTATTCTCTTCCCAGACTTTCAATCCTTCCCCCAACTCTTTCACAAGACTCCCCAAGCTCCATTTAATATTTAGCTGTAGGTCCCTGCATCTGTTTTGGTCAGCTACAGGGTGGAGTCTCTCAGAGGACACTTATGCTAGGCTCCTGTCTGCAAGCATAACAGAGTATCATTAATAGTGTTAGGGATTGGTGCTTGCCCATGGAATAGATTTCAAGTTAGGCCTGTCATTCGTTGGCCACTCCCAGTCTCTGCTTCCATCTTTGTCCATGCGCATTTTGGGTTGAAGGTTTTGTGGGTGAGTTGATGTCTATCCCTCCACTGGGAGTCCTGCCTGGCCTTTTCTATTGGACATTTCCTAACGTGTGATCACTTGTATGTAGGACCTATGAAGCAGGGTCTTGTTTACACGGGGAAAGGGGCCACTGACGTGCAAATGCAGCCCCTTGCCATTCACTGAAGACCAGCAATGCATGTGGACCTCTTGTCTCCCTTGCAGCGCTGCCAAGCTCCTGGACAAGAGCCCTTCTCTGTCAATAACCAGAACCCTCTGCTCACTTCGCCAGCCAGCGTCCAGCTGGCCCAGATACAGGCCCAGCTCACCCTCCATCGGCTGAAGATGGCACAGACCGCAGTCACCAACAACACTGCAGCTGCCACAGTCCTGAATCAAGTCCTCTCCAAAGTGGCCATGTCCCAGCCTCTCTTCAACCAGCTTCGGCATCCGTCTGTGCTTGGCACCACACATGGCCCTAGTGGGGTCTCCCAGCATGCTGCCTCCGTTCCCAGTGCTCACTTCCCCTCAACTGCAATTGCCTTTTCACCCCAAGCCAGACAGGAGGCCTGGGGCCTTCGGTGAGCCTCCCCAGCCAGCCTCCCAACGCTATGGTAGTACCTACCTTCAGTGGGGTGGTGCCTCAGACCCCTGCCCAGCCAGCTGTCATCCTAAGCATTGGGAAGGCTGGGCCTACACCTGCTACTACAGCGTTCTATGAGTATGGCAAGGCCAACACCGGCCAGGCGTACGGCTCTGAAACGGAGGGCCAGCCAGGCTTCTTGCCAGCCCCGGCCTCGGCCACAGCATCGGGCGGTGTGGCCTATGAAGGGCACTATAGCCATACCGGGCAGGATGGCCAAGCTGCCTTCTCTAAAGACTTCTATGGACCCAATGCCCAAGGGTCACATGTAGCAGGTGGATTTCCAGCTGATCAGGCTGGGAGCATGAAAGGAGATGTTGGTGGGCTGTTGCAAGGTACCAACAGCCAGTGGGAGAGGCCCTCTGGATACTCTGGCCAAAACAAGCCTGATATTACAGCAGGGCCCAATTTGTGGCCTCCACCTGCCAGCCAGCCTTACGAGCTATATGACCCTGAGGAGCCCACCTCAGACAGGGCCCCTCCTGCCTTTGGATCTCGGCTTAACAACAGCAAGCAGGGGTTCGGCTGCTCCTGCCGGAGGACAAAGGAGGGGCAGGGCATGCTGTCCGTGAGGCCCCTGCAGGGTCATCAACTGAACGACTTCCGGGGCTTGGCTCCACTCCACCTCCCACACATCTGCAGCATCTGTGACAAGAAGGTGTTTGACTTGAAGGTGAGTTACCCAAGAAGGGCTGGGACCCAAGTAGAGACTCTAGCAGCATTTAAGAGGACTAGTGTGCTGAACTCATCATTGCCCTTTAAGAAAATCGTAGGTTGTAGACCCAAAGGAGTTTCGGAATTACATCCAGGTCCTTTCTCTGCTCCACGGCAGACGATAGCGTCCCCTAGACAGATGAAAAGGCAGTGGTTTCCTCTTTCCCTTTGAGGATCTTTTTCTCCTTTGGACTTTCTAGAAGCTTCAGCTCCTTCAATAGGTATGTTGTACTGAGTTTGAAAGAGGGAAAAGTGGAATTCTGGGTCAAGGGCAAAAGATCAATTCTTAGACCAGACTTAGACAAACCATTAAAGAAGCCTCAAATGTGCCAAGTAACGGAGAGTCTCCCAAGCCTTGGCAAAATGCTTTGCATTGCTGTGGACAGAACCTGCCCCGGAAGAATGTTTGCTCCCAGGTTTATTGATAGTACAGTGAAATATTTCAAAGCCATAATAAAACATAGGTAACAGCTAACAGACATTAAACTCTTTCCTGTGCTACTAGTAACTGTATGAGGTAGATACTGAGGTTGGTGTCTGTTGTTGCTTTATTGTGTTTTGAGAATGGGTCTCATTTAGTGCTGGCTGATCTTGGACTCATAGCTGAGGCTAGTTGCTGCCTTCCTGGGTGCTGGAGTTGTAGGCATGTGCCACCATGCCCCAGTAAGGTAGATACTGTCCTTTCCTTCTTTCCACAGTGGAATTCTGGGTCAAGGACAAAAGATCAATTCTTAGACCAGTCCTAGACAAACCATTAAAGAAGACTCAAATGTGCCGACCCTGAGGAGCCCACCTCAGGGTCCCAACCACCTAGGCAGAGAGTGGCAGAGAGGAGGTTTAGTCCTAGGTGCAGCCTCCCTGAGCCTGTCGCTACTCGGCTCTCCCCCATCCAGTCCCAGAGCACAGTACAGTCCCCCTTAGGGAGAGTCACAGCACGGGTGTCTTTTACACTGCCCAGGTCATGTCTCTCAGATGCATGTCTGTGACTTGAGTGAGCGAGACGCTCCTTTCCCTAAGGGAGGGCGGTGATGCTGGAGGTCTCTGTCTCTCAGTCTTTTCTGAGGCTTTATATCTCACTATACCGCAGACCAGAGAGAGGCAGATGGAGGGAGAGCATGAGGTCAGAGATGGGTCAGGGGTCTATGGCCAGGAGACAAGGGAATCTGAGTTCAACTCTGGTGGTCATCCTAGATACCCTACAGGTATGCAAGTAAGGGGTTAAGAGAGACTGGCATTTGAGTAGCAGCACCTGAAACGAGGAGGCGGAGGGAAAGAGATGGAGATGAGGTGTCCTGGTGGTCCAGCCTCAGGGTGCTCTGTGCTCCCTGTCTGGCTGGTGGTAATTGCCTTCATCCTCTGCCTTCCCATGGACTCAGTTCAACTCTGGTCCTTTCTCTGGTCTTCTAGGACTGGGAGCTACAGTGAAGGGGAAGCTGCATGCCCAGAAATGCCTGCTCTTCTCAGAAAGGTGAGTGCTGTCTGGATAGTTCTATGGGTGTTCTCAGCAGGTGTTCACTGAATCGTGCTGGGCTGGGCACAGGAAAGCTGCAGAGAGCCAAGTAGGGGAAGAATTCCCTGCTGTCCAGAAGCTTCCACTTAAAGCCAGTACATGAGCTCAAATCCCTGTGCAATCAGAAGGCCGCATTTGGTGATGGTGGTGGTGGTGGGGAGGTGCATTTGTGCTCATGGCTCTTGGACACATTGCATTGCAAGCGGAGCATCCAGGTGACACCTTACTGAGGTCACATCAGGAGAGGTGGTTGTATGAGGCAAGCACACTCCTACTTGACACAATTGGTTTTAGAGGTTTGAAGGCCCTGCAGCTGTTGTGGACCTGGGGTACAGAGCAGCATCAACTCTGACCAGCACAGAAAGAGAGAGAGAGAGGCAGGGAAGTCCCAGGTCTGAATCCAGGGCTGTTGTGAAGACTGTTGTTGTCGTTGTCGTTGCCGCTGCTGCTGTGGGGTGGGTGTGACTGAAGCTGGGGTGGGGGAGGGCTTAAAGGAAGGAGTGAGGCCCCGGGACCTCAGAACAAGATGCTGGTTGCCATGCTGAGAATAGATTCTGTGGAAAGGTCATAGTTAGAGATCAGCGGGGAGAGCCTGTCTGGCCCAAGGACGTAGAGAAGAAAACCGCACGGCCCAGATTATGTTCACAACAGCTTAGAAGTGAAGGCTGGGAGGCCAATCAACAGACGGCAGAAAAACTAAGCGCACAATGCAATGTTACGTAGTCTTAAAAAGGAAGGAAACTCTGACACATAGTTTTGAGCTGTAAAATTCCACTCTGGTGAGGTGTTTTGGAGGCTAAACAGGCTGGGGCTGGTGGGGAACGGAGAGTGGAGGTTTCGTGGACACAACACCAGTTTCGTAAGGTGAAGCTCTGTGGTTGGCTGGGAGTGACCGTTGTACATTGCATGACCATGTTTAGTGCCACAGAGCTGTGCCCTTAAACATGGTTAACAGTGCACGTCATGTCGCAGAACCTCCCCACAATTAAAAGAGTTCTTACAAAGGCCTCCTTTTCTTGTGGTAAAGCTTATTACTTTACCCATCTTAAAGTTCACAATTAAGTAGCATTTAGCACATCACCACTGTGTCTCACTAAGTACCCAGCCCTTCCTACCATTACCCCTGGGGATCAGTCCGTTCCGACTATGACATTTTATGTAAATGGAATCCTGTACTATATGACCTCTCATGTCTGTTTCTTAAACTTATCATATTTAGGAGACTCACTACATCATAGTACATAAACAGTATTTTCACTTTCTTATATATCTAAGCTTACCTGCTCATCTGTTGATGGGCACACGAGTCATTTCTGCTTTCTGCCACAGTGACCAAGGCTGCTCTGAGCAGAAACACATGGGTTTTTATTTGAGGATATGTTCTTCAGCTTTTGGGTTGGGGGACATATTGGAGCAGATTTTGGGGGTCATATAGTCTTTTCATTTGATTTCTTGAAGACACTAAACCCCTCCTTTTCCTTCCCCTTCTCCTCTAGTGCTGGCCTCCGGAGTATACGTGCTTCGGGAGAGGGGCCACTGCCTGTCGCTGCAAACAGCACAGCTGTTTATAACCCCGCTGGAAACGAGGGTGAGTGGAGGCGGCCCTCGGATGGCAGCTGGGAGCAGGATGCAGTCCTCAGGTTGATGTTCTACCTCTGCACTCCAGCTCTTCCCTGATAGGAGCTTCCTGAGCATGTGCAGACAGGCAGGACCAACACTGACAAAGTTCTCTGGGGTATTTTAGACCCTCCCTGTGCCAGTTACAGTGAGCATGGAGGTGTAATGATGCAAACACTAGTATGTATAGCAAGAGAAAATATACAGTGTTCTCGTCCCACACGTCTGAATCCTGTGAGAGAGCGAGAGAGCGAGAGAGCGAGAGAGTGAGAGAGAGAAGGGAAATGTGGGGAAGAGTGTGTGTGCATCCATGTGAGCGTGTGTGCAGGCATAAGTATGTGTATGTTGAGACAGGGCCTCTCGTTGGTCTCCAGCTCATGGACCGGGCTAGGGTGACTGACCAGGGAGCCTGAGAGATGCTCCTGTCTCTGTCTCCCCAACACTGAAATTACAAGCAAGTGCTACCACACCTGCTATTTCCTATGAGTTCTTGAGATTGAACTCAGGACCTCAGGCCTGTAAGGCAAGCACCGACCAATCAAGCCACCTCCCCAGTAATGAATTCTGAAGGTCAGTTTTGTGCCTAGGTTATTCTTTGTTTAAACCTGGTGTCATTCATCATTCAGATTATACCTCGAATCTTGGAACATCATACGCAGCCATTCCAACCAGGGCCTTTGCTCAGTCAAACCCCATGTTTCCTTTGGCTTCCTCTGGGACAAGTGTGAGTATAAAAGGTTTTTCCTCCATTTTCCTCATTGCCCCCAAAGTGTTCATGTCATCTATACCTCTGGAGATAGATGGATGTAATGAAGTTTGGGCTGAAGCTGGGTCTTTGGGTCAATCAAAGAGTATCCCCTAGACAGCGGCCAGGAGGTGCTTTACCATCCTACGAACACTGAAACACAGAAAATTATGCTCTGTGTTCCTTTACTGTTGTGTGTTTGTTGCGACAGGTCTCAGTGTGTGGCCCTGCTTGGCCTAGTATTTACTACGTAATCTAAGCTGGCCTAAGCTCATGTCAATTCTGCCTGAGCCTCCCGAACGCTGGAATTACACCATTCTCGTGTCGAGCTTTCTGATGGAAGTTCCTAAAATCAAAGTTACTGACTAGCATTTCACGATGATTGAGGGGGAAAGCCACAGGCTCTTATGTTTGAAAAGTTCTTAATTAAAAATGTATTGCTTTGTGTGGTGGTCTGCACCTTTAACCCTAGTATTTGGGACCCTACAGCAGACCTGTCCCTATGAGTGCAAGGCTAGCCTCATCTACACAGTGAGCTCCAAGCCAGTCAGAGCTACACAGTGAAACCCTGTCTTAGCATGTCCCATTCCAGATGACCTATGTATATATATGTGTCTGTGTCAGTGTAAGGCATGTACATGAGAAACACCCACAGAGGCCGGCAGAAGACATCAGGCGAGCTACCTGGTATCAGTGCTGGGAACCAAACTCAGGTCCTCTCCAAGAGCCTCAAGTGCTCTTAGCCACTGAGCCATCTCCTTAGCTCTTAAAATCATTTTTAATATTTATTGCCATGGATCCCTTTGGCTGAGAGTCTGATTCTAAAACTAGAGCCAAAGAGTAAAAGTGACCGTACTGGCGGGTTCCTGACTGGGTCAGTTAACTGTGTGTGGAGGATATGGGGGTGGGGGCTGGGGAGCCAGGGGCGGGGTTACATGTGTCCAGAGGACAGCTTTCAGGAGTAGCATTCACCTTCTACTTCTCTTGTTTCTGCTGCCATGTACCCCAGGCTAGCCTGTGAGCTTCAGAGCCATTCTCCTGTCTCTACCTCTCCTCTTGATTGCAGAGAGCTGGGAGGCACCTGCATGCTTCCATGCCAGCTTTTTCCATGGGTTCCAAGGACCAACCTTGGGTTGTCACCACAGGGTTGCTAGCTGAGGCTTCTCCCTGGACGTGGCACTGGGTCTTGTTTTCTGCTCTTTGTTCACTTGCTCTGTGACAAGCACCTTGATACTCGAGAGGCCTACGGGTTCAGCTTCCTTCTTCTGTAGTTGTGACATCCTCTTTCTCTCTTCTGATGCTTTTCTGCTATTGCCTTTGCGCCTGCCATCAAAACCTGCTGAAAAACAAATGCGCCTGGCCAAGCCCCACCAGAGGCATCCTGTGGGTGGTTCAGCTGCCGCCTCTGCCTTTCTAATCTGTGCAGAGAGCAGCTGTGGCCTCGTTCCCTTCGCTCACAAGCTCTGCGGGGTAGGCCTCCATGTGCTGCCCCCTCCGTGTGTTGGTTCATCTCTACAGGACACCAGAAAAGCAAGCTGCACAGTGCAGCTTCTAGACTAGGGAGTAAGGGACAGTCCTGGCCAAGCAGGAGGCCTCCCTGACCCAGGTCTCTATCTCCCCACGTCTGTTTCTTCATGATGTTGAGTAGAAGTCGTTTAGGAAAGAGTGCTGATCTGGAAGTTCATATTTCAGTCACAGTTTTGTGGTTTCTACCATTCGCTCTTACCCAGGCTGGGGGAGGTTGGTCTGGGTGACAAGCAGTCTGGGGTCAGAGCCTGTGCACTGACGTCTCCTTGAGCTTTGGGTATAAGATGAGAGCTGGTATCACCTGAGCCCTTTGGGGGCAATTAGAAAGGCTATGCGAGCCATGGGCAGGACAGTTCTGAGTTTGCTCCACACGTCATCCCTGCCCTCCAGCATTGACCACTGAGTCTGTGGCCTTGGCGTCAGAGACCTAAATTCAGGTCTTAGTGCTGGAGCTGACAGTGGTGTGGCCACAGACAGGTCTCTTCTCTAAAGCTCCATTCCTTTCTGGATGGACATATGGACAGTAACTTTCCAAAGGATGAGTTTGAGAGGTAGGAAAAATTCTAAGTTTTCAGATGATTTGTAACTTATTTGTATTACACCTTACATCTTGGCATGTTGCACATGGCTTCCTAGTCCAGTGCCCAAGGCAGAGGGTGAGGCTCTCCCACAGTGTGGGACAGACCACCCAGTATCTATCACCAACATGGATAGTGTCTGTAAGAATGCTTTGCACACGATCCTAACTAGTTAGGACCCACGGAACTAACAACGGTTGTTACTGGGTAATAAGTCCTTCGACCTAGAATGCTGGGAAAACTAGTTTGTGCTAGCTGTGACTCTGCCCAGGTTTCTGTGCCAACGTTTTCCTTACACAGGCCTGCCTCTTTGTCGTATCTGCTCTTTGGGTGATTTGAGGTCCCATGGAGGCACTGTACAAGCCAGGCAAACATGAGTCATGTGATGATGTGCAGAGATGATGGTTCTGACATTCTGTGTTAATCCAAACAAATCTCTGAGTACCACTTCTCCTAAATGGCTCGAGGTGGAAGCTTATAAAACATTATGCTTTCTGCATAGACAGCTGGCAGGAGATGGGAGATCCCAGATGCCACAAACTACAGTTAACATTTCTGTTATGTTTAATCTGTTCTTAGCCTTTCTGCAAAATATTAGCTCGTTTAGTCTTCCAGACAGCCCCATACATAGGTACTATTATTACCCTTATTGTACAGTGAAGAAACTGGGCCGAGAGAGACTTGGTACCTTTGCTGAGGTAACAGTGCTGGAAAATGGAGGTGGTTTAAGGTTCAAGCAACCTGAACCTGGGAGCCCCACACCTCACCATGGAGTCGCAGAGCCCCGCTTCCAGGTTCTCAGAGGACGTCTTACAGTGATTCTTTTCCTTAGTAAATTTCTCTTCCTTCTCCCTACACTCCACCCTAAACTCCTCAGGAGGAGTAGGAGAGGGGAGAGGAGGAAGAAGAGGAGGAGGAGGAAGAGGAAGAAGAGCCGAGACAACCTTAGGTGGAACAGGGACCTACCTAGCCGTAGGCAGCCATGGAACAAGGTACCATGCACTGTTCCAGTACTGTGGGACACTTGGGTTCTTCCGTACTGCTGTACGTTTCCCAAGATGACACAGGCATCCACAGTGCTTTTTGTAGATTCCTTAGGAGGGGAGAAGCTTTGTGGGACTGGTTTTATCATTAGGAGCTTTATGACGTCATGCTGGTCACATGACCGTCCTGGAGGATATCTGGGGGATCAGGGACTCCCATCAGTTCCTACATTACCAGTATGCTATCATTAGTGGCGCTCTTCTGTCTAGTGCTGATGGCCAGTTGGCTCGTTCTGGAAAATGGAGTCAAAGGCAGGCATGTATCTCTCTTTGGGGAAACCTGAAATGCAAAACTGCTGACACCAGAGACAAGTTGAGGAGTTTAGCTGCTGCCTAGGAGCTGAGCTGCCACAGGGGGAACTATTTCACAGGCTCTGTGAATGCTCAGGGCAGCCCCTCAGAGCAATCACGGACTTCTGCCTCCCCTCCCCCCCCCACCCTGCAGAGACCTGCGAAGACAATGAGCTATGATGCATTTCTCTCTGCAGTCATGCCTGAGGCTTATACTGGGAGTCTTCTCTTTCTGAGGCTGCCTATGCAGAACTTACACTGTTGAACAAGACCAAATGTAACCAAGACTCTGTCCCAGCGGGAGCACTACTGTTTGTGGACCAACAACTAAAACCCATTGCTACTCTGAAAGCTCCCTTTCTAAGCAGGATTGGACAAAGTGACACAGGGGCTGGAGCGGGGGGGGGGGGGGTGTACAACATACCCAAACTGCCACAAAATCTAAAACTGCAACAGAAGCTGGCTGCAGCAGCCTGGCAGCAGCTAGGACTGAATCTAGACTGGCCTTGTCTCTGCTTGAGTTGGAGTCTCTCTTCCCCGTGTTTATTTTGATAGAGATGGGACCTCAGAGAGACAGTTGTACACCATGTTTGTTAGTGGCGTGTGATTTGTGTGTGTTCTCAGCCCCTGTCACTCTATTCAGGGTCCCCAGGGATGGGTGTTGCTTTTCACTTAGGCTGAGCTATTTGACAGAGCCATGGCTTCTCCTTGGCTGTCTGAGTCGTCATAAACAGAGTAATCAGGTTTCTACAAGGGCTGTCCAGACTCCTCGGGCTGTAAATAGGCTTCTCACACTCGCTAAAGACATATTTTGTCTGAGTGTAGTTGTAAGGTCATCCTACAGGGTTCACAGCCATAGACATCATTTTAATTCTGCTTTCTTACCAATACTCTGCATCCCAGCACCCATAAATCAGGAAACTGAGGCTGAGGAAAGCGGTATGTTTGTAGAAGGCCACAGGTGCAAAGCATAGGTTGCCTCTCAGATTACTGGCATTTCTAGAACATTTATCTGTCCTGCTGGGCCTTCCAAATCCACGGTTCAGGGCATGACTCTCTCCTGACATCTCTGTGCATGAGGATCTGTGTGGCCCACACTCTGTCCCCTTCCTGTTTCTATCCTATCTCTGTCATTGCTCCTGTCCCCTCAGCTCAGGCCACAAGCCTGCATTTTCAAAGACTGATAGAAAGAAGACAGGAGAACACATACACACACACACACACACACACACACACACACACACTTGTTTGTGTGTGTGTGTGTGTGTGTAATCCTACTTTGTAGAAAATTCAGAATGTTCAACAAGAAAAGGTACTTTAAAAGACAGATCATGGTACACCTTATATTTTACCATCTTTATTTTCATTTTAAAAAAAGATTTATTTATTGTATGTAAATGAGTACACTGTAGTTGTCTTCAGCCACACCAGAAGGGAACATTGGATTCCATTACAGATGGTTGTGAGCCACCATGTGGTTGCTGGGAATTGAACTCAGGACCTCTGGAAGAACAGTCAGTGCTCTTAACTGCTGAGCCATCTCTCCAGTCCCTATTTTCATTTAAAAAAAAAAAAAAAAACTAAATTTAACTTACTTTACTTTTTTCAGGTGTATGGGCATATTTCCTGCGTGTGTGACTGTGTACCACGTGACCATGAGGTCAGGAAAAGTGGGATCCCCTGTCATAGTTGTGAGCTGCCATGTTGATGCTGGGAACTCAGCCAGGTTCTCTGCAAGTGTGGCCAGCGCTCCTAACCACTGAGCAGTCCCTGCAGCCTTGTCTTATTTTCTTTTTGAGATAAGGTCTCAGTACATTGCTTTGGCTGGCCTGGAATTCACTATACAGACCTTGAACTCAGAAAGATTCACCTGCCTTTGCCGCCTGAGTGCTGGGATTAAAAGCATGTGCTGCCACGCTCAGCCAGGCCTCCAGTTTTAACACTCGAGGATTCTAGAGTTTACAGTGATAACGTAGCTCAGAACGGAAACAACTTAATAGCCACACACAAATGCTTGGCACAGGTAGAGATGATTTACTCTTAAGTTAAACCTCGTATGCTCCATAAACTGTTTGAGGAAATCGATAGGAATACCATCTGTGTCCACTCTCTAAGTTAATTCACGATTATAGCTCTGGAGTCCACACTCAGTTCTATCTGCATGTTCTGTTCAAAATCACCACTGTGAAGAATAAACATTTGACCTTTCCTTCTCATTGTGTGCACTTAGCACTTAGCACACACACAAGCAGCAGACTCCCAGCCACTCTGCCATATAAAATGAGGACCCCCAGAGGCATCCATTTGGAGCCCCAAAATTGTTTACTGAAGGTGGGATCTACAATCTGTAGTTTCAAGAAACACTTCTAGAGACTCCTCTTACTACAGGCCTGCTGCCCTGAGCCATGTCCTTAGTATAATTCTGAGGTATGTGAACAGAATCTCTTTGAGCTCACACACAGAGCCTGTTTCTACCTGCACCAAAGGGCATTGAAAGGTCTCAGAACCTTCAGAGACTAGTCTGTTTGCTCTTTTCACGTTTCCACCCAGCTATAAAAGATTTGTGGGTAAGCTGAGAAGTCTGGGATCCAGCCTAAGAACCATTAGAAGCAGCATCAGGCAAACGAGTAGTCCCAGCATGTTAGAATACACAGCCTGAGCCACTGATCCGTCATGGGGCATCTGAGGTTAGTGCCTCCCCTAGTCGGGAAAGGATGATTGTCCTTTGAGCTTGGTAATTAGGGCTTTGGTTACAGCCCTGACACCTTAGCTCTTTTAGGGATCTGACCTTGGGCTGAAAGTCTCAAGTGCACCTGTCACATGTGTGTCTCTGGGAGCTCAGCAGCAGAGCCTAGAGGTGGGTGTGAACTGAGCCCATCAGCACCTCACAGACAAAACTCAGGCTAGTGAGAGACAAGCACAAGATCCATTTGTTTCTACTTCGGAACTCCTTTTAAAATTTTTTTGATACTTTTAAATATAATTCAAACTAACAAAAAAAGACATAAGGGACTCTTGTATGGTGCTTGCCAGGACTTAACTTTATCTTTCTCTCTTGTCATTTATTTCATCTTTCTTTTCTGCGTCTCATGGTCTGTCTGTCTCTGTCTGGTAGCCATTTTCTTCCCTGAATCGATATTTAATAACTTGAAGACACCGTTCATTTCAATTTCCTAAGAATATGGATATTCTCGCATATCATTCCAGCAATATTTTTTTTTCTCAATCTAAGATCATCTTTCCATAGTAGGAGGAAGTGAAGAGGTTAACATTTATTTAGTTCAGGTATTATACCAAAGCAAATCTGTGGAATCAATTTTATTCTCTTGGATTTATAGACAAGCAAACTCACGTCTAGAAAAATTCAGTAAGTGGCTCGCTGCGAGTTGCAGGCGTATAGATATAGGTTCTTTCTCCCTCTATGTTGTTACTGGTGCCTGTTTCAATCAAGCATGTTCTAGACATAAAAATATCCTCTAGAGAGACCCCAGATACCTGTGTCTTCAGCGCATCTCAATGTATCATCTCAGCCTTTTCTGACACCACGGCAGTCTTAGAGCACAGCTGTATCTGAAACGCCATAAGGATGGACCCGTTCACCAGCATCGTACTGAAAGCAGCTGATTATAGGGAGTTCGGGGACATGCGATTCACTCACTGGTACACTGGCACACTGGGCAGAGGACCCAGGTTTCCCTATCCTTCGGTTGACTTAGCGCAGTTCCTGCTACCCATAATGCAGTGGTCCTCCTTATTCTCCGTTCGACTCTGCGCAGCTCCTGCTACCCATAATGCAGTGGTCCTCCTTATTCTCCGTTCGACTCTGCGCAGCTCCTGCTACTCATAATGCAGTGGTCCCCCTTATTCTCCGTTCGACTCTGCACAGCTCCTGCTACCCATAATGCAGTGGTCCCTCTTATTCTCCGTTCGACTCTGTGCAGTTCCTGCTGCCCATAATGCAGTGGGCCCCCTTATTCTCCACTTAATTCTGCGCAGTTCCTGCTGCCCATAATGCAGTGGTCCCCTTTATCCTCGTTTTGACTCTGCGCAGTTCCAGCTACCCATAATGCAGTGATCCCCCTTATTCTCCATTTAATTCTGCGCAGTTCCTGCTACCCATAATGCAGTGGTCCCCCTTATTCTCCACTTAATTCTGCGCAGTTCCTGCTGCCCATAATGCAGTGGGCCCCCTTATTCTCCACTTAATTCTGCGCAGTTCCTGCTGCCCATAATGCAGTGGTCCCCTTTATCCTCGTTTTGACTCTGCGCAGTTCCAGCTACCCATAATGCAGTGATCCCCCTTATTCTCCATTTAATTCTGCGCAGTTCCTGCTACCCATAATGCAGTGGTCCCCCTTATTCTCCATTTAATTCTGCACAGTACCTGCTACCCATAATGCAGTGGTTCCCCCTTATTCTCCACTTAATTCTGCGCAGTTCCTGCTGCCCATAATGCAGTGGTCCCCTTTATCCTCGTTTTGACTCTGCGCAGTTCCAGCTACCCATAAAGCAATGGTTTCCCTTATCATTCGTTTCACTCTGCGCAGTTCCTGCTACCCGTAAAGCAGTAGTTCGTCTTGTCCTCAGTTTGACCTTGTGTAGTTATTGCTACCGATAATGCACTGGCCCCCCTTATCCTTGGTTTGATTTTGTGTGGTTTCTGCTACCCAAGGCAACTGAGGTCTGAGAACATTAAACTGGAACGTAAAAGCAGTTCATATATTTTATTAACTTTTTAAAAAATGTTATTTAATCTCTTTTTTACACTCCAGATTTTAAACCTCCTCCTGGTCCACCCTCTCTGACTGTTGCAAATCCTTTACCTCCTCCCCACCCACTCCCGTCTCCACAAGGATGTACCCACGTCCCAACCCCCACCCTGTCAGACCTCCCCACTTCTTGGGGGCCCAAGTCTCTCAAAAGTTAGGTGCATCTTCTCTGGCTGAGTCCAGACCCAGCAGTCCACTGCTGTATATGTGTCTGGGGCCTCATATCGGTTGGTGTATGCTGCCTGGTTGGTGGCTCAGTGTCTGAGAGACCTCAGGGGTTCAGGTTTGTTGAGACTGCTGGTCCTCTTACAGGGTCGTCCTCCTCCTCAGCTTCTTCCAGCTTTTCCCTAAATCAAACACAGTGGTGACCAGCTTCTGTTCATTGGTTGGATGTAAGTATTTGCATCTGACTCTTTCAGCTGCTTGTTGGGCCTCTCAGAGGGCAGTCATACTAGGCTCCTGTTTGTAAGCGCACCATAGCATCAGTAATAGTGTCAGGCCTTGGAACCTCCCCTTGAGCTGGATCCCAGTTTGGGCCTGTCACCAGACCTCCTTTTCCTCAGACACTTCTCCATTTTTGTTCCTGCTGTTATTTTAGACAGGAAAAATTCTGGGTTAGAGTTTTTGACTGTATAGGATTTAACACGTGCTCTGAAATCAGACAACCCTGAGCGAACCATGAACAGAGAGCTTCTCAAGGTTTCATCTCATGGCTCACTTAGAAATGGAGTGTTCTGTTTATTCTGCTGGGCTCAGATAAGGGTCTTAAATCATCTTTTCAGGCCAGTGAACACAAGGCAAGGGAAGCTGGTTGTCGTGCTTGCCTGGGCACTAGGCAACTGGACAGACTGGGAGAGGGATTGCTCAGAGCCAACCTGCATGTCTGGCTACGGTGTAGTCCAAGTACACATTACTCAGGCTATCTGCAACAACATCACATGGGACAGAAACATGCAGTGCTAGAGCAGACCAAGCAGAGTTCCCAGGCTTAACCTTCCTGGTAATAAATTCAGGGAACCAGTTGCTTTCCTGTCACCTAGATCACCACAGTGGAAGAAACGATCTAAGCCCTTCATTTACCCTCACTACAGAGGTCTCTGTCTTCACTACCCAGGCTCAGACTCTCCTAGGTTGTGGAGAGTCCTTGCACTTGGGTGGGGGTGGGAGGTGGGATAGGGAAAGTCTGTGCCCCTCTGAGCTAGAGAATCAGTGTTCTCCTTTGGGAAAGTGCTTGACATCTGGACACCATTGGAGGGTGGAGTGGAGAAGGGGCACCTGAAGCTTCTCTAATTTAAGGTGGAACCATAAAAGGAAAGGATAATTGAGTCTAATTGTCCTCAGCCCAGATGAGACAAATGAGGGCTTTTCATGCTAGTATTCCCTAAGTACCAGCTCTTGTTAGGGATGAGACCTGAAATACTCCCTTTCTGTTAGCTCAGCAAAGGCAGACCATAATTAGATGCTGAAATTTACTTTGTGGTGGAAAATAATGGCTGCTAATGTAGGTTATGGCACTAGACTGTTTGCAGGTCTGAAAAACTACACCCTTCTCTCCCAGGTTGATTGGTGTGTGCTTCCTAATTTCTGAGCTCTGAGAGATTAGGGATGACCAAAACTAGGCTTCCTCCAGGAGCTTGAATTAGACCCAGGTCCTGGCTTGCAAGCTTCGATCCTTATATCTGCCTTCAGGTTTGTCTGGTGGGGTTCAGAAACTCCAAATTTGACCAGAACAGCCCCTTTTATTTACGGAGTGTATCCGGCTCCTGAGCAAGTCTCTGTTTGAGAAAAAGATCCCAAGGCTGAAAAATGTTTTGAAAAACCGTTGCCATAAACCACAGGTTGGTGCCATGAATATCTGTACCCATATTTGGTTTCCAAAATCCTTTCATCTTTTTTTTCATTTCACTGAAATTTTTTTTTAAAGTGAAAGTCAAACAATGTTAGGACTATCTCTAACAGGTTCAGTGTGCCTACGCTTGCTCCCTGTCCTGCTCTGCTCCTCTGAGAGTAACCAGCCTTGACAGGTTGATACATGCTGTATGCCTTTCTGTCCTTGTTGATAATCTTTTTTAAAAAAAAAAAAATCTCACTGCAAACAAACCACAGAATTCAAACATTTAAAATGGTAGAAGTGAGCCTAGTAACTTATATGTTCCTGTCAGTCACCTCCAGTAATTAACAAACAATTTTTATGTTCCTGTCTTCACTGCTAATAAGTAACAAAAAAATTTGCAGTACTTGTTTTCTCTTATTTCCTTATAATTTTGCCTTCCAAAACAACATTATAATATGCATGCTAACTGGTGACCTGTTTTTCACCTAACAGTTTGTCTTAAAAATATTCCATGCCAACACACTGGTGTCCTTCTAACGCCTGTGAAGTTTTCCACTATACACTTGAACCATCATTTACCTAGGTGTTCCCCAGTTGTTGGACACGCAGGCTGTCCCCAGAACATTTTGCCAGCCCATAAAGTATTTGGTAAATATCTTGTCACCTGTAAACCTTTAAATTTACTTTGATATTTATTTTTAATAGGCAGACTTCCAAAATTAGGCTCTCGGGATCAGAACCTATATCTATTTTAAATTTTATTTAATATTGAGAAAACATTTTCAAAGGGTGTCAACACACAACTCCCACTAGCTGTATATGTAATGTACATGATTTCTTAGATGTTCCCCAGCCTTGAATATTACTACTTGTTAGAAATATGAATCCCCTTTGTCGTTAGAAGGCATAAAGCTGTCTCTGTGTGTGCATCTGTGAATGTGTTTCTTTTCTGCATTGGTTTTTTATAAATGACCGTTTTCCATCATCTGGAGGAAGATGGCCATTCGGAATGTCTGGATGGCGTAGACAGAGATGTCCTTTGGAGACTCAGCCTTGCTCTTTGTCCCAGCAGTTTGCACAGAGGAAAGGTGCTGGACGAGTGGTGCACATCTGCAATCTCCCGGAGGGCAGCTGTACGGAGAATGACGTCATTAACCTGGGGCTGCCCTTTGGCAAGGTCACTAACTACATCCTCATGAAGTCAACTAATCAGGTAGGCCTCACACAGTTGGCTTCTCTGGTAGGCAAGGCACAGAGGTTTAATGTTGGGACTGTGGTCTTCCCTCCTTGGGTTCTACAATCCCTGCTTGTGCTGGGGGAGCATAGGCCTTTGTGAATTGCCTGGAAGGGGAGGTGTCATTCTTATATGGGGTATTCCTTAACATAGAAAAGTTAGTTGGCCTCCAAATAGGAGTTGACAGACTCCCAATCATTGCTGTGTTAGGGATCTCCTGAACTAAAGCCACAGTTCCGGTTGCTAAGCTGATTGCTTCTGATTGCCTGGGTGTGGAACCAGCTGAGAACTGCCTGGGAACAGATATTTTAACCTGTTCTTGGTGTCCATGTGTGAGGTCACCTAACAGGAGACCATAGGGGAATTGATAGAGACCTACTGAGTGTGAGAACACTTTAAGAAGGTGTCGGGTGGCCTACCCTATGACTCTTGGCCATATACATATACATACACACACACATACATATATATATATATTGTAAATTTTTTAAAAACAGGATCTCTCACTGGACCTGGAGTTAGGCAAGCAGGCAATGAGCTCCTGAAATCCTCTTGGTCTCTGCCTCTCCACAGCATTGGGGTTTCCTTTTCCATGGGTTCAGGGATCCACGCTCAGGTCCCCATGTTTGTGCAGCCAGCACTTTACCCACTCAGTCACCTCTCCAGCCCCCGTAGTCTTTACTGCAGTAGCTGCTTTTACTTTATAAAACTAAAGATCAGGAAGAGGAGAAGTCCTTTCCCCAGTATAGGTATGAATTCTAGGACTTGAAGCCCCAGTGGATCATGGGTATTCTCCATCCCTCATTCTGGAGATAGATCAGTTGTTCCTTGTGTATTCTTCTCAGGGGTTCTATGTTGGGTAAACCACACATACCGAGAAACTCTAACAGCTTCGGATTTGCACCAACAGCTACTGGGTAAACGGACAAGTCCATTAAAACAGTCTATTAGAAAGTGTATACATGGACTGAATGGAAAAACCCATTTCCCTGTGTTATCAGAACAGTTAAATAAAGAGGGAAGGTTGTCTCGTCAATACGGTCAAAAGCCTCTTTTCTCCAAGGCCACCAACAGCCTGGACATCCTTTGAGCCTAGGGGTTTATAAGCCTCTGCGCTTTCAAATGTATTTCCTTTTCATGAGACAAATGGGAGCTCCAGGAGGCCCCTGGGATTATGCTTCTGCCTCCTGATGTTACCACCACCAAATGGCAACCCATAGCCACATGCGCAAGAGCCCACGTGGGAATTGTGAGTTAATGGGCCACCCCTGCATCCCAAATAGCCTTCCACAGGATGATGTAACTCAGGATGACATACATAATTAAGAGTACTATTTGGTAACCATGGAAACCAGGATGTGAGCCATCCTGTAATGAGCTCTCTTGGTGAAGTTAATAAAAAGTTCTCTTTGAATGCATGGGATCAAAGAGAGTTCTTTCTTGAGCCGATGTTTTTTTTTTTTTTCTTTTCATCGAGCTATAAAACAGATCGTCTCAAGTCCATAAAGTATGCTTATGTCCACCACTCAGCTCCATTCATTGTTTTAACACGTGTAACCCATATAATTAACAGCCAGGATAAAGGACATTTCCAGAATATCAGGTTTTCCAGGCAACTCCCCTCCCCACTCTATAAGGACTCAAACTCGGAACCCCGCTTGTTCCCAATGATTACATCACCTATTCTTCAGCTTTATCTCCATGGAATCAATACCAATACTGATTGTGTTTAAGATCACTGAAGTGAAGCCCTCATCTGTCTTACTCTCCACCATAGGCTTTCTTGGAGATGGCTTACACAGAAGCTGCCCAGGCTATGGTCCAGTACTACCAAGAAACGCCTGCGATTATCAATGGTGAGAAGTTACTCATTCGGATGTCCACGAGATACAAGGAATTACAGCTGAAGGTACAGCATTCTTTCACTCAGTTATTCAACAACCCCCCTTGCTTGCCAGTGATGTTTGGGAAGGAGACTTTATAAAACAATGAAAAGCTTAGCTTACCTATGGAGTATATACCATAAATATATCAGATACTCCTGTGGGTATCACTTAGAAATGGAAATTACAATATGGTAAGAAAAGTGTTCATTGACAGGAGGGAGGGAGGGTCTGGGAAGAGTTGGGCGAGGGAAGAATATAATATATATACATATATATATACACACACATATATGAAATTATCAATAAATTAATAAAATGTATAAACAACTTTTATTAAGGTAAGTACACGAGGAAAAGGGTGCTAAAGACTGGCTGGGAGCTAGGGCGATTCTGGATGAAAAGGTGTTTACAGAAGTCTTGAAGGAGTAAGCAGGAAGGAGAAGGATAGTTTAGTTTGATGAGGATAATCCTACCCTTGAATGCAACTTCTGTGGGCACTCAGACTGCTGATAACCTTTTCTTCTCTACTGTACCCCTTGGTCTCTTGTTCTCTTTCATCCTCCATAGTATCTAATATACCTACAGTATATACTCCATAAGTATCTGGTATATCTATAGTATATATTCCATAGGTTTCTGGTATTTCTATGGTATATACTCCATAGGTTTCTGGTATTTCTATGGTATATACTCCATTGGTATCTGACATATCTATGGTATATACTCCATAAGTATCTTATGTCATATATGTCCTTCTAAGCAATGCTTGGCTAGCTGGACCACTCTCAGAACTCAAATGCATTCAGGTAATTCCAACATGGCTTTGGTTTTGTTTAGCTTGTTCTTCATTTTTTCCTCTCTCTTCTTTTTTTTTCTTGAGGAGTAGTATAATCTGTATAGAATTAATAACTGGCAGTCTACTACTAATACTGAGTCAGATCCCATACACCCTATAAAAGCACCACAGAAGTCAAGCAATAAAATATGAGCAATATGCAGACGTACAGGACCCTATGCTCAGCTTGCTCTCCTTGCTCTGAGGATAATCATTTCTCGTTTCTTCTTTATGTTCATGTTGCCCTAGACAGTTTCAGATGCCCTAAACCTAAAGAGTTTAGCTTTGCCCATCTTTAACCATTATACAGAAGGAATCATCCTGTCTTCTCTTTTCTGTTCAACATTTTATCTTCCATGTCTACTTTCATTGCTCTATAAAAATGTTACATGGCTCTGCCTGTTCTTCATCCTATGACTAAAGGGCTTCTGGTTGTTTCCAGTTTGAGGAGATGAAGGTCAATGCTAATCTACTCATCAAACATGTTATGTTGGTAGAAATGCACGTGGGCATCTAACCAGGTACATGAATCACCAGGGTTGGATTTGCAGGACGGGACACAGGCTCACCTCAGCTGAAGTGAGGTCTTCCCAAAGTGCTTTATCACAGCAAAGCATTCTTCTTATAGCATAAAAGGATTTGAGTGGGCCATGTTCTTGCTAACCTCAATTTGTCTGACTTTCTAATTTGGCCATGGAGCGGCGCACTGCCCTGGTTTATCACAGTTTTGTTTGTTATTTTCCTGATGACTTATAAGGTTGAGTACTTTTTCCCCCTGTATAGTTACTGCTTCTGGTTTTATTGGTGGGAAGTTCCTTTCCAAGCCTGTGGTTTTCTTTATATTATGTCTTCTTTTTGATTTTTCTCGGAACTGGAACACTGGGTCCGCTTATTGTAATTGTTATCATATCGTGTTTAAACCTACCCTCTGATTTTATTTAGGCTTTCTACTGCTCCACCTAGTACAATATTTTTTTTTCCTGACTCATTTCCATCTTTACTCAGGATCCAATTTGTTCACAACTAACAGCCCTTAATCTGCCCTTAGTCTTGAGGGTTGACGTCAGGAGACAAGGGTTAAGTAGTTGCTCGTAGCAAGTCAGCATATGCAGAGCTGGATAATATTCCAACCAGTTACCCTAGTCCCCTCTTTGCTCTGCTAGCAATTAGCCTCTGCAGTTCCTTCCCAGCAATTCTGCTTCAGGCCCAGCCTGGATTGTCTTTCTCTGTAATTAAAGCATCAGAAGGAGAAAAACCCCACCCTGTTCTGTACCTAGCCAGTTCCTGTTTTCCCCAGGGGCTGGAATGAAATTTCTGCACTGAGTTTCCCAGTGCAGCTTGGGCCTCCAAATGAAGTGTCATAAGATTCTAATTAGGACGAACAACAGTAGTTCCTTGAAGTACCAAGGCATAGCAATACTCTGCCAAGGGAGACAGTTAAGGTGATGGGAGTTAACGATCTCATGTAGCATCAGGCTTGCGGTCAGCAGATGGTCACTGAGTCCCACTGTTGTTGGCCAACTGAGCTGGTACCACTGGCAACGAAGGAGCAAGTGTGTGAGGAGCTTCATCTGATGGGAGGAGATCCATAGAACAGAGCCAGCAGAGGCGACCCTTTGTTGGGAAATGATCACATCATCCTGTGCTCCGCCCCTCTCTGCCTTGAGCCGACTTGCTTAACCTCTATGAACCTCCATACTGAGATCAGGTCAGAGTATACTTGAGTTCTTTGATTTTAAACAGTTTTTTTCCCATGCATTTTCTTTCCAGTCTCACAATCACTATCCTGTGAGGCGTGCAGGGTGGATAATCACAGTAATTATGAGAGTACACCATAATGTATACCTTTAATTGAGTCCTGCCACTCTGGGGCAAGTGATGTATTAAGCACTTTCCATACATTATCTACTTTAATCTTGACGTCAGTCCTGCCAGACAGGTATTATAATCTCAATTTTACAGATGAAGATACTGAGTCTAGTAGAAGTTCCCCTGCTTGCCCAAGATCATAGTCACTGGATGATCCAGGCTGAGAACCTGAGATTGTTGACTGAGGGTGGTGGTGCTCGCCTTTAACCTCAGCACTGGAGAGGTAAAGACAGTTAAACTTCCTTTAAACCAGGCTGGCCTTGTTTTTGTGAATTCCAAGCTAGCCAGGACTACCCAGTGAGACCCTGTCTCAATAACACCAACAATGAAACAAATAAACCAACCAACAAAACACAAACAACAACAAGAAACAACAAACAAACAAACCTGAGATTATACTGGGTTTGCACCAAATATGTTTATTTTTTTTTTTATATTGCAATATTAGGTTTTCCACATGAAAACAGAACAACAACAACAAAAAAGCGAGAACCCAGGTAGTTTTTTGTCCACAGCCCCCCAGGCAGGACAGTGTGCTGACAGAGCCTCTCATCGTTCAGGGTGTGTGCAAGTCACCAGGGATCCTGCAGGTCTGGGCAAGGCTATGATTCTGCATTTGTACCAAGCCTCTAGCAGATGCTATTCTTCCTGGTCCTAAGAATGCACTTTTAGCGGCAAAGCCCTAGAACGTACTGTTTTCTGACCTCTGGTATGGGTTTCTGCTCCTCGTCTTGTCATAACGTCCCTCTGGGTCACTGTGACCGTCAGCATATTCCAAGTGTGTAGTGATGGGCTTTCTATCCCCTACCCTGACATGAATCGGCCCAGATTCTCTGCATGTAACAGAGGCTGGTGGTAATTCATCCTGTTGATGTCAGTGAAAGAAGGGATTCCCTGGCCTCGGTGAATGCAAAGTGAAGGAGCAGCTGGCTGCGGGGACCCAAATGACATCATCAAGATGGTGTTGTTCTCTACTTTGCTCTCTGCTGTCCACGCCTTTGTTTTCTGGGTTTTGTTGGTGGGATGACCTTTAGCAGACCCAGGCTCCCTCCTCTAGATGGCGTGGTAGCCCTCTTCAGCTTTACCTCCAGATTCCATGGCCCGGCTCTCTCAGGAAGGGAGAGCCAGACTTTCTCCTACAGCTCTGATCGTCGTTTGTCGTTCTAGTCGGACTACTTTAGCGCGCATGCCCATCCCCTAACCGGTTTCTGTGGCCAGAGGAAGGCTGCAGTTTGATTGGCAGGGCCTTGTAGGGTGGGAGAATTAGCTGAACAGAGAGGGTGTTTCCAGGAAGGAACTGAATGAGAAGAGGCCCACAGGCTGGGAAGCCCAGCCATGACAGAAACAACTGGGCCTGCACTGACAGAGCTGGTTCGGATGGATCGCAGACTCCTATAGAAGATTTGAGTTTAGACTCTCACCTTGTTTTAGGAGCAGCAAGCTGTACTGACAGAGAAAACTGCCTGGCATTCTAGTCTGTCGACCAGCATCACTGTCCTCAGAAAACAGAGGGAGAGATATAACATTTGAGATTTGCTGCAGCATACATTTTGAAGGGGAAAAGGAGGTCAGAGTACAGATGTCACAAGATTAGGCCGGATTCACTGTGCATTCACTCTGCGTTGTTGCATATTCAAATTTTCCTATAATAGCAAGGTACCCCAAATTTTGTCGTAGACCAATTTTATTATTTTTACCTCCACTTTTGTGGCACTATGACAGCATTGTGACACCTGCACTCTGGAGGAGAGAAGCTCATGGTACCATATGCTGGATGCTTCTGTCCCTGACACGAGCTGCGCCGTCTCCTCTTACCTGCTGTCTCACAAGGATACCCTCTTCTTCTTTCCTGGATCTGGAAGGAGCAACCAGGGAAGACATTAAGTTCCAGAAAAGCAGAATACATCAACCCCTAAGTCTCCTTTTACTAAATAAAGCCCTTGTCCAACTCACTCTGGAAATTTTACTGTTTCCTGAAAGGTTGCCCAGTACGGGGACATATTTTAGCTTCTGCCTGCTTCCGCTGTTCCAGCACAAGCCACAGACCTGAGGCCTGGGATTGGCCTCCCGCATGACACATGACTTGTCACATAGATTTGGTTGATCCTGGAGGCTCCTTCAGTGTTCCCAGGCTCCGCTGTCTGTCATGGGTTGACTGCAGAAAGCAGTAGCTAACTTCTGAGGGAAGGCAGAAAGACTACCCGCAGCCATGTCTAGGAGCTTTCTTCTCATCCCTAGCCCAGCCTTGGCCTCTTCCCGAGGCTTGCAGAGAGTTGACAATGCATATTCTGGGTAACCTGGTTACTCATATGTGACATTGCGTATGCTTATCACTGTCAAGGTTTATACTTTCTACTGAATATAATAAGTACTATTTGCCTAAGGTGTGAGGTACTCTTTGGGATAGCTCACCCAACCAATGCTGAATCCCTGGGTCGGGTCCTTGGTTTTTCATGGCTCTATCAGAGTCACTGTCTTCTCTTTGTCCGTTCCTTTGTGTCTTGATCTGACTGGTGATCCATCCATGGCTTGAACATTTTCTGTCCTTTCCCAGTATCTCTAATCTCTCACCCTGAACCCCCAGGCAGGCCCTCCTCCATTCTTAGCTTTATTAGGTGCTTCCCCCAGACACCCCCAGACCTTAGCAAACCTGCAGTCATGCCTTGCTGAGAGTGCAGAATTGTAATCTCTGTCCACTGGACCTGGGTTTCCCAGAATAAGATACGTGATGTTCTGTAGTGTCTGGATGGCTCTGGAGGTCATTGTAAGTGACACAGAAAGAAGTAAAGAGCAAAAAAAAACCCAGTCGATTAGGCTTCTTGGTAAAGTTCTCTATCAACATTTGGTATGGGTGACTGAGAGTTTTTAGTTGTCTTTTTTTTTTTTTTTTTTGATTTATGGTTTATTAAGATCTAACTCATACACCCTGCTCTCTGGACCCTCAGCCCTGTCCTGAGGCTCACTACATTCACACGGCTTATCTTTTGGACCAATCCTCTTATCTTTCCCACAAAATGTATCATTTCTCCCTTGGTGGACTGGCAGCAAACAAAACTGATGCTTGCTTGCGGTATCCTCTAATGATCTCTCTGACTTTACCTAGAAACCTGGGAAAAACGTGGCCGCTATCATCCAGGACATCCACTCCCAGAGGGAGAGGGACATGTTCCGGGAAGCTGACAGGTGAGGCTCTGCGTCTTAGGTCAGAGGCCTGGAGGTTAAAACACCTTGTAGCTTCTTGTTCTTAGGGGATATCTTAGTTAGGGTTTCTATTGCAGCGGCCAAACGCCATCACCGAAAGCCATCTGGGGAGGAAAGGGTTTATTTCATTCACACTTATCCAAAGTGGCTATGGCAGGAACTCCTAACAGGGTGGGAATTTGGAGGCAGGAAGTAATGCAGAATTCATGGAGGGGTGCTGCTTATTGCCTTGCTCCCCATGGCTTGTTCAGCCTACTTTTTTTGTGGAACCCAGGACCACCAGCCCAGGGTCAGCTCTACCTCCAATTTCCTGGGCCTCCCACATCAATCACAAATTTAAAAAAAATGCTCTGCGGGCTTGCTTGCAGGCTGATCTTCTGAGGCATTTTCTCGATTAGGGTACCCCTCTCTCAGATGACTTTAGTCTGTGTCAGGTTGATGTGAAGTTACTCAGCAAGGGGATTTGAATTGTCACATGGCCTACCCCCCGCCCTGACTCATCCACTTGGCCTTCTAGCCTCTACTCATCCCTGTTTAGATGAGTGGTGCCATTGTACCCAGAAGAGCTGCTCAGGTTAGACAGGGACATGGGAAATGCTGGGCTTCCTCAGAGGAACACAGAGAATGGAGAGTTGATATCTGGCTCTTTGGGGCAAGTTTACATTTTACTGATGCGTCCTTGGTGCACAGGCTGATGGCAGAGATTCTGTTTAGAGGTGGCTAGCTCTCAGTTTCTCATCCTCTGAGTGCAGACATAGACTAAGAATGCAGACGGGGGGAGGGGGGACAACCCAGTTCCTTGACCATTGTTTCCAGACAGTGAACACATGTGATTTTCCAACTAATTTCTTTCAACTGTCATTTATGGAACTATGATCATCAGTTCTAAAGAGCTAAGACTGAAAGGAAAACCATAACCAGGCCTGCAGTCTCCGGAGCAGCCACAGAGGGTGCTCTAACCTCGTTGACAGGAGACCAGTCTGTTTCCCACATTGGCTGAGAGACTAATCCTGTTAACCTAATCGAGATGCCTCTCTCTGTCTAGGCAGTGAGGGATACAGTGCTGCTCAACATTGGAGAACCAGATGAAAATGTTCTATCCTTTTAGGATATCAGGTGTATGATCTCATTAATTATCAGCCTTCAGAGGGCATGCGAGTGTTCAGGCTTCAGATTTTGTTTGTCTGGTTTTCTAATTTAAAATTGTGGTTACTCGGGGTTTTAATGGTATGAATAAAGCCAGACCACGCCGGTCGTAGTTTTGTGGTAGCATAGAGTGGGGAGATGATGAAGTCTTACCCTAACCTTAGGCAGATCCACTTCCAGAGGGTTCCAGTGTCTTCATCTCAAATCTGAATAGCTCTGTGTTCTGAGACCTTTTCCCAACCCTTAGATGTCTTCCTAATTCTTTGTTTTTCGGAACGCTGAACCACTATGGTAGGGGGCAGAGAGCGTCTTAGGGGAAAATCTGTCCCACAGAAGTGAAGAGGAGGGACAGGCTGCTTCTTGGACACTGTACTACTGAACTGTGACTGAAGAATGCCCAGCTGGGCAGGTTGTGCCAAGTATATCCCTGAGAGATCTGTGTGTATCTCCATTTGGGTAATGCGGGGTATGAGCTCTGCAGAGTCTAAACCCTGTCTCTTCCCTTCCTCCCAGATATGGTCCAGAGCGGCCACGTTCTCGAAGTCCAATGAGCCGATCACTCTCCCCAAGATCCCACAGTCCTCCAGGCCCCTCTCGGGCTGACTGGGGCAATGGCCGTGACTCCTACGCTTGGAGGGATGAGGATCGAGAGACTGTCCCCAGGAGGGAGAATGGGGAAGACAAGAGGGACAGGCAGGATGTTTGGGCACATGACCGGAAACACTATCCCAGGCAGCTGGACAAAGCTGAGTTGGATGACCGACTCGAAGGAGGGAGGGGCTACCGGGAAAAGTACTTGAAGTCAGGGTCTCCCGGCCCACTTCATTCTGCGTCCGGCTACAAAGGCCGGGAAGATGGCTACCATCGAAAAGAGTCTAAAGCCAAGTTGGACAAATACCCAAAGCAGCAGCAGGATGTGCCAGGAAGATCCAGGAGGAAAGAAGAGGCAAGACTGCGGGAGCCCAGACACCTTCACCCAGAGGACTCCGGCAAGGAAGAGGATCTGGAGCCGAAGATCACTCGGGCCCCTGAGGGTACCAAGTCCAAGCAAAGTGAGAAAAGTAAAACCAAGAGAGCTGACAGAGACCAAGAAGGAGCTGATGACAAAAAAGAAAGCCGACTGGCAGAGAATGAGGTAAGGGATGCATTTGTGAGCCCAGGTAAGGGGAGGCAGGCCGCCGAGAAGTCACAAGCCTCATTTGTTGATGGTGTATGCTTCTTGCCCGTTTGTCAGGTGCCAGGCGCTGTCTTAAGAATAATATATCAAATACACCACTCAATCCTCACAACACCCCTACAAAGCTAGGGTTATCATCACTGTAGAGGAACGTAAAACATAGAGCATTGTGCTATCTGACCAAGGAGGCAGGCTTAGAAAAAGGGACAGCCGGAGTTGTAACTAGTGGTCTGGCTCCAAGTCCCATGGTGCCCTGCTGCCTTCGCTGGAAGTTAAGGAGAGGCGTGATGGAAAGCCTATTGTAGTTCTGTGTTTGCCCAGGGTGGAGTGCTCCTGGGGTGTTGACACCCACAGAGTCACCCAAAGCAAGATTAGATCTTTGGTCCACTCTGTGTGCCAAAAGTATTACTGATGCTGGAACTCCAATGACGTGTAAGGAAAAGTGACCGCCACCCCTAAATTATACTGGGAACTCAAGTGTGGTGAGCTTCTCCAGATAAAAGACTTTACTTAAAATGATAATAAAATGGCACTTATAGCCAAGAGTCTGCTACACAGCTTTGGTTCCTAAGAGGGTGGGGGACTCTGGGTACCATGTTTGAATTATAAATTGACTAACACTTACTTTTAGCTGGGGCATCCTATTAAATAGGAGTGAGCTACTAGAGTTTTGGGGGTTCTCATTAAGAAACTTCATCCTTAAAAATCTTTGTGCATATCTTCTAGTCACCCTGACCCAGGAGTTGGTGACAGTCCAAATAAGGAGTCCAGTTCTTAACTCCATGAACAGTGAAGCATCACTTGGGGCTGTTATTCCAGCCTTTATTCCCACATGCGTGGGAGGAGGGCTCGGGGGTGGGCCAGACGCAAGCAATGCCAGGTACCTAGGAGAGAGCCCAATGCAGCAGAGACCAAGGGCTGACACCCTTATAAACTAGTCTGCATACGATAGAACCCAAGTCGAAGAGCTGGCTCAGCAGCTCTGTAGGCAGCTCACGCTGTAGAACACAAGCTGCATGCAGAGGGTGTTTGAGCTCTTTGTTGAAAATGGGCAAAAACTGGTTTGGTACTCTTGGTAGAAGCCGCAGCCGGCAAAGGTGAAACAAATGCTGTTTTCAAGAACCTGAAGATATCCAACATGGCTGCATTTTTTAGGATATATCTAAAGATTCTATTTTAAAAAAAACAAAACATAAAATTGTAATTCTGGTATAAACACATGGTGAACACATGTCAAAGACTTTTACCAAGTCCTTCATTTCATCTTACCAGCGTATGTTGTAAAGTCAGTTCAAAGGAGAGTAAAGAAAAGGCATCTTACATCACAGTTAACAAAGGACTTTGCTATTGAGGTATAACTGGTGTTTTCCACAGGAAACAGGGGATCCACTGCGTCTTCACTGGATAACACTCATGTGCATCTTGATGAGTGCGAAGTCTTTATGTTAGGATCAGTGATCAGATTTCAGCAAATAGCACAGATATATTAAAAAAAAAAAAAAAATCATGGAAAACACCGACTGCCAAAGAGTCAGATACCCTAGAAAGACGTGGCTGACAAACACCTAGCATTCTATTGAAAAGACACCAGGGTGGGGCGTGGTGGCACTGGATGTGTAATTGCAGTTATTAGGTAGACAAAGGCAGGAGGATCTCAAGTTCAGGGCCCCTGAGGACAACTTAGACACTGACTCAAAATATGAGTGTCTAGGATGGAACTCAGTGATGGAGTTTGCCTGGTTGTAAGAGCCCTGGACTAATCCCCGCTCAAACAGACTAACAGAGGGAGGACAGAGATGGGGAAAGGGTACCCAGAGATCTCTTTTGTCCATCTCAAAGTCTGCCATGTTTTCTCAACTGGCAAAACAGAAAAGCACAGGAGGTGAGATTAGAAAAGTAGGTGGGGCAGGCTTCCCTTTATGCCTTGTTAAAGACTTAAAGACTTGTTAAAGAGAGCCAGCTGGGACTTTTAAGAAGAGGGTCCATAGTGAACATCTGCAGATTTTTCTATTCATATAGCGTTTGCATGACAATAAGGATAAGAAGTCATCTAGAGTTGATTTAAGGTTCACGAGGGGATATGTGTGGGTTACAGGAAATAGAGGCCATTTTATACAAGGGCTTTAGTCACCTGCAGTCCTGGTATCTTCAAAGAGTCTGGAACCATCCCCAGCCTCCATGGATACTGCAGAGCAGCTGTCTTTGCTCAGAAGTAGTCAAGAAGCTGGTGGTGGCTCAGGGCCTCAAAGGCCTATGGGATGAGTTGGCCATGAGCTCCTGCCGTGGACAGTCTTCCTCCCCAGGAGTCCACTTTGTTTGTTCTTAGCATCTTTGTCTTTACTTATGGCCGCTGTACAACATTTCCATTTCAATATTTCAATCCACTTCTTCCTCCTCCCTTTCTGTGTTCCATGGCACAGGTCACCGAGCATCCGTATCTAATATACCGTCTACCTGCACCCTACAACCCCCAAACATAATCGCTCAATGCAGGAATCGTTTGTGTTCACTGCCTTGACCCTGTCCTTGGAGTAGAGAGTGGGTGTTAAATAAATACCTGTGGGAAAGGCAACAACTGAACAGACTTTAGAGGCAACGTCCTGACTCCTGAGAACCAGGTCACACCCTTTTCTCCACCTCGACGCTTTTTGCTGGGTATATCCTTAGGCTGCCATAGTGCTTTAATGAGTGTGTGCTCGTAACAGACCCTCTGAAGTCTCTACAGGTGGAGAACCTCTGTGTGTTTCTCAGTGGTAATGGGTGGCCAGGTCCAGACCTGACTTTAGAACCCCAGAAAGAAGGAAGGAAATCAAGTCACTGAGAAAGGACGAGGGAAAGAATCACAAGTCCATCCTTCTAGAATGGAAGAATCTCAGACCACAGATATGTCCAGGAAAGCTAAGCCAGCTAGGTGGTGCGAGGCCAAGCAAGTCATGATGACTGTTGGAGGATGTCAGCCACTGCTCAGCTCCAGAAGGTTGCTACCATGCCGAGTGCATGCCTTCTGCCCTCAGTCCCCCTTTCCTCAGCAAGACCCAGCCCCACAGCTCTGTATGAGCATCCCATGCTTTATAAAGTCCAGGGTGGGGAAGATGGCTCAGTAGGTAGGATTTTTGTCTCATGAATGAGAACCTGAGTTCAAATCTCCTGGAACCTGTGGGCCAGCTAGCATAGTACAGGGGCAAACAGCAAAGATGCCTTAGTCTAAAGTGATGTGGGAGATGAGAACCAATAACTGAGTTGTCTTCTAATATATACACATGTATGCTGTACACATATGTGCCCTACACAACGTGCACACACACAAGAAAAATGGATAGTCTGGACCACACCTGTAGGCCTCACACAGCCAGAGACTTGCAGAAGACAAACCCCAGAAAAGACGATCTGGAAGAATTAAAGCACGCGCTCACTTCAGAGAGCCCAGCATTCCAGGACATGATGCAATGACCAAGTCACCTATATTAACAGAGGAGCCTCTGGGTGATGCCGAGAAGGACAGCTGCATGAGATGCTGTCCGTATCTGATGGATTCAAAGCTTCCCTCTGGAGATTTGGAGGGTGCCTACATATTTTGGGAGTGTAGAGGAAGATCAGACAGAGGGAACAACACAAGCAAAGTCTATGTGAGTAGAGTCCAATATCGGATGGAACGGCACACCAAGTTAATGTGTTGGGAGCTGAGATGGATTTGTTCACAGAAGCTGTATCATGTAGGGCCTCGTGTGCAGACTAAAGATTCTTAATCCTCAGCAAAGTGGAAGCATATGGAGTGTTTTGACAAGAAAGTGCAGTGAGGGTATAATTCCTTTTTCATCTTAGAGAGGATCCTTTTGAATTGCCTTAGAGAAAATAGATTTTCAGGGAGAGTAGAGATCAGAAGAGAGATCTTAGCTGAGCAGGATTCCTGGCGGGTGGTGGCAATTCTGCTCACGCTGCTGAGACCCACCGCAGTGGTCCGTGAGGTGAGAGGGGAGGCAGGCAGCTGTGTGTGGATTCCTGTGTCTGTTGCCCTGAGGTTGCTCTTCTCACCTACAGGTGTCTCCTCCCTTGCTCCTTTTTGGAGGTTTATCTGGTGAGGGCTTCTGGCTACATCACTAAGACTACCCTTTGCTCTTGAGCTTGAGCTGGAAGAGAATGTTTTACTCCATTGATCAAGAGTATGTCTGTGCGAACTACTTGTGAAGGGTAGTTTATTTCAATAAGGAAGGGCCGGGGACAATTTACTTATGGAGATTAAGGCAACAACAACACAAATGGCCATCCTTTGGTTGGAACTGGCCACTGGCAGCTGTGAGGACAGCTGCTGCTGCTTTGCTCTTGGGCTTACATGCAGAGCACTGGAGAAAAGTTGAGAGGATTCTGCTGCTTCAACTATCCCCATCCAGTAATAACCAGTTATACCAGTCAGCCCCCAGTTCCTGCTCCAGTTGGCTCCTTATCAGCTCAAGGGGGAGTGTCTGACTACAAGTAATTAAGATCAGAGCTTTTACCTTGAACCAACCTGGGCCCCAAGAGTGTTGATAAAAATACAATTTACCTATGCCAAAGAAGCCCAGGGAGTAGCCTTGACTTGATGGCCAAGGGTTAAGCCATGGGAAGAGTAAGCTCTAGAAGCTTCTAAATTGAGAATTAGCACACCTTTACTGTTTGTTTGTTTGTTTATATGTGTGGGTGTTTTGCCTGCACATATGTCTGTGTACCTCTTCCATGCCTAGGACTTGGGAAATAAAAGATGGTTGTGAGACACCACGTGGTGCTGGGAATTGAACTCGGGTCCTCTGCAAGTGCAGCCAGTGCTCTTAACCGCTGAGTCATCTCTCCAGCTCCAAAGCCTTCTTCAAAAGATCATATTGGTAATATTTTAGTCAAAGAAGGCCAAGAGGCAAGGTTGCGGATTTTATATGGGTACTTACATAACTATCTAAAATGTTTCCTGTTCACTTTTGCTTTTTTTATGTTGCTCCTCGATGCAGACACTCAAGTCACCACGGGTCTCTGTCTCCTGAAAGCTACTGGACCTACTTTAAAATGTTTCTGTCAGTGTGCGTGAACACATTTCTTTTTGAGCCTTGGTTTCCTCAGCAGTGGCCTCCTTAGCTCTGTGAGGGGAGCGAGTCCTTCTTCTCTCTCTCTCTCTCTCTCTCTCTCTCTCTCTCTCTGTCCCCTCTTCTCCTGCCTCTGTTCATTGTTAATCTTGTTTGGTCTATTCTTGCTGTGTAAGGCTGGAAGTGAGGAACAGGAAGGCATGGGAGAAAGCCTCTCATCGTGGGCGTACGGCAGGAGGGGACAGAGTCCTCTGATCCAGAAAACACAAGGACAAAGAAGGTAAGTCTGTCCCCCATCTTGGCGGTGGTGTCATACATTAGCATATGGGACTCCGTCACAGGAGTCAGTTTTGCCTGACAGCGGCCAGCCATACGGAATGCGTGCATGTCTCCACAAGCATTTGCATCAGTGGCCCCAGTGCTCTCTGGAGAAAGGGCTCTGTGGAAGTCTTTCCATGTCTCCACTGGGGAGATCTTCAGCTGCATGCCCAGGCTCCACCCCCCTCTCCTGCAACTTGGCTGTCCTGCTAAAAGAAAACATATGCCCAAAAAAGACTGGGGCTTCAGAGCCAGGCTCCCAAAATAGGCAGATCCCTTAGTGGGTCCACAACACAAGTAGTCAACTTGGAGCCCTGACCTCAGCAGGCCCAGACCCTGAGATTAACGAGACATATTCTGTGTTTTAGAAAGATTATTTTTTATTTAGTTAAAAATCAAAATCCAATGACTGTCCTCCTGGGCTGGGCTTCCACAGGCAAAAGAAATGTCCTTGGATGACGGCCAGCTTCATGCCTTTCCGGTCAGGGGCACTAATCTTCCGAATCTGTGTGCCAAGCCCTCGGGCTGCTGGGAACACCAAGGGAAAAGTACCGGAGGGCGAGTGTGGGTGGAAGTTGCACCTTTGCTGAGAGGGAGAGTCTGGAGGACGTTTGTGATGGATTCTCTCCAGTCCCCTTTAGTGACGGCCACACATAGAAAAAGCTCTGATAAGCACTTAGCGTTTGTAAGGTATCTAATTCATTCAAAAATATTTACAAATATCTATTATGTAGCAGGGTTAAGGATTCTTTGTGTCGTTTAAAGCATGGCAAATCAAGCAGCAAGGGCTTATTTTGAAGCCTGTGCCACTTGGGCACCATCCTGAGGGTGACTGAATAAAGTGAGGCTTGAGGGGCTCACACCCCCCCTAAGAACCCAGTAAATGCTTCCCACAGAGAGGGAAAGGTGCTAAAGTGCTTCTGACAGGAGGGCTCAATGTGTTTGACTTCCGGGCGAGTACTCTCAGCCACCATGTGACACCTGCTCTGCATCCTCATACAGGGACAAGACTGTGACAGTGGAAGTGAGCCCGAGGGGGACAACTGGTACCCCACCAACATGGAGGAGCTGGTCACAGTGGACGAAGTAGGGGAGGAAGATTTCATCATGGAACCAGACATACCAGAGCTGGAAGAAATCGTGCCCATTGACCAGAAAGACAAAATCCTCCCTAAAATATGTCCCTGTGTAACAGCCACCTTAGGGTTGGACTTGGCCAAAGATTTCACCAAGCAGGGAGAGACCCTAGGGAACGGAGACGCAGAACTCAGCCTGAAGCTGCCCGGACAAGTGCCGTCTACTTCCACAAGCTGTCCCAATGACACGGACATGGAGATGCCTGGCCTAAATCTGGATGCTGAGCGGAAGCCAGCTGAAAGCCAGACAGGCCTCTCACTGGAGGTCTCAAATTGCTACGAGAAGGCAAGAGGAGCAGAGGGCTCAGATGCGTGTCTGGCCCCTGCAGCCCAGCAAATGTCCTCCCCCCAGCCAGCAGATGAGAGGGCCCGGCAGTCCAGCCCTTTTCTCGATGACTGCAAGGCCAGGGGGTCCACAGAAGATGGGCCTCATGAAGCCAGCCCCCTGGAAGAGAAGGCCAGCCCCCCTACTGAAAGTGACCTCCAAAGCCAGGCTTGCCAAGGTGTGTTGGCTGAGGGTGACTACCTTCCTTTCCCTCATGGGTGTTTGGGTGGACTGGACCACCGCTTCCCTCAGGACAGGAATGTGGGTATGTGCAGACTAGAACTGATATATGGGAGTTACCTTAAAGCCAAAACAGAAAGTCAAGTATTACTAATGGAAGTCTAGCCCTCTGAGGGCCTGGCTAGACTGTTAGAGCAAACGGTGTAAAAGAAATCCAGCAGGTGGCCCCTGCATTCTGAGAAGCAACCTCAGATCAACTTGCTTTGTGGGGTCCCACCTATGGGCAACTAAGATCAGGCTGAGTTTAAAAACTCAACCTGTACAAAAGTGTTTGGGGTCCTTTTTGATGGTCTGCTGTCCTTTATGAATGGTGGAGACCCTTGGTAATTATTTCTATGATGTGGGGGGATCGAGGGGGGTGATGAGGGACTGTCACACAGGGAAGGAGGAGGCTCTGTAAAGGCCTTGGCTTGTTTCCCTTCTAACTATCTCAGACCCACATTTCTCCAGGGTCTGATAGTGGAGCAGGACTTCTCCCAGAAAATCCACCTCCGCCACCGGAGGTGATGCTGTGTCTATGCTCAGAGCTATGACATCATGAAATAAGGAGTCTAAAACGGGCTAAGCCTTGGCCTCTCTGCCGGATGGAAACAGATCCATCCAGGGTGTGTATGTGGCGGGGGTGGGAGGGGGGTGTGGAGAGTAGAGGGAGGGTGAGTATTCCTTAAGACTCTTTAACAGTGAAAACAACTAGAGATTCATTTTATAGAAAGCTCTCAGCATCACTGAGGCTGAAGTAAGACTAATGGAGCAGCAAATATAGAGGAAAAGCCAGAAAATAAACATTCCAACCCAGAGCCTTGTTGGTAGCACAAGCTTGTGGGTAGCCCAGGGCATGGGCTTCCCTCCATGTCAAGCTGACCTGAGCAGTCTTCCACCTGCTTGGAGTCTGAGTCTCCATGGAAACTGCCTTGATCAGCCTGCTTGTTGCTAGAGCAACAAAGAGGCCCAGCCTATCTCGAGCAGGCATAAATAAAGTGGACTGCCTTTTTCACTGGCTCTGACGGGAGCCCCTTTTATTCTGTGATATGGGTCCCAGCCAGTGCTGGTCTCTGGGTAAATTAACTTTCCCAGTATTTGGAGTATTTAATAGTGCGCTTCACTAGCGTGGGGTGAGAGTGGCGTGGCCTCTTTGGCCAGTCTTGGCAGATGTTAGCGTAATTTCTACCCTTCAAGGATCCTTCTGCCTGTAGAGATGGAGCAATACTGATTTGGAGGTAGTGAAGGGTGGACCATCCAAGTGAAGGCATTAGCAATCCATCCCCATGTGCCAAGGCAAAGATCGTGCCAAGTTTTATTGCATGTGGCATTTTTTTGGCAATGGAAAATGCTCTTAATTATAGCACTTTGGTTCTAATTAGCGGTCCTACCCCCAGCACCGTGTGATTAAGCAGTCAAGGGACAATTCCCAATCACACAGTACACTGGGTAGAGTTACAGGGACTCTTTGAAACCCACAGTGTGTGTGTGTGTGTGTGTGTGTGTGTGTGTTGTGTGTTCCCATCCCCCATCCCACGGGCTCATGTTTTGCAGAGAAAACCCCAGGTACATGGAAGCGAAATCTCTTGAACGTGAGATCACCAGAATTCACCGAAGTGGAGCTGAAAGAGCCCCTTTCTTTGCCTTCCTGGGAACCGGAGGTGTTCAGTGAACTTAGCATTCCTCTAGGTATCGTGAAATCCACAGACCCTAAATTTCAGCTCCAGGAAACGACAGTTCTAAAGCAGTGTGGAGTAGCTTGAGAGGCCTCTGCCCGTTGTGTTGTCTTTGCTTTTAAAGGTGTGATGCACAAGCCCAGATCTGCAAGATGGTGAAGATGCTTGTGGTTTCAGGTCCTGGGTAGATCCAATACCCAGGTGATCGGCCTGTGAATACCACGGCAGTAAGATTCTACTAGGAAAGACCTACTTCCCCATCAGAAAGCGCTTGACTCTTGTAGAGACTTTAAGCCCAGGCCTTGGTCAGGCAGGAAAGCAGAAGCCCAGCTATCTCCAAATTGTCAACTAAAATCTCTCTTCCCGTCATGGCCTTGTCCCAGAACAATGCTATATGATTTTTCTCCTTGATAGAGCTGCATCTGAGGCATGAGAGCCACTGAATAGACTGAAGTTGACAGAGGGTGCAGGGAAGAGACCCAGGCCCTTATCCGTCTATTCATGGATGTTCTGTGTCTTCAGACAAGGCTTGTCTTCCTGAGCCTCAGTCTCCTCATCAATAGCAGAGGTTGAAGCAGTAGGTGAGGTTTTCGATTATGAAAGTATCAGGGTAGTATACTAGTAAGAACTTCCTGGACCAAGATCCGTGAGCTCTGCACTGACTCTGAAAGACCAGGGGCTAAAGGGGTGAAAGAGGAGCAGTTATTCAGAGGGGACCCTTGGGAAAGTGTCACAAGGAAGCATGACAAAACCGATGACCATGTCATCACCCAGAGAAGACCCACCAGTGTAGGCTTGTTCTTTCCAGCCATGCTTCCATTACTTTTCTTGTATTTCTTTACTCTCAGTATGCCATTTTATAGAATTAGATTTGAAAACTGATAAATCTTGTTCTTAAAAGAATTGCTACATAGTATCTCTCAAAGAAAATTTTGTGTGTGTGTGTTACATACACATGAGTGTGGGTAGGCATGTGTACTCGTGCATGTGATATGGAGTCCAGGGACTATCAGATGGACCCTCCTCTATCATCCCCACCTTATTCCTTGAGTCAGGCATTTATAGCTTTTGACTGGCAAGTCAGCTCCTGGGATCTGCCCTGTCTGTCCTCCAATGCTGAGGCTTCAGGAATGTGCAGCTATGCCCAGCTTTTTACAAGAGTGTCAGGGATTAGAACTCAGGTCGGCATGCTTCTGTGGCAAGCACTGGTGCCCAGGTTTCCAGCTCCTTCGACCTCCCAATGCAAGCACTTCTAAAGATGACAGACAGACCATAGAGTGAATCTCGGTGCTCTCAGGCACTCTGTCTGCACTCAGAGGTTGCAGAACTTGCCTTTCAGAGGCTTCAGCTCAGCCATTAGCAAGCACCCGGAGGGAACTGAGAGTCTAGAAAATCTCAAGCAGGAACTCAGAATCAAGTGACACAGCAGAAATGAGGAGTGCTTCCTTGTAAAACATGTCTTTTCCATTATTGTGTTAGGCTATACAAAGCTTATTATAACAAATTTTTAAAAGGGACCAAATAAAAAGTCAATATTGATGGTCTTTAACTGTCCCCCCAGCCTCAGAGGTGGCTGCTGCCATGTTCTCAGATGATTTTTCTCCCACATGCATTGCTTTGCGTGTTTTTTCCAGCGGTGGGTCTTAGGGATCGCTGTGTCAGTACACCAAGAGCACACTCTCTTTGAACCACTCCATCCTAAAATCTGCCCCACAGTTGCCGATCCTGTCCTGGTGAGCACTTGGGTAGTTTCCAGTTTGTCTGTTTCTCCATTATGAACATGTGGTGACAGCTAAGCTCTTATCTGTTGTCACTGCTCTGTGTTTACTTTGTATGTGTCATTGAACACTCCCCAAACACTGAGGAGACAGGCGATGGTTTTACATCCCCACTTTACAGGTAAGAAATCTAGGATGCAGTAACAAGCCTCCTGATCTGGAAGGGCTGACGCAGGGATTCAAATTCTAGGGGTGTGTCTTAGTCTCTGTGTTCTGCTGCAGTCCACACGTGGAGGGTTGGTTCTCTTCCTGCACATGCCAGTGTTCCGAGAGATGGGATGCTAGCCAAGCATGGAGCATTGTGGGGCCATATATATTTGCATTGAAAATGTGATAATTGCTACTAAATTACGCTCCAAAAAGAGGATAACAGTTTCAGTGCCAGCTCCAGGGAGAATTCCCATCCTCTACCTCGTTGCCAAATCCAGATAGCAGTTTTTAATCTTTGTCAAGCTGTTAGGAGGAAAATAGTATCTGATTTTGTTTTTGTAAAGGGCCAGATTAGAGTGTAATTGGTGTACAACAAAGGTCACATATTTAAAGAGTTAGTTTGATCAGTTTTGACGTATGTATGTCATCTGTGTGGCTTTATGGATTTGGATATACCATATTCTGTTTGCCTACCTGGTGATTGGCATTGGAGATGTTTCTAGCTGGGTCCATTACAGATCATCTTCATTTAACCTAGAAAGCTGATAGCTTGTTGCTCTCTGCTCTCCCAGACCCCTAGGAAGGGATGCTGCTGTTTTCTGTGTTTGACAGGCGAGCAGATTAAAAGTCTTTCTCAAGATATACAGCAAATTTTGGAACTTGGGATGTCTGATCTCTGACCATGCTGCTATCTGCCCCTAGCTCAGGCACATAGTAAAGGAAAGGCACTTCTGTGCTGAAGAACACAGACTGTATATTCTTGGGTTCAAATCCCATCTCTGCTGCTTTGATGGCTGGATGACAAATAGCAACTTATTTGACCTTTTTGCTTTGAGCTCTTTGTCTCTAGAAACCCAGTGAAAGAATCCTCTGTGTAGACTAATTTCACAGAAGGAAGTGAATGTAAGGTCTCGGAGCTTTCCAGTAGCAGAAACTTAGGAAGGGCTGACAGATTGTTTGGAATTACTCTCATCAAGGCTCACCCTGCTGCTTCTCACTGGGGCTATAAACCTCTAACCTCAGAACTGTTCACTACTGCAGAGAGACTTCAAGAAACATGAGAGACAACATTCAGGTCTCTGTGGCGAGCACAGAGGTCAAATACAGGATGCCAAAGACAGGGCCCCCCGTTGGGAGGATCGAGAGGTCAGTCTTGTCACGGACTGGGGGTGTTCGTGCTGGAGAAGGGCATTGCCTGTGTGATTCAGGCCAGCACTCTGTGACTCCAGCCAGCGTGAGCCTGCCAAGGCCTGCTCTTACTATAACCAAATAGCATCGCTGGCAAAAAGTGAGCTTCCCCCTCTCTCCAACGCAGGCTTTACTAGGATGACAGAGTCATAATTACCTATGCCAGGAGCTATTATTAGGAGGCAAACGCAGCTTTAATGACAGTACTTAATAAAACCCAAAGGAACGGAGGACTCAGTGGCTCCCGGTCTCACCATGGCACCAGGAATGATCCTCAGTGCTACCGTACTCTGGTCCCTTACATTTCAGGCTTGCTGAGAGCATGGTAATGGACACTGTGGTGCCCTCCCAACCCCTGGGCTGTACTGTGCTCTGAGGATCCTCCTGCCTCCACTCAGCTCTCTCTAACGATGTCTTTTGATTACTGATCTTGACCTAACCCACTGGGCAGGGCCTGGGAAGAAAGTTACTACCCAACACTGGAATGGCTCTCTGGGGGTCTTGGGAAAGGCTGGAGGGTGGGTGAAGGCCAATGCTCGGATGCTTGGTTTCTGTGTTCCTAATTTAATGTTTTCCTGAGCACCAGGTGAAGTGACAGGTGCTCCCTCATAACACCATGTGGCAGTATTCTACCCAATTTGCAGATGAGAAAACACATTTCAGAGCAGTTAACAAACACCTCTGAGGTCACAGCTTAAATAAGGGTGGAAGGCCTGTCTGGCCCCAAGTGCCATTTCATTCCACCATGATTGTTGCTCCCAAGCTTCTTGGCTTTACTTTTGGTGGTGTGGTGGGGATATTACTCAAGAGAGAGCTCAGGCACAACCCTGTGTTTGGTAGCTGTAGCCCTCTGGGTGAAAGGGGCCATGGCTGCTCAGTTTGGCTCCTGCCTCAGTCTCCATGGACTCCCTGAGGTGGTTATACTCTTCCTGGGAATCCCAGGACAGGGTAAGGAGAGCCTGGTCAACACTAGAGTCCTTGGGGCTCTGTTCTGGTACAGCCAGCTGCACCCTGCCACCCATAGGTATGGGACGGATGGAGGCTGGGCTCCGACTGAGTTCTTCCTAATCCATTGAGGCTCCTGGGGAGGACCAGCCAGCACACAATATTTGCAACAGCAGAAGAAAGAGATCATGGGTCTTGCTTGATGCCCATTTCCCAGCAACAGCCTGGAGCTTTCTCCTCATCCATAAGCTCCCTCCCAACCCAAGCTGGGCACGTGTCTATCCTCTGCACACAGAGGGTGAAGGAGGAGACATTCACCTCTTGGGGCAGCTGAACTGAGTGACACTTTCTCACTTCTGGGGATTGCTGCCAATGCTGAGGGCTTTGCAGATAGCAGGCTGACAGCTGCATGGCTTAGAGACAGCCCAGGTCCCAAGCTCCAGTGTGGAGCTCTGCACTGGCAGGATGCAAGCAGTTTTCCGGGCTTTCTTGCTTCTCCTGTTCTCCCTAGAGCTGCCTGTTCACATTAATACATTTACCACAACTGCCATCATGATCATCATTGATGTGTTATAAAAAGATAAAGAGGGGGAGATACGTTCTAAGGGAGTGTAGTCAGGTATGGGGGAAGGGGTGCCTCAGTGGGCCCTTGCTGCGTCATCCCCTCCCCTGAGGGACCAGCCACACGATGGCATAGTATAGAATAGTTTATTAGGGGCATGGGGAGGGAGTTGAGGGGGTAATAAAGGCAGAGAAAGGCAAGAGAGAGAGAGAGAGAGACAAGTAGAGGAGTAGAGGGCCATGAGCACATGGAGAGGGGGGAGGGAATGGGGAGAGAGCAGAAACAAGAGGGAGGCAAGAGAGAGAGGAGGAGGCAAGCAGCCCCTTTTATAGTGAGTCAGGCATACTAGGTTGTTGCCAGGTAACTGGGGCGGAGCTTAGACAGAACGCTATCATCATCATCATCATCATCATCAGTTATTACTGTGATGTAAAGGAAGGTCCTGTTTACAAGATTAGGATCTCCTGTGTGCTGAGCACTAGTGGAGAAAGAGCAGGGGCTGGGCTGTGGTTAGGAGACTGTCTCAGGGCCCTGAGGAATGGGTACCTCATCAAGGTCAACCCGGTTTCCCAGACCGTCCCAGCGAGGGAACGGGAGAGCACCCTCTCCCCACGCTGCTGTTTCTTGAAGACTCCCATCAAGGGTATATAGAACTGAGTGCCCTAGGCTTAGCTCTTCTGGTGACACATGTAATCCCAGCACCAGGACACAGAGATGGGTGTATCTGTGAGTTCGAAGGCCAGCCTGGTCTACAGAACAAGTTCAGTACAGATGATAGGGCCAGTCTCAAATGCATAACAACATCAAAAACTGCACTCCCCCCAAGTCTTGTATATCAACAAATCACATGGAAAGACATGTTTACGTTAGAGAGAATGGGTGAATTTTCCTCTTACTTATTATTTGGGGTTTTTTCTTTAATAAAAGACAATTCTAAAAAACAACCCCAGAATATAGAGACTTTTTCTGTACTTGGTCACAAATGCAGAGAAGGGAAGCCAGAGACATGAAATCCTTAGGAAAGAAACCTTCCCTCCGCCCTCCTCTGAGGCAGACCGATGGACCCACACTTGGAAGGCAGGGCCTCAGTGTGTAATTGCTGAGTGCCCTCCCCCTGTTTGTGGCACTTCCTGACAGTCACAGACACCTGCAAATGGAGTCATCTGTCTTCTCTCTCTGGCCATGTTGTAAATGTGGATAGTGAGGTGAAGCTTGGAGGAGTTGTTCACCGTGTCAACAGCGAAGGAGGCGGAGTCCGCAGGCCTCCCACTACCTTCCTAACTCTACCTGTTCTCCAACCTTCCCCAGGAGTGGAGTTCGTGGTTCCCAGGACTGGCTTTTATTGCAAGCTGTGCGGCTTGTTCTACACAAGCGAGGAGGCAGCCAAAGTGAGCCACTGTCGCAGCACTGTCCACTACAGGAACTTACAGGTAACCAGCCACCAAGCTTGCCGTGCCCCTGATAAGCTCTCCCAGCCTCCAGTCACAAGGCAGGCATCCAGAGTTTCAGGCCTCGCCTCTGACTTAAACTTCCATCTTCAAGGACAGGCATAGGGACTTGACCCTGGCATGCTTTCCAGATGGGCTCCTGTAAATACCTCTCTGAGTATGCAGAGAACACCTGACAGCCGGGCTTCATCCTAAGGATGCTCAGAGCATCAGCTCCATGAGGTTGCTTGGACACACTGGTGGCCTTTTAAACATCAGCCACGCCCAGCGAGGCGGAGCAGAATCAAGTTCTGAGCTCTGTGGTACAGCTCGCAGCAGGCCTGAGGGCTTCAGCTGCAGATATTCCAGAGTCTCTTCCTCAGTGCAGATAACCTTTTTTTTTTTTTTTTTTTTTTTTTTTTAATATACACTGGAATGAAAATTACAGTTTTGCCCCATTTAAATGTTCAGATAGCATAACAAATGGTTGTCTCATGCAGCTCATACAACGAGAACTGTTCTAGGCTCTGTAGATACAACAGCAACAGATGGAGACAAATCCCTTGAAGAGATTCCTGTCCAGTGTAGCGTACCAGTGCAAAGTGAAATAGTCAACTGATGCACTTATTAAAATATCGACTTATAAATATACTACACCCCACATTTCATCCAAGCTAAGGTGCCTTTATTTGTAAATACCATTTTTTTTCCATGTTTATTCTTCATCACATGAGGAATTGGGCCTTTAAATATACTGGCCACACAGTCTGCCTCTGAGCCACACCTCTAGCCCAATGCACTATTTAACACCAATTATGAAGAGTGACACAGAAAATTAGACAGTGAGATTCTATCAGTTTTAAGAAGCATTTTTATTTCAGAATGTTGATGGGTTTTGTAAAGTATCTTAAAGTCAATGAGCAATGCTAACATTCACCATTCTGCCATGGCCTCTGACAGAAACACACCCACCCCTCTCTGTATGTGGGGAGGTGGCGTGGGGGACGTGGGTGCTTCAAGGCAACTGCATTTTTACTATCAGAACCAGAGTGGGAGGCAGGGAGCTGGTCAGGCAGGGAAGTGTGTATCATGTACAGGTGAGGACCTACATTTGGATCTTCGGCACTCACGTGAAAGCCGGCCATATGTGATGCACACCTATAATCCTAGCCCTGGGGAGGCAGAGACATGAGAAGCCCTGGAACTCACTGGCCAGGCAGTCTTGCCAAATTGGTTAGCTCTGGGTTCAGTGGAAGACCCTGTCTCAAACGTAAGACAGAGAGTGATAGAGGCAGACACCTAATATCAGACACACACACACACACACACACACACACACACACACACACTAAATAAGTAAATAAGTCACCACCATATGGCTCAATTCAAGAAGCACATGGAGCGTCTCTGTCCCTGTTTCAGGGCAGGCATTCCTCTCCTAGTTACTCTTTTAGAGTGACTGAGCTGATGGCGGTTTCTTTTTAAACTGTGCGTGTGTTCATTTGTTTTGTACTCAAGGTAGGAACATACATGTGGGGGGTCAGAGGACAACTTAAATCAATTCTCCCTTCTACCATTTGAGTTCCTGGGATCAAACTCAGGTCCTCAGGCTTAGAGACCCTCACCCCTGCCCACTGAGCTGTTTCACTGGGCCTAATCTAGTGGTTCTTACGCAGGAATGTGAGTCTTGGCATACACGCAGTAAGTCCCATTCTGGGGCGAAGTGATAACATGTAATTTAAGAACATTCTTTAAATGATCAAGACATGAACATCTAGTTAAGAATCCTGGGTCTGCTTCGTCCTTGAGGAAACTGGAGCAAGTTCCTGGGCCTTGCGCAGATCTCTTGATCCCTGATCTCTCTTCCTTTTACTCCACTAGTTAATATTCAGAACCGAGGCCTGCGGCATCTCAGCCTGGCTTTCTCACGTGGTAGAGGCTGTCTCTGGACGAGCCTGAACACAGTCACCCTGTAGGGAGCAGCTGTTCTGTGACCACAGCGGTCACAAGTATGTCTCCTTTCAGGGAGTAGAGGCCTGGTTTGGCCAGGGCAGGGACCTCAGGCTGGGCTCTGCAGAGCTGCTTGTGGACAGTCAGTCATCCGGCCCAAAGAAATCATCTTTCTTAGACCTTTTGCATGCTGGGAGGGTCGTGAGGTACTCTCGTCCTGGTTTCCCATCGACTTAGCTGGCATCTTTTAGAAATGTGTCTTCTTTGAGCCTCCTCTCCCCTGCTTGCTTGTTCCTTTTAGTGTAGACCCAGGAATCTTCATTCTTAAAATTGTATGGTGCTAAAGATCAAACCCAGAGCTTTGAACACACTAGACAAATGCAAACACGCTGAGCCACATACCAAGGCCAAGAATCTTTATTTTTCACAGTCTTCCCGGGAATGTCTTAATTCCTCAGTGTGACGCTCTTTGGAGGAATTGTGTAGCCCCCAAGGAGACCCCAGAGTTCAAGCTCACTCTGACTAAGAGACTTAGGAAGAACTCAGACTTCCAGGACAGTAGCCTGCACTGTGTTCAGGGATTCTAGGGTCAAGCTCCAGGCAGCCTTTCATGCCCACAGCAGACCAGCACCAGATACACTGGGCGGAGACATTGCCTCGGCTCCTCAGTCCTACCTCAGCTCAAGTGATGTAAGGTGTACCCTACATCAGGGAGCCAGGAGACTCTGCCACAACCATCCTCAGGCAGTGTCTCTGTCAGGGACCTTGGCAGAATGAACGCTTCTGTCTCTACAGCCTCACCCACTTCACTCCAAACTGCAAGTGTGAAAAATGAAGAAATCTGACCCACAGGGCAGGTGCCTGCTGACTCAAGTCAGGCAACTTAGAAAGTTAGCATTTACCAGGAGACCCTGAGTGGGGTCTCTGTGGGGATGCCCTGGGAGGCAAGAGCCAATCAAAGCCGTTTGAGTGCAGCTTCTAGAATCTCACTATGCTGTTGCTGGTCACGGCTCTATGTGAGCCCACAGGGAGTGATATGCTACAATAAGCGTAGCCTTATGGGCACGAAGGCGGCTGCAGGCCCTGAAGAAGAATACACACATACGCAGGGTGCTCACCCGCTCGGAATTCTCAGTCAGTCAGAGGAGAAATGGGGCTCTCCAGCAGCAGCCTCGCCCATAGGCATCTGCGAAGGGCCCTTCTCCAAGTCAGACTGCTCCCACCTCCAAAAACTAAAGCTTCATAGCAGGAGGAGGGTGAGGATTGCTCTCACCTAACAGATTCATTGTCTATGGGGTGGGGAGCGATGAGGGACTCCCCTAATCCTACATCTGGTTTGGCTTAGCCTGACATTCCTATTTACAGTGCGCCAGGCATTGCGCTGAATATTTTGGGAGCCATCTTGTCAGTTCCTCACTTATAAGACTCCTGACTCCTCGCAAGGTTGTCATAGTTACCGTCAAATCACAGACATTAGGGAGATTCAGTGGGATTTGAACCCAGGACATCTATTAGCTGAGACCACACACTCGACCTCTGAACTGGACCTGACCCATTCTAACTACCAAATGAAGTGCTGCTTATGTCGTCCTTACTGTTCCAACACAGCCAGGCCTTCCCTCATCTGATCTCACAACACGATCCCGTGTATTCCAAACACAGACCAGCCCAGCTGGTTGATTAGTCATGGCCAATCACAGCCCTGAGTGCTCCCAGCACTGTGGAGGTAGTCCTCCATTGGAGACAAGTCTTGCTGTTCTCAGTCCACTGAGGGTCTCTAAGCCCTCCCCCCATAGCTCGTCCTACAGGATTGTTGGGCATCTCCGATGTTACCATGGGCCAGTGCTGGGTTTCTGCCACCCTCCACCTCCCTTCCTTCTGCCACTCTCTCTAGAAAAATGAGTTTATGTAGGCCAGGCAGTTAGTAAGCACTTGGCAATAAGGAAGGGCCAGAGAGTTGCTTGCTATAGTAAGTATCTACACTTTCCACTTCTCTCACAAGAGACTCACACTGTGTGTAAACTAATATAATGGGGTCCCATTGCCCTAAGATAGCTGGAGAGGAGAGACATGGCCGCCATTGGCCAAAAGTGATAGCAAAGCAGTCCTACACACACACACACACACACACACACACACACAGTGAGAGAGAGAGACAGAGACAGAGAGAGACAGACAGACAGACAGACACAGAGAGAAAGACAGACAGACAGACACCAGACACACACACACACACACCACACACACACACACACACACACACACCATACCACATCACATCACGTCCGCTAACATCTCTGTATTGTCCCTCTCTTCGCAGAAGTACCTGTCCCAGCTGGCAGAGGAGGGTCTGAAGGAGACAGAGGGGGCAGACAGCCCAAGCCCAGAGCGCAGTGGGATCGGCCCACACTTGGAGAGGAAGAAGCTATGATGCCCAGGCTGCGGCCATCTCTGGAAGGTGGATGGGAAGCCTGCTGAGCTAAGGCCAGCCTGGCCTCAGGGACAGAACTGAGACCAGAGAGGAAGAAGAACCAGGCAGGACGTGCTGCTTGGGCATCTTCCGGGAGATGAGCAAAACACCCTGAAGTGTCTCTGGGAGCTGGCTCGCCGTGTTGGGAGTCCAGCCACCAGTGGTGACCATCTTCCCGTGGACTCCTGAATCCTTTAGTCTGTTTTTTCTCTCTCCCTCTCGCCTATCCCTTCTGTGCCAAAGTTCATTTCCTTTTCATAAAATCCAACTTCTCAGGGATTGTCACTGTGTTTCAAGTTTTGATTGGATATGATAGGTCCATCAAGTGAGACTGGGTCACGAAAGGAAAAAGTTTAGTGGAAGGCCTGGACTTAGAGTCACTTCAGTGAACCTGCGGTGGCCTCGCAGCCTGGCTTCTGTGGGTCCCAGGGTCGGAGAGCTGAGTCAGGTTCTGCAACCAAGGAATTGGTTGGCAGAGGTGGAAGTGGTTTCACTAAGATTTCCTCCAGTCGGACCTGTCATTTTGAAAGGCTTCTTGGTCTTTTTCAGTTTCTGGCTAGTGCTGGGAACCAAACCCGGAAGCTTACACATTCTAAACAGGTACTCTACCACCGAGCTATATGCCTAGAAAATGTCCTGGGTTTTTGTTTCAAGATTGGACTCATGTAGTTCAGGGATTGCCTTTGATTTCCTCTGGAGCCAAGGCTATCTTGAACTCCTCAGCCTTCATCCTCCTGCCTCTGCCTCTTGAGTGCTGTGATCACGGGTATTGTGCTGGGGGTGAAACCCAGGGCTTCCTGCACCAGAGGCAAGCATACCCCTATTTTTAGGAAGCTATTCATCCTCAGCTATTCTAGCAAATCACTGGGCTAATGCCTCCATGTGTTATTATGCCCTATTATAACAATAATGTATTATTATACACTATTAGTATTAAATTCATGCTCATTTTATGGAGCAAAGAAGAACCCAATATTGAAGGCGCTCTGAGAGATTCAATCCAAACTTCTTGGTTGGAGGATGGGATCTGTTCTATTCAGAACAGTGAATTTGGTATAGATTCACTTTAACTTGAGGCCAGCGATATGCTCTCCCTACAGCTTGAGGAAGAAATCAATTTGGGCCTACAGTGTATGCTGACCTCTGACCTCTGCACTGCTGACCAGCATCAGCCTAACCCAGGAGCAAGGGACTGGCATCTGACCTTCCTTCATCCTTGGTGCCTATACTTTGGGGTAGTTGGTATTAGAACGGTTTGAAAATGTCCTCCCATCGAAGGAGAAACTAAGACATTTGGTTTTCTTGGTTCTTGTAGGTAGGGGACAGAGGGGCTGCTTATGCTGACTTGGAGGTTAAAAGGCTAGAAAGAACAGGTCCCCAATTCCCAGTGGGGTCAGCACCCCTCTCCCATATGGGCTGAAGGGTCTTAGTGAAAGGTCTTGGGACAAGGGTACTAGAAGACATGAACTCCACTAGAGCCATAGAACAGACCCCAACGTCAGAGCCTAGCGCTGTCTTCATGGGTGGGCAGACCTTGAAGTGGTTCGCTTGTATGAGTTGCCTGTTTATGTTCCCAAGCAAAGGAAGGTAGATCAGACATGGAGTATGCCTTTTCCCCCCTTATATTCCATTCTATATTCTGCACAAGGGCAGAAGTGCAATGAAGAAATGATTTAGTTTAGCATTGACATTTTATCAGTGAGGAAGCTGAGGCACAGAAAGGAGACAGGTGTAGAACCTAAAATAACCACATGTCAACTTTGAGGCCCATGGTTCCTGGGCAGGACAGAACTTTTGGAATCTACGAAAAAGGAGTTATGACAAAGAGAGGCCAGTCTGGAAAGAAGTGATAGGAAACTGGGCTTTCAGGAAGGTGTCCTCATCCCCTGGTGGATCCCACAGGAGGTAACCCAGCACTGTGGTCATGAGCAAAGTCTCTTCTACTTCTCAGAAAACCTTTGACCTCTGAGAGCAACTGCTGACCACACTCCTAAATCTATCAGCACCTCCGGACACCACTGGCTCCTCTGCTGTAGCCTCTCTACAGAAAGCCACATGGCCTAGTTCTCAAGCACTGTGGTGGTTCCCTTGGTTGTAAATTGACCTTCATAATAGCAAAACCGAAGGGTGAAAGAAATGGCAGTCTCTACGTTTAAAGTCATGGATGGTTCTATACATGTGTGCGTGTGTGTGTGTGTATATATATATATTTTATATAATTCCATTGGCATGGTCCTTGAAATTTTTTTAATTCCTGTGTGTTTTCCACGAGTCGCAGTATTAAAGACAACCAGGAAAATATTTATTTCTTTTTTAAAACATTAATTCAGTGTCTTGTCAATCCTTACAAAATGTCTCTCCCCAAGGTTGCTCATGAATGGTTGCTACCTTGTAAAAAAAAAATTCCTTTGCACCCTGGGTTAATGTGTCCGAAGGCCTGTGTCCTTTAGTGCTCACTGTTAGCACCTGGTGGCACTCCAGGTGGCACAGCCAGAGGCTTTCGTGAACCTTGCTGATAGGAGCAACGGCCACTAGCGTCGGGTTTCCCATTCTTGGACAGTCCGAGGCGGTGATCTGTAAGATTATACTTGAACTGGACCAGAGATTTTTTTCTTTGTGAGATTTTGAAAAACAGAACTATTAGTTAATTTAAGTTTGAACTTGTAAAGTATGAGAATATTTTGAGTGTCTTATATAAATTGTCACCACTTTTTTCTGATCTATATAATTGACCTAAAGTGTTTGTTTTTACAAAAGGAAAAATGGTTTTTAATAAAGAGAATTTGAAGGCTTGTGAGTGGCTATGTCATGCAGAGGTCCTTCAATATCTGTCGTGCATGTGTGTGTGTGCATGTGTACATGTGTTTGTGTGTGTGTGTCCATGTGTCCATGTGTGTGTGTGTGTGTGTGTGTGTGCTCGAGAGCGCTCGCATGCAAGCGCATGCGAGTGAGCGTACACATGTACACCTGTGAGTATGATGCACATATATGCAAGTGCATTTGGAAGACTACAGAGATTGATGTTAAGGCATCCACCTTGACCCCCCCTCCACATTCTTTAATTGTTTTCCAGTTATTTACTGCGTTTGTGCCATGGTGTACATGAAGGTCAGAGGGTAACTTGTGGGAGTTGGATCTCTTTCTGCCATGTATGTCCTATGGAGTACACTCAGTTCATGGCGGCAAGCATCTTTACCCACTGACAGAACCATCTTGCCAGCTTATGTTTTGAGTAAAGGTCTCTCACTAGAGCTTGTCAATTTGGCTAAGCTTGTTGGTCAGTGAACTTCAAGGATCCCCTTCCTGAGTGCTGAGGTCATAGGCTTTGATGTAAGTACTGGGATCCAAACTTGGGTCCTTAGGTTGGCGAGACAACATTTCACTGACAACTTCATCACCAAAGCCATCAAATCTTCCAAGATTTGATTTGAGCAGAGACTACAAACCAGCCCCCACTTAGGGCTCTGGCTAGGAAACCAGAGAGAATCAGGCTTTCTGTGCCCTAGAGGGTCTAGGATAGCCCTCTGGAATCATGGGGCTTCTCACGAACCTGTAGTGTTACCACCCAGTGCTCCCTAATCTAGTGGCTGAACCATCTCTTGAAGCAGGGTCAGGCCATCTTTGATGGTGAACAACAAAGATCTAGTGGTTAGTGTTGTCGTGGACACTGTCCCTGGCAGAGGCCTACCTTTGCTGTAGTCTCTGTCAGCTCCTTACTTGGGTCCATTTCCTTGAGCACAGAAGGCAGTGATGCTATTACATCAGGGTTGAGGGAGTTTGCTGGGAAGAACATCTGGTATGCTTCTGGCAACGAATCTTTGCTTTATGCCACAACCTTCCACTGTTCATGAGCTTATTCAACTGAAGCTATGTGACTCTCCTGGGCCTCTTGGCTAGAGCTTTCAATGGCCTAGAACCTTCTATATGCCCTTCTTTCTTATTAGCAGTACTCTTGAGTCAATAAGGATAGGATGGGCAGCCTGGATCCAGAGGACAGAGTGGGGCTATCTGTAATCACTGTAGCAGATTACAGATCTAACAAATGCTCCTGTTAGGCTGTTATGGCCCCACCCCCAACCCCAGTCTTATTATGGCCAGTCAGGGACTGAGCCCAGGCCTCTAGTCCCCAACAGGGTTGGAAAATATCCTTCCTTGTAGCTACTGTCTGTGTCCTAACTAACCAAAGGCAAGAATGGACCAGAACTCGTTCTGTGCATTGCTGCCTTTGGTCAGGGTCCCAGGATGCCTGAGGTGCTCCAGTGTCAGGTGTTCAATCCCAGAGTGTTGCTGGATATGCACAGCTCTGGAGAGCATAGTCCATTTGCCTGGGTCCCAGGGCTATGCATGTAGACACTCTGTAGACACAGTGTAGACAAAGACCTGCCCTGAGCTTCCCGTGCCTGTGTATTCTCACCTACTCTCAGATGTTCCTAAAGCCCGGTTCTGGGCTAATTCCCTTACATTCAATCCCCACCTTGTACCCACACCATTCCTGACTGGCTTCTATGATGTACAGGCTGGGGTTGCTCTTCACACTGCACTTGTGAGGGCATTGGGGATTTGGCTTGGTGGCAGAGTACTTGCCTAGCAAGTGCAGGGCCCTGGGTTTGGTCCTGAACACCAGAGGTGAGAGGAGGGGAGGAGGGGACTCGCTGCTGCTGTTGTTGGTCTCTGCTCTGTGCCCTTTGAGCATCCACAGCTGACTGTCATCTGTCTACACAGGCAGTGGTGAGGTGTCTAAATACACCTCCAAGAGCTCTCAATGTCTTTTTCTACCATGTTGTTCTCAGAACCCCAAGTATTTAAGAGTAGGATGACCTCAAAGACCCTAAAGTCTTGGTCCTTCTTTCCTAGTTTGCTTATTGACTGGATTTTGAGACATGTTCTTGCTGTGTTACCCAGCCTGGCTTTGAATTCCTGAGCTCAATCCCTACCTCATTCTTCTCCAGCCTCAGGGTCCTGTGCCCAGCGCTGTCTTTCTTTTTGCTCCTGTTGGAGCTGTTATAGAAAAGAGAGATAGAAAAGACGGGCCGGGCGGTGGTGGTGCACGCCTTTAATCCCAGCACTTGGGAGGCAGAGGCAGGCAGATTTCTGAGTTCGAGGCTAGCCTGGTCTACAGAGTGAGTTCCAGGACAGCCAGGGCTATACAGAGAAACCCTGTCTTGAAAAACCAAAAAAAAAAAAAAGACGGGCAGGTACAGAAAGGGGAAGTGACTTGCCAACAGCGACTCAGCTTCTTCGAGTTCAGTCTGAGTAGTAGTACTGGGCCACACAGGGTGCTATTAAATTATCCAGGGAATTTTTCAGGTCTGCCTCTTGCTAGACATTGAAAGTCAGCAACCCATTGAAGACAGATCCTTGGTCTAATTCACCTGGATAGCTTGCCAGAATGACAGATTCAATCCTCCTGTGGAGAGTCTGGTCTAGGTGAAGCCTGGACATTTGCATCTTAGCAAGCCTCCAGGGAATTCAGATGGTGTCAGCTACCTTCTATGACAACTAGGGACTTCCCCATCAGTTCCTAGAATAGAAGGGACTTTTCTTATACTACATGCAGGAGAGAGCTGAATGGAGACCATTCAGGAGAGTGTAGAGGGCTGTGGTCTAGAAAGTGAGACAGACCAGCCTGGCTGGCTGGAGCTGGTGGGAGCTGGTATGGCGGGGGTCAGGAGACTGAGGCACGAGGCAGGATTTGTTTAATGGGACTCATAGTTACTGGGCATAGTCTTCAGACTCACTCTTTATAAACTTAAATTTTTAAATGTATATATTATGTATTTTGATTATTATAGCTCTTCCCCATTATCCATTCTCATCCCCTCTGAACTCTTTCTCCTCTGGGATCTCTTTCTGTTAGTGGTTGCAAGTATTCACTCTTTAGCCCCTGAAGATGGTCCTTCTGGGGAAACCTCAGTAAGGGGGGCTTGAGCACAGCCAGAGCCATATCCTGTCAGCAGGAGCCCAGAGGCTCCTGTGTGTGTTCTTTCCTGCTTGGCAGGAACCAGTGGACCCAGCATTAGCCCTGCTGATTCTTGAGGCCCTCTGCAGGCCACCTGTGTGTACTTTGCAGGGACCATGTTCCTTGGCTTCTTCACAGTGCTGAAACATAGGGACTGATATTTTCCACAAGAGGGGAAAGTGAAGTTCTGAGAGACAAAGTCATCTGCAAAGCGATGGACAAGTTGTGAGCTGGAGAGTTGAACTTGAAGCTTATTACATGTCATTTTTTCCTCCTTCCCTTCCTCTCTCCTTCCCTCCTTACCTTTCTTCCTTTTTCCTTCCCTCTCTCCCTCCCTCCCTCCTCCCTCCCTCCCTCCCTCCCTCCCTCCTCCCTCCCTCTCCCTCCCTTCTTTCCTTGCTAATCTGTGTACCTACCTTCCTCTCCATTCAAGATAAGTTTTTACTATGTACTCCAGGCTAGTTTTGAACTTACAACCCTTCTACCCAAGTCTCATGAGCACTGGTACTATAATAGGCATATGTTACCACACTGGGCTTCTGTCTCCTCTGTCCATCTCAAGCCTCACTTTTGTCCCTAGGGGCCATGGGCTCTGAGTGAACTAAGAATGGCATTGTTTAGCTGTTCTGCAGGTGTTCACATGGTATACACTCACTGATAAGTGGCTATTAGCCCAAATGCTGGGAATACCCAAGATACAATTCACAGACCACATGAAGCTCAAGAAGAAGGAAGACCAAAGTGTGGGTGCTTCGGCCCGTCTTAGAAAGGGGAACAAAATACTCATGGGAGGAAATATATAGACAAAGTGTGGAACAGAGATTGAAGGAAAGGCCGTCCAGAGACTGCCCCACTTGGGGATCCATTCCATATATAGTCACCAAACCCAGACACAATTGCGGATGGCAAGAAGTGCATGCTGACAGGATCCTGATATAGCTGTCTCCTGAGAGGCTCTGCCAGAGCCTGACAAATACACAGGGGATGCTCACAGCCAACCATTGGACTGAATATGGGGTCCCCAATGGAGGAGTTAGAGAAAGGACTGAAGGAGCTGAAAGGGTTTGCAACCTCATAGGAAGAACAATCATATCAACCAACCAGACCCCCAGAGCTCCCAGGGACTAAACCACCAACCAAAGAGTACACATGGAGGGACCCATGGCTCCAGCTGCATATGATGGCCTTGTTGGGTATCAATGGGAGGAGAGGCCCTTGGTCCCAAGAAGGCTTGTTGCCCCAGTGTAGGGCAATGCCAGGGACAGGAGACAGGAGTGGATGGGTAGGTGTTGGAACACCCTCATAAAAGCAGGGGTAGGGGGAATGGGATAGGGAATTCTGAAGGGGGGAACCAGGAAAGGGGATAACATTTGAAATGTAAATAAAGAAAATATCCAATAAAAAAAAAGAAAATACAGATAAGACAAAAAAAGTTTTTTCATTACTAAACTCTAGACAGTAATGGCTCCATGCCTCCCCTTCCTAGAAAGATCAAGGAAAGATGCCACACAGAGGAGAAACAAGAAGAAAAGAAAGGAGGAGGGAGGGAAAAAAACCAGTTTCTTCCTGTTCTCTACTCTGAAGATCTTACCTGGGGCCTGTGTCTTGTGGCAGCAAGGGGGACTAGATGAAAAGAGTCCCTGGGGCTATTCAGCTTCCTCCTGCTCCGAGCAGGGCTTGGAAGGAAAGCACCTGCTCTCTGAGCTTTAGGGACTTGAGACCAAAAGGTGGTTTCCCTTGGCCTCCCTCAGAGCAGCAGCCAGCACTTGAACTGTTTATCTCCTCTTCTTCAGTGAAACTCTTTGCCTGCTAACCCCTTTCCAACAAATTGACAAGATGCTCAATACAAGTCAGATGAGACCAGATTAAGCCAACCGAGAACTGTTAAATGACAATCCGCAGAAGGTTAGTGGCAACAAGGGTGTGATCTGTAAGAGGTGACTGACATGTGACTGGGAACTTCAAAAGAGGAAGTGTGGTCTAGCCACTCTCCCTTGTTAGAATCTCTGTTGGGGGAGGTTGCTCTCACTGAGTCTATTCCATTCCTTGGAAGCTCTCCGGAGAGGTTATTAGGATGCATTTTCCTCTGTGTTAAGGAAGTTTTATGGTCAAGGTGACATCCCTGTATCCAGAGACGCACTCCTCCCACCTACCTGAGAATCACTGCTTTACCTAGCGTCAGCAGAGCTTTCCTGTTCTGTTCTCAAATTCTTGAAATGTGTCCTGTTGATTGACCGAAACTTTGGGACCAATGTCCGTCAGAAGTGGAAGAGGCTGCCATCATTCCTTCATGTGGTTGTTGTGTCTGGCCATACCAGACAACAGAGAGCCCTTGTGAAGAGCCTGCATATGTTAATTCTGGGGAAAAAACTTCTCTAGCAATTGCTCCTTGGGGTCCTGGCAAAAAGATGACCACTGCCTACTGGACAGTAAGGACTCCCTGAGGTGAGGTCAGAACCATGTGTCTAGAAGTCGTGGCACAGAGAGTTCTGCAGAGAACTGTTGGTTTGCCCTCAAGCCCAGAGAGTGGCTTTCTATTTGGACCTGACCCAGTTCCCTAGGGGTCAGGACCCTTGAGAGCAAATTCGTCATAAGGCTGGGAAATATTGCCTACTGCCACCTTCATCTCCCGTGTGCTTTGCCCTTGCCTACGATACTGGAGTAAATCTGAGACAGTTCATCCCAATAGGATGTGGTGGCTGCTTCCCTCTTCAGACTGTGTCATAATGTCATAACCCTTATATTCCTGGCCTTAGAGTGGAGAGGGACACTACCTGCTCTCATCTCCCAATCTGATGAGGGGTCAGCTATCAGCAGCATGTAAAATGTCTCCTAGGGCAGATTTCCTTGGGAGCCACTACCCTGGGACCCAGGTCTTGGTTTTATGTTTTCTTTACCACAGGATCAGGATCATTGACTTCTTGCTACATGAAGGACTAAGTGGCCCCCTTACTCATCCCTGGGACCAGCTACAGCAGATGTGTCGTGGACAATAAGTCTCTGCCCAGTAACCAGACACCATGAAGACTGGTCTAGCTAGTTGACAGGCCCTGGGGTACCATACCTAATTCCTGCAATGTTTTCCCCATCTTTCCATTTCTAGCTCCCCCTACGCTAGGCCTGGGAGTTGCCTCTGATAGTCTCATAGTCCTGCTACGTTGCCCTAAATACAGCCTTTTAATACACACTGGGTTCATTTGTAGCCACAGAGTTGGGACTCCTAAACAGGCCCATCTCTCTGTCCCCCTAAGGGTATCCTCTCCCCAAATCTGTCCGACCTTGTTCTGTATCTCTACCTAGCCAGGCCCACCCAGTTCCACTGGATCTTCCCAGGCAGAGCTTGGGACAAAGCCTCATTTGTGACAGCTGTGTCAACACCGGGTGGATAGCCTTGATTCACCCCGAACTTTGGAAACCACACCTGCCTACCCAATGCCCACACCTCATGCCAATCCTAAGACTGTGGGGAGCTCCTGGCACTTCTCCCTCCAGTCACCTAAAAGGCACTGGGGTACAGGGGCAGACAGGAGATGGAGGAGAAGAGCCCTGGCAGAGAGAGACCTCAGTCTGCATTGATGGAATTGGCCAGGTGAGTAAGAATTAAACCTGACTTTCTGGGAGATATGCACCTACAAATGGCAATCCCCAGAGCCATGCTGAGGCCCAGCCCAGCCCAGCCCAGTTCTGGAAGCTCCCAAGGAACAAGGCCTCAGGGACTTGAGGACACTGGCTCTTCTACCTGAGGTTTCCACATTCTTCCAAAGAAATCTTTCCACACTGTTTCAAAGACTTTGAATTCAAAGAAGCCTTGGGCTCCTGCAAGGATGTGGCTATCAGTGGCTCTACTCTTTGGTAAGGTTAGTAGATGAGACAGGGACTTCAGCGTCACCAGTGTGACTCCCCATTTTCCTATGAGTTCCTGCTGAGCCAAGCCACTCCCTTCTTATTGATACTCCCACTGCCCAGCACCCTGCAAAGGGAGGGACACACTCAGCAGGCTGTGGGCTGGCTTCTTGCCTTATGCTAACAGGTGAACAGCATTTAGCTCAGAGAGGCAGGATCTGCCAGTCAGGCTGCAGACCGCTCCCATCATCAGGGATCCTAAGTTCTCTCGAAGTCCATCTCCAGACCTTACTCTCCAGCTACTCATGGACACCTTAGAGGGTGAGGGCCCAAACACCAGGGTACAGTAAGATGGACAAACTGGGGGTCCCTCCTTTATCCCCTTTGCAGTTCATGCTTTTCAGCTTTGACCTTATTTCTCCAAGGTACTGGGAATATATTATCTCCCAGTGTCTTAGTTAGTTTTACTGCTGTGAACAGACACCATGACTGAGGCAAGTCTTATAAGGACAGCATTTAATTGGGGTGGCTTACAGGTTCAGAGGTTCAGTCCATTATCATCAAGGTTGGAACATGGCAGCATCCAGGCAGGCATGGTGCAGGAGGAGCTGAGAGTTCTACATCTTCATCTGAAGGCTGCGAGCAGAATACTTGATTCCAGGCAGCTAGGACGAGGGTCTTAAAGCCCACACCACAGTGACACGCCTACTCCAACAAGGTCACAACTCCAAATAGTACCACTCTCTGGGCCAAGCATATGCAAACCATGACACCCAGGGTCCAGCCTCCCCTTTCTCCTTACAAACTCTACAGCTCCCCGAGCAGTTCTGACGTCTTCTCCATTGATTGAACGCTTCAGTTTTTTGCCCTTTATTGTCCAGACTTCTAAAAGGTTTGTTTATTTAATGAATATAGATAGGTGTTTGCCTGAATGAATTTATGGGCACAGCCTTCATGCAAGTACGGAAAGGGAAGTCAGATCCCATGGACCTTGAGTCACAGGTGCTTGTGAGTCGTCATTCGAATTCTGGGAACTGAACTCAGGCCTTCTGAAAGAACAGTAATTGCTCTTGACCACAGAGCCATCTCCCTAGCTGTCGCTCAGCCTTTTTCGGCTACTGTTTATCTACAGACATAGGAATGGAACTCAGTCTCCGTGAGGGTTAACGTAGCCTTCTACTCCAGGACGAGACCAATCCCAACCTCTCTGCTCAGTGTTTCCATCTCAGTCAGCCTGGCCAGCACATGGGGGTCATTTCCCAACCTGCCTCTTCCACTGACTGTCTGGGTCACCTGATGAAGCCACTTCTTCCTCTCTTCCCAGGATGTCTTCCTCTGTGGACAAAAGGCAGTTATTTTGGTCCTGCCTTTCTCCCTCCATCATTCAAGGTAGGATTCATGGTCATAGAAAGGCTTTGACCTAGTGTTTAAACACATATACAAGCATGTATGTGCGTGTACATTTGTGTGCACTGTTAGGTGTGTGAGTGTGCACATGTGAACTCACACAGAGCGGCTGTCATGGTTGAGGGTTTTACTTTCTAAGATTTCCTGGGATACCGTGGAGCATACCTAGTCTACACAGATCTACCTCCATGGGCTGGACCTAGGCCTCCCTGCACATATGTTGTAAATGTGCAGCTTGGTTTTCATGCAGGTCTCAAACATCTGGAGTGGGGGCTATCCCAAAACATGCAGCCTGTATATGGAGTATGGTCTTCTAGCTGGGTGCCTCATCTGGCCTCAATGGGAGAGGAAGCACCTAGCCTCTCAGAGACTTAAAGTGGCAGGGCGGGGGATACAGGAGGAGGGGGTACTCAGAAAAGAAGAGATGGGGAAGGATTGTGGGAGGGGGTGACTGGGACGGGTTATAAAGTGAATAAACAAAAAAAATAAAATTAAAAAAGAAAAAAAAAAAGATTTCCTGGGATGCCTGTTGTTGGTAATGCCCCTTCCCCATCTGGCCTTTATTGTATACATATACACATACACATACACATACACATACATATACACATACACATACACATACACATACATATACACATACACATACACATACACATACACATACACATATTCATATACATCATATACATCATATACATCATATACATCATACACATATACTACATATACATCATATACATATACATCATATACATCATATACATATACTACATATACATATACTACATATACAGCTCGGTGAAGCTGCCTCCTCTGCCCGCTGTCCCTGTTCCTAGCCAGACTGCTATTCTTATGGGACTACTTAGCGCTTCTTCCCTTCCGTCCCTCCTTTCTAAATCAGTCCATCTACCCAGCTTTCCCTTCTCTTTCCTGTAAAGTAGAACGGACTAAAAACTGGCTTAGAGGAAACAACAAGCAAACAGATGAGGGAGGCTGAGAACTATCCAAAGATGGCCAAGATTGGCAGCCAGAGGAAGAGAAAAAAAGAACGATCTCTTTCCCCAGGGACAATTACAGGGCTGGCTTATTGCATATGGCTGCAGAACTGGAAACGTAAAGAAACATTGCTGTGGATGACAGATGTGATCTCATTTCACGCTCTTTGGGGTAAGCTGGACTCTATTTTTCCTTTATCTCAAAACAACACTGACCTATCAATGATAAGTCTTACTCTTATATGTTGGACACCTGGGAAAGAAAACAGTACCGCTAATCAAGCTCCAACACACACATCATTACTTAGATGCATCTGTTTTTCAGGAATGTTCAAGTATGAAAAAGAAACATGTATCACAGTAAACGAGCGCATTACTTTTAGGTTAGATTCTTTTTTTTTTTCATTGATTTATGTATTTATGTATTCACGTTCCATCCCGATCTCGGGCTCCACCTCCTCTCCTCCCAGACTCACCCTCATAGATCCTCCCCCATTACTCCCTCCTCTTGAGTACCATCCACCCAGGGACATCCAGTTGCAGCATCCTCTCTCTCTGAGGCCCAACCAGGCAGTCCAACTATGGGATGGGGATCCAATGGCAGGCAACAGAGTCAGAGACAGACCCTCCTCCAATTGTTAGGGCACCCAGATGAAGACTAAGCTACACATCTGCTACAAATGTGTGAGAGACATAGGTCCAGCCCCTGCATGTTCTTTGGTTGGTGTTCTGTCTCTGTGAGCTCCCATGGGCCCGGGATTGTTGACTCTGTAGGTCTTCTTGTGGTGTCCATGACCTCTCCGGCTCACTGAATCCAACCCCCGACTCTTCCACAAGTCTCCCCAAGCTCTACCTAATGTTTGGCTGTGGGTCTCCGCATCTGTTTCCATCTGCTGCTGGATGAAACCTCTCAGGATACAGTTATGCTAGGCTCCTGTCTGCAAGCATAGCAGAGTATCAGTACTAGTGTTGGGGGACTCTCTCCCATGGGTGGGTCTCAAGTTGTGCCAGTTATTCTTTAATATGCAGCAATGTACTGGCACGGATGGCTATGCAGGTTTTTTAAAATCCTTGGAGACAGATGTATCTGTGTCTCCCCTTACCTTGTGACCTCATGCCACCTTCTCTTCACGCTTGGCCCATGAGATGAACTCAACCTCACTGACAGGAGCAAAGGCAGATTCTCAAGGAGCTGCAGACCAGTCCTCTCTCAAAGTCTCCATAGACACTTGGGAATTTGAATGTCAAGCTGAAATATGGATAGAAAATGGATCACATGAGCATCTGCACACCCCCGCCACAGCATAGTCTAGACATCAGGGAGTTCATAATGATTTGGTTTCAGTCCCCCCATGTATGTTTGGGCTTGTGACAGACATTCTTGGTGCCAATTGCTCTGACTATCCCAGGCTCTTGAAGAAATCCTACAGAGAAATAGCACACAGAGAATGTATTTGTGTGTGCAGAAGTGGGGGTGGTCTGCAGCTGTTTTAAGAAAGAAATGTGGTAAAAATTGAGAACACAGGGCCAGATCAGACTACCCTAAAGGGAAAAAAGGGAGGTTGTGGTGGAGCCTCCCCCGCCCCCACTCCTGCCATCATTTAAGGGCTCTGCAGAGGCGTATGGGAAGAGGCAACCAGGAAGGTAGACAGACACCTGGGGAAGCATGACATCAAGAAAAGCCAAGGGAGCCTTTCCGGTGGTAGCCTGGGCTTGCCCACATGTTCTGAATATAAGCTGCATTGAGCAGAGGGCTAACTGGGAAAGGTGAGAAGCCTTAAGCAGGGAGCACTGTGTTTGAGCTAAGGCCATTTCAAAGCTGCAGTTCCTGGGGGTGACATAGCTAACTTTCATCAATTTGTAGATGCAGGCATATCCAACCTGTGGCCCATCAGCCACGTGTGTCTAAGGCTGTGAGTGCAGCCCAACATAAACTCTTAAGCGTACTTAAATTATGATGTCTTTGGTGATTTTTAAAAATAATTCAGTTGTACAGTCCTCAAATATGAACTTTGTAGACAAAATAGTCATGTTGCAATGTTAAGAGGTTGGGCATGGGACGTGAAGGTGACTCATGTTAAAGCACTTTCTAGGGAAGAGATGGGGATCCCCCAAGCAAGCTGACCAGCTAAACTGGCACAACTAGCAAGTTCCGGGTTCAAGAGCGAGAACTTGCCTCAATATTTAAAGTAGTCAGCAACTGAGGAAGACATTCAACATCAGCCCGCGGCTTGCACACATGTGTACATATGCAAATGTTCATTCACAGGTCCCTACAGGAAGGTAAACACGCATACACGCATGCATGTACACACACACCCACACACGTGCACACAGTTTTATAAAACAAACAATCAAAAGGTTATGTGGCCGATTCAGCTCCGACTTTGGAATCCCCTCTGCCTTGCCCCACCCACCCCTGGAGACTCACTGGCATCGGTTTCTCCAGCCAAGCCTGACCAAGATCGGAAATGTGTAAACAGTCACAGCCGCCATTGCTGAGAATTGCTGCAGAAATAAAAAAAGCCAACCTCTGCAAACACACATGGTCTGACCAACATGGGCTCTGCTCTCTGGGTCCTGCGTGTAGAGTTGAGTTCACAGGCTCCCAAACTTGCTGCAGGAGCCACTGACCTGGGTGGGCAAGGTCCCACCTGGGAGCTTCACTGCTTTAATCTTCTCTCTAGTCTGATGCTGGCCTCAAGCTTCCTCTAAAATGGATCTAATCACCAGTCAGGCCAACTACTTACTGAGCTGCATAGAGTTTGTTTTTTCGTATGATTGTCCCTGTTGTAGTAAATAATTAATTGGGGGTTTCTACCTAACCTTTGATCATTGAGTTCCTGGCTAAAAGATACAAAAGTTTTATATTAGTAATAGGCCTTAACAGCACTACAGCTGGCCAGATATCTACCCTCTAAGCTATTTTGTCTTCTTACCTGTCAAACAATGCCGAGATGCAACTTGCCATGTTCTGCCTGGGCTGCTCTTACTCTGACTGGCCCTCATGGCCAGTTCTCACAATCCCTTACCCTGTGGCATCTTTCTCTTCCTCCACTCTCCTCTCCTTGTGGCCTTCACCTCTAACCCCAAGTCCTGAAACTCAAGCCCTGTCTACCTCTCCTCTGCCCAGCTACAGGCTCTGGGCATCTTTATTGACCAATCAGGGATAACTTGGGGGTTACATAGCATCATTTGATGTACCTGAGGATTTCTTCTTCCCTGAGGGCAACCAGGTCTTGGGGACTAACATTTAGCATCACAGTTCATAGTAACAGACCACACCTCAGCATGGCCCTCCCTTGTTCATCCTGTGAAGATGCTGCTCCTTTAGGAGTCCGTTACCTGTAATTTAACAGCACGACTCCGTCTGTCCTGTCCTTCTCAGGCAGGTGATCATCAGAGCTAGACCTAAGCAATCAGAGCTAGACCTAAGCAATCAGAGCACTTCATCCGTATTCACTGATGTGGGAGTGGGACATTTTAAAAGTTCTATTATTGGGCTGGAGCAATGGTTCATTGGTTAAGAGCACCGATTGCTCTTCCAGAGGTCCTGAGTTCAATTCCCAGCAACCACATGGTGTCTCACAGCCATCTGTAATGGGATCTGACGCCCTCTTCTGGTGTGTCTGAGGAGAGCAACAGTGTACTCATCACATACATAAAATAAATAATAAATAAATAAATAAATAAATCTCTTTTAAAAAGTTCTATTCTTCCTCCATCTACCTACTACGACTGTATTATTCCCCCTTCTAAGTGAGATTCAAGCTTCCTCACTTGGGCCTTCCTTCTTGTTTGGCTTCTTTGGGTCTATGGAGTATAGCATGGATATCTTGTATTTTATCTACTTGTGAGTACTTGCCATGCATGGCTGTCCTCTGAGAGGCTCCACCCAGCAGCTGACTCAGATGGATGCAAAGACCCACAGCCAAACAGTTGATGGAGATTGGGGACTCTTGTGGAAGAGTTTGGGGGAAAGGATTGCAGGTCCTGAAGGAGAATGCCACAGGAAGACCAAAATGTCAACTAACTTGGACCCTTGGGGCTTTCAGAGTCTGAACCTCAACTGGTTCAGTCTGGGCATCATACACAGACTGGCCACACTCACCACACACACACACATATGTATCAAATGTGCAACTTGGTCTTCATGTAGGTCCTGAACAACTGCAGCGGGGACTATCCCAAAAGCTGTTGCTTGATGATGGGATATGTTCTTCTAGCTGGGCTGTCTCATCTGGCCACAATTGGAGAGGATGTGCCTAGCCTTATAGAGACTTAAGAAGTTAGGGTGTGGGAATACCCAGGGGGTCCTCCACCTGCTCAGGGGAGAAGGGGAGGGAAGAATTGTGGGAGAGGATAACTAGGAGGCAGGGCAGTGAACGGGATGTAAAGTAAATAAAAAAAAAAAAATTCTAGCCCGGCGGTGGTGGCGCACGCCTTTAATTCCAGCACTTGGGAGGCAGAGGCAGGCAGATTTCTGAGTTCAAGGCCAGCCTGGTCCACAGAGTGAGTTCCAGGACAGCCAGAGCTACACAGAGAAACACTGTCTCAAAAAACAAAACAAAACAAAACAAAAAAAAGTTCTATTCTGAGCTCACTCAATTTATGTCTGTGATCCTTTGAATAAGGTCAAAATTATTTTTTGAAATCATATTAAGATTTTATTTGTCCCTGCACTTGAGAGGCAGAGTCAGGCAGATCTCTGTGTTAGAGCCAGACTGATCTTCAGAGAGAGAGATTTCCAGGATAGCCAGGGCTACACAGAGAAGTCATGTCTTGAAAAATGAAAGCAAGCAAACAAACAAACAAATAAGTACTCTTCTCCAAAACTATTTTATTTGCTTTTCTCACTTGTTGACACTTAAACTGACAGGACAAAAGCAATGGAGAGAGCAACCCTGATTACCTCTACCCTGGGTGCCTCTGTTCTTTGGGAAAGCACAGAGTGTCAAGGCGCTTCAGCTCCTCCTTTCAACAGTGGTGTTGACCTAACAGTTCCTCTGACATTGAAACATTCTAACAAGAAGCTCTTCACACAGGAAAGTGAACAACGCAAAATAGCTTCAGGAAGTTCCTGAAACTGAGCAGATTCAGTAGGCCCCTCCCTACCAGAATAAGCAATAAAAGCTGAGAATCTTCACTAGACTGAAGGATCTTAAGCTGCAAAGATTCAGGCAAGCCAAGCTGTAAAGAACTCTGAGACCAGACGAGACCAGACCAGACCAGATGCCTGGAAGAAGCAGAAACCAGCAGAGCTGCCTGGAAGAGGTTTAGACCAACTGAGACAACTGGAAAGGACACTCTCCAACCTGTTGATATGCCTACAGGCTGTGCAGTATACTCTAGATTCCCAGATTTTTTTTTTTTAACTGTCACCTATGCTGGAGTGGGCTTTGGTGATTCAGAAGTCTTTGAGTCATTTCTGCTCCTGTAAATAAACCTTCCATATCCCTGTAAGTAGTCCCAATAAACCTCATTGGTTCACCAGTTTATAAGGTCCTGTGCATTAAACGAAGTGCTCTGTGCACGCTAGGCAAGCACTCTATCTACTGAGCTACATCCCAAATCCATGAAGTAGCATTCTGTGAGGAGCAACTTGGGGCACCAAATCACAGGAAACAGTCCAAAAAACCAGGCTCTCAGGACTGCTGACTTTGGTGTTGGTAGACACACTTTAGTTTATCATGGGCTCCCTATCTGGGTTGAGTAGATGTGTATATTACATCTCCTCAAGAAAAGTTTGTCACACAAATATCAGGAACCATCAAGAAGTAGGTCTTGAGCCATATGAGTATTGTACTACACATATAGACTTTACTCTACAGATGCAGACATCATGGCTGTTGATTTTTAAATTTAGAGTCACATGCATATCTATCTGTCTATCTATCTATCTATCTATCTATCTATCTATCTATCTATCTATGTAAATGTTTTTATTGTCGTTGTCTCTTGTACAACCTACATGACAGTTTGCATTAGTCTGGGCAGACTGTCTCACACTTGTAACTCCAGCTTTCAGGAGGAAGAGGCAGGATGTCCACAAGTTCATGGCCACCCTCAGCTACATACGAAATTTGCATTCAGCCTGGGCATCAAGAGACCCTGACACAAGAGTTAAATGAAGTCAAAATAAAAATAGTCATTGCATTTTTCACATCCATCTACATCTATAGAGTCAACCAATTATAGATCAAAAGCATTTAGGAAAAAATATGTGTCATTTTGAAGTATATAAACATGATTCCCTGGGGAATATTCAACAGTTAGTCTCAATACTGACACTACATTGATAACTGAAAACAATCTAGAGGTCCTTTAAGGTATATGAAAAGACATATGTAGGCTTTTGCAAACATTATACCATTTATCCAGGGACTCATGGATTTGGGGTTCCTGAAACCAATATCCTGAGGGATGAATACCATAAACCCCACAAGAAGAGAGACTGTGTCTGTTTGGTTTTCTGTATGCCTAAGCCCTGATATATGCTCAGCCCACCACAGACCCTTGAGAAGTGTGTTGACTAACGAGCCAATGAATGATAGATGCTTTTTCTAGTCCCCAAGCCCCTTGGCCAGATTCCTGCCTGTATTATTGATGTTGTTGCGAGCACTGGACTCTGCGCTGTGGCCAGTTGTCTTCCCCAGTGATAGTTTTTCAAGATGCAATGACATTTTTAGATTTAAATTCATTCCCTTAGTGGCCAGACCTTGGCAAGAACAACTGTTTTCCATTAAACTCAGCCTCTGGGAGGCCTCCAGTCTCCTGGTGGTTTGGGCTAGGGAAGAGCCAGTGGTTTTTGGTTGTCATGTCATTAGACAAAGTGCTAATGCCAGCCATGGAACAGGAAAAACCCACAGGAACTCTGCCTCCGTCCTGCCATGCTAGGCAACTGAGCAATACTTTTCCAGGAAGTGTGTATATATGCTCTTAGATGCTTCTCTGAGCTTTTGGGTCTAGCTTTGCTTCCTTTTTGAAGAGTTTTGTAAAAAGTGGAAAGTTTTGGGGATGGAGAGGTAGCAGTTAAGAGCATTGGCTGCTCTTCCAGGGGACACAGGTTCAATTCCCAGCACCCATGTGGTAACTTACAACCATCTCTAAAACTAGTTCTGGGGAAGCTGAAATCCTCTTCCGGCTTCAGTGAGTATCAAGTATGTACATGGTTTGCAGGCATGCTTGCAGACAAAACACACACATGTAAATTAAAGTAATAATATATTTTTCTGCAGGTGATTTTAGAGGCAGAGGCAAGAGAAAGAATGAACATATCCTGATTGATATTATCTTGAAAGCATTGACACATTAGTTTACCATCTTCCAACTAAAAATTATTCAAGAAAAAAAGGAATATTTTATGATATGCATATTATGTTAAGTTCAATTGCTTCTTTCAAAGATGTAACATAAAATCTTGTTACAACACACATAGATGAAAATTTGAAGTAGATTTTAATGATAGAAAACACTTTATTTGAATCTCAACTAGGCCAAACATTATTCTTCAAAAGAAAGTTAACTTTGCTCATTAGGAAATCTGTATTACAAAAAGCTAATCTTTGTTATTATGCTTTTAACCTCACCAATAAAAGTCTCTCAGAGGGCTGGAGATGTAGTTCACACAGTAGACTACGTATCTACAAAGTCCTGAGTTCAGTCTCCAGCCCCACATGAACAGGTATGGCAGCATGTGCCAGTGATCCAGGTCTCAACTTCTTCCCTGGTTATAGATTGAGTTCAAGACCAACCTGCACTATATGAACTCTTCTCTTTAAAACATTTAGCCAGGTGGTGTTGGCACATGCCTTTAATACAAGCACTTGGGAGGCAAGGACAGGCGGATCTCTGAGTTCTAGGCCAGCCTGCTCTATAGAGTGAGTCCCAGGGTTACACAGAGAAACCTGGTCTCGAAAAACTGAAACAAAATAAAACAAAGACCTGAAAATAAAACCCATCTCCTAGAACTCTGTTTTCCCTTTCGCTTTTTAAGACCTGGATAATTACATTGATCCACAAACTCTAAGATTTTACTAATTTCTTGTTTTTAGGAAAACTTTGCCAATCTATGCTTAAATGGGTGACATGCACCGTCTTTAGGAGTCATATGTGGCAAGGAAGAAGGGGGTGTAAATAGGTTCATCCAGTATTTGTATAGTCCTTGTAGGAAGTCCTGTGAGTTCTGCGTAGAAATACAATATGGCTTCTGTCCTTGGGGACTCCAGAGTAGGGCAGTGGAAACTGGCTGGCTCTTGTGTGCCTGTGGATAGGTTGATGAGATGAAATGCCCCTTAACAGACTTTAAATATGTCAGCTTGTCACTGGGTTGTCTTGGCCAGAGTATGTCTTCCCAGAAGGACTCTGTCAGAGCAGTTCTAAGTGTACAAGGAAGATTGGATCAGGTGAGAATCACGAGACCAGCAGGGAAGAAGCCAAGTCCGGAATGTCAACCAGGGTGGGTGGCGCTGTGATATTGGTTCAGGCAGAAGGCCAGAGAGTCAGCCAAAGGTGGCACAGCACAGGAAAAGCAAGTATGTAGGACTCAGCAGCTCTGCCTGGTCAGGGGCTTTCTCTCCACTCTCCAAAGAGAGTGGCTAAGTTGACACCTCAGCTTCCTAGGCTCCAGGGTGGCTTAGTATAGCAGGGGTGCAGGGTGACCCTCTCAGTGCAAAGGGCTGTGGGTATGTTTCTGCTTGTGCTTCTGGCCTTGAGAAGTATTCTTGAGAAGTTCTTGGGCCTCCCAGAAAGGATGGCGATAAGGCTTGTTATCTTTTCACACTCTGGTTCAACTGAAGAAACTCTACGAAGGAGAAACAGGTGGCCCAGTTCATTGGAACCATGAGCCTTTGCTCTGAGGCTGAGTCAGTTGGTGGTGTGGTCTCCTCATGCTCCCCAGTTTTGCAGTAGATAATGTGTTTTCAAGGGAAACAGAGCCTTAAGAGAACATCTGGCTACCTCCGTGACCACCACAGCACATGCCATGTAATTCTGAAGCTCCTGTGACAGGGAATCAGGTTAGAAGAGGAACATCCCAAGGACATCCTAGCTCACTGCTATCAGAAGCGACTCAGGAGATGACCGTAGGGCTGATTACAGACTGAATCCTGCCTGATCGCTCCTCAAGAAGCTAGGCAGAAGGGTGTAAGCTATTTTTGCTAAGCCACCCTGGGAATGGTTTGAAGCCACCTTGGCAATGTGGGATGAAGGTAGACTTGGGAGTCAGGAGAAGGCTACCTAGAGTCTAGGTTTTGTCTTTTAGTGGTTTGTCTATTGGCAAGCAACAGCTTGGTATGTGTAAATGTGCATGTATATGGGTAAAGGTGTATGTATATGTGTATATGTGCATGTATATGTGTATGTGTGTCATGTATATATGTATATGTGTATATATGTACAGGTATATGTATATATCTGTAAATGTACATGTATATGAGTATATGTGGATGGATGTGTGTATATGTGCATATATATGTGTATATGTGCATGTATATGTGTAAATGTACATGTATTTGTGTAAATGTGCATGTATATGTATATATGTGCATGTATATGTGTATGCATATGTGTATATGTGGATGGATATGTGTACATGTGCATATATATGTGTATATCTGCATGTATAAGTGTATATGTGTATGTATATGGTGTATTTGCATGCATATAAGCAGCATACTTATACTCATTCATGCATGTGTATATACATACATATGCGTGCATGTGGAGGCCAGAGGTCAACACTGAGTGTTTTTCTTTATCATTCCCCTGCAGATTTTTTGAGATACATTCTCTCACTGAACCTGGAGCTCACTGGCTCAGCTATGTGAATTGGCCAGTTAGCCCTGGGGTCTGCTGCATCAGTCCTAGGGTTATAGATGTATGCAGCTGTGCCCACTATTATGTGGGTTCTGGGATTCAAATGTATGTCCTCATGCGTGCTCAGCAAGCCCTTTATCCATTGAGCTATCTCCTAAGCCCCACACATGATAACTTCTCTAAGTCAGATGTATGTCTAATGTCAACATAATGAATGAACCTATTAAGAAGATAGAGAAAAGCCCTCTCTTCTCCAACTAACTCCCCATCCCTAGACATGTTTCATTAATACTTTGCTTCTAATACTTCCAGGCTTTCCCCAAGGCTTGTATTGACACAAATAGCAAAAATATAATAAAATAAAATAAATTTTAAAAAAGTGTTTTATTTCTATCCAACAACATATCATATGCATGAGATCAAAGTCCATACTCACAAAATATCTTTCTTGTTGACTAATGTTTCCTAATATGTGACACAGCCTACTGATGAATATTTAGCTTGTTCATTTAGTTGCAATGAACATATACATGATTTCGAATTGGTGTAATTCCAATCTCTCAAAAGTGCTATTGCTGGGTCGAAAAGTAGATACACTTGGAATTCTAGAAGAGCCTGCCAAAGTGTCTCGTTCTAAAGCTGATCTAAACTCACAAGAGCAGCGTGTGAACTCACAAGGGCAGCGTGCGAACTCACAAGGGCAGCGTGTGAACTCACAAGGGCAGCATGTGAACTCACAAGGGCAGCGTGTGAACTCACAAGGGCAGTGTGTGAACACTCATTTCCATGTCTTCCCGCAAGCACAGGGTTCTATTCATTTTTAAGCTTTTATATTTCCCTGACAGAAGTGAGGTTGGACATCTTTTTGTGTTTATTAACCATTGTCTTTTTCTCTGAATTCCTTATTGATATTCCTTACCTATTTTTCCTTTCAGATGTTCAAGCTGGGCACTCTTTGAACATTAACTGTGGAAATCTATCCACTGAAAGGGAAAGAGAGGAAAAAAGACAATGTTTTGAAGCACGCAGGAGCGGGTGGAAGTCAGTCTGCTGGTAGTAGGCACCAGGCATCTGTGCTTGGTGAGAAATATCCATCCTCCGTCTGCTGAAAGCTGAAGATATTTCGCCTAAGCCTGGCATTTGTTTTTGAACTTTGCACTATCTTTCATCATGCAGGAGTTCAAAACGTTCCAGTGTTCAAGTCTGCTTCCGGGCTTCCTGTCTTGCTTAAGTGGCCTCTTCATCCTCACGTTATGCAAGCAGTTTCCTGGGTTTTCTTGCAAATATTTTTTATAGCTTCGTTTATGTACTTGCATGTGTTTAGCACACAGGAGTTTGTGTTTGCGGACACACGAGGGCTATACGTTGTCGGGATAGTCATGGTCTTACTGTCAAGCTGCTTTCCTCGCCTCTAAGTGCACCAGGGAGATGGTCTCTTCACTGATTTTGGTTTTTGATGATGTCATACACAAACACAGCATGTTCTCACTTTCTCTCCATACCCAGTCTTCTCTTCCTCCATCCTTATTAAATGCTTGCTCTCTTTTCAACCCATTCCCCTGCTTCAGGAGCCAAGAGGTGGGGGCGGGCGGTTACAGAGATATCTGCTGTTCTATCAAAGCTATGTTTCCTTTGAGAAAACATTACCCAGATTAGGTGAGGGTTTCTCCCTGAAAACGTGGAGACCACAAAGGACCAGCCTTGTTGCCCTTGTCCTGGCCAATCCCTCACCCAGGTTCATGCCTTCGGGTTGTTTTTGTCACCCACTGGATCAGAATTACCTAATAGACCCTACTGGTGCCATCCGTGGCCTGATCTCTGAAGGCAATGATCTTCCTTCTTCTTGAGTCTATCAGTAATCAATAGCTCAATAGTGAGGGGTAGGGACCCCTGAATACCCTCCCCTGTGCATTTCAGAGTGCTGACGGGTCCATCCTTTTACAAGTCCAGGGCAGGCTTCTGCAGCTGCTTTGATTTGTGATTGTTAATTCTGTGTCTTACCCTGAAAGTGGCATTTTGCAGTCCTCCTGGAAGATTTTTATTTTTGAGAAAAAAAAAAATCTCATTAATGTACTCATTTATATGTGTGGCATAACAGCCTGTTAACAGTGGTTATTAATGTACCTGGTAACTGGTTGTTTATAATGGGAGTGCAGATGTTTCTAAATTTTCTTTCTTTTTACTTGAATTTTTGTGTTGTTTACATAAATGGTATCTTTTTGAACACTGAAATACATTTAGAGAAAAAGTGTCAAGAAGGTGCTTTTTTAACCAGGACTTCCCATTAGCCTAGCTGCCTTGCCAAGGAGGCTGGAGATTGTCCAGGGCGGCCTTGGGCAGTTTGCTGCTGTTTGCTCTCAAACACTGGGCTTGATATAAAGCAGAGACACCTGCTCAGTTGATTCCATTTCTCTAAAAACCCACAGGATTCACACAGATGTAAAGACAACAGATCAACTCATTGAACTTAGGTGTTTGGTCTGGCCACAAATCTTATTTCCTGATCCGCCCCCTCTCCTCCCATACGGGGTAAACCACATGTGTTGGGAGGAAATTCACCCTCTAAAACCATGAGGAAAGGTCAAATAGATTTGCATCCTGGGGCAGCTGATCAAGGAGCATACTTGTCAGGACCATCCGACCTGTTTGCAGATACAGTTGGGCAAGCATAGGATTGTTCATCCACACCCCAGTGGTTAGCTTGGGTGGCCTTGATTCCTTTTGAGTAATGTCTCTGTCTCTGACTTTTTCTATGATTCCCCGGGCCACATTTGATATGCAGTCAGCTGACCTAGCTGTGGCCAGAACACTGTGGTAGAGGCTTGCTGCTTCCCGGCTCTGGAGGTCAACACTGGAGACTTTTCCCTTTAAAAACTCAAGCTTTAATACGTGGAAATATTTGAAGATAACTTGTTTTCTAAAATAACATTCTGCAAAGTGTTGCCTTCGTAAAGTCTGTAGGGCCACCACTAGAAATGTCCTCCAAGCCCCCAGAGCAATCATCCTGTTACTGAGTGACTGACATGTTTAGACCAGTTTGTCCTGGAACTTACTGGCCCTGTTGCATTTCAGAGTCTTCCTTCTTCTCTACAGTTTGTTTTCCTTCCTTTTGCCTTTTAACTTTTCCGTCGATAATCTGAGCATTTATCTCCAGCAGCCAAAGTCTTGCTAATAATCACATGTCACCAAAGGACGGAAGCCGGAAAACTAAGCCTATCGTCAGTATGTAAACAAAGAAAGCACCTTCTCCAGGGGCAAACCTAATGGGACTTCTGTCTGAGTGAGGACTGAGGTGATGGGGGTTCTCTTTCTCTTGCTCCTTCACCAGTCTTTGAGGGAGTGGGATTTTCTTCCTAGTTTTCACAGCGATGAGATATTGTCACTTCACAGCTGAAGAATGGATACCAGTGGGCCATGATTCAGGTAAGAACACAAGGCAAGTGAGTGACACACAACAGTGTCTTCCTCAGTCCATGCTCTCTCTCTCTCCTGAGGTTGGGGCCTGATGAGGCCTGTGGGGATGCTTGGCTGGAGCAGGGTTCCTTAGAATCCTCCTGGACTGTTTGTTGAGCAACACGGGCAGATGTAGACACACACACACACACACACACACACACACACACCTGAGTCTCTGAGAAGCTTAACTAAGTTCTGTGATCCACCTGGATCCCTCCTGCTGATAAGGCAGGACTGATAAGCCTTAGTCAGGAGTTTTCTGGATTGCTGTGTTTACCTCTGGAATGCTGGTTTGTCACAGCTGGCTCCTGCAGGGGCTATTCAAGCTCAGCTTCTCTAGGTAGTCACGTGCTAAGGGTTGTACGATCGCTCGAGCGCACACCCCATGCAACCGAAGCCAGCTGCTTCTCACTGACACATCCTGTCCCCAGAAGGCTCACTTCTTAGAATGTGGAGAGCTGGGCCAAGACAAGCTGCTAGGGCTCCAAAAGTCCCACAGGAGTCTGTCTACTAAGAAAGGATTCTCTCCATGCAATATACTTCACTTTTACATCTCTCATGCTGGGAGATGGCTGGGTGAGAAGGCAAAGAAGGAAGATGTCACAAAGCTATGGTGCCGGCCAGCAACAATCGACAGTCTTAGGCGGCTGTACATTTTTTAGTTTTTTAAATTCTGAGCTATTTCATTCAGGGGACAAAAAAAAAAAAAAAAAAAAAAAACATTGGGAAAATGTTTTCTGGGTTTTTTTGTTTGTTTGTTTGTTTGTTTTGTTTTTCTCAAATTGGGAAATTCTATAGAGGGCTAACAAAAGGCACTACCCTGCAACAACTCCCATGGCCCTGAGCTGATAACTCTCCATTGGTCCTCTCATGTCTGCCCTATCACTTGTGATCATGAGAGATTGGCCGCGACTTTTCCTCCCTCCCCAGCTGCGAGTCCCCCTCCCTCTTTGCTTTCGTCCGTCCTAGGCTTTGATCTGTAGCGTTTCTAATGTACTCTTTGCTCCTAACCACACACCATACTTATTTTTGTGGGGCATGTTTTTCCTGCTTGTCTAATCTGTGTGTTCCTTCAGGGTAAGGCCTCTGCTTATCTTTGTACCCAAAGCCTTACTAGGCTATTCACTAAGGGATGCTCAATACAGTTGAAATAAACCAGAAACAGAGCCACAGGGTTGGGTTCACCCTTAGAGGTGCAGCCAGGCACCCAAATTCTCCACTGCAGGAAGAACACCTCCACTCTAGACTGCCCAGAGAACATTTCAGACAGAGACCTCATTGTCATGTGCCTCAGTTCCTCCAAAAGACAAGGAGACAGAAAGCCAGGACTGGACAGTTAGTCAGTGTGGTTAGCTTCATTTATAACCAAGAGAATCAATATTTGGTCAGGAGAAGTCAGGTAGGAGGTGGGAGAGCTGGGATGTAAGCCAGGGTCTCCCTGACATAGAAACCCTTTTTCCCCCTCTTCCATGAATGAGCCCATAACCTCACACCGGAGGATCCAGCTGCTTTGCTGTTTTCCCAGAAAAGGGCTCTGGCTGGCCAGGCCTGGAAGGGTCTAGGCACCCAGACAGGCAGCAGCTGGCTGCAGGCCATTCCTCCAGCTATGTGGCTGGAGAAGCTGTTTATGAACTCTGCCTGTCTGAGCGCCGGCCCAACTAACCCAGCTGGGACTTTTCACAGATGACCCAGTGGGCAGGTAACTGAACCTCACGTAGAGCCTCTGTCTGCAGGCCGTGATGTTTTCTGGGGAGGAGTTTGTGTTGGTCAGGGTCCTAGAGAGCAAGGGAAGCGGAGGGTCTCCAGCCTTCTCTGCCTGTGACCCTTTCACTCCAAGAGAGAAAGGGGAGGGATGGGGCAGCTTGGGCAAAGCAAAGCCTAAGTGGGAATACGAAAGAAAGATGGTCTGGGCTGTATTCAGGGTAAGGGATAAGGGATTCCTTGAGGGCTTGAACTAGGTTTTGTGTCACAAGGCAGTGGAAGACAGCAGAAAACTCAGTGTTGATAGATGGCTTAGAGCCCGGCCCTGCCTGTCACTGCTGGGGTGAGAATGAGCAAGTTGTTTTTTTTTTTTTTTTTTTATAACTTCTTAGCCTTAGTTCCTTTATCTGTTGCACAAAGAGGATAAGGGCAGCATTTTTCTGGGTTTGGCTAAGACACTGTATAGTGCTAGGCAGTAAGAGGCAGAGTCCCTTTGAGTTTTTTAAGTATCTTCTTGGTTCCTAGATTTGTGAACTAATGAAACGGCCAGGGCTGCAGAGGACGCCCACACAAGACTGTCTAATGACTACGGATAGAAAAAAGGGAAACAAAATCATCATGAGCAGACCCACATTTAGAGGAACTGTGTTCCAGAAGCGGTTGAGTGGGAGACAATCTGTTTCTAGTTAGGGAACAAACAACCAACGGGAGAACCGTACAGTTGTTGCTTCATAAGTGTCAAAGCTCAACTGAGAGAGAGAGAGAGAGAGGGGTGTATGTGCTGTGTATGTTGTACATATGTGTGGCATATGTGTCTGTACAGTGTGTGCAACTGTATGTCATATGTGCTTGATGTGTGTGTGTGTATGTTATGTCTATAAGATTGTAGAGACCTTGGCTTTTTTCACTTTCAGTGTTTAATAATGATAAAAATGTTTTTATGTAAATTTTTACTTTTAGCATAATCGCGTCTTCTGTAATTCTCCCAATGGCTCCCAGATAAGGAAACTGAATCTTAGAGCGATCACTTGTTGATGATCAACCCGGTTTTCTGGTAGAGGTGGCCCTGAACCTAGACCTACCCAACAGCAGCAGTATTCAGGCTTACCTCTGACTGAAGGAACTCCTGAATGCAAATAGACTTCAGGTTTGGCTCTTAGTCTGCTGTCAGTGAGCTTTTCTTGTGGCTAGTCACCTAAACAACTGTGTTCTGTTCTGGCTCCCAGACCTACGACTTCCGGTACAGCTTGTTGCCTCCCTCATTTTTATTTTTGTCAGCTCTTCCTCTGAAGCAGACCCCACCCCAGTGAGGCAGGCTCACTAGTTGGAAGAAGATTGGCCTCTGGTCTGAGCCAGAACATTCAATTCTGCCTCAGCCCAGGACAACTGGGTGTGTCAACTTGATCATAATGTTTGGGATTCAAAGTGGCTGGGTCCCTGGAGAACTTCAGCTTCCTGCCATTTCTGGGGTGGGCCAGCAGAGGAGAGAAGGACCCCAGTCCCTGTCTTTGCATGTTCACAACACAGTAAGGCTTCAACTGCAAGCTGTCTTGAAGGCTGATTGCAGTATTTTTCTCTGAACTGCTCCCTGCAGGCCTAGCAAATGACAGGAATGTCCTGGGTCAAACCTGGAAGTGAAACTGTAAGGAGAGCCCCAGATAGAAAATAGAAGTTTTATTCACTCCTTTACTTTTTTACCAAACATTTATTGGCAAGTGCCTACAAGCACCAAGGTCTGGCCTTTCAGAAATCCACAATTCCAATGGAAGAACCAATGTCAAAACACAAAGCTGAGTCCAGAGGCCAGCATGTTGCTACACAGGCAGCTAGGGAATGGTGGAATCTGTCCACCCTGTCTCAGCCAGGGGAAAATCACTCAACCCTGAAGGCTCAGTCAGGATTCAAGAAGTAAATATTGATAGCAACCAAGCATTATTATCTACTAGGTGTTACAAGATGTCAAGCTTCCCACGAAGAACCTTACAAATATTAATTCATTTAATTAGAACATTGGCCCTAGTGCAAAAGGTGCCGGACTTCTCTCTGTTTTCAGGAGAGGAGACCAAGGACAGTGGGTGTGAGGCAACTCACCAAAGTGAGGATTTTATTTGTTGAGCAAAGTTCATCTGGGAAGTAACCTGTTTAGATTTCATGAGGCTAAGACGCAAAGAGAAGATAAGATTAGTGTTTTTAAAAGGTTTCTTGTACGAGGCAGGGGCTGCGCCAAGCACAGCCTGCTTAGACATGCGGTCCGCCCTGACTACCAGGTCACATAAACCACCACCGCTGTGGCTGGGAACAAGCTTTTCCATGGAACAAGTTCTAGCTTGTTGCTGGCCCTGCTCCCTCGAGGCCTGCGGCCTCTACTTTCAAATAGGTCTTCCCCCTTCTCTCTGCCTGCAGAAATTTTATAAGGCTTCCTGGACCTAGGATTCAGAAAGCAAACACAGTCTTAATGTACCACCCCAGGCTACTTCCCTATGGATTGTGCAAGAGTTGGGGCTGCTTTACAGGCAGTCCTTTTAAACGGCTTCCCAGGCCTGGGAAAGCTGCTTGGGGCTTTCAGCGACTCAGGCATCTTCAAGAGAGCTAGAGTCAGCACCCTGAGGTAGAAGATGTACTTCTAGAGGGTAGCAGTATTTTGGGGAACAACTGCTCCTTTGGAAAAAGTCACATTTGTCTACTAAGGTCATGTGATCATTCGTGGTAAACTTTGGTTTCAAAGCAGTTATACAGCTTCAAATAAACCGGCTCCATCAATGTCTACAGCCACTAGCCAGCCAGTCAGTCACCTTGTGGCTTTTAGCACAAGTACACACGGTACATAAAGCTGACAACGTTTTGCAGTGTTGGGTCCTCTCAGTTCTGGTGCCTTAACACCTGCCTTATATCTCTGAAAGATTCTCAAGATATGTGTCTGAGTGTTTTGCCTGTTTGTAAGCATGTGTACCGCATGTGTACCTGGTGTCTAAGGAAGTCAGAAGAAGGTCTCAGATCCCTGGGAACTCGAGTCATATAAAGTTGTGAGCTGTCTTGTGGGTGCTGGGAATCAAACTCTGGTCTTCTACCTAAAGAACCAGAACTCTTGCCTACTGAGTCTGTTCCTGAGGTCTCTAACACGGTGGTTCTCAACCTAATGCTGTAACCCTCCTTATGTTGTGGGGACCCCCAACTGTAAAATTATTTTTGTTGCTACTTCATAACTGTAATTTTGCTACTGTTATAAATCATAATCTTCGTATCTGTTTTCTGATGGTCATAGGTGACCCCTGTGAACCGACCCCAGGTTGAGAACTGCCGTCTGTAGGGTGCTAAGGTAAGGAGGCTTACGAGTAAAACGTGCCATGTAACCTCCTGGTTGGAAATGTGTGTAAATGTGGACAAGGGCTGCCTAGCAACAGACTCTTACATCATCTGCCAACTCAGAGATTATTTCAGGGGTCTAAAGAGATGGCTCAGTGGTTAAGAATGCACACTGGTCTTCCAGATGACCTGACCTGGGTCCCTAGCTCCCATAGCAGGAAGCTCACGACCGTCTCTAACTCTAGCTCTCCCGGATCCAACGTTGTCTTCTGCCTTTCGTGGGCACTATACGAAGGTGCATGTATCTGCACAAAGACATACAAACACACACATGTTTTTTTAAAAGAGCAAGTATGAAGAGAAGATCGTGTGGATGGAGACCTAGGGCCACGTGCACAGGGAGCCTCCGGTATGAACCTGGAAACAGCATCAAACTCCATTCTCTTGAATTGGTGTTTTCCAGGGTGCGCTCCACAGGGTGTAAGGAGACGTGTACAATGAGGGCCAGGAGGCCAGGATCAGGCATTCGCTCTACACTGGGCTATAGAGAGTCACAGGAAACTTGTGGAACACTGCGGAGTGTATTTCCAGAGGCATCAAATGATGTTCCTCCCCGGGAACGTCAAATTCATGAGTGATGGGGCTGTGCCTTTTGTTTAGAAATCTTTTGGAGATTCGACTTCTACTGCTGGCATATTGATCCAGCAGAGGTAGCTGCTGTACATAACCAGACTAACTGTTGGGGTGTCCAAAAGCAGCATTTCCACTGTAACGCTAGTAAAGTTGGGGTTCCTTTAAAGATGCTCTGCAGTGATGTAAAATAAACGCACCACTCTTGCCTCAAAGGGAGTAAGAGATAATTTATTCCGGAGCCAAAAAGGATCATGACCTGAGAACACAAATTTAGGTTACAGTAAATACCAGTTTCAACATGGGAACAGTTCCAGCTAGTTTTTGTTTTGTTTTGTTGGTCTCAAGACAAAGTTTCTCTATGTAGCCCTGGTTATCCTGGAACTTGCTCTGTAGACTGGGCTGACCTTGAACTCAGAGGTCCGATTGCCTCTGCCCCAAGTGCTGGGATTAAAGTTGTGTACCATCCTTGTCCAGCTCTAGGTAGTTCTTTATGCTGACGGAACAAAAGTCCTAAATTAAACTACTTTTCCAATACATCAGTGAGTTCCTCACATAGGCGGCTACAGGGAAAGGAAAGCCCTTGGTTTAGGTTCGTGATGTCTGAAGGCGTTCTCAGTTTTGGGTTGATGGGAAGTCAGGGCGTTGTTGGTACATTCCAAAGAAATTTAACTAAAAGTCACAAGGATGGGCGGTCACACACAGAGGTGGGCAATAAGTTGCCGCTTAAGGAGTTAACAGCCCGAGACAATTTATCTCTGGACCTGCAGCATTCCAGCCTCTCCAGAGTCGCTGAGGCTCTAACCAGTTAAGCAGCTTGGTAAGACGTTCACTGTGGGTGCAGCGTTTTTCCTGGGAAAGTCAACTACCATTTGGGGCTGCTCCTGGTTTGACCTACAGAGGAAAGGAAAGCATGGTAGGCCATGCTGGTGGAGCACTCACCCCGAAACATTCTGGTGGAGCACTCACCCCGAAACATCCTGGTGGAGCACTCACCCCAAACAGAGGCCCAAATGTTAGAATAGATACTATTTCCCCAAACCTTGACCATTTGGGTGATGTGATTCTTTTTGTTGTCTTTAGAAAAATATTATGAAGCAGCTGTGGCATCAAATGCATATTCATGATTAAACTTGCATAAAATTTAGAATCCTTTTACACTGTTTGAAGTGCATCAATAAATCATTGACCTAGATTCCTTTCCTTCAAAGAGAACCATCTAAAAAATACCACACATATACACTCACAGATACACACAGATACAGACACATACACACACACACAGATGCACACAGACACAGGCACACACACACAGACATACACACTCACAGAAACAGGCACACACAGATACAGACACATGCACACAGGCACACACACACATACACACAAGCACACAGACATACACAGACATAGGCACACACACACACACAGACATGCACACTCACAGACACACACTCACAGATACAGACACACACACAGACATACACTCAAAGATACAGACAGACACACACAAAGACATACACAGATAGATACAGACAGACAGGCAGGCAGACAGACACACACAAACGTATGTATGTAAGAAGTTTGTCCCCTCTGCAGTTATTTTTTTCTTTCCTTTGCATTTCTTGTTCCCAGAGGGTTACTTGTTGCCTGCTAGGTCCTCTTTGGAGGACAGCTTTGTCCGTTGTGCTGAAGGACTGCCAACTATGTCCCTGGTTATGCTCAGTTGCAGGGTCTGGAGATTTTCTGGAGGTGTGGTTTAAAAATGTCAGGCCTAGTTTTTTTATTTACTTATACATGAAGCATGGCACGGTGATGTGGCTGGTACTCCCAGCGCTAGGGAGCTGAGGACAGGAGCACTGGGGCTTGTTGGCCACCCACCTAGCCCAACTGGTGAGCTCTAGGCCAATGAAAAACCTTGTCTCAAAGGAGGTGGAGAATGTTCTTGAGTATGCCACCTGAGGTTGTCCTCCAGCGCGTCCACATGCGTGTATGCAACATGTAACTGCGCGCACACACTCGTAAAATATGCGTCACGATATGATTTTCTGGCTTTCTTCCTTTTCTTGTCGCCAATTTTATTTTTCTGTTCAAGATAAATAGAAGTTTGATTAACTCTGTTAATCAGCTTCAGTTTGCACCCTTTCCCTCGTGAACCCACCCAGCACCTCTGTCTAGCCTTCTCTGCATTTCCTAGGAGAGTTGCTTCTTTGAATCACAGCTCTGGGCCATTCATTACTTACTGCCACGAAAAAAAAAATTCTTATTTCTCTCTGAGGCTCCCTTGACTTTACTAACCTTATGTTTGGCGTCTGGGAGGCGAGGGAGGATAATGGCAACTAAGTGTGCTCAAAAAAATGAGACAGAGAGAGAGGAGAGGGTTAATTCTGAGACATGTGAAGCCTGGCCAAGAACCCACTGTTCCAAAAGAACCCCCAGAGATGCAATGGGAGGAGCCCAACACCTGTGGTAGTAAGCACAGGAATGCATGGGGTTCCCCAAACCATCATCGCAAGGGCCAGCGGAGCTGGAGTCTGCACAGCCTTGGAAGTCCAGGCAAGCGTAGGTGTAGATGTGACAAATTTTTATTTTATTTTCCAAGGAAACACGTTTTTCTGGTGTTCCTCGCCCCTAGTTGAGCTTGTTTCTAACTTGTTAAGGTAGCAGGACAGATTCGGTAAACATGCTGTGTAATAGACAAGATGCCACGAAAGGGTCTCAGAGTCGAACTGCTGAGGTAAAAGCTTCTGGGCTCCTCAACACTTCTGGGTATGCACTGTGCTGACGTGTTGCATCTACTTACCTGTGCTGCTGTGCTTCTGATCATGCCATGGTCTTCCTGCCCAGAATGAGGTTCTTGGAAACGTCTATGAAGCACTTCCTCTCTTCTCCATCCTTCCCTTCACTTCCGGGGCTTTAAGACGATAGGAGAAGGCTCTGGGGACCAGACATCTGTCATTTGAAAGACTCAAGGCTGAACAGTAGAAGGAATCTAGTGCAGCCTGGCTTCCAGACAGCCAATCTTCCTGTTCATATGATCCCTACATGGGCTGTGCACCAAAACCCTATTTCCTATCCTGACTTTGATTCTAACTGGTTATGAGGGTTTGAACGACTCACTAAATTCCTCTGCATCTGTTTCTCTACTCATCAAATGAAAGATTTGAAGTAGGGAATTCCCCAAATTTGATTTCCACATAAAAGCCCACGATTACTAGTGACCGGCCTCCATCACCCCTAAAGCAGAGTGTCCTACCCACGTTTTGGGAAGTGGTGAAAGCATACAGTGCTCAGTAAACCTTAGAGCAATGCAGATGTCAGCTGTCTTCCCTATGACTCTTTCTGCAGCTTCCTTTTCAGGCCCTGTTTCAAGTTTCACCATTTGTGCCAAAGGAGACATGGCTTCTTGTAGAAATTCCTAAAATTCTGTCTTCCGAAAAGGGAGGCCAAGAGATCAGTGGGGTCAAACGGGGCTGGTGCCGATGCCAGTCAGATCTGCAAGTTCTCCGGAAGGAAGGAGACTACTCTCACTGTAGAAAAGATAGGTGTTTTTCAGTTTCATGCAAGGGCGAGCACAGTGCTAAGAGTCAGATCTCAAATGTGGCTTCGTCCCGAGCACAGAAAGGCTGTCAGGAGCCCGAGGTCCTCGGTGGTTTGCCTTGCAGTCGTCTATTTCTAGGCCCTTTTACTCATGTGCCAAACACCAACCATCTCTCTGTCCTTTTTCTGATTAGAGGATGGCTTCATGTGGTTGCCCAGGCTGGCCCTGGCAGTCCTCTTGCCTCTGCTAACTGCTGGGATCACAGGTGTTACCTCCATGCCTGGCATCTGCTGTCACTCAAGCCTGTGGGATGGCGGGCAGTCTTACTGTCAAAGCTTTCCAGCCACAGACAGATCCTAGATTGAGTGTGACAATTATTTTGCCCATATCCCATCGAGTCCTTTCTGTATACTAGAGGAAAGTTTGGTTGTCTCTTCTTCTTCATTCCCAGGACTCCTGTGGTGCTACCTAAGTTCTTTGCAGAACCTCTTAAGGTGTCAGGACTTGAATGAATCCCAGAGAACCCTTGAAGTAGATTACGCCTTCTTTTACAGTCTGAATTATTGGGGCATTCAAGTGATCTGGGGAAGAGAAGTTGAAGTGCCGAAAGCAGTGCAGTTAGGAACAAAGTGAATAACTTAAAAGCAAAAATTAGAAGCTCTACTTCTTTTCTTGTTTGCTTCTTTTCTCACAAACCTTAACAAGCCACATGCCTGCTCTGTACGTCTTAACACTGCTCAGTCCTGAGGCATACTGGGAAAAGGAGGTATTTAATGCCTATCTGAATCCGCAGAAAAGGCTCTGTGTCACTCTGGAATAGGTAGCTTGTCCTTGGTTATTGTCATAGTCTTTCCTTTTCCTCCCTGGAACGAGTTGTTTTGAGAGGAAGTGGAAGTTGCAATTATCCTGGATGCATGAGTGAGGACAGGAATCTCATCTAACACCAAAGCTACTGTTAAGCCCATAGGCAAAGGGCTTTAAGGGAGAAAAAGTCGGTGAGAGTTTTTAATGTGAAATGAAAATATACATGGTGGCCCAGAAGTCGGGGAAGTCCTAGGCTTCAGGTACTAGCTCTCCTCAGATAGAAAAATGCCTTTTGCCAAGAACACAGCTGAATTAATTAGATGCTTTTCGCAGGATAGCCAGCCAATAAATACTCGTAGGTTGATTTGCTAGGCAAGGGTTCTTGGCACCTGGTAACTTCCCTATTTCTCGTGCATTTCTTTCATGTTGATTCTTTTAGAACATTTAGCTATAAAAGCACAGATAGGTGACCAGCGTCTAGTGTGGCTGGAAGGAATGTTGGTGATAGTGGCGGTCATCATTTATATTCCCAAACTGGTTTCTTGCAACACGTTCCAGGATATCTTGAAGAAAATAGTTCCGTGTTCAAATAAATAGAGAGACATAGAGTTTCTTAGGCCAGCCACCAAGTTGCCAAGGAGTTAGGAGTAAAGGAATATCTAACTTTGTTGAAAGGTGTTCTTTCCAAGATGTGACCATGAAACAGTGTCTCCCCTATATTTCTTCAGTATACCTATTGAAATATCGCAAAATTCATGTACTTCTGAATTTTACTGGTAAGGAAACGGAAGTCTCAAGGAGAGAGAGGGGTTGTTACGGATAGTAGGCGGCTGGGACTAGAACATCATTCCCATCTTGCCCAAACTGCTCAACCACATACTACAGTGTGTTTTGGGATTTCAGGTATCAGGGTGAGGCGAGAGACGGTGAGCAAAGGTATACAAATGCTCTCTTCTCTATTAGGTCCTTTTCCTGGGGGGGGGGGGCAGATTTCCTTAACAGACTCTTAAAGGTCCGAGATGCCCTTTTAAAAATGGGAGTTGTGTTTTATTCTTATTTACCAATTTTGGGATATTTGTCCCATAAAGCCTGGATGTAGCATGTGCCAAGTGATGCTTCAGATGCTGGCCATGTGACGAAGTCCTGAGCAAGAGATGAATGACTTCTGACTGCTGGGATTCTCCATAAGCTTGCACAAGGCATATTTATTACATGAGTATAATACATCCACAAAGCACCTCTCAAGCATGAGATACAAACGATGGGAGAGACGCAGGTCTTTTGAGACAAGCCAGGACTTGGACTCAGATAAAACAATGCCAGGCAGAACACCATCAGTCCCTGCAGGCTGGTTGGTACTCTGAGGAATCTGGTTTCAGAAAATGGATGATATTGGCATGAGACTTGATAAAGACTGAGGGAGGCTGAGAGACTTGGGTAAGATGTACCAGCCAGAGATGGCAGGTAGGAGATACATTTCAAGATGATCCGATAAAGACCTGGCAAGACACCAGGGAGGTTGTGGAACAGTGAGCTCTCCAAGTGGGTTCAGGAGGAGGGGTATCCATGGACTAGGAAGGGTGTGCAGACATGACCTTGAAGCCTGTAAGTCACACTGTGGGTTCTAGGGTGTCCGCTGAGAAGCAGCCACCCCAGGGAGGCAGTGAGGTGCTTGTAAAGGTGTGTGTGTGTGTGTGTGTGTGTGTGTGTGTGATAGCATTAGATAACACCAGGCAGGAGGAGACTGGGTAGAAAGACCTGCGTTAGGGGATGCTGGCTGTTATTGAGCAGTTCAATTCTGAAAAGACCAAGAGAACATTCTGGTATCGCCATTCAGACTAAAGGTAAACAAGGCCGGAGAAAGCAGGTCAGTCACTTTTCAAGTGCACAGGAAGAACATATGGTCCTGCACATAAATTATCTCAGGAGATAACGACCCAGACAAAATGAAGGGTAGAGGTGGCATCCAGAAGGAAAAGTCACAGAAGACAGCTATAGAGGGCTGTTTCAATACACAAACCATAGCCATGGCTGAGAAACCCAGCTTTGGAAAGAATGCAAGCACCAGTGGCCTGGCTGGTTAGCAAAGGGACTTGAGTTTTTGCATCTCTTTATCTGGAAATGGGAGCGATTTTTATCTCAAAGGGGTTAGGCCTTTGCTGCGAGAAACTTCCTAAGCACGTGGACACAAGGTAGGAGCCACGCGTGAGCAAGGGCCAGCGGCAGAAGTAAGTAGAGGTGGCAGTTCCGCCCAGAAATGGTGGGGACCTCAGGAAATCCACAGCCTTTGCTGGGGCTGAGACGCCCTGTGGAGAGGATGGGCCGGTCTGGTTCACCAGCCGCACCCCAGCCCCCACCCCAGCACAGCCCTCTCTACCTGCCCCCACCCTGGCAGGCGGCCGAGCGGCTCCCAAGGCCAGCGCGCATGCGCCGACGTCGGCACCTCCCCCTGAGCCCCACCCCTACTTTCCACGTCTCACTTCCCCTAGCTCTGCCTCGCCGCCTCGGCAGCAGCTCCGCCGCCACGATTGGCTACGGGACGTCCTCCTCTCGGCCAATAAACGCCACGCCGTCGCCCCCGTGTTACTGGGTAGAACAAAACAAAAACAAACAGAGCGAGCGGGGCCAGAGGCGCTCCGAGGCGGCGGCGGAGGCTGAGGAGCGGGGTCGGGGCCCGGCAGACCGGAGACCCGGGCGAGCGGCGGCGGCCCGAGGGGGTCAGTACTGTGGGCGCGGCTCGCACGCTCTGACGGGCGGTGGCCTCTTCCCGGTGGCCCCGGGTCGGCGGAGGCGGCCGCACGTTGGGAGGGGGAGGGGGCGTGGAGGCCTCGCCGCGGCTGTCCGGACGGTCAGCCCCGGTCCGCACCCGCCTCGGAGCCCTCAGGCCACCGGCGCCCGCCCAACGCCCGGGGCTGCGGGGAGCTGCGGGTGCTCGCTTTCCGAGGCTGGGCCGGCCGGGCCGGGGCGCTGCAGCGCGGGCCCGCCCCCTCCTCCGCAGCCCCTTCCCCGGCGGCGGGGCGCGCGTGCGCTCGCGGCCGAGAGGAACCCCGGGCGCTCGGCCCGACGCAGTTGAACGCGGGGGACGGGACGGTAGTAGAGGTGTGTCGACCGGACGGAGGTCCGGTGAGGGGTCCGCGCCACGAGCCCGGGCCTGGCCGCCTCGGTCGGCCCTACCCGCTGCGGGAGGGTCGGGGTCCTGCGGGAAAGGCGCCGGTCGGTGCGGGCACGGGGCGCGGACAGCTGCCCTCCAGGCCCTGTGCCAACCCCTCCTTGCTGTCTCCTGCACAGGGTCCCTTAAAAAAGTAGAATACAACCTAGAGAAAACAAAGCCGAGAAGGGAGCCCCCTCTCTGTGAACGCATGCTGTGTCTGCTGCACGTCTGTCCGCTACTGTAATGTACGTAGAGTGCGTGCTTTTTGGGGTTTTTTTGTTTGTATTTTTTATTTTTTATTTTGCTTTCCCCCGAACAGCCTCAAAACTGCAGATGTAGGTCTTGCCTATCTTCCCCATCCCTCCTTCTGGCTCTGTAGCTAACCTCTTAGTCTCCTATCTGCTATGAATGATTCAAAATGTGGCTCCGGGCCTGTGTGGATGATGGGAATGAGGCCTACAGGCTGCGTTTAAGCCATTTTGATAGTTTCACAGTTGTGATATTCTTGATTTAAGAGTTTGAGACATTCGGGAAGGCCCTATTTATTTAGTTCAGAAAACTGAGGTGTTAGCGTGTGTGTGTGTGTGTGTGTGTGTGTGTGTGTGTGTGTGTCTGTCTGTCTGTCTGTGTGTGTCTGTGTGTGTGTGTGTGCGTGCTAGTATATATATCCATAATGGGCTTGTGATATCTATCTATATCTATCTCCTGGTAATAGTCAGGAAAAATACTTAAGACTGCAAAAATAAATGCACATGGTTATTCTCTATAGTGGTTGCTTTTGCGTTATTGTTGTAGAGCGCTTTTAGCCTATTGCAAGTTGCTAATTAATGTGACTGTATCCCAGGTAAGAATTAAGGTAATTTTCTAGTTAATATACAGCCTAAACTTGACTTCCAAAATGTCAGAGTAATTTATTGGGCATTTAGGAAATGCACTGGAGAACAGTTAATTTCAGCCTCAATATTTTTTAGCTGTATACATAGCTTTTTTATTTTTCCTCATGGGAAATGATTTTGTATAGATTAGTGTGCTGCAAATGGAATTTAGATTTTTTTTTTCCTAAGTTTGAGGTATTTTAAGGATTGTTAAATTAAAAGAAAAGGAAAAGAAAAAGAAAAGCCCACTGAAGAGAGTGTCACATACTGTCCTTTTGAACAGCTGTGATGCTATCTGTATACTGGGTCATGGCTGTTTGATCTAGTTGTTATGGTCTGGAGATAGAACTATTTTTTGGTTGTTATAATTACTTAATAAAACAGTATATTATGTGTGATAGTTATTTCCCAATAACTGCTTTCAGTATCTTTTTTTTTTTTTTTTTTTTTTGGTTTTTTTGAGACAGGGTTTCTCTGTGTGGCCCGGGCTGTCCTGGAACTCACTCTGTAGACCAGGCTGGCCTCAAACTCAGAAATCCGCCTGCCTCTGCCTCCCAAGTGCTGGGATTAAAGGCATGCGCCACCACCGCCCGGCTTCAGTATCATTTTTAGTGTTTGGAAAGCAGTATTAACAATTGATGTACCAAGTCTATGATGTCAGAAGCTTCTTTTTGTTAACCCTAAGGAACAAAAACTTCCGGTATGAGACACTGTAAGCTCTTGTACTGCATTTACAAGGTCTGGATTCTCGTGATGGTTCACCAGTGCACTGTGCTACTATTTCTCTGTGCACAGACCACCCTCTCCTTCTGAACCTCTTGAATTATATGCTAGGGAATACTCAAAGTTTGTGAAATAACCTATATAAAATTCATCTTGAATTACAAAGGGTTTGATAAGCACATTATTTATAATATTTCCCCCTTTATTAGCTGGATGCTGCTGAAAATATTTTCTCAAATATATACTTGAAAATAACACTTCACAATGTAACTTTAGTTAAATCACATCAGAGCTGATGGATTTTCTGTAGTATGTAATTCATGCATGCACTGAAGGAGAGCAGGATATAGCATTTTCTGCCATGAAAAGTAGTAAAAATTTCCATTTCCAAACTACACTTGGTCTTATATTGTATGAATCTCTATCTATTTTAAAATTAATTTTTCAAAATCCTAAGTTGTTTAAAATTAACACTGGGAAGTAACTGGTCATTTAGACCTACATGTCAGTTAATTCATAATGGAATTAGAGAGTGGTTTTTACCATGTTCTGTTTCTCGGGCAGGATGAAAACATCTTGATGTAGCCTAACAGTTATGACATGACTTTAGCATAAAGTGTTATTCTTGTTTCCCAAGTTAATAACCTTTTAGAGAAAGACGGTATGAACCTAAAGGGTCCTACACATGTTGCTGCTACGTTCTCTCGCCTGTCTCCTCTCTACCACAGCACACAGAGGCCTCTTGTGTAGCTGTTAAACTCCTGATGATCCTTGCTTGTGCTTCCTCTAGTGCTGGGTTACAGATGTGTTTTTACCACATTTGCCTTTTATTTGTTCTGAAAGGAGGTTGTGTGTTTTTCTAACGAACATTTTAGATTATATAAGTGATATGCTGAATATAAATCACACTATACAAAGGATACTTAAAAATGTCTTCCTGTTTCAGTGCTTCATAAAAAGACAAGGTAATGGACAAGTTAGTGAAACGACAGCTGCATCTGTATTCAGAAAGTCTGTGATGCCAAAGATCAATGCATGAAATATTCTTGATTAGCCAAATTTTTGTTTTTGTTAGAGAATTATCCAATACTTACGTCCCTGTATGTGGATGTAAAATTAACTTTAAGACTGTATTAAATGTGGGCTGGAGAGATGGGTTAAGAGTGCATAATGTTCTTCCAGAGGACCTGAGTTTAGTTCCCAGCATTCACATCTGGTAGCTCACAGCTCCCTATAAGTTCAGCTCTGGGGGATTCAGTGCCCTCTTCTACCCTGCGCTGCTACCTATACACAGTGTGGCTGGCTGTGTGTGTGTGTGTGTGTGTGTGTGTGTGCACACATACACACACACACACACACACACACACACACGGGGATCTTAAGAGATTTGGTTTGTGTGTTTAAGTTAAAAGATACGTGTGTTATAAGCATTTCTTTAGACTTTACATTTAAGGGATTCAGGGTCACATGCTGAAATCATGCATTTTATCTCAATTTTTTTCTTTTTTTTCTCTTTGTCTCAGAAAAGCTTGTGGAGAAATTTGGAGCTAAGTATTAATTAGATTATTTTTGAAAGTACAGCAAAGTCTTTAAAAAGGGATTTAGGGGTTTTTTTGTTTGCTTGTTTGTTTTTTTTAACATTTTATTCAAGTAAGTTGAATTTACCTTGATTGTGTCAGTTTAGATGATGTTGAACCTCTTTGTTTTCTCTTTTTACAACATAGATTCTAAAGGAAGACTTCCATTTAGTAATTTGCCTATAATCAGTGCAAGCGGAATTAAGGAAAAATGGATGTAGAAAATGAGCAGATACTGAGTGTGAGCCCCACTGGTGTGAGCCCCACTGGTGTGAACCCCACTGGTGAGTAGCATCCTAAACCCTGTCTTGTGGCCAAACTTGAAGCTCTTCCGTATTTTATGTGGGAAAATGAGAGTTAAACTTTTAAAGTACTTTAAAAGGCACAGAAACTCATAAAAGGTTTTCAGAAGACAAGAAAAGATACCGTAGTGAAGTTTGAGTATTTGCATTTCAGAGTGATCAGCATTGAGTGTGGTGTGCTCAGCAGGGACGGGGTGCAGGGGCACACACTCACAGTAAGGACTTCACTTCATTCTGATGATGGGGAAAGCTTTGAAAGAGTTTGTCAGTAAGGGCATGCTTTAGAGAACCACTCTGTTCATCACACCGAGTGTGTTTGTTTTGGATCACAGCATTTTCTTACTAACATTTGTACTTTTTTACTGAGAGTCTAAAAGGATTGAATAAATCTGTGCTTTTTAGAGTGAGTAAATTTTTACTTTTTAAACTCTCAAACTACAATAAAATCATGTATGTCAACTTTACATCATCATAATAATTATCATAATTATAATTAGGCACCAGACAGTTTGGGTGATTTGCCTCTGACTTGAATTACTCATCTGGAACAAAACTGCTGGAGTGGCAATGGAGTCAGTGGCCTTCCTGACTTAAAACTGTTTCCAGAGCAAAGCTGAGGCTGCCATGTGATCTTCAGAGACATCTGAGACAGGGAGAGTGGTCTGTTGGGAGCTGTTGACAGAAAGAAAATGCAGTCTGGTAATAGCCCCTTCTTTGAGGCTGTGAGCAGGGAAAATGATTATAAAAGAAGGAAAGCATTGATTGCTGCAGCGGGCTGCGTGATTGTTGTATGACCGTTTAGAGTTCACAGAGGGAATGAGACTGGGGCATGGTTTGAAGAATTCTGATAGCAGGTTAGTTACTAAATGACTTCTAAGCAAAGGACCATTTGGAATTTTAGGTGCTAATGTGGCAACATGTGTAGGCTGGGAACTTTTCAGAGATAGAAGTTTAGGGAAATGATTTAGGAGTTGGAGATGATGATTTTAAGAGTGTTCCCTATGTTGGAGGCAGTCAGTTCAACAATTGTATTTGATTACCTATTTGTCAGATATATTGCAGACTAATGTCTCCTTAAGCACTGGTAACCGAGCAGGGAATGTTTTGAAAGTAGTTTACACTCCGAACCTTGATTTCCTCATCTGTATGAAGTGCTGAGCTTGTATTGTCCAGTATAGCCTACAAAGTACGTTAGACACCTTGTGCAGTTTATCTCCTTTGTCTCAAGATTCTTTATTACCTATGTCTACTTGATAACTCTTTGCTTACAAGTCTACAGTTTAATGTCCTTCATACTAACCTACATTTTATTATCTAAGCATGTGTAATAGCCTCTTTTTAAAAAACCCTGTTAATTAAAATTCAGTACATTCATTTACTTTCCTTGGTTATGGGAAAATATATGGGAAAATAATCTTATCTGTCTTTTATTAGATTATAGATTAAGTCATGTAAAATTGCCAATGTATGACTACTACCAGCTACAAAATGTTAATTTCATGTGAAGTTGCCAATTTAAATTGTACCTGACATAACAGTGGATACTGGAAATACTTAGTTTTTTTTTCTCTTTTAAGACCCTGACAATTTAAGCGACTCTCTCTTTTCTGGAGATGAAGAAAATGCTGGCACTGAGGAAATAAAGAATGAAATAAATGGAAATTGGATTTCCGCATCTACTATTAATGAAGCTAGAATTAATGCTAAAGCAAAAAGACGACTGCGGAAAAATTCATCCCGGGACTCTGGCAGAGGCGATTCAGTCAGTGATAATGGAAGTGAAGCAGTTAGAAGTGGAGTCGCTGTGCCCACCAGTCCAAAAGGAAGGTTGCTAGATAGGCGGTCCAGATCTGGGAAAGGAAGGGGGCTGCCAAAGAAAGGTTAGTGTGTACTGTGCAAAGAAACAACTGGGAGAACCCCAGCTCCTGTGCTAGGAGGTCCTTGTTCTAAATGGACAAAAGCACCAACAGTTCTAGGGCGTTAGGAGTTGCGTACGTCTTTTTGGTAGAGCTGAAGGCCCATACCACTTTTTCTTTAGGTTGATTTATTTTCTTTGGAGTAAACTTTCTCTTTTCCCCTCAGCAAAATATAGTAAATATTGATGCTTTCAGTTATGAATTTTATACACACTATGAAGGTAGTCAGGTTTATTATAACTGTTATCAAATGAATCTATGTCCATTGTTAAAAATATTAACTGTGCATTTGGTAACATATATGTAGATCTGGGTCTGAGTTCTTTTTAGTTCTGCTGCTTGAGTGCTGGAGTAGATTGATTTATTTCACTGCTGTATCCAGTGCCTAGAACACTGATAGACATTTAAAATTCATTCCATCTATAGTAGGATTTTGGTAGAGTTTGGAGATTGGACTGGATTTTGAGTGGTGTGAGCTTCAGTTATACACTTAGGACACTGATAATTTAAATGAATCTTGTGATGAAAAGTGCTTGGAAGGAGGGGGAAACTGAAATATGGAGATTGAATTTCAACATCTTCTATTAACACAGAACTAATGCCAAGACAAAAATATGATTATGAAAAACATTTTTGTTAAGGTGAATAGGGAAAGATAAATATATCAGTATTCAGATAAAGTATAGTTATCTTTCAGAAATTATTTTGTGACTAGCTACATAATCATATGAATCGAAGTGAATTTGGTTCTGGTCTGCTGTGTTGGCAAGGATTATACTCCAGGTACAGAATGAAAACTTAAAACTGGGGCAAAGGCATTATGAAGGCTTTTTTATAAGTATTATTTTAGACAAATTTGTCCTTGTAAAAATGCCATAGTAAATTATTATGGAAAAGGAACTTGCTGAGTTGAAGTTGTAGTCTTTGGTCTGTTTACAGAAGTAGAGAGAAACAGCTGTCAGTGCTGTTGTTTTTTAAATAGCAATTATTGGTTAAAATACTGCTAATTTCTAAACATAGTTTAATGTTCACTTTATGTGGAAGAATATTACATGTTAGCATGACAGTGGTCATTATGGATCTCTGTGGATTTATTTATTTTTTTAATGTGTTGAGCTTTTAATGCCACATTTGCTGGCCCAGAATGTTTCTCTTCTTTCTTTTTTTTCCTGATTCCAAGAAATGTCAAAATGTAGAGCTTCACCACAATGTCATGTTCTGTAAGGTCTGTGGTATGGCTGTTGCTCAGATTAAAAAAAATATTTTAAAGATTTCACCTTTGTAGTTTCTATGTAAGTTATTTTGACTCGATGTTTTTGGAAATAGATAATCTATTATCGAAAAAGTGATCTAAATAGGAGTTTCAAGTGTAATTCTCAACTGGAATATAATTAGCATAAGAATTTTTACATTTGAAATTATTTCAGATTTCAGTTAATATTTGTGAACTATCAACTGAACTTTCAGGTGGTGCAGGAGGCAAGGGTGTCTGGGGCACACCTGGACAGGTATATGATGTGGAGGAGGTGGATGTGAAAGATCCAAACTATGATGACGACCAGGTATCAGCTATTTTTTATATACTCAATATTTGTAAGATTTCTTAATTTTCACTCATAAGATTGTCAAGTGATACATGGTCATATATCAATACTCCATAGCTATGAAGATATATATAATATGTATGGCAAAATAATATATACAGATTAGGGAAACCAGTTTTTTGATAGTACAGTATACATAATTTCCACTTGGATTTGGAAGTCAAGAGGAGGTCTTTATTGACTTGACTAGTGATAATAAAGGAGGTCTCTTGGGTATCATGGGCTGCAGGTATTTAGGTTCCTTTTGAGAGTCATTACTTAACACAAGTTCTAGTGTATGTTTTTCTGAGGACACATGCATTTTCTCTCTCATAATACTTAGTAAGGAATGTCTTAATGCGTCATTGCGAAGTTCTTGTCTTTTTAATGGAAACATTTCAGAAGTATAATTGGTACAGTGAGCCTATTGGTGCTCATCCTCCAGGTTTACCAGTGTCACTGTGTAACTCACAGGCAGTCCTGCTCAGTATGTGTCTGTCTACTTGAAAATGTCAGTGTGTGTGTGTTAGCTTGTTTTCTCTGCACATTATTCATATGTATGCATTTATCAGTCTTAACAGATGGAGAGGGAAAACTCCTAAGAGATTATAAAAATATTTAAAGGTTGTAGGATTGAAATATCATGTACTCTGCTAAATATTAGTCTTTTTAAGTATATGCTGCAAATAATATTTTAAGTGACAAGTTGTAGATAAATATTTTAGCTTTTCTGTAGAGGAGACATGCGTTGCTGATAAGCATTTTAATCTTACTGAAATTTCACTTGAACTATTTTCTCTTAGATTTTCAGTCATTATAGTATTGATTTCTTACTTTTATTATATTAATTTTGAAAATTTATGCTTTTGACAATGTTAGTACATATATAAGAATACTTAATCTTGTTTAAAAGTCAAGTTTTAGTGAAAGTGTATGCGGGGATGCCATCCTAAAGGTTTTGGGTTGGAAAGTTGGTTTCCTGAGGAATATAAAAGTTAACATAAATGCTGAGATGGCTTCGTAGAGAAGGCGTCTGCTATGCAAGCATGGAACCTGAGTTTGCATTTCTAGCACCTGCATAAACGCTGGACTTGGTGGTGGAGCTGTGATGTCAGCATTGGGAAATGGAGGCCAATGGGTTCTGGGGCTTGCTAGATGGGAGCTCTAGGTTCAGTGAGAGACTTTGTCTCAGAAGATGGGGTGAAAGGGACAGGGAGATGGCTCAGTAGGGAAAAGCACTTTATGTACAAATTGGGCAACTTGAGTGTAGTCTCCGCAGTCAGGAAACTCATATGAAAAACCAGCTATGGTAGGTGCATCTGTCATCCAGTCCTTCAGTGGGGACATGGGAGGTAGAGGTAGCATTGACCTCTGGTCCCTGCTCACCACATGCCTGCGTGGCACAGACTCCCCCTCCCCACCCAAATAAGTCAGCACGAAACGGGAGTTGGGTAGCAAATCATGTATTTGCTACAGTGAGTGGGTTTAGTCTGTGGCTTGTTGAGGCTTTATAAAGCGGCTGCTTACAGACTGTGTGTGATTGAAACAGGAAGCATCTCTTTATTTTGCCTTACTGGTGATCACTAACCAGCTGAACTATGAAACGATCATTTCAGTTTATCTGAATATTTAATTTATAATCCCCCTTCTTTCAGGAGAACTGTGTTTATGAAACTGTAGTTTTGCCCCTGGATGAGACTGCCTTTGAGAAGACTCTAACACCAATTATACAGGAGTACTTTGAGCACGGAGATACAAATGAAGTTGCGGTAGGTTTTAAGTTGCAGGGAGAAAAACCACTGTTAGAGCCAAAACCTGTGTAGAACAATTTGGGATTACTCTGGACAAGTTTGCTTTTTCTTTTGTAACAACAACAAATTTCTCAGCCAAGAAGGGAATGTGGTAGGCATGGTGGTTTATGCCTAAAATCCCACTACTGGAGAGGTAAAAGTCAGTAGCACAGGGCACAGGGGTTTGAAGCCAGTCTGGGCTACGTAGGACTTCAAAAGAAAAAAGAAAAAGGGATACAATTTTTTTCCTTAAACATTTTTTCTTACATATTTCTGGGCTCTGATGTCACTTCTATGCCATTTCTTTTTGGGGAAAATGACACAACCACTATTTCTATACATTTAAAGTATCTGGCTTTATAATCTAAATAATTTCGTGGAATTTATAGACCTTGTGTAACCTCTTCAGGGGCCTCAGAATTGTCTGGTAGTTTTGGATTAGATTAAAATGTATCTGTACTCTCTCCAAAAAACAACATTTATACCAAGATTTGGAAAAGAATGTATATGGGCACCAAGAGAATCAACCAAGTTTTGAGTCATAATTTGTGTGGGGATAATTAATGTGTTTGTAGTAAATTGTTCATAGAGTAAATCTTGAAGGGTAAAATAAAGTGACTGGTTTCATTAGAATTACAGGCCTGAACTGTAACAGTTACTAATTGGACTTTTGATTTTGTTTGTTATATAGGTTTGATATCTTTGGATTTATAGAATTACAGTTTATTTGTTTATTGCATACTGCTGTGCAACAGACTTTTTCTGGGGAGACAAACACACACATATATCTACACTCCAGATAGGGAATCCATGACATTCCAAAATACAGGTACCACCAAAGTCCAGTTTGTTGAACCAGTGAGTTTTATTGGGATTATTTACAGGAATATGGATGAGGAGTTACTTAAGTGAGCAGAGATGACTCAAAGATATTCACATCACCCCAACGTGAGTGATAGCTCACAAAACTGGGAACCTGGAGCACACTGCACAGACTGTAGGAGCTCAACAGGTTGGAGAGTGGGTCTAATCCTTATGTAGGGAGGTTGTCTGCTTCTTCTAGGCTGCTTGTCTGGTCACAAAATTTTTGGCAGCAGTTCCCTGTGAGTCCTTGTAGCTTGGTTTTGCTTACTCTGGCAGGGAGACACGTAATGAATCTGGTCAGTTTCAGGAACTTTCTCCAGCTGTTTACCTTCTTGCCTAAAGAGCTTCATTACAGGATGGAATATTTCAGTCTTAGAGGAAACTGTTACACAAGGCTCCATCCCTTACTCCCGTACTTAGAGTTTTTCTGCCTTTTTGTAGTGATCTCTTGGAGGGGTTGACCAGAGATGTCCATCTATGGCTAAGAAGTATGCCACCATAACATGCCACATTAAGTCAGTTGTTCTCAAGAGCTTTGCCAGCACTTATGAGTTGAGCCTGATAACAGCAGTCAATAGGTGTAAACACAAGTTTAGAAGGCAATTTGAAAGGCGCATTATATCTACTTAGAAAAATCATATAGGTTGCTTCCTCACTGAGATCCGTGACCTCGTCAGCCACTGGTTTTTGTCCTAGTTTATAGTACCAGAGGTGAATTCCTGTTTGTGGTGAAGGTCTTGATTCTAGTTGGAAAACTGTTGGTCTGGCTCATGACAGCTGAGCCACTATTGCACAAGCTGGCACATCCTGCCTAGCGTGTTGGTATCGCAGCACACAGGGTCCATAGCCAAGCAGGAGTGCTGGTGTTGGCTGTTCTCCACCAGTAGCCTGCATGCCCCTCCAGCACTATGAGGCCAGCTAGCAGAGCTGGGTTTTCCATTTCAGTTCCAGCTTAGTTTCTCCAAATGCTACATCAGAACATGCACATGCAGTGTCTTTAGCAACAGGGTCATACCATCTAGTGCTGGAATACAACCAACAGCAGTAGTAATAGCTTTTTTGATTTGTGGGGCCTTATAGGCTTCCCTAGCCCACTCCTGGCACTAGGGGTTTGTACTCAGTAATCTTATAGCTTCTGGGAGTATCTTTTCTACCCATGTAGGGAACCATTTGGATTTAAACTCTTAGCTGATGGTTCAGTTATGAAGGGATGCTCAGTCCTTCAGATGACATGGTCCTAGGGCAGCCTGTATGACATTTGTGCTGGTGCTTGTATATGCCATACCTCATATATGCCACCTTTATAGAGTCGGATTCTGTGCTATACCAGAAAGCAGTTTGGCTAGGTGGCCTTCAGTCTATCCATTTATTGAGCAAGCTGTTCTTCAGTCACTAGGGTAGTTAGAGGTTCCACCTGTTGCAGTACTTTAAATTCAAGTAAACAGTTGCTTTTCTTTTGCTTTCTGCTCTTTTATAGAAAAGAGCAAAACCCTATTGGGCCTTTGGTTAGGTCGCTTTTGCCATAGCGCCCAGGTATAGCCTTAACAACTTCTAGTAACTTCTAACAGGAAGAGACGTTGGGTTAACGGGGTATACAATTGTTTACCTGTCCTACAGTGATCTTAGCCTGGTCAAAAGTGACTTTAGCCTTTCTGTGCCAATCTATGTAACCCTTTCATTATCAATTTATACCAAGGATGGGCAGCTTGGGCAGATGGAATATGAAAATCTGCTACTCTTCCCCCCAAATGCCTCTATAGCACCTTTACATTTACAGGCATAGTCTGTTGTAGGATTTTGACAGGAATGTTGTCAGGTATCATATGTGTCTTACCATACTAGACCATAGTACTGCCAAGAATTTTACACCTGTGCCTGGTGTTGGCCCTTGTATTTGTGGCTTGATCTCCCATCTTCATCGAAGGGACCAGTATTGTTTCAGGATCCCCAAGACCAAGTTCTGTAGTGATACAGGTCAGAAAGTAAGAGATGAAGACAGGAGAGAGAGGGAGAGGGAGAAGGGAACAAGAGGGAGGGGAAAGTGTTTGTCTGGGGGTAGGGAGTGAGACGATGACCACAAAAGACAGGCGCTGGACAGTGGAGACAGATGTGGCCAATAGCAGACGGCAGTTTACAAAGGAAAAGGGAAACTCCGTGTTAGGGTGAGCTGTTTAATTTTAATTGGGCATGTTAATTAGGTGAGCCAAAGGGCGATTTTGCTGAACCTCAATACTTTGATAGCTGGACCTTGGTTGTCAGCCTTAGGAGGAGGAAGTGTCCAAAGGCAACTAGACCTTGGTGGTTAGCCTTTGGAATGTAATCTAATGCTTTTTAGTGAGGCAGAGAGAATGGGGGAGAAGGGAAAGGCCTGCCAGAGCCATGTTTGTCATGCTCGGACTGTCTAGAGTCCCTTCACTCATTCCTTTAGATGCACCTACAGAGTCTTTAGGTAGGTACACTTCTAGATGTTCAAAAACACTCAGAAGTTAGTGTTATATTATCTATTTTTTTTTTTTTTTTTTTTGGCTTTTCGAGACAGGGTTTCTCTGTGTAGCCCTGGCTGTCCTGGAACTCACTCTGTAGACCAGGCTGGCCTTGAATTCAGAAATCCGCCTGCCCCTGCCTCCCAAGTGCTGGGATTAAAGGCGTGCGCCACCACCGCCCGGCTTCGTTATGTCATCTATATAACACATTTTTTTCCTAGAGGATGGGCGGGACAAGGCAGCATCCTAATGTACCAAGCCAAGGCGGGGGGGGGGGGGGGGGGGGGGGGACGTGAGGGGAGGTTTACAAAGATAGCCTTGGGGAAGCACTCTGAAAGTCTATATAATCTGTTTTGAGCAAATGTCAGGGAGTGCAGAGTTCACAACGAAGAAGATGCTCTACAGTAACGTGAACAAGGTCTAGTAGGAAAGGCTCCATCCATCCCTTTGTATCAGTTGCTTCCTCCACAGATGGAGGTTGGGTACCAAGTGTGCATGGGAGGCGCTAAGCTCGTTAGCTCTCTGTAATCCTCATCATGGGAACACGAGCCATCGTGTTTCCACTCCTGGAGCTCTTGCACAAAGTCTCTCCCCATTTCTCCAAACCTGATAAACTCAGCAGTCTGATTCAGTCTGCTCAAACCTGCTCACGGCTAAAGGTGAATGAGGCTCTGCCCTCTCTGCTGCACCTGATGGCTCCGCTCCGCAGGTCAGAGTGGCCCTTGGTCGACATGCTGGCTGCAGCCTCTCCATTCACTACACTGGGCTGTTAGGGGAATCCTGTCTGGGCAAACCATCTCCATCATTAGCAGAGCCTTTTGCTGGAGGGAAATACAGCCTTCTTACTCTTGGGGATAATTCCTACCCCTGGGCAGGCTTGATCATCTATCTTCACCTGCACTGTTCTCTCCTGGGTGTCTTCTGTGCAGCTCTCCTCAGGCTTTAGAGCCTTTCCGAAGCCCCTAAGCACACAGTTGCCTTTCTTTCTGTCAGTTTTTCCAGTGAGACCCAAATCCCACCACATCTGTCTCTATGTAACCCAGACAGATCTCTTTCTCTGCTTTGTCTGTTTCTTAGCTCCTCTAGGGTGCTCTCTCACAGTACAGCCTCTTTACATCTTGCTCTAAGTCACTGAGATCTGTCAAAGCCCCTCCTTCTTTATAAAGATCTTGCCCCACCGAGGGCTCAGCAAAGTCACTAAAGCTCCACACCAGCCATGAGGTCCCTGCTGGATCAACCTTTCCTTTGACTCCTCTGTGAACACAGTTCTCTGTGACCCAGTGAACCGGGTTCAAACACAGCTCCTCTTCTCCTAGTTCCCTCAGTAGCACCTGTCCCTCCTCTTTGGTCCTCCAGTCCCTGATGTTTATGGGGACTTCAGACAGAGATCATTAAGTGTTCCTCATGGATTTCATAAGTCAGTCCACCAGAGACCGATTTCCATCACACTGTCTCAGGCCATGCAGCCTTTGCCTTAAGGAGGGATGGGAAGTTACATTACTCAGTTTTCCTGCCTCCACAGCAGCCAGATGGATCCCGTCCACCCTCGTCCACCCTCCCCCACCCCCTCCGCCCCACTGTGTCCCACAGCCTCTCAAGCCAGGCGGAAACGGGCTCTTTTGTTACTTGTTTGAACTTACCTGTTTTCAGTAGTTCAAGTGCTGAGTGTTTCTTGATCACCCTAGTTTCTTGCATGGGTCCATATTCTGGATCATAGATTTTTCCTTTTATTCCATTAAAGGTTGGATCTCTAAAGTATCTTTTTTTTTTTTTTTTTTTTTTGGTTTTTCGAGACAGGTTTCTCTGTATAGCCCTGGCTGTCCTGGAACTCACTCTGTAGACCAGGCTGGCCTCCAACTCAGAAGTCTGCCTGCCTCTGCCTCCCAAGTGCTGGAATTAAAGGCGTGCGCCACCACCGCCCGGCCTACAGTATCTTCTTAATGCGTTTACCATGATCTTCCCACTCTGACTCTTTCTGTGGATCCCAGGCAGGGCTCGAGCGTGGATCTAACTTGCACTCTCTTTTCCTTCTGGCCCCCAACCCTTAAAGAGTGGCAAGCCAGCACCCCATCTCATCCTCTTAGAGACCTAATCTGCTAGATTAGTGGCTGACACAGAGGATGCTGCCACGTCTCTGTCTTGTTGCAGTTGCTTATTTTTAGACAAACAGGTTCCTGCTTGGTAGCCATCTCAGCCTCGGTGCATTTCTAATTCCATGTAAGAATGGCCAGGTCACCTCTGCTGCTGCTTGTCTACACTCCCCACCCTTGTGCTCTAATCTTAAAGACTTCAACTTTTCCTCCAAATCAGTGGTTCTCAGGATTCCTAGTGCTGTGACCCTTTAGTGAAGTTTTTCATGTTGTGGTGATGCCCCAACTATAAAATTATTTCATTGCTACTTGTAATCTTGCTACTGTTATGAATCATAATGTAAGTATATGGTGTGTGGGGTATATGACATGACCCCAAATGGGTCATGACCCACAGGTTGACAACCAGTGCTAAACTTTTAACTGTTTTCAGAGCATCTCCATATTCACACAGTGGACCTCATTTATCAAGCAGGCATGCCACCCATACCATATAGACAAAGATTGCCATCCGGGATTTTCCCCACAGATACTACTAATTCTGATGGCTCAGTCTTAGTTGCATGTCTCATAACAAGAACCATGCAACTTCTAGCACACAACCATAGCACAAAAGCACACTAACACTTTTCATAAAGGAAAGGACATCGTACGAGAGATCACTGACCAGGATATCACTTACAGGGTTGTGAAAGTAGGCATCTCATAGTTGTATATCATGGTTTAAAAATTCCAGGAAAACTTTAAAAGTAGGCAATGTTAAGTAACCAAGTTACAGTTAGAACTCTGTCTCTAAGGTTATACTACTGCAAGTATTGGATTATTTTGAGCATTAAATGGAATGATATAATGTCTGATAACCTTATTGTGTGGTTAGTAAATATTTGGTACTATTAGTAGGAAAATTTTTTATTCCATCATTTAAAACATTAGTCCAACTTAAACACTAAAGATACCGCTTTATATTCACGTGAAAGAATAGAGCAAACATTTATTTTAAGAGGAGGCGAGGTCTTACTATGTAGCTCTGGCCGGTTTGGAACGCTATGTAAGTAAGATCAGGTTGATCTTGAACTCTGAGGTCTGCTTACCTCTTCCTCCCTAGTGCTGCGATTTAAGGAATGTGCTACCAAACCCAGTCTTCATGAGAAAACATTTAAGTAGACTATATAAACAGTCTATAATGTAAAACACATTTCTCCACAGATGTTCATCAATTATTTGTAGAAATAATTGTAGTAGATTGTAAAGTAGGGCATTTGTTAGTTGTAGTTGAATGGGCTGTTTAGTAGAGGATCAGTTAGTTATGTAGTTGAATGGGCTGTTTAGTAGAGGATCAGTTAGTTGTGTAGTTGAATGGGCTGTTTAGTATGGGGAAATCGTTTAAGTTGTGTAGTTGAATGGGCTGTTTAGTAGAGGATCAGTTAGTTATGTACTTGAATGAGCTGTTCAGTAGAGGATCAGTTAGTTGTGAACTTGAATGAGCTGTTCAGTAGAGGATTTGTTAGTTGTAGTCGAATGGGTTGCTCACACTGTTTTTCATATCCTCAGTGTACTGATATTCAGGCAGGTAAAGCTTATATCACTGTTGTAACCCTAAATATGACTACTGATATTTCTAAACTTAAAGGAAGGTAGATGTAAAGATAGAGAAGCATGCCTGTAAAAATAAGATTTTACTGAGCTAGAGACAATAGTCATTTTCCTTCTTTGACACAGGAGATGTTAAGAGATTTAAACCTTGGGGAGATGAAGAGTGGTGTGCCTGTGTTGGCTGTGTCCTTAGCCTTGGAGGGGAAGGCCAGCCACCGAGAGATGACATCCAAGCTGCTTTCTGACCTTTGCGGGACAGTGATGAGCACAAATGATGTGGAAAAATCATTCGACAAGTTGCTGAAGGATCTCCCCGAGCTAGCCTTAGACACTCCTAGAGCACCACAGGTTTGTAGTCATTTTCTTTTCGCTCCTTTGTCTCCTGTATGCACATGCTCCTAGCAGATTAAACAGTTGCAAGGGAATGGCCCACATTTCTTACCATACAAAGATAGCTCTGCACATATTTAGGTCTTTCCCCCAGCTTTGTTTTTATTTTCTGTACTTTGTATTAAATCAAGGGCTACCCACATGGTGGCAGGTGCTCTACCAATGAGCTATATAACCTACCTAGGTCTTGATGGAACTAAACAAAACCTCTTTTCTCTCCAGCTCTATATAGTTTTTAAGTCATATGTAATACATGTATTTTTGCTCATAGATTTTTTTTTTATTATATGTACATTGTTTTAATAGCTAAGAATTAAGAATATTATGTTGCTATAACGGATATTGATTTACTTGAGTGGGATTTATTAAAACAGTTATAACTGTTAACTTTTGTAACTTTGAAAACATGCAGTTGCTATTAACATTTGCATAAAAATTTAATTCATAGAGAGTTTCTAAAAGTTGTTTCTGTAACAGGAAGTTTCTATGAGTCAAAACTGCACTTATTTCCCTTCCCGTCTTTATATATACACACTTAAAAAATGGTCATCTGAGTTCATATTAATTATAGAATTTTTGATGAACAAAATCCAAAATGAAGAAAGGCCAGGAAACACCCCCTCCCCCAAACCTGTTAACATTTTGATAACTATTTTTTTATTTCTAGGGTTTTTTTTATTGTCATTTTACTGTCATTTAATTAGAAAGTAGAATTATACTACATACACTGTTTTGTAGAGTTGAATTTTCTTACAGAATGTGACTAATGTTTCCAGTGGCCCCATAATGTACCTTGCTTTGCATATACTACTTATGCATACTTTTACTGTTAGACACCGAAGTTGTTTTCAGATTTTCTAATAAAGTTTGCTATGATTAGACTTTGAAATGAAAATTTATTTGTGCTTAACTTTTTTCCACAACATATATTCTGTAGTTAGTTGAGAAAACTTTTTGGGTATTGAAGAGGAGAGGTTTCTCCTTAACTTTCAGGTCATTTTGTCAGATATTATTGAGTATGTGTTTAGAATGAGGCGGTGTGCAGAGTACTGGGGATTATGTAGTGAGCAAAGCAGAGGTGCCTTCCCTCCTGATGGTATGGACTTGACGGCCAAACTAATGGTAAAGGAGTGTGCACCATGCACGGCACACAGGTGCCTCTGCACAGCTCAACACTTGAAGGTCAGTGTAAAGGAGTGTACACCATGCTTAACATACAGGTATGTTTGCATATTTCAACATGTATTTTAGGTATTGAGTGTATGTATAGTTAGACAGTTTTTATCATTTATGCTTTTCAAAATTGTGGCCAGACTTATTTTAGTTTTTGTATGTTCTCTTTTTTTCTTCTCATAGTTGGTGGGCCAGTTTATTGCTAGAGCTGTTGGAGATGGAATCTTATGTAATACCTATATTGATAGTTACAAAGGAACTGTAGATTGTGTACAGGCTAGGTAAGTAAATTAAGTTTTGCTACTTAGAATTTCAAAATGAGAAATTCTACAACATCCTGTAAAATGACATGTGCACGAATAAGACATTATGAGTGTGTATTTGTCTTTATGTATTCTTCATTGTTAAAAGATATTGCCGTTGGTATAACAGGAAGAGGGCAGTAATAAAAATGCAGAAGTTCTGAATTAAGTCATGAGGTTCCCGCTTTTAAGTCTCCCTTCTCTGGGCCTCAGTTTCCCTACTTGTAAAATGAAAGCATTGAATGGGTAGTGTTCATGGTATCGTCTGGTTTGGACAGACAGTTCTTTGGTTTAATGAATTAGAAGCCAAATGTGTTGCTTTTCTAAACTTCCTGGAGACTGATTTTAGATAGCCAGACCTCAGACTTTTGATATTAATTTCGAAGGACTACTTTAGGTCATAGTAGAAAGATCTCTCTGGGTAGGAAGATGTGAATCCTTATAAAAGTTGTATGTGAATTTATAATCTTTCCTGGTTACGTAACCATTATTTTACAATGTATTTTGATGAGAAGTGGTGTGGTTGTTAAAAAAATATGAGAATGTTAAATATTTTAAAAAATACCTAATTTTTATTTGAAAAGTTATTTTCAAAATCTACATATTTTTGTTACATTAAAGTTGTCAATACATGTACAGTTTTGTAAACTTTATTGGCAATGTGGTAACCATCAGGCATGTCTGTACTATAATGGAATTTCTCTTCCTTTTCTCACTGTCTTTCAATATATAAACAATTTTGTAAACTTTATTGATAATGTGTAACCATCAGTCATGTCTCTATATAATGGAATTTCTCTTCCTTTTCTCACTGTCTTTCTGACAGAGCTGCTCTGGACAAGGCTACTGTGCTCCTGAGCATGTCTAAAGGGGGAAAGCGCAAAGATAGCGTGTGGGGGTCCGGAGGCGGGCAGCAGCCTGTCAATCACCTTGTTAAAGAGGTACTTACTGAGAGAAAACAACTGAGCAACTGCTAGATGATATTTTGTGGGCAGGAATTCAATGTGGTCTTATATTTGCAAGTAAAAATCTGAATAACCTATGAATTAGAAAAATTAGGTAATTGTTGCTGTTTTGATATGTTTTTGTGATTTAATGGCATGGCTATTAGATCTTTTATGAATATAAATGAAGTCTGTCTTGAAACTCTAAGGAATGAGTGATTATAAGAAGTCTGTCTGAATTCTAATGCCTGAAATCTTTTTTATAGTAGTAGTTTAGTCTTTTTTTGTTTTGTTTTGTTTTTCGAGACAGGGTTTCTCTGTGTAGCCCAGGCTGTCCTGGCACTCACTCTGTAGACCAGGCTGGCCTCGAACTCAGTAATCTGCCTGCCTCCGACTCCCAAGTGCTGGGATTAAAGGTGTGCGCCACCACTGCCCGGCTTAGTATTTACTCTTAAAATGTTGCTGAGGGGAGATCCTTTATAATTATTCAGTACATATTATTTATATGAGCAATTTGAGAAATCTGAAATTACAACTTAGGAATTATGATCTACATTAGAGTAGATCAGAGTGGTAGAGGTTCATAAGGATGCTTACTCTGTTTCCTAAAACAAAGTAAAGTTATTTCAGTAAAGAGCAAGATTTGCTTCCTGTGGATTTTCTCTCGTTCTGTAACAAGTGGAAACCTGTAATTTCTGACTGCAGGTCCTGAGACCTGCAGACAGAAGCTTTGGAGCTTAAGTGCTTGTTTTAGTGCAGTCCTTCTTATTTTGACTTTTTTTGTGTTGTGTACTATTTTATGTGTGTGTGTGTGCGTGTGTGCATGTGTGTTTGCTTGTCTATGTATATGTGTTTGTGTGCGCGGATGCGTGTGTGTGCTTGTCTAGGGTCAACCTCAAGTCTTATTCCTTAGGCAATGTCACTTTGTTTTTTGAGACAAAGTCTGTCAAATGATACCTAACCTATGAGCTAGGCTGGCTGGACAGTGAACCTCTAATTCTGAGATTATAATCATCCCACACCCAGAGTTTTACATGGGTTATGAAGATCAAACTAAGGTCATTAAGACTGCATAGCAAGCACTTAATTGACTGAACTGTTTCCTCAGTCTCATATATATAACAGTGTTAAGCAGTTCAGATGGGTAGTTAGAGAATTTATCATTTTTGCTTTTACCTATGTTAGAATAGATATGTCAGGACATGAATGCAGTATCTTTTAAAAATTTGAAGAATTATAAGAAAAAAATACATGTTTGTTAATATGCCAGGGATATTAGGCAAGGAAGTGTAGTAAAGGGCATCCTGATGGGGAAGGATGATGAGGAACTAGCTCTGTTCCAGACGACGTGATGTGTAGATTAGAGGATCCAGGTGATCCCACAGAAGAACTCCAAAAACCCAAGCTACGTTAACCAGTAGTTTAGCAAATTTTCATGAAACAAGATCAATACATGAAATTCAGTTCTCCATACATTAGGACTGAATGAATAGTCAGAAATGAAAATCATAAGAGCATAAAAATAGAATATGATGAAAATAAAGGAAAATTCAACTCATGTACTAAAAATAGGATGCCACATTTATAGAGTATTAGATAATACTATTAATATGGTAATACTCTCCGAAGGTGATATTTTGAGGAATTAAACTCTTAAGAGTATGTGAATCATCTCTCAATAAAAAGAGACTGGAAATAAAACCAACAATATATGACATTGTTTTGCATACTCATTTAATAGAAGCAAAGGTCAAGTGAAAAGATGAGAAATGTTTATGAGGTTCTGTAATTTATCATTTGGAAAAATCCATTGAATCTGATGGGGAACATTTGTTTCACTTTTTAAAAATTAAGTATTTTTAAAGATTTATGTATGTGTATGAGTCCTGCCTGTCTGTGCAGCATGTATGTGTGTGTGTGTGTAGGCCAGAAGAGGGCTGTGGATCCCGTGGAACTAAAGTTAGGGGCAGTTGTAAGCTACTGTGTGGGTGCTGGGAATTGAACCCAGGTCCTCTACAAGAACTGCTCAGCCCCATATTTCACAACAGATAGAATTTAAATAACAAATACACTGTCGTTTTAGTAAGAATACTTCAAATATTAAATATGTGTTATAGTAAAAATACATACATTTACATTAACTGTCTTCGTGTATGTTTAGTGATTGTGTATGTATGCATGAGGTGTGTGTTTTTGTGCACATGCATGAACGTTAGGTGTCTCCTCACTACCCTCCACCATATTATGTTAACATAGGTCTCTCTGAACCAGAGCTAGCTATTTTGTTTTAACTTAGTGGCTAGTGAGCTTTTGGGATCTACTAGTCTCTGGCCAGCAGTGCTGGAATTATTTATGCACAGCTATGCCTGGCTTGTTTTCTGATCTGAGTGGTGGGCTTTGAACTTCGGTCTTCATGCTTACAGTGTAAGTACTCTCACCACTGAGCAATTTCCTCAGCCTCAAATAATAATGTTTTAAAACAACAACAACAACAAACCAAAAGAAAACAAATTTCTAATTAGGATAGAGTTTAGTGGTAAATTTTACTTTACCTTTTGTGAAAATATTATAGAAGTTGAAGTAGAGGATATTTAGATAAATAATTTTATTCATCCAGCCAAAATTCACTTAGTGCCACTAGATACAAATGTCTTTTTCTCAGAAAATTTGTAAGATTATTTTTAGCTGAAGCTCTTTTGCTGAAAAAAACATTCACCAGTTCTTTTTTCTAGAGCCATAAATGATACCATACAAGCTTTAATTAGAAATCAAGAACTGTCTCTCTTGTTCAAATACTGAATGTTTTTATTTTTTCAGATTGTTGTTTTGTTTGGGTGGTGTTTTGCTTACATCTAAGTTTGTGTGCCAGGTGTGTGCAGTGCTCCAGAGGCCAGAAGAGGGCATCAGATCTTAATAGCTAGTAGTAAACCACCATGTGGGTGCTGGGTATTGAGCTTTGGTGCTTCAGAAGAGCAACCAGTGTGTTTTTAAGCACTGAACTGTCTCTCCATCCCCACTGAACATTTTTAGATACTGAGTTTTAAATCCTCAATTATAGAGAAAAGAGAACTGTAGAAGTCTTGCCCTTGTAGTAATGCCTCATTATCTCTTACTTCTAGGATTCCATTGCATTAAGATCATCCTGATGTTTTGTGGCATTCTAAAAGTGAGGAGATTTAAGTTAGTGCCCTCTAGTGGCATTAAAAAATTCTCTACTCTTCTTAAAGATTTATTTTAATTATATGTATGTGTGTAGGTATGTGCGTATGAGTTAAAGTGCCCATGGAGGACAGAACTGCAGGATCCCACGAGCTGGAGTTACAGGTAGTTGTGAGCCATGCAAATGGGTGCTGGGAACTGAGTGCATGCTCTTAACTGCTGAGCCAACTCTTCGGCCCCTACATGCCTTGTTTAATAGAATACACTGAGCCTTATAGTCACAAGCAAGGTCATTCATATTATAAAACCTACTTGGAGATACTAGAGATTCCTTAGAAAACCACGTGCTGCGTTGACTTGATAACCAAACCATTTTGAAGCCAGGAGTTTACTTTTAATAATGAGAAAGTTCCTTTTATGACACCACTCTGCCAAATCCCTATGTTCAGTATTGGTGCAAATGTTAACACATCTTTTAAAAATTAGGAATTCTAACATTGCAACTTTTAAATCTACTAGATTGATATGCTGCTGAAAGAGTATTTACTCTCTGGAGATATATCTGAAGCTGAACACTGCCTTAAGGAACTGGAAGTACCTCATTTCCACCACGAGCTTGTCTATGAGGTAAGGTTACGTTCTCACACCACAGAGGAGTTTCAAGTGTTCCTTTTACAACACAGAAGCCAATGTTTCTTTAATAATATAAAGTTTTTTTTCCCTTAAAAATATTAAAGTCATAAGTTTATATAATCGCTACATGTTAGAGGAGGATTGGATGCATTTTTAGGACCAGTTTCTCCTAAGTTGATTACCAAAAATTCATTTACTCTTTTCTCTTCAAATTTTAGGCCATTGTAATGGTTTTAGAGTCAACTGGAGAAAGTGCATTCAAGATGATCTTAGATTTATTAAAATCCTTGTGGAAGTCTTCTACTATTACCATAGACCAAATGAAAAGAGTATGTATGACATTATTTTAAATAAGTTTTTAAAAGATGTATGCCACAACTATATGATTAAGAGTTATGACTTGTTAATGAAACTTTCCTTTTATGGAATGTGTAATGTATAGTATTATGCCTACAGATTTTATTTTAGCCCTATATTTTTGGAAAATAACAGAATTTTTTTTCCTTTTACAGAATGATTGTTCAATTTATGTGATGCAATTTTTTATGTAGAGGAAACATTTAAAATGAATTTCTTTTTCTACTTAAAATTGCGGTTTTTGAAATGCTGGTGAAATTATCTTATATTTCTATACAAGATGGTTAAGTGTAGATGGGGAAGTCAATAGTCAGGTAGTGTGACTTTTGCCTGGAGCTCTTTTAGAGAATTTTTAAAGAAAGCAAGTATAGGTTATTTTCAAGGTTCAAATATGACTTGTTTTGCCAGATTGCACTGTGACAGTTTATGGTATAGTGCTGGGTTGTTTCATGGCATACACTGTTATATAGGCTAACAATTGGATATGTAATTTTGTTCTAGGGTTATGAGAGAATTTATAATGAAATTCCAGATATTAATCTGGATGTCCCACACTCATACTCTGTGCTTGAGAGATTTGTGGAGGAATGTTTTCAGGCTGGAATCATTTCCAAACAACTCCGAGATCTTTGTCCGTCAAGGTACTTTATTTAAATATTACTTTCTCATTGAAAAATATTGAGGGAGATCCTCAGGGAGCTAAGATAGCCTTTTGTCATTCTGGTTCTCAGAAAAATAGTGTCTTTATTGATGCCACTAGAGATGAAGAACCATCTGCTTAGTGTTTATGGAGAAACAGGTGTGACTCTTGTCCTCTTGCAGCTGTGGACAGGACTGCCATTCGTAGGGAACTAAGTTCATAGTGTACATGTTTACTAGGATGTACTAAATGTTATTTCAGAGTCCATATTATCACCAATAACAGAGAAAATTGAGGATTTTATAGTGAACCTTTAAGGTCTCACAACGTTGTATAGGCAAAATTTGAATTCATACTTCTTTAGACTTCAAGGTCTAAACTCTGCTGTACTCGGTCGTGGCTTCAAACTATAGGTAGGAGTGATTTTTTTTGGAGGGAATTAGATTTGTATTTCTAGGATGTAATGTAAGAGTTGATAAGGGCTTTTCCCTTAAAATAAATAAGCTTGTAATGTAATAAGTTAAATATTTAGTTGGGGCCAAACTTACATTTTATATACATTTTTAAGTCTGAAAAATGTAAGCTTTGAGTATTTTTGTTTTGCAAAGATTCTCAGAAAAACTATTTCTAGATAGGCTTCCATGTTCTAAAACTTTAGATGCTAAGAGAAGATGGTGGAAAATATATAGAAATGTCTGGAATGGAGTTGTTGTCTAGCTGTTGTGTCAGCATCAGTGAAGCCTCCACCCTGGCAGGGTCTTTTGTTCTTCATTGCTTCAGCCTGCTCCTATGTAGTCCCCAGCCTTTCTGTTCCAGAACACAGTAGGTTTCTCTCAGTACCTTGTGGTTGCTTTTTAAGATTTTTTTTTTTTTTTAAAGCCTATGTTTGAAAGTCTGTATCTTTATTGGGCTTTATTCTGAAGAATCATTTGAAGAGTTCTTACAGTTGTATAATACCAAAAACTTTGACTTTTAGCCTCTTACATTTTTGCTTTTCTGTGCTAAGTGTACAATTGTGTATGATCTAGCATGCTTGTGCATGTTGGTAGTGGGGAGAGAACAAGGGATAATCCTGGAACAGGTCTCTCTGCCTACTGATGTAGGCTGCTGGACAGTTAGAGAGAAAGGTTTCTTGAGTTTTCAAATGACAGTCAAGAATCCCTAAATGGGGCATATAAGCTATAAGAAAGTAGATTCTTATTTGGTTGATTACACTCAAGATTTGGACTTTTCTAAGGCCAAGACATTTTTATTAATCATGTATGCGGCCATATTATTTAACACTAACTTGTTATATGTAGATTTGTGTGCTTATGTCATGGTGTGTATGTGGAAGTCAGAGCACACCTTGTGACAATTCATTCTCTAGTTTGACCATGTTGGTCCCAGGATTGATCACCTGGCTTGTTGGCAAGAGCGTTTGCCTGCGCTCGATAAGTTGTACAGTTCCATCTTTCCTAATTCTCATTGCAGTTTAGAGTTTGTTTGGCTCACTTGCTTTCAGATAAGGTAGAAATAAATGTTAAAGTCTAAGTAAAATGTCTTCATTTTCTATTTTAACTTTTATTAGTAACTCCAAGAAGAAGAAAATTCATTAGTAATTATGCATTTATCTAAGCTATTCATACATGCTTATTATTAGATGTTTTATAAAACATCTAATGTGTCTAGTATATAAAAAAAAACATTTTCAAATAATTCAGATATACTAGCCTTAAAGAGAAAAACCCTTTAAAAAGTCAAGGCTTTATAGTGTTTTTCAGTGAGTGAGATTTTTCAGTGCTTTTCTTCTTGTTCTTTTCATTACAGGGGAAGAAAGCGTTTTGTAAGTGAAGGAGATGGAGGCCGTCTTAAACCTGAGAGCTACTGAGCACAGCAACTCTTACAGTCAGTCTTAGGTGTTATCAAGAACAGAGTTCAATTGTAAGAGTTGTCAGCACAGGTTTTCTTTTTTTCTTTTCTTTCTTCCTTTTTTTTGTTCTTTCTTTTTCTTCTTTTTTTTTTTTTTTAAAGAATTTGTTTTGGGTACAAGGCATTTCTAAAATTTTATAAACTTACATTTAATGGGAATTTTTGAAGGAGATATTTTCTTTTTTTTTCTTTGAGGGGAAATTAAAGGAGGGACAGAAGAGTAACCACCTAAGTGTGGGATGTTCTGATAAGCTACTTTTCTCAGTGCCATGTTTATGACCTAATCATTCCAAGTTTTGCACTCATGTATGACTGCCACTCCTTTCTTTCAAGGACAGTGTTTTTGTAGTAAAATCACTGGTTATACAAAGCTTTAGTTAGGGGTGAAGTGAAGTTACTAAACCCGTGTTGGCTGCTGCTGTGGAAATGCTGTGCTTTGAGAGTAAAAACACACTGCGTGTATACACACACACACAGACACACAGATACACATACACACATGCACACAGACACACACACAGTCACACAGATTTTTGTTTTAAAGAATTAAAAAAAAAAACGAGTTAGTCATGAGACTTTTTCATCTTTCCAGGGAACATATTGATTGGTCTTAAATATTAGACAGTTAAGTAAATGGTGGCTGGAACATCTATTTTTCTACAAAACTGGAAAAACGAACCCGGTTCTACAAGAATGTACAACAAAATAAAACATGTGAAACACTGTTGATTCTTCAGTGGGAGTACATTTATTTTGTCTTTTAAAAGTTCTTTTAGGTTTCCTGTGTAAACCTTACTAGGCCTTGTGTTCAATCCCAACAGTTACCTCTCACTATAGCTCTGGCTGGCCTGATAACTCTTTAGGTAGTGTAGGCTGTCCTCAAACTCATGGAGTCTTTGTTTCGGTGTCTTGAGTGCTGAGAATAAAGGTCTAGGGGATCAGATGTCTTCTTGTGCTTCCATGGGCACCTGCACACAGGTGGCATACACACAGACATGTAAATCAAAATTTTTAAATAGTTAAAGGCCTTTTAAGGTTATACTAGGGAAATACACATACACTTTAATCTTGTTTATTAGTATAAGTAGAGTTTAATGAGTGAAATTTGTCTAATACATAAACAGATCTTGCCTTTATATTCTGTTAACATGTTTAAAAAATTATCTAAGTACTTAAAGCTTTACATTTATCTAAATAACCAATATATAACTATCAATAAGTTACCTTACAGGGATCACATTACTAGCCTCTTTTATAAAGCCTCATTAAGGTTTCAAGATCTGCGGTAACTGAAGGTGTCTGGTGACTGCAGCAAAATCATGCCATTTATAACTTTCAAAACAATTCCTTGGTTACAGGGTTAGGTACCATTGTTTAGAAAGAAAACTCTCTGGTGTTCAAACTTCATGCCTCTTTTAGGCTCATATTACTTGAATTTTTTGCTATAATAAGCATTTTCAGGTGTTTTTATTTGGTACTTCAGTAGCAGTTATGTAATTCTCTATTCCTTAAAATAAGTGTAATTGAGAGCATAGTTCCATGAGTTTTTAGTTTATAGACCAGTTAGTTGTTACTGCTGTCATTAGTCAGGTTACATAGCAGTAAACATGACATGGTACACAACTGGTTTATTTTTGGGTAATGTACAAGCCCAACAATATATTCACATTAGAGTTTATTTTCAGATTCAGGTTTCTGATAAACAAAGAAATCCTTCAACCGTAAAGGATGCATTTAAGCTTTTACATTCATAACAATAGGTATGGTGAATAAGGTAAGAAAGTTATAATTTAAAAACTTTCAAAATTCCATAAAACTTGGTTCAAAGGTTTCCTTTTAACACAAACCAGTGTTTAAACACCCAAATTTTGTGTTTAAAAACTTTGACTGTCCAGTTTAAGTATTTCTAGCCTACAGATGCAGAATAGTTTCTAGTTACTGAACAGTTAGAGGTTAAAATGGGGTGTCCTCTAAAGTGGTAGTGGTTAGTGGGTTATTTGCTGGTTGCCTTTTTCTGCCATTTCATGTTGGCGGACTGTATCCTGTGCTGCTTGCTGCATTTTCTCCAGTTTTTCCAGAGTCAGAGATTTTAAGGGTAAAAGCTTGGGTTTACACAGCACCATCGTGGTTACATCTTCCACAGACAACTGCCCTATTAATAAGAAATAGGAAATTAATTAATTTGAGGAAGATACCCGGTGATTTAGATTTTCAACTAGAATGTTAAGTCTAAAATCTTACTGTCAGTGAAAAAGTGTCTGCTCCTGGACTGACAAAACAGTAGTCCACAAGCCACATTCTCTACACCCCAGGGCCAGGCAACAGGCGCTGGACTTGGATGCTAGACTCTTCTGTTACCATAGGATGTAGCTGTTTGGGCCAGATGTTTAATTGGAAGTATATATACAACATAAAAATACAGCAAGGTGCAATATTTAACATGAATGTTCAACTTAAGTTTGACTTAAGTTACTTTCCCCAACTTTTAATCTTCCTTTGAATTAATTCCACTTGACAATTTCACATTGTACCCTGCATTGAGTATAGGGTTTCTAAAAAGAAACAGCACTTAATTTTAGATAGCCCTTTATTGAGAAAAGTTCTGTCTTACAGCTTCCTCATGAATAGTGTGGGAAAGTACAGTAACTGAGGCAAACACCAGCATAGCACAGCTGCAGGTACTTAGCTAATAGCTATGTCATACTGTCTATCCCCTTGTAAATCTCCAGTAGCCTAGGACCCAAATACTTGTGAGATAGATATACCTTGTTTTGGAAGGACTTCTCGGAACATCGACTTCACTTCTGCCATCTGTAAACAGCTGGATACAGTGCTTTTGCTCCTTCAATGAGAATTGATTACCAACATTAAAATTCTCAAAGAATACTACTAGAGACCATAACTGAAACCACAATTCCTATAGAAAGTGAACTACATTATATGCATGAATTTCTCATTAGTTTTCTGTTATCCTCTTCCCTGAAAATCAGGGTAAGATGTTTTATGTGTATATAGATCTTGTCAATTTTTATTGAGTAGTGAGTAACTGGGATATCAAGCATTGTCACTTCCCATCCTAGGAAAAAATTTTCTTTTTGCCTTTGTTTTTAATTAGCTGAGAAAAGACATTTTATATATAAGTCATGTTGGTTCACTGATTGCTTTTCTTGAGGAGAAACACTACCAACATAATTACCATCTGAAAAGGGAGGTAGAAACAGAGGTAGCTGGCAAGCAATTCCTAACATTGTTTTTCAGGAATATATTTTGAAATGATTTATTTATCTTCTGGTCATCGGAGTTTTGTCTGCATATCATGTACTGTGTGAGGGTGTTGGGCCCTCTGGAGCTGGAGCTAGAGAGATGTGAGCTGCCTGCCATGTAGGTCCAGTCCCAACATTATTTTTCTTAAACAGCTTATTTCTACTTTTCAATTCCTTTGCTATATAGCAGGAAATACCATAATGCCCAATTCCTGGATGCACAGCTGTAATCTGTACGGAAACAGCACAGTGGGCCAAAAAGCTACAGAATATAGATATAAAAGTAGTAGTTCTACTGAGATCCTAGATGATAAAAGAACAGGCTATCCTCTCATATTAGTATTGTTAGGGCTATCTAAGCACATGCTATTTGCATAAAGTAACCCGTGCTCCACTTGTTCTATCCCAGATTGTTGCTATGCTATATGCTCTTAAGTATTGTGGATCAAGTTGTAGAATAATGTCTTCCTAAATACACTTTTCCAGACAATGCCACCCATTTAATGATGTTTGACCACACTGATGCAACCTTACTACCGTCTTTCTCAACGTTAACCACCAAGACTTATTATTTATAAAGTAGTGATGCTGGCTTGGTGCCTGCCTTTCCCACCACTGCAAATTAATTACAGCCAAGTGAAGCTGCTTCTGTTTTTTGTCATTCTTGTTCCACTACTTTGACATTCCTAATAAAAGGATAGTTTGTATCCTTCAAGTTGGTTATCTTCTCAAATTACTCTGGAATGTCTAAGTTCTCAAGAAACCTCTATCTGCTTTGGGGAGCTTATTTTCAGACTTTATTCCTGTTCTCTCTGCTCTGTAAGGGAGAGATGATGACATAAGGAATAGGCCAGGAAAGCATCTCCTCATAAATTGAGTATGAGGTAAGTCTACTATGCAATTTCTTTAGAACGCACAGCTCCTATGACATTTCTTCCTTGCTATTTACACCTGGTACCTAATAACTGCGGCCTTTTTTCTTCCAGGTTGGGTTGAGGCTGATAGCATTGCATAGCACCAATTAAACTAAATATAACCACCGAATATTTTCCATTAAAAATATTACAATGTAAATGCTGTGTCTGAGCTGGGCAATGGAAGGAAGTACACTTCTTTAATTCCAGCACTTGGGAAGTAGAGGCAGGTAGATCTCTGATTTTGAGCCCAGCTTGGTCTTTAGAGTAAGTGCCAGAACAGCCAGAGCTACAACAGAAAAACCCTGTCTTGGTAAAAAAAAAAAAAAAAATACTGTGCCTGTATCAGGTACAGATTTTCCATGCATGGGATGTTGCTGATTTTGAGAAAAGTAAAGCATAGTAACTATTTTCATACTTATCACCAAGATGCTACCTAACATAATCGGTTAAGTTGTAGCTGTTTATAGAATGAGCTACTCTAGCTTTGTACAATTAAATCACTACTCGTTGTTTCCTTTATTTATACCTCTTACACATCTGAAATACAGCCCAAGGAAAACAGTGAAACTTGATGTTCATTTCTCTGACTGAACAAGTGGAGTAAGTGGAAAGGGTGTGGGGCTAAAGGACTGGGAGACAATGTGTTAGGTCTGGTGTGGGTAAGATGAGTGCCCTCATTTGCTTAGGTAGATTCTACTTTAGTAGGACTGATTCTTGTTTTAGGCCCCTTAGGCCCTGACAGGAGAGAAACAGGAAGGGAAGGGCTAAAGTAAGCAAGGGGAGATCGATGGCCAGCACTGGCCGGGATCCATAGTTTTCCTAATTAACTGCCCTAGGAGTCTACAATAGGAAGGGACATTCATTTTGTTTCTCCTAGCAGTCTGCTATTAGCCAAACAAAAGTGTTTTTAGGGTGTAATGATAAGAAAATGATCAAAGATGGCTGAAAATGCTAAAATAATTGGATTTTGCAGGTATTAATTAAACATTGGAAGGAATAGCAAATTCCTGTAGTGGTTTGAATGAGATTGGCCTCGTAGTGTCATATATATGAATACTTGGTCACCAGGGAGTGGCACTGTTTGAAGGGCTTAGGAGTTGTTTTGGTCATGGTGTATCTTCACAGCAGTAGAATACTGACTTAAGACATCACAGGTAAGGTTTAGGCTCATTAAGTAGGGAAGTCCAATTGGAAGAAAACGGTGACTGAGGTACAGAGTCAGTCGCACACCAGAATGAATGATAGAGGTGCATTGAATTTCTCAAGTGGGTGGAAATGGTTGTTGGTGGGATCAGTGCTAAAAGACAAGCAGTTAAGAGAAGCATCTTATTTTCTTTTAAAGCACAGTTAGCATTTTGCTTATTTTGTATGTGTGTAGGTGCACATACGCCATAGCAATGCCTGGCACTGAATAAATTCATATTACATCAATTTCTAGCACAGAAGAGTTCACCGAATATAAGCAGTTCTTACTGTACTGTACCACCATAATGATGCCACACAATTAGATTCTCAGGAAAAAAAGTCTACAGTTATGGGGCTTATAATGGATAAAAACATACCAACCAGTACGGAGAACAACTCAGAATTATTCATCCATTGTTGCAGCCACTATCAACCAGACCAGAGCCTACATGGCTTCTGAGATCAGTCCTCTTCACAGTGCTATGTCTATAGACTCCGACCATTTTATCTAGAGCCATACTCTCGTGGTGATAATCTTCAATGCAGATTAGTTTAAATATATATAGCTGGTCTGGGGGAGCAGGCCTTTAATCCCAGCACTCAGGAGGCAGAGGCAGGCGGGTCTCTGAGTTTGAAGCCAACCAGGTCTATAGAGTAAGTTTCAGGCCTGCCAGGAACACAGAGAAACACTGTCTTAGAAAAACATCTCCCTCCCCAGATGAATCAACTGATCGATCTCTGTCTGTCTGTCAGCTTTAAAATAGCAGTGTTTAGTGGAAAGCTGTATGTATTATCTAAGACATTTGAACTGTGTGTGTGTGTAAATATTATCTCAAAATACAATTTTAGAATTAAATTACTTTGGGTATAGCCAAAAAATAAAACTGGAATTACCCATCTCCCATTAATCCCCTAATATATATAATATATATATATGTACATTTGTATATATATGTACATATATATATATATGTACATTTTATATATATCAAAATGTACAAGACTAGAAAAAAGTAACCATGCCTAAGATTACATAGTTGTTAAGTGAAGAAAAAGGACTTGGACTCTGATCCACCATACTCTGTTACCTGGTCCTCTTTTCAGCTCTCTATGTTACACCTGGGCAAACAGCTTGGAGACCCTCCAGAAAACACAAACATTCCATATGTTAGAGAGACAAGAGAAGAAGCGCTTACAGTGAGTAGGAACCAATGAAGGCCCAAGTAATGCACTCTTCCCAATTGAGTGGGATGGGCAGCTCTGATGTCACTGACTGCTGTTAGAAAGTAGGTGAAAAATGAGTCAGAAGGAATTCCTTTAAAAAGGAATGGTACAGTACAAACTAAATACCTTTTTAAAAATCTCATTAGCAACTGTCACAGATGATATATGTAGCATATAGTGTTCTTTCTAAACTTGTAAGTTGAGAATTCTAGTTGTCATAATTGATACACCCTGAAAACAGCACAGGATGGCAAGCTGGTTTTGGCCGTAGGTTTTATTCACAGATATATTTTTCAGTGCTGGTGACCAAATCAGGGTTTTGTTATGCTAAGCAAATGCTCTACGATGGAGCCCCAGCCCTTAGTGTTTTAAAAGAATGTGCCATGGGAGTGGTCACATTTTAAGCAGATATGTAATATGTTAAACAGATAAACAGGGTTATAAGCTTTAGTTCATATTTTTGTCTAGCTATTTTGAAAATGCAAACTGTGGCTAAAAGTGGTAGATAGAAAGGGGACTGTCCCTAAAATCTAATCCAGTCCCATGCATATGGGTCAGAAACATGACAGTTAAGACCCAGGACAGGGCTTGGATCTGTTTTTACAACTGTTCTAGCTCACAGGAGTGTTTGTTACTCACAGGTAAATGTCTTTTCTCGTTATTCTGTGCCCAGTACTCCTAACTTGTTACCTGGTCTTCACCATCCCTCCTTTTCCCTGTATTAAAGATACCCATCAGCATATTCTAAACCACATCTCTTAAGTTGCGATGGAATGCTTCACAGTAGTTTAGGAGTCCACATGTTTTAAACAAAGTTATGACAAAAGCTAATATACGATTGGGGTAAAATGAGCTTGAGCTGGAATTTTTTCTTCTAGTAAGCTACTATAAAATGGAACACAGACTTGTACCTTGGGCTAATTAGCTAGTTGGTTTTGCTCTGTTTCAGTATATACTTTAAATAGGATTCTGAAGTTATACTGATAGGTAACTGAACTGTGTCACCCTCAACACATCTTTTAGCCAATCTGCAGCTTGATTTCCTTATGGATATTATTTATCTAAGATTGTAAGCGTCAAATAAAGAATAGAGAGAAAAAGATGTCTGGAAATCCAGTATGGTTTACTATCCTAAGTCAGATTTTCATGTCATGATAGACTTGCTCTACACTGCCACTAAGGGGTTTTCCAAGTCTAAAAGTTTTCAATCTTTATAGACACCATATCCTATAAGATGGCATGATCTGTCTAAACGTGACTTAACACTTTTTATAAGCTTATTTAAAGCAGCATGCACTGCCAAATCCTTAAGTGTTTTCGAATGTACGATAAAGCAATTGCACACCATAGTATATATAACTCAAGGTTGAAATCATGTCGGAGGTTTTGAGTGATCAGTGAAGAGTAGAAACCTATATAGACTTAATCGAGAACAGGAGTCTGTTGTATGTTAGAAATATATCTTGAATTTTTGGTAGAGATGACAATTACTTGATTCTTACCAAGAGAAGTAACAGTGTAAAGTATTTTGATTGTCTTTAACAAAGTCCTAGTGTTCTTATGTAAGAAAGATAGACATCCTAAAGCTACAGCCCTACAGTCCCAAACTAGCTTCTTTTTCTTCTTCTGGCCTGCTGGACATTTAAAAAGTATTTGAACCAATTTTGAAAACCTGCAGGTTATCTGGCAGTATTTTCTAACTATGTGCTCGTCTCACATTCCTCAGCCCTTTCTGTCCTCATTGCTCCCAGTCCCTTCTCAGCTCAGCTGGCAAACACATGCGACACTGACCTGTCAGTAAACTACAGAGCCACTGCGACATACACCAAATTGTCTAACTGCACCAGCCGTACACTAGCTGACTCTTTTGAGATAGGATCTGGATGCAGTTGCTTAGGTTGCTCTGGGACCCCTGGGCTCAAGGAGTCTCCTGCTTCCTCAACAGTAGCTGGTATTACTGATGCAAACCACTGGATCTGGCCTACTAGTCACTAAGAGTTAAATCCTAAAGACTGAAGCACCAGAAAGAATTCTATAATATAAAGGCTTTTTGTTGTAAGTGTTTTTAAGTAATTCTTTTGTGAATATTATGTCATCTCTTTTAAAGTAAATGCAGTTTGGTTAGGTGTAGTTTCAAGTGGGCATGGCATAAGATTGTAGGAATAACAACAAAAATTTTGTTTTAATTCAAAAGTTGCAGTTGAATGGTAGATGAATTTTCAAAAGCATAGATTTTGGAGGAATAGGGCAATATAAGGGATTAAATTTAGGGCCATGTGTACACTAGCCAAGCATTCACTGCTGAGCCACAACCCCAGTCCCCTATCAACGGTCCAATGTAAGCTAATAAGAAAAAGGGGAAAGTTTAGAAAAAACGTGTTTCCCAGCAGATACACAGTAGTAACACCCAGTTTTACTCAAGCAATTGCCCATATGCCAGCAGAGTATTGACTGATAACGTGCATGTGGAGAAGCCAACTGACATCAGATATCAGACAGTTGGAGACATAGTAGATTCTATTTTGCGTTGCTAGCTGGCATCTGCTATTATAATTGTGTTGCAACATGCTCAATTTGGTTAATTAACTCAGACTCATGCTATTAAAATGTGTGGTGTCTAGTTTCCGAAATGTGCCCAAGCCTCAGAATAGGCACTGTTCATGGGATATCTGGATGATGCCATAGCATATTCCACTGTTACATTCATATTCATCTCATGTAAAATAACGCTCTTTAATAACCTGCTTCAAAATTCAGTTCTAGGTGACAGTCTTAAAAATACTAACCGATAGCCTTTGTGAAGTTAATTAGTGGCTGAGATAATTGGTTAGCTATTTCCACAGTATATAAGGAAAGAGAACTAACTGTTCTGATAGTTTACATTGTTTTCCAAAGCCCAGTCCTCAAATCTCAGAATTTCTGCATAAAAACCTTGTATCATCATTAAAAATGTACACTTTTCTTCCCCTAAAGCCCTCCAGAATCACTGAATTACAATCTTTTTATGTGTTTGACATTGAACTTGGAGCAAGCTCTCTCTCACACACACATTAACTTTCTAAATATTTTAATGCTCAGTATGTACCTAAAGTAGACACTGCTTTATAAGTTAACAACAATCAAACTCTGACCACATTCTGTATGCTATGAGGCAAGCTAAAGTCGTTTACATAAGACTTGAATTCTGTTCAAATTTAAACAGCCCATAGACACTTAGCTAGTGAATGAGCATAGTCCTGAAATCCAGGTCTGACTCTAAAGCCTAGTTTTAGTCTTCCTGAATTTGGTATTAAGTTAAAATTGTTTCACAATCATATAGGAGCACACTTCCTCCTATACAAAGAATGCAACTATTGAAACATGTTATTTGAACTTTCAGTATGATGGCTAACAGCATTCTATTAACCTAAGAGATTCCTTTTACCTTTAAGATGAAGTGAGTGTGGGGCAGGAGGACTACTCTGCGTTCTTGGAGGTTTCCTCTTGTGATTATAAACTAGATCCCACAGTTCTCTAACCACTGGGCAGAGCATGTTCCTAATGAACTAAGGGTTAAGTTTAACCTTGACTTCTGCAATTTTTAATAGGTAATCCTTACTACCAGAAAGCTATGACAGAAACAACAGGACCAATGAGATCTTGTAGAAGAATTTCAGGGAGAAAATACCATTGCCTAAATTGGATTGTGGCCAGATGGACAATAGTTACCTTGGTATCTGCCAAGATAACATCAAGATTCACATATTTGAATTACAGAGCTATACATCTTTCAACAGCAGTCTGCAGGGTGCCAGGACTTGAAACTCAAGAAACTATGCTGACATCAGTATACTTTGCTGTAGATTTCATTGCATCAGCTTAAAGCATAGGCAAAGTAGCAACATTTATTAAAGGGAAACAGTACATACTGCCAGCCTAGGGCACTATTAAATACTCTATACACTATACTCTATATACTATTAAATACTCTATACACATGGGCAAATGAAATGCCAAACCCTCAGCTTGACAGGCGGGATGGTCTTTACTAGCAACACAAGGCAAGAGTATATGAAGCTGCATTTGAGAACCCAACTGGAAAAACAGTTATACAATTCTGCACAAAAAAGAATTAAACTTAATCAAGCCTCCAGTCTAACTTCTGGTTTGCATGAAATAAGAAAAGGGATTCCTTTTCAACAGTACCTCTGGGTTGACATCTTCAAAATGTCAATGTCACAAAGAGGGAGAAGATCGGGATAGTTCTAAAGTGGCAAAGTCCATGTACAATACAAAACGTTTGACAGGGTTTTATTTGTATATTCTCTGTATTTTATGTTATAAAATCGCTACTTTTCTTGGTTGTGATAATACTATATTTTGCAGTTTCTCTACTTCGAAATTCTGAGGAAATTTATGTTAGGGTCTGCTTAACTGCAGACTTATAAATTATTTCCAAATAGTATTAAAGTAAGAATATAAAGAGGAAAGAAATGTGTATATAGCAGAATCTTAGCAACTATCAAAGATAGGTAAAAGGGTACAACACTGTACAGTGTCTTAGCTTCCTGCCTCCTATTCTGAGATAGGATTTCACTATGTATCCTGTGGCTTTGAACTTGAGAGTCTCTTGCTTCAGCCCCTAAGTGCATCACACCTAGCTTTTTTAGCTTTGTAATGTCTGCACATTTTCACACACACACACACACACACACACACACAAACAAAAAACAAAAAAACCAGTTGGGAGAGGTATTATGTTGTAAACACTTCAGAGGGTAGACCTAAGAAGGACTGAGTACCCGGGACTATACTCAAATTTCTGCTACTGAAGGACATTGCTAACAATGTAACCTTTTACTAAAGCACTATTTGTGCAGAGCAGGTGAATCTCACACAAATCGTCCTGTTCAGGCATAAACATAGTCATGAAGTGAAAACCACAGAAGCAGCTGATACATGAAATAGTGACTATTATAAGATGTTTAAGAAGTGCTGTATAAGGTCAGAGGAAACCACTTCCTGTTGGAGAGACTTTACTACACATCTCCAAGGATAACAGAATAATGGACACAAATCACAAAAGGTGACAGCAGATACAATCATTAACCTCAGGAGAAACAAGATTATTTCATTTTTTTTTTTCTGAACATAGGTAGAAGAGGTAGATTTGCATTTTAATTTTTTGATTGGTTAGGTATAAGCATATTTTAATTTACCTGAAAATTGTTATCTTTTTCTTGCAGCTTTAGGAATCCGATCTGTAGTTATCAGAACGATTGACTTCTTGACTCAGAATACCTACAGAAGGAACTACACGAGACAATGTTTTGGAGACACATAAAACATTTTAGATATTTTAAAATTCTCTTTAAAAGGATATTCACAATCTTAGACACTCAGGACTAACTACTACAATATACCCTAGCCCAGAACTCTAGTCAAAGCGTACAAAGAGCCCAGAAAGGGGAGGCAGGACAGAAAGGGAAGACAAGGTTTGGCTTTTGTAGGTTGGTTCAGGGAAGTCATCTTTTTCTTTGAAAGGGGTGGAAACTGGTTCCTTTTTGGTTCCCGAAATTTAGAGTTTCTAAAGGCCAGGGAGTGAGACTACCCTGCTTGACAGGAACTCGTGGAGGCGTGTCGCGTGCCCCGCTGTGCAGACCTAGGGTCTGTGGGCCCTCCGGCCTGGCCGGGCGGTGGATCCCGCAGCCTCGCCCTACAGGGAAGCTCAGAGGGGCGGAGGGAAGGCTGGCCACCGCCCCGCCAGCCGGAAAAGAAACCCTCTGCCAGCGGAAGCGGCCCTGGGCCTCAGCTACTAGTCTTCTCCGAGCTCCCTCCCTGCGGTTCATCCGGCCTGGCCGGCCCCGCTGTAGGGCGTCAGGGACACTTACCGCACCCTTCAGCTCTAGGAGCGGAGGCACCCCCTGGGGCGCAGGCTGGGGCGACTACTCCCACCTCCTGGCCATGACCCTACTAGGAAGTGCCAAGCGCAACTTCCGGCGCGAGGGAGTTTTGAAGCTCTAAAGTGTAGTTCTAGGTAAGTGATCAGGCGGCTCAGTAAAGAGCCTGGAAACCAAACCTGCAGTTCCTGAGCGCGAACTAACTCGTCCAGTGTGGACTGTTTGTGCACATCTTCCGTAAGTATACTTACAGGTGCATCCCTTTCCAGACCGCTCTGCAGTTGCCTGGGGTAACGGGGAACCGAAGGCAGGAAAATGTACGTCAAACGGGTGACAGGAAACGCCTCCTGCCATTATCAATTATGGCTGCCTGGGCTTCAACCGTAACTTCCGACCGGGAGTTGTTTCTCTACCCGGCTGAGGCTTTCTCTGTGGCGGAGCTAGCCAGCGGCGCCCAGTGGGCGGGAGACCGCGCACTGCCGCGGGAGGAAAGGAAAAGGGCGGGGACGGGGAAGCTGGCACCACTGTTTCGCTCTGATTGGGCAACTGCATTTGCTCTGGCTCCGCCCATCCCTCCTCCCTAGCGAATGCCCAGGCTCGCTCAAGAGGGCCGGGCGGGGCGACTGGAGCCAGAGTGTGTGGAGGGGCGGGGCGAGTGGGGGAGGGGCGGGGGGGCGGTGGCAGGGGAGCGTCGCTCGGGGAGCGGAGGACGAGGAGGAGGAAGGAGGTGAGCGGGGATGGTGGAGTCAGGGCTCTGGACGGCAGCCTGGGGCGGGAGAGGCACGGGGGCGCCCGTGGGCCAGTCCTCTGCCTTCCTGCCTGTCGGGGGGCCGGCCGTCCGTCGGTAAGGGGAGGCCCACACGTCCTGACAGGCGCGAGCCGCCGGGGCCGGGGCCGGGGCCGGGGCCGGGGCGAGGCCTGAGGGGTCGGGGCCCTGGGAGGCGCCGCGGCCGCTTTCCGGGTGCCACGGCCCGGGGCACCGGGGCCTCGGAGCCGCTGCCCGCGCGGGGCCGGCGGGCGGGGCACGGGGAGCAGCCGGCCGCCCCTGACAGCGCCGGGCCGGGCCTACTGCGGAGCGGGCGGCTGGGACAGAGCCGGGGCGCGGGCGCCGGCGCCGGCGCGGGCCCGGGACGGCCGGTCAGTCGCGCTCCCGCTGCTCCCGGCTCTCGGCGCCTCCCGGCCGGGACTGCGGGGCTGCCCGGGTCGCGGGGACGCTTGGCGCCGGGCGGGCGGGCGGGTCGGCGGGCGGGCGCGGCCGTGGGGCTGTGGGGTGGGGTCTCTGCGCCTCCTCCCCAAAGTCCTCGGCGCAGGGCGGTCTCCTCCGCACGGACCCTGCGGGAGAGTGGTGGATCGGCGTTGGGTGTGTTGCCGGGTGAAAGGAGTTGTGGCCGCCGAGACCGCCCTGCTAAACACGCCTGATGGCAATCTCCGTGTCGGCTTTGATGGCTAGAGGAAAAGTAGTGTAACTCCCCGCCCCCAGCTCGGAACGCAGGAGGCTGCAGGGCAAAACGATTTTCCCCCTAGCCCCTCGGTATGCATTGTTTTGTACCATCCCCTCCCCCATGCCTAGGTAGAAGAATAAGGACTCCAAAGCCGTAATTCGCCCGCCTCTCCCCCTCTCCCCTCAACCCCTGTCCCTCTCCGCTGAGGTTTCTGTTAACTGTGCAAGCAGGGGTTTACAAACAGGTGGAATGCTTGTCTATTTGGGAATCGGAAAGAAGATGCTTTTGGGTGTGTTTTTTCATCTCACCTTTACACTTGGGAGATTGGATTTCCTTCCCACTGGTTTGTATCGTTATGAGAGTGATGAAAATAAAAGAGGAAACCCTGTTTCGAGACCTATCCCCTCAGATATTTTCGAGGACTCTGGGGAAGTTAAAATCAGCTTGCAAATGTGGACTCTGTGACACATTGGTCTCCGGCAGGGTGATTAGTCTGGGAGCTTACACCTGTGTAATCTTGTACACTCTTTGTGAATGTCAGAAGTTTTAGCATCTACCCAGAAGGATTGCCGAATCAAAAACTTTGCTGTTTTTCAGAATCGAAGGGTAGACTTGTGAAAGCAAGTGTTTTTGTGTTTAAGTCATCAGCAGTGGCAAAGATGTTTGATTTTAAAGACCTACATTTATCAGTACACTCATTGGGTACGTCAGTCACCCCTCGTAGGCATGGCCTTTGTAACTGTTCTTTGCTCTGTATTTGAAGAAACTTAGAAGTTTAGCTATTCACAATTTGTAATATTCAGTAAGTCTACAGATTAAATTACAACTATATTTGAATTCTTCAAATGTTTTTATTTTTCATGTGAGAGTTAAAGATAAACTACCTAAATACTTAAATCATTCACCACAGTGGAGCTTAGGCTGAATACTTAAAAGACTTTCAAATTTATTAAGACACAAAGTATTTTTATTTTAGTTTGAGTATGCATTTGTAAAGTAAAAGAGACCAAATAAAGGGTTTTGTTTAAGGTTTGTACCTTTCAAAGGATTAAATGTAACATAAAGATAACATGAAATCACACTGTTGAAATCTCAGTTTGGAGTTAGACCTCTCTCAGCCAAGTACATTCCCCCCAGATGCTTGTTTAGTTTCTGAAGAAACTGTATTTGTCACAGTTGGCATTTCGTTTATGATAGATTCAGTGTTTTTCTTTCATTATTCAGAAGTTAGTATGGATTGAAAAAAAACGGTATAGAGAGATACATTAGTATTTTGAACCTGGATTACATTTTAGTTTGTTTTTCTAAGATGTCATAATAAGAAATTAGATCAGAACTGTTTTTGATAATTGTAGCAAGTATAGATCAAGCCAGTCATAAATTTGAAGCACTTTATGTTTAAATAGGAATAGGAAAATTATTATTTTTGATGTGCTTGTAGAAACTTATTTAATATATTATCACATTGGGCTGAGTATGTAGCACAGTGGTAGAGTGTTTACATAACATGTACAATGCCCTGAGTTTGATTTTTTTTTTTTTTCCTAGCCCTGCAGTACATACACACATACATAAATAAATAAATAGCTGTTCCTTATGTGACTCAGGACAATGACTTTTCCTCTTCCAGATAGTAACTAATTATGTTCTCTATGAAATAATCTCAAGATGGCTTCTGACTTGTTGCTGAGATGTGAGCTTGTTTTTTTTATGTGCACGAATTTTGCCTGCATGTGTATGTTCAGCACAGACACTCTTGACAGAGGCCAGAAGATGTCAGATACCCAGGAACTGGAGTTACAGAGGATTGTGAGTGGCCACATGTGTGCTGGAAGTAAAACTCTGGTCCTCTAGAAGAGCAGCCAGTGTTCTTAAACTGTTGACCCATCTTTCCAGCCTCAAATATAATTTTTTTCTCGTATTGATACTGTCAATATCAATTGTGGATAAAATTGGGATGTTTTGTGCAAGTAATGAAATCTCAGCCATACTTGTTAAAATTTGCTGAATTATCAATATTTTTTGTATATTATGTTTCTGAAAGATTCTTGTTTTTAAAAGGCAATTCACATATAAAAGTGCTCTTGGCATTTTAGACCAGAACAAGAACTAGACCTCTTGTGTGTAGATGTAAGGGTTTGAGTATTTGACGATGGAATGGATGAACTCTGAGATCAGTTGCTATGTCCTTCATGTTCTTTCATGTATGAAGAAGCATAAAACTTTTGCTTTAACTAAGACAGAATTTAAACCAGAAAACAACCAAATAAGTTCCCTCAGTGAGTTCTGAGGTTTGTAGCTTAGACGTGGTGTAAGACTTCTGGAATTTGTTTACAAAACTATCTAAATTAAGGGAGGGGATTTGGATATTAGGAAGTGTCAGTGTTTATTTTTATTAGACTATTAGTGAGTGGGTAAATGTTTTCTTGTAAATGAATTGACATTGGCTGTATGATTTAGCAGAATGATATGTAAAATGATACTTGAAATGAGTCTTGTAAATAATTGGGTTGGTAGATAATCTTACTTAATGTTAGACTTACCATATTCTGTATATTAGACATTTTGTATTATACAGCTTATAATTTAAGGCTAATGAACAAAGCATGGACATAACCATCTGCTAGTTTTACATTTCTCTTAGCTGCTGAGCCTTCATAACCATGCTACACCGCATCAAAGCTGTGCCCTGTAGGTCCTTTTACAAGTATTTTCTCTTAATGAACTAAACTCCCAATATTCTTACCTACTTGTCTAAACTTGACTTTTAAAATTTGCAGTTTCATAAGTTACAAGTGTGCTTGAACTTGGCGTGTTGCATAGTATCTGAAATGTGCTTGTTAATCAGTACAGGCTGGAGAAAACATTTGTTAAGTCTGAAAAAACAAAAGTGTTCTAAAATAGGTACTGATTTTAAAGTAAAATAGTTTTTATTCAATGTATTCTCCTTGTCCCCAACTTTTGAGCAAGGCATTGTTATTTCATTGAAGCAAAGTTGGAACACATAAAAAGAATATTATAATTACAAAGTGGTCTTAGGCTTTTGAGATGATAACGTGTGTTTCTTGAGTAAGTATGTAGTTCTCATTGTCAAGATTGAAAGAGAACTAATTAGATTTCATACTAGCTCATTACAACTTCGGACAGTCAGAAATGATAACAGAGAAGTGCATTCTGTACAGAAGGCTTCTTTTCTAGGGAAGAGTGAACACACTGCTTGTATCTAAACTACTGTTTATAGGGTGAGATCAGCCCATTTAGTATACCCGAGAGTTTTATGAATTGTTTTTGTGACGTCTTTATGACAGTATGAATTTCTAATGCTTCAGTATATTACTTACTCTCCATTGCTATCCAGAAGGTCTACCATTTTAATTACATAATTTTATAGCTGATAAATTTTTTATTTGGGTCTGGGGAGATGGCACAACCTTATGTAGCCCAAGTTAGCCTCAAACTCTGAAGTAACAGGTTAGCCTGCAACTCAACCCTTCTGCCTCAGCTTCTGGAGTGCTAGGATTTTATAGGGTGAGCTATACTATGCCTTCTTTAATTTTTTTTTTTTCAGTGTTCTAGAAGTAATGATTAAATGGCATATTCTGATACAAGTAGTTCCTAGAATTTGAAATTAACTTTGTCTCAGGTTTTCCAGTTTGTATTTCTTTGTCCAGTTTGCTTTCAAGCCTTTCTAGTAGTGCAGTCTTTAACTTTTCTGTTATATTAGATAGTTCTTAATTATAATGCAAATTATAATTTGAACATGTCATACTTGTCTTTGGTGCTGATGCAGAGGTAAATAGTCCTTGTTTCCTGCTTTCCTTAAATTATGGTTTGTTGCATGAATTGGAAAAGCCACCCTTGCACAATGTGACAAGTCCGTAACAGCTGAATCATGGCAAACCCGGCTGAGTTCAGACTGAGCCTGTCTGTGTGACTGGCAGTGCTCACTGGAGGATATGCCCTGTGTGTGGTAGTTGAAGGTAGAAAAGAGCAAGGGTTGGATATTGGGTCCAGTTTGAAAATTAGGAAGACTAGTTGTTTGGATTCCGGTAATATCTTTTTAAATCTTTAGAATTTATTTGAGGTGTGTGTGGGTATAGGCAGACGGATGTTACAGTGAAGTGCATGTGTGAGGGTCCAAGGGGTACCTGCCAGAGTTGGTTCTCTCCTTGTACCATATGGGTTCTTGGATGGAAGGAACTTGGACTCTGTGGCCACCTGCCGTACCCCACCGAACATGTCTTTGGTATGCCATCCAAAATTTTAAGCCTTACAGTAGATTTTCATTAAAGTTTATATTTTGGTGGTTATTTCTTATGTACCTAACTCAGTTTGGGCCTTGGACTATAGTATAGACCTGTATTAATGTTAAGGGCTACTTAAATTACTACTTAAAACATTTACCTAAGTACATTTTTGATTAATAGTTTAATGAAATACAAAGAGAACATATCAGCCTAGTGTGTGATAATTTTGAGGCTTACTGATGATGCTCTTTAAATTTATATTTAAACATTGTTTTCTTTCAGGCAGTACATAAAGAATGATATTTATATACTTAGAACATGGTTAAATTTATTATGTAAATATTCCTTCTGAGTATTATCAAAAAAACTTTTTTTTTTTTTTTTTTTCCGAGACAGGGTTTCTCTGTGTAGCCCTGGCTGTCCTGGAACTCACTCTGTAGACCAGGCTGGCCTCGAACTCAGAAATCCGCCTGCCTCTGCCTCCCAAGTGCTGGGATTAAAGGTGTGGGCCACCACCGCCCGGCAAAAAACCTTATTTTTATAGTTGGTGGATAGTGTTGATTTTTTTTTGGTGACTCTGATTCTGTGGTCAGCAGTGAGATCCTGATGGAGAGCTTTGTACGCTTTTACTGTTTGAGCTTGAGGACTGAGTGCTTTCCTTGTTGTCTGAGAAAGGATCTCCTTAGGTCCTGTACACTGCCCTGGAATCAGTTGCCCCCCACCCCACCCCATCCCGAGTACTGGGATTTTAAGCCTGTGCTACTACTACATCTGGCAGTTAAGTTTTTAGACACTTTTTTTTTTTCATTCATAATTTTATTTGATTTTCCAACTATAAGAAATAGTTGTAGAAGAATTGTTTCCCCAAGACCAAATTATTTTCAGATCTATACATTCTTTCCTACTTGTTATTTTGTGTCTTTTGGTTGTGATATTTTTATTTTGCAGAAAAGACTCATGGATACTATAGCATCATAGTCTAAAATGTTTCTTTTAAAATTTGTTTTCACACTTGAATGAAAAATATTCTATTTAGAATTTAAAATATATTTTCTGCAATTTATGATCTTTTCGAAATACAGTGATATGAGGAATAATATGACATCTGAAACATCCTTCCTGAAGTCAAGCTCTTCAAGCTGAGATACTGCTTCTCTCCTCTTTTCTTCCTTCTTCAGTCAAGTAACTTTTTTATAATACTCTTTCCTCCTTTTTATTTTCTTTCCCTCCCTCCCTCCCTCCCTCCCTCCCTCCCTCCCTCCCTCCCTCCTTCTCTCCTTCCTCCCTCCTTCCCTCCCTCCCTCTCTCCTTCCTCCCTTCCTTCCTCCTTCCCTTTTTCCTTCTCTTTCTTCCTTCCTTCCTTCCTTCCTTCCTTCCTTCCTTCCTTCCTTCCTTTCTTTCTTTCTTTCTTTTCTTTCTTTCTTTTTCTTTTATTTCCTTCTTTGGCTTTTTACAACAGGGTTTCTCTGTGTAGTCCCGTTTTGAAACTTACTCCATAGACCAGGCTGGCTTTGAACTCAGAGATCCATCTACCTTTGCCTCTATAGTATTTCAAATAAAAGCTTGCACCACCACTGCCCCATTCAGTATTATTTCTTGGAGGGTATAGAGAGACTTGCAGAATTTTTTTTTTTTTTGTTTTTGTTTTAGATTTTTACATTTCGGCAGTCACCTTAAAATGTTATATATCTTATGTATTTCAAAGTTATTAGGGAAACTAAAAATTTCTGATAGTATCTGCTTACCCTTCGCACGCCCCCTCCCCCATCTCTTTCTGGGATGAACTTGAGGCCTTAGTTTGATATGTCATTTGGAAGATTTTGATCTCCAGATTTAAAGAATCTATATTTTCTCTTTTGTAACATTTATCACTTTTGAAATGATTTGCTGAACGTTGTTTTGCTGAAATATAAGATTTATGTCGAGCACTCACTGTTTGTCTTTATTGTTTTTTCAGTGCATTAACACAGTGTTTTGACCTTGTAGCCTTTTAGTAGAAAATTACTTTTAAGTTATTAATAATGCAGAGCCCCAGACGGACTGAATAGGCCGTTAAGAGGACAAAGAGGGTCTGCCATTCTTGTTCTCGAATACACAATCTCTAAACCCTTAGAACCCTCAGGCCTTAATTTAGGCCTTTTTTGCTCTCATATAATATACAATTAAAATGAATACCAAATGGTAAAAAGGCTTAAATTAATTCCTATAGTCTGAGAGAGTTGACAATAAGAGCCTGGGAAACCTCCTGTAAACCAGTTGGAAGCTGGGTGTGGTAGCTGCAGTCCCAACAGTTAATTGTCTTGAGTTCCAGGCCAGTCTGTGCTTTAGAGACCCTGTCTCAAGACAAATAGAAATGACAGTTGGAAGACATTTTTAAAAAGATAGTATTTTATAGTAGCTTAATTTGTAAGCATGTCAAATCTTTCAAGGTACCATTTGTTTTATACATAGAATAATCCAGGGATAGTCAAATTCTATAGAGAAGTTAACTGATACAATTTGTTAAAGATTACAAAATGTTTATTTCAGAAAGATTTCCAACCTGAATGATATGGTTTAAAGCTTCTAGTGTTAAGCTGTTGTTATTAGCAAAGTTTGCTTACGGAGGTGAAACATGACCTACCGGTATCAAGGAGCAGTTAGTGGACAGAGTGAATGGAAACATTATCTGGAAGTATTGGAATAGTACAATAACAGATTACTGCCGTAACATTTTCAAAGGTGGAATTCTATATTTAACCTCTAGTTGTTTGGTTAGCTGTGCTATATGTGAAATTTTGTAGCATGCTTTTCTTGATCAGTGTTGTTTGAAAATGTAACCTGTTACAGTGACAAAGTGGCCCAAGTATTTGTTGTCACAGCTTTTTTTGTTTACTGGGAGTGAGCTTTATTTCTCTTGTCTTCTTTCAGTCATCTGGATTGGGAAATTTAGGTTCAGTATTACAATTATTTCTTTACCAAAATTTAGAGCTGTATAAGAGATTGGATGACCTGGTGGAGAGAGTATTTAATTGTGAAGCTTTAGTTTGTATATATTTGGGATAGAGGGTTTAAGATTTCACTCAGAGCCTTTATGTCTAGTTCAAATATTTGCATTTATATCTTAATAATAATAAAGCATCTTGAATTCTGTGACTATATATGTGTAGGCAGAAGAAAAGTTACTTTTTGTTGTTATGACAAATACTGGCTTATCTCCATGTTTTAATCATAGTTCTGAGTTCATAAAAGTGAAATACTTATATACTAGGCAGCTTAAAATAGTAAATTTTATGATTTAACCTGAAAACATTTATTTCTTTGCTTTAGGAGTAGTGTTTTGAAAAATTCTTAATACTAGAAATATGGCCTCAATTCAGAACACCCACTATGCAACAGTGGGAACGTAGCATACTAAGTGACTTGTAGTGCTGCAGTGTTTTAAAGTTTTCATCTTTCTGTTATATAATAACTTATATTAAGAACATGAAGAACATGGGATAACAACAAAGTATATAATAATCAAAGACTATATAAGACTACCAGGTTTTGTTTTTGAATACTAAAGACCTAATATGATCAGTGAAAGTTTGCAAAAAATTGGATGGCAGATGTTTTATGCATGAAATATAAAAATTATTTTGGGGCTTGAGAAAAAGTTACTTTTCAAAAATAGGGTCACTATTTTCAAAACAGTTTCAATTTTCTTTGCTAAGCCAGGTGCAGTGGTTTATGCCTTATTGCCAGCACTTGGAAGGTGAGTCGGAGAAGTCTCGAAGTCCAGTGCCGTCCTTGGTGTCATAGTAAATTCACTGCCAGCGGGCCCTGTCTCAAAATTGTTTTTCTTTTTTCTAAGCAAGGTAATTTTGGCAACTGCAGTGTAAATATTTTCACAGTGCTGTGTACAGTACTTAAAAAGTTCAGTGAGCAATTTTCATTTTACCTTAACTTTAAAAAATTATTTGTATGTGGCATGTGCTTGTGAGTGTGTATATCTGTATGAGACCTGAGGGTGAAGTCAGGTGGTTTTCCTCTCACTCTCTACCTTAGAGTTTGAGACAGCATCTCTCGCTGAGTCTGGAACCTAGCCTGGCCAGTGGGCTCCACGCCTTGCCTAAGTCTGCCTCCCATGCTGGGATCACAGACAGACATTCCCCTCCATGCTGACTTTTTACTAGAGTAGAGTGTGGTGGATCAGCTAAGGTCTTCATGCATGCAAAGCAGGCACTTGATCCACTGAGCCATCATGGCTGTTGGGTGTTTCTTTTGATCTTATATGAGTGGTTTTGCTTTGCAATATTTGAAAATATACAAATATATTCCAAGTCTAAAAGATGTCATGTATGTTATATTAATCACTGGACTGGAGAAAACTCAGCAGTTAAGAGCACACTGGCTGTTGTTGCTGCAGACTGGGGATTGGTTCCCAGCTCCCACATGATAGTTCACAGCCATCTTTAACTCTAGTGCCAAGGGATCCTACACCCTCTTCTGACTTGTGGGCACCAGGCATGTATATGGTGCACATACATATGGCAAAACACTCATAATTATGATTTTTTTTTTTTTTTTTTAGAAAAGTTACATTAAAACAATACAGTAGGATAGTGGGCAAATAAAATAGTTGAACATACAATTCTTTTAAAGTCTCAAAAGTGTACTATATATTTATATAGTGAAAGGCCATTTGTTTTATAACCATGGCACATTACCTATAAGTTATATACTTTGAAGACCATATGCTTTGACCTTGTTGTTTATGGTACTTAATGTTTTTGGGAGGAATTTACATAGTTATTGACAAAGTGAAGGACTGTGGGGTTATGCAAATACAAATGAAACACTAAATATAATTTAATAGCTTAAAAGTACTAAAAGATCTATTAGGTATTAGAGTGACCTTAACATGTGTAATAAAATAGTAATTACATTTATTTCTCTTGTTTTACATTCATCTACCCTCTGGGTTCTTGATTGGTCTATGAATTAAATTGACATAGTCAGATTAACAAGAAAAAACCCCAAATTTAATTACATGTTAAAACAGGTATCTTACAAAATACAAAGACAGACCAGATGATTAAAGACATAGCATTTTTATATATGGAATATATGTAGAATGTAGAAAGGAAAAGCCGTTGTGGGTTTCTGGAGGTGGTAGGGGTTTGTGTTGCAGGTATGTGAATGGAGGGATTGTATAGTAATATTGACAGCCTTGTTAATAAATAAAGTCAGGTACTAGTTATATGAGAAAGGGCTTGATCTTTAACTCAGTGTTCAAATGCTTGTTCAGCATGCACAAAGCGATTAGTTCAGTCTCCAGCACTCCAAATAAACAAGAGCATCTCTTCCTGATACTGATAACTTGTCAGTCCTCAGAGTAATCTGATGAAAATATGCCAGTGGAAATTTATTTTGGGTGGCAAACACTGGCCTCCAAAAGTTATGTTTGGGTCATGTGTTCTGAACCCCATTGATAACCTATATTTTAAACTTACTTCCAGTTCATATAGGGAAATTTTGGTAATACTTAGATCGTCTTGGCAAGAAAGACAGTTTAAACAGTAATTATAAGTAAATCTTTTTTATAGTGCTTCTGTGGTATAAAGACTTTTTAGATAATGTTTGATTAAAGTATCTGATGTTGAGACTCTGCTGGGGAACTTCACAATTTATATATGTGGTAAATTAGCTGTGCAGGAGAGCTGAGGTCCCAATGAAGGGTTATGTTGTGGGCTGTTAAATAGGAGTTTTCAGCTCTTTGTTTTAAATCTGTGTGTCTGCAATCTAAGTTAATATATAAAGTAATGCAAATTTCCTAGAAAAACTTCCACATATTTATAGCAATATGAAATAAATCAATCCTGTCTCTACGTCTGCCTAACTATTAGTATTTTATCTTGCTTTCTTAGCAAGGAATGGGGGAAAAGTAAATTTGAAGGTAATGTATATATGTACTCTTGACATGATTCTAATTCATATGGACATGTAGAGGAAACATTCACGGGCAGGGGTTCTTTTAAACCCCTGTGAGATGAATCCTATCTCATATTCACCTAGCTGTGTAAAGAAGCATTCCTTCAGGTCTCTTGAAAACAGTAGTGCCTTTTAAAGCATACACTACTGTTATCACATATTTTCTTGTTTTTTGGACTACTACTTTGGCTTTCTGATTTTTGTTGTTGTTGTTTGTTTGTTTGTTTTTTGAGACACGGTTTCTCTGTTTAGCCCTGGCTGTCCTGGAACTCACTCTGTAGACCAGGCTGGCCTCGAACTCAGAAATCCGCCTGCCTCTGCCTCCCAAGTGGCTTTCTGATTTCAAAGAATCTTTTTTAAAACTTTTTACCTGGAAAAATAGTTCTGTGTCATTTGGAATTAAAAATTATTTTTATCCGTAAGTTATTTAAAAGAATAAATAACTTTTCATATCTTCATAAACAGTGACAAAAAACTACACCTGCTGTCTTGCCATGTTTCACATATAAAAATTTGAGTGAAAGAGTTGTTTTAAGTAGCCTATAGAAAAACATTATATAAGAAATAAGGGGCTGTGTTGTTTATTCAACCACATCCAACAAATGTTATTGATATATGCATATTCCAAGTAAATCTCTGTCTTGTGTTAGGAAGCGCTTATATGGAAATGCTTCTTTGTGTAAGAAGTGAGGTGTCTAGTGTGGTATATAAAACATAGCACAGCCACGTGTGGTGCTGCACACTGTGGTACATATCTGTAATCCTAACACTTAAGAGATTGAGGGAGCAGGATCATGAATAACATAGCCTGCCAGGGTTACATAGCAAATTCCAAGTTATCTTGAGATATATAAAAGGCCGTGTTCTAAAAGACCCACACAGAAAATCACCACCACCACCACCAATCACTAAGCTTCAGCTGAATACTATGACTTACTAGATACAACCACTGTAAGTAGTGTTGTAACTTCTGGGGTATAACTGAAAAGATAGGTCGGTTCTTACTGGCTCATTACCTTTAAATAGAAGACTCTTAGGTGTGAGAAGGATAATACAGGGTGCTCAGTGTTCTGACAGTGGGTAGTTACTGTTGTTATTGTCATCATTATTTTATTAGTGTTTGAGAAAAGGTCTCACTAGGTAGTCCTGGCTGTCCTGGAACTCAACATAAATCTTTCTGTTACTGCCTTCCAAGACCTGGAATTAAAGATGTAGGCCACTAAGCTTTTTTTTTTTTTTTTTTTAAGTGGGAGGACAGAAGAAAATGACAGAAAGGATGGAAAGGCTTTTCAGTAATTAGAGTTTGCTTAGTGAAGAACTGTATATATTTCTAGCAGACGAAATAGCTTGTGCAAAGTATTAGTTACAAGAAATGGTAAGCCCCAGTGTGGTCTGTAAAAGACTGTTCAATGTGACCAGTGTCAAGTGGGAAATACTAGGGTTGTGGCAGAAGCAAGCAGGGGGCAGATTATAAAAGGATTGCAAATTACTGCTGAATTTCTCAGATTTATCTTGAGGGTTGTCTCTAATTGTTTTATTTTGCAGTGACCTGTTAGGTTTGAGTGTTTGAAAGAGCACTAATTACAGTGATTATGTTAAGAATTGAGTGGGGGTGGACATGGTGAGGCAGGTAAGAAAGCCATTATAGGAGAGAAATGCCTAGACCTCATTGTAAGTAGGATTAGAGTCTACATTGTGGGCACTGGCTTTGGGAATACATAGAGGTGGATGAAATCAGAAGTTTTTGGAGAAGAATTAATAGGACTTGGTAACTGTGGAGATGAGGGAATTGAAGGAGAGAAGAAATCATGACAGTTCAGGATTCCTGGCTACCTCCTACCTTTTTTGGAGGGTGGTTGTGGGGGTTGATTTCTGTTGAAATGTTCTCTCTCAGGAAGACTTTCTTGATCCCCGACTTTGAGGCCTCTGTTGATTGCCTTCTCTTTATGCTTATGGATGTATGGTTGCATTGCTTTCCTTCTTGTCTGTAAATGTATAGGCAAGTACTGTGCATTGAACTCAACCATAATATGTAAAGAATAATGCAATAAATATTAGCTGAATGAAGATTGTCTTAGTTTGGGCTTTATTGCTGTGAAGAGACCACAGGCACAATTCTTATAAGGAAAAACATTTAATTGGGGCTGTTTGGAGGTTTAGTCCATTATCATCATAGTGAGAAACATGGCAGTGGGCAGACAGACATGGTGCTGGAGGAGCTGAGAATTTTACATCTTGATCCACAGGCAGCAGGAGAGTGCCCCACCCCCACAGTGACACACTTCCTTTAACAAGGCCACACTTACTCCAACAAGGTCATACTGCTTAATAGTGCCACTCCCTATGGACCAACCATTCAAACACAAGAGTGTATTCCAGCCATACCTATTCAAATTGCCACAAAGGTATAATAATTGTTGATTAAAATTTTAATGTTTAAATTGTCTTCTAAACTGCTAATGTCTCCAAACATATTTATCCATGTATGAATTAGATCATTTTTTTTAATTTTAAACACTACTTGTAGAAACAATGTATATAATTGACTTGAAGTATTAGCTAAATTATTTAATTTAATAAAATTCCTATAGACTTTATTATATTGACTTTTATCATGTATTCAGGTTTTCTAAGTTTTATTTGGTTTTCTTTGTCGATTTAAGAATCAACATACACAACCTTCAGACTGTAACTTAAGCATAAAGCTTTATGTGTTTCTGTTCTAGCTCCCAAATAATTGAGACAAAGACACTAAGCTTATTAATAAGCTGTAAGCCTAGGCTGGGCAGGTTCTGAGCTATTCTAACCCCCTAAAACTGTTAATACCAGACAAATGTCCTGTTACTTGCCAGTCTGGTCTTGCCTGTCTCCCTCTGGTCCCTGTGTGTTCTCACATCTACTCTCTCATCTCAGCCTCATAGTGAATCCTCCTGGCAGTCTCCCCATGTGTTCACTCTACCTCTTTTTCTCATGGTTCTTTTTCTACTTCTCTCTCTGAGACCCCTGACTGGGATCAGAAGTCCAGCCTTCTGATTTCCTCTGCCCAGCTAATTGGCTGATGAGCCCTTTATTGACCAATCAGAAGGTGATGGAGAAGAATGTTTACAAACCACTGAGACAGGTGATGCTTCATAAAAATAAAATACCAGGGTCCTGGCCTTCACTCAACTCTCTGCCAGTAAAGAAACTAGCATTTGAATAATATAAGGATAATCGTTACACAGGAAATAAAAACATTACTCCCAACACAGCTGGTATTGGATAATTTGTTTAGAAATTTAAAAAGAAGTATGATCATTGTAATATATTTAACAAATGTTCATATAGAGATAAAAGCAAAAATCATCCTTAATTAAAGGATAATATCACTAACATTTGATTGGTGTTTTCTACACTTAAAATTTCACATATATTTGTGAATGATTAAAACAGAAATCCCAAATGAGAATGCTTACATGTATTTAAGACAGAGTATTAACCTTTCATGCAAAGAATCCTGATAAACATTTTGTAATGAAGTAGGCCAATATAAATGAAGACCTTCGGTCTGTAGAGGCGGCTCAGTAGTTGATAGTACTTGTTGCTGTTCCAGAGCATCCAAATTCACTTTTCAGCGTCCTTGACAGTCAGTTCACAGCCATTGGAACTCCAGTTCTAGAGGTTCTGACACCCTCTTCTGGCCTCTGCAGGCACCCACTCATCTATGGCATACAGTCATGCAGACATATAAATTGAAAAAAAAATCTAAAAGGAAAACTGATAGGAGACCAGGCACATTACATAGACATGCATGAACACAGAAAGACTGTGATGTAGGTGAGTCAGACCACTCAGGATAGCTTTTTGTGTCTGTTGATTGGTGTCATTGAGAGATATGGACCCAGAAAACCCCAAGTATTTTGATGTTTTTAATGAAAAGAAAGAGTCTAGGTTTTTATGTAAAGCTCTCTGATTATGCTGTGGTGATTTTAGGAAAATTAAAACTACATTATATGTTAAGCAGAATGTAGCTCTTAGGCTACATTCTCTGAATATTGTAAAAGTAGGAGAATGAAAAGATCTGCTCATTAATAATGTAGATTAAAATAGCATTTTATCAGGTTGATGATGATAAATAATTTGAAAGACTGGGAGTATAAATTAATGGGGGCTCTTTTAAGAAAGAGAAAATACCACCTATAATTTTTTTTTTAGAAATGCATATTAGTTTTTAATTCAACTTTCAGCCATGTGCCTTATAGTTTTGATGAGGGCAAGTTTATGGCCAGTGATGGCATTACCTGTCCTGGTAAAATATTTTTTTAATATAAATGAAGAAAATAACTAGAAACAGCCTATATATGGGTTGATAAAGGAATAAATTAATGTAACCATACTACAAATCATAGTAGCAATAAGAAAGGATAATATTATATATTATATATATTATATATTGAGAAATGGGTCCAGAATTTACTGTTTATCATTCACATGTGAAATTCTAATGTATTATACATTTATACTGTGTATGATATAGACATGATGTCTATATAATCCAGTGGATTGTACTGTATATTAATATATTAAATTTCCAGTGTTTTGTTATTTTTATGCACATCGTAGTAATAAGTTCCTTTTAACATAGTGACATATTAAACACTCAGCTTTTATAGTTTGAAGAAATATATTTGCATCTGAGAATTGTTATTTATATGACTTGTGAAATACAGAAATACACTGTTGTGCATGGTGGTCAGAAAAAACTACAAAACAGCACTGTGTGTAACAGCAGATTCCTTAAGGTTTCTAAAGGTACTTAAGTCGGGTTTTTTTTTTTTTTTTTTTTTTTGAATCAACACGTAGTTAATGTACAATATTCAAAGGAAGAAATGTAAAATCTTTCCTACTCAGAAATTTCTGCTTAGTTTTAGTTTCTTTTAAAGTCTAAATTAAAAAAAGTATATTTATGTGTATGGGTGTTTTACCAACATGCATGTTTGTGCACCATGTGTATGCTGAGTGCCCACAGAGACCTAAGGAGGGCATTGGATCCCCTGGACCTGAAGTTACAGATGTCTAAGGGTGCTGGGAATTGAGACGGGTCTTTCAGAAGAACAACAGGGACTCTAACACTGAGCTGTCTCTTCAGCTCCCCTTTTATTTACTCTGATAATTCCTCATGTGACTACAATGTATTTAGACTCCCCTCCTCCTCTACAAATCTTCCTGGACTCCCATGACATTTTCTCCTAATCATGTTTTGTTATTTCTCTTTTGCTCTTTTTGCAACTTACTGAATTTAGTTAGTGATACCTAAATATGCAGGGCATAGGGCAGCATCCACTGGAGCATGGCTACTACTGTGGACTTGCTATACTGCTGAGGAAGATTGTCTGTCTACTCCAGGAGTCATCAGCTGCCAATACTACCTCCAGTAGATGAAGGGCTTCCTTAACATTTTTGCTGGTGCTGGTCTGTTGACTGGTTAAGTCTTGTGCAGGTCTTTTTCTAACCACTATAAGCTACTGTGAGTGATTTCGTGAGTAAGACGTCCTTTTAGGTCTTAGAAAACAGTTTTGTAGCAGTCTTCCCTACTCTCTGGCTCTTACAGTCTTTCACACCCTCTTCTGTGGGGGTGAGCCATGTTTGGGAGGAGGTGTAATTTAGGGCTGAGTACTCACTCCACAGACACTTATTCTGTGCAGTTTGGCCAGTTGTGATTCTCTATATTAGCTACCATCTGCTGCATAAAAAGCTTCTCTGATGAAGGGTGAGAATTGCACTGGTTTGGATATAAGGATTTAAATGGCAGTTTAATACTATGTCCCCTGGATAAAATAATAATAGTAGGGGTTATGGTCTCCCAAACTGTGGGTTCTTGATCAGGTTTATAGTTACTGGTGTGAGTTCCCTCCAGTAGGTGGGCCTTAAGCTTGATTAAAAAAAGTCTCTTGATTACTCCTGCAACATCTATGCCACTGTTATATTCAGGAGCAGATCTTAACAGGCTGGTCATTATTATAGCTCACAGGACGTTTTAGCAGGATATGAGTTGGTGGTGTTTTTCTTCTAGTAGCCTGCAAAGCATTCTAGCACTGAGGCAGCTACCCAGCAGGGAGGAAGCGTTCAGATCAGTTTGATTTTCTATATACTGTAATCAAAATCATATGATGTCTTACTATCAAGTGGGTGACCAAAAGCAATGGCGATAGCCTGTACTGTTTTGAGGGGGGTGTCTCTAGGACCCTCCCCTGACTAATAAGCCCAGATACTAGGCTTTTGTTCACTAACCTATAGCTTCTGTGCAGCAACAATTAACCGGGGAAATAGATATTTTTTGCTTGTAAAGCAGTTGGTTCCCTTACACATTTTCAATCATCCTTACTCTTATCTCCCCTGTCTCCATTGTATTTCTCTCTCCCTTCTCTTCTCTCTCTCTCTTTCTCTCTCTCTCTTTGTGTGTGTTTATGAAAGAGAAATGACATATGTGTGATCTAGTCTGAGACTTTTAAAATGAGTGTATTAAACATCTATATTATGGCATCTTCTTTTATAATTGATAGAGATAAACTGTAACATATACTTAAAGGCATAAAGCAGTTTATCATAAATATGTGAGCATATATCAGTCCCTTATCCTACTTTTTGTTGATCATTCAACACTGACAGGGATTGTAGCATTTACATTGTATTTGGTAGTCACAGCTTTTTAATAATCTTGAGACCAGTGCTCACAACTTGTCTTTTTGCCTTGGTTATTGCTTGGTTGAACTTTCAAGGTTAGCTCATAAGAACAGTTTGAGTTTTTCATATTTGCTAGTTTTTAACTGTTTTTACATATTTGCTAGTTTTTACATATCTGTTAGTTTTTAACTGCTTTTAATCATGAACTATAGTTAGTCTGGATATAAATTCTTGGGGCATACTTTCTTCCTTGAAGTGTTTGTATTTCTCTACTGATTTTTATGACTAATTACTCTTTCCTTTCTGTGTTTATAAACTTTAGATGTGTATGAATTGTTCTTTGTCACTACACTCTTGACAGTGTAGTAGGAATTTTCTCCAGTTTATTTTCTGAGTACCATGTCGGAATCTTTTTTAAATGCTTTTTTTTTCCCCTTTTTTGTTTTTTTGGTTTTTGGAGACAGGGTTTCTCTGTGTAGTCTGGGCTGTCCTGGAACTCACTCTGTAGACCAGGCTGGCCTTGAACTCAGAAGTCAACCTGCCTCTGTCTCCCAAGTGCTGGAATTAAAGGCGTGTGCCACCACCGCCCGGCCCATGTAGGAATCTTACAGTTCATTTTTAAACACTACCTGGAGTTAATGTCAGATCACATAGGTTAACAGGGCTCAGTGCCAAAATATTGCCTCCACTTAAAGCACCCAGACTTACAGCCAACTAGCTGTAAACTCCATCTTTAAGTAAAGGAATTGCTAGAAGGGGTCATAGAACTTGGGGGGGGGGTTCTATTTTTGATTACTGGTTTAGTATAAAGGATGTACAGCCCAGAAAGAGTTAAATGGAAGAGACATGCTAGGCAGTATGAGGAGAACGGTATGAGTATTTTATTCCTTTATAGCACCTGGGTGGATTCGTCAAACTAGACATTCTGCAAGCCCTGTAGTGTGGAGTTTCTTAGGGAGGTGTCATTACAAAGGTGATGATTGATGAAGCTGTTGGCCATTTGTTATTAAGCCAGTACCCAGCCCCTCTCGTGTGTACTTGGAGGTGGCTAGGACTATTTCAGTAGCCTTATCAGGTAACTGAAAGTGTTCTGTGATACTTCATCAAAACTTGACAGAAGTAATTCCTTGATATTTAATGTAGTGTTTGTAAGACTGTACCAGCGAACTACTTCCAGCTTCTTATTTAGAAAGAATAACAGGCTCATGGGAAATTACAAAAAGTGTATATCACTTGACTTCTCACATAATTGTTGGCAGCCTACATAATTATAGTACAAAGTTAGAATCAGCCCAAAAATTGACATTAGTAGTACTGTTCATTAGATTATAAAACAACATATGTTCTTTTATGTATTCATTGGGTGTGTGTATAGTTTTACCTATTTTTATCTCAAATATATTAATTTAACTACTACCACAGTCAAGATACAGGTTGGTTTTTGACTAGAAACCAATGTTCCCTTTCCTGCCTTGTTCCTTCCACTAGCAACCACTACTCCCATTTCTATAGTCTTATCATGCTAAGAATGTTCTATAAATGGAATTATAAAGTATGCTACCCTTTTTTTGAGATCGGTATTTTTATGAGGCATGATGCCCTTGAGATTCAAGTTGTCACATCAGTAGTTTGTTCCTTTTTATTGCTCTGTGGTGTTCCCTTGTATCACTCTATTGGGGTTTGTTTAACCGTTCATTAGACATTTGGGTTATTCCCAGTTTTTGCCATTGTAATTAAAATTCATAACAGTAGTGGTGGACAGATTTTTTGTGTCAGTGTGTTTTAATTTCATAGGAATAAATGTCAAGAGCTGCAGTTACATGGTGTAAGGTAATGTGGTGTGCATAGTACAGTATCTGGTGTGTTCTAGAGTGGCTGTACCTGCACTGGTTTACCTTCAGATCACAGCTAAAGGTAACATTTGGCTGTGATTCTGGTTTTACTTCAGGTGTTCTACTAGATATGTAATGATGTGTCATTATGATTATCATTTTTATAAACTGCTGTTACTATTATGTATATGATTGATACAAATGAGTTCCTTTCTCAGGAAGAACATCACCTTTTTAATAAGGTGTATACCCAATTTCCAATTGGTGCTCTAATTTCTTGTTTTCTCTTTCGTTCTTTTTGAGATAGGGTTTCTCTGTGTAGCCTGAGCTGTCCTGGAACTCACTCTGTAGACCAGGCTGGCCTCGAACTCAGAAATCCACCTGCCCCTGCCTCCTAAGTGCTGGGATTAAAGGCGTGCACCACCACCGCCCGGCTTTGTTTTCTGTTTCTTTTGCTGTCTTTTCAACTGTTCTCTTCTTCAATCTAACCTGCACAGTGTAGTTAATCCTTTATATATTTTTTCCATACTTGACCTTCTAAATCCTCTCAAGTTAATTAATTTAGGAATAAAGTATAGATTACCAAAGACAGTTCTGGGAAGATACCCAACTATAGTTTTAGAGGAGATTGTTATTACAAGTTGTTAACTGAACTTCTCAGCTGCTAAATTTATTTGCCTTTCTTTCATGTCTTTATGTGTTTCTTTTTCTTTCTTCAAAAGCTCTCATCTTGCTGTCAATGAATACATTTGCTTCTGCCCTTCCACTGTGTATAATTGGAGATAATGATATCTCAACTGCTTTCTGTTGCTCTTATCTCCAAATAAATATGCTTTCTCTGAGTCCATTCTAATCTACTTGAAAAGAAAAAGAATCATCTTTTTTCTCTAAGGCTAAGTTTTATGCTAGTACATATACCCTTTTCGCTACTCCTTGGAAGCTACAAGTAGCTGAACTGACTGCTTTAAGAATTACTGTTACTATTGTGTGCACATGATGTGTAGTAGAGGATAGAAGCTTGTGTACTATGGTGCATGTGCAGAGGTCAGAAAACAACTCTGGTAGGCTCTTTGCCTTAATGTGTTGTGGTGGTCAGCTCAGGTAGCCAGGCTTGTATGGTAATACCTTTGTTCACCTGCTCCTGTTCTGCTTCTTTGCTGGTATGTTTACTCAGTTCATGTGTGTTTCCTTATGAGCTTTCTTCATCTGTCCATCCCAAATGTTTACCTTCTCCACAAGTACCAGTATTTTAGTTTATACACTATGTATATGCTTTTTAAAATTATTTGTTAGCAGTTTCATGAGTGTGTGTAACACACTGTGCTCACACTTACACTCCTGTTCTCTTATCCCTTAGCAAACACCATTAACTCTTCTCTTCCCACCACCGAGACCCCATCCTACTTTCATTTTACCTAATTATATCATTTCCACCCCTCTTCCCTACTCCAATTCCTCCCATATGTCAAAGCTTGGTATAGCTGGTCAGTAGTAGATCTAGTTTTAACTTTCTGAGAACTCTCCACACTGACTTCCATAATGATATCAGTTTGTAGTCCTGCGAACAGTGAATGGGGTTTCTCCTTTTCCTGTTTCCCCACTAGCATTTGTTGTTGGTTGTTCTCTGATGTTCACTTCTCTGACCTTTGTATGATAAAAATCTCGAAGGAGCTTTAATTTACATTTCCCACATTGCTAAGGATATTGAACATTTTAAAAGATACTTATCCATTTTTATTGTTTCTTTTGAGAACTCTGTTCAGACCCATAGTCCATTTTTTTGATTGGGTAGTTGATTAAATTTTTACTTTTTTAAACTTTTTAATTGATTCTTTGTTGAGTTTCACATCATGCACCCCAATCCCACTTAACTTTCCATCCCTTCATATCCACCCTCTGCCCTTGCAACCTCCCTACAAAGTAAAGTGAAAAATAAAAATAAATAAAACAAAGCATGAAAAACACCTTGTCTTGGAAGCTGTAATGTCCTGCTGTACATCTTTACTTGAGATGAGTAGTTTATTTTCTTGATTAGGTTTTGAAGATCTCTGTATATTCTGAATGTTAATCCTCCATCAATTGATAGCTGGCAAAAATTTCCACTCTCTGGGCTTCCTCTTCACTTAATGGATTGTTTTGCTATACAAAAGAAGCATTGTAGTTTTAAGTGGTCGCATCTATTGGCCTGAACCCCTGAGCAAACGGAGCCCTACTCAGCAAACCCTTCCACGCGCCGTACCCTGTGGTACTGCCTGGTTTTCTTCCTGCAGTTTCAGACCTTCAGATTTCACATTGAGGTCTTGGATCTACTTGGGATTAGTTTTTGTCCAGAATGATAGATACGGATCTCATTCTTCCAGATTTGAGTATGCAGATTTTCCATCACCATTTGTTGAAGATGCTGTCTTCCTCCAGTGTACATTTTTGGCATTTTTATCAAATATGAGATGGCTATTATATGTACTCACTTTTGGGTTTTCTGTTTTATTCCACAGACTGATAATGTCTGTGTCTGAGCCCATTTCATGCTGTTTTTGTTACTCTAGCTCTGTGATAACTTGAAATTTGGTATAGCAATCGCTCTGTCATCTCCATTCCCCAAGATTGCTTTGGCTATTTGGGGTCTTTTGTGATTCCAAGTAAATTTTAGGATTTCTCTTTTTCTATTTTCAAAGAGTGATTTTTGTTGGCTTGTATGAAATTTGTAAATAGCTTTTGGTAGGATGGTTATTTTGGTATTATGAGCATGGGAGGTCTTTCCATCTTCTAGTAGTGTCTTTCTCAATTTCTTTCTTCAAGACAACATTTTCAATGTAGAGGTCTTTATCTTTTTAGTTAAGTTTATTCATAATAATGTAAATGAGAGTGTTTCCATAATCTTGGGAGTGTTTCCTCCCCAACTTGCATTTGGTCCTGGTGTTTGCTCACAGCAGTGGTAATGCTGTCTACGGCAATATTGTATCCTGCCACTTTACTGAAAGTACTGATCTCCTTTGTGTTTGTTTTGAGTCTCTATGTAGCCCTGACTCTTCTGGAACTTATGTTGAACTGGCTGGCCTAGAACTCACAGAGATTCTCCTGCCTATGCATCCTGAGTGCTGGGATTAAAGGTGTATAGCACCATGCCAGTGAGAGTTGATCATTTATAGAAAATTTCTGGTAAAAATTTTGGGCTATTTTATGTATTATCATCTGCAAATTGGAATTATTTGACTTCTTTTCCTATTTGTATCCTTTTAATTTTCTTCTCTTATACCAGATGGCTCTATACTAAAAGGCAAGGGAAGAGCGGCCGGTGGTATTTTGTTCCTGCTTTCATGGGATTTCTTTGGGCTTGTCTTTGTTTAGGATAGCGATGGCTTGGATCTGTCCCTTGGAGTCTTTAATGTGCGGAGGTGTGTTCCCTCTAGTTTTACTTTTTACTGTTTTTGTCATGATAATGTTTATTTCCCATCATGATTGATGAGGCTTGATTGATCAGGCAGCCTGTGGACATGGGTGTGGAAGGAACGTGAATGTTTCACCAGTGGCTTTCCTCTGAAGGCAGTGGCTTCCTTTCTGCTATCAGCAGTATACTGCTAATAATCTATGAGCTCTGACATAACTCTGGGTCTGCGTCATACTTCTATTCAAGTTCCTTTCTTTTATTTTTGTTTCTAAAACACCTCATGAAATATTCCCATATTCTGTTATTTTTATTTGTTTATTTTAAGCCAGTGTTTTTGAACTATATCAAACCTAATATCCCATGTATATAGTAAACTTTTATAATGTAACTCTCATAATTTAAAAAAATCAATATAATAACCCAATTAATTGACAGATGAAATATAAGAAAATTTGTCAGCATGTGGATATTTTGACACAATAACAAGGAACAATGAAACATCTGGTATATATTTTTCATGTTAATATGAGAATGCTCAAGCACAATACTAGAAAATAATGAAGGACACAACAATGTACATATAAAACCACCAATAGCTGTCAGTATAAACTGGAACAGAAGTAGTTTATTTGTGACTTAAACTCCAATGTTAATATGATTGTCAGTCGCTGACAGGTAGTGAATAAACCTTAAGTTTCAAGTTAAAGTCGTTTCTCTCTGGATGAGCACATTATTTTTTACGATTTAAGAAGTTCAAAAATAGCTGACGCTTATAGGTAAAATGGAGTTAGGTTCTAAGTGATTATTATAAAGTTTTTCATCTAGTTGGCATCTGAAGATTATATAGTATGCAAAGATAATCTTCGTATACTTATCCTGTCCATTAAATCCAATTTCTACATATTTCAATGAAAAATAATTGGATTATATACTCTTATTTGACATGGGCAGTTGAAGTGATTTCCAGATTACTCCTTACCACAGGTACTTATTTGGTTAACATTCCTGGGTTAGTTCCTAGGATTGCTCAGATCCTCAAAGGATATCACTGATTGGCATTGAGGGGACATTTGTGAATTTATTATTAGATTATTTTTTTCTTTAACTATTTTGGTGCTTGGAGAACATCTGATTTATGAAAAATAATTTTGTATTGTATTAGATACAAATTTAAAGGTATGCCTGTGATTACACACCATTTTTACTTTAGAAAATGTGTTTACTCTTCTTATTTACTCATGATCATTAGAGTTGGGAGATGATACTTTGAAAATCATAGTGTCTGCAAAAGAAAGTCCAAATTATGAAACTTGTATAACAAGCTTTTCAAGATGTGACAACCTTTATTTCCTGTCATATCGTGGGCTCTGAGCTCCAGTTGTGGGAAAGTTACCAGAGCACAGTGATTCCACAGTGCTTTCCTGGGTCCTCTCATGCCCAGGAAGCTGATGCCTGCGTAGGGTGAGCCCTGTGAGTCCTGGGGACTCTATCGCATCATGCTCTTCACGCTTGCCAGTTTTCTGTTATCACAGTTTTGTAACTTGTCGGTTTCTTTTCCTTATTTAAAATCATTGAAAGTAAGAATTTTATCTTTTCCGGTAAGCCCCAGATATAATATAGTACTTTCTCATAGGTACCTGGTAAACATTTCATGTGTGAATTGATGGTTGGAAGGATGATAGTTTGTACTTTTTTTCCCTTCCTGGCATTAGCTTGATACATGGTTGCTGATTTTTTTTTTTTTAACCAAGAGAAATTATATGGATTGATTATTCTTTTAAAATTTTAATGTACAAAAATGGATTTGACTGACATTTTCTTGCAAAAATATCATTGCACTTTGTTCATATTTTCCTTTCTGCTACTGTTTCTTCTTTCTTGATCAATTACTTTGCTTTTTTGGTGTGGGAGTGTCAAGACAAGGTCTAACTATGTAGTTTTGGCTGTCCTAGAACTCACTGACATCTACCTGCCTCTGCCTCCCTTGGGATTAAAGCATGTGTCACTATGCTTGGCTTGATCAATTACTTTAAGATTTTGACTTATATAATATAGCTTTTAATATAAAGCAAAGTGCCATATATGTGTGTGTGTGTGTGTGTGTGTGTGTGTGTATATACACATATATATGTATATATGTATACATATGTATATATGTATATACACACACCACACACGTATGTATGTATGTATGTATGTGTGTGTGTGTGTATATATATATATGCCCATATATATATGGCATATGGTCTGAACTTTTATGTAAATGATGCGCACTACAATGAGCCATTTCATACAGAACATAAGAGAAAATCTAGAAGAAAATTCAGCTCTACTTGATGAGAGTTTAGAGTAACAGTTTTACCTCTACTTTACATTAGAGGAGGTTGCTTTAACTATCCGATGGTTTGAGGGTCTTGCCATTGTAAGTTAGAAGGATTCTGTCTCACCTTTTGCTTTGATCCTCAAGTGTTTCTAGTTATGGCTAGTGGGAAGAGAGTGTGTTCCCATTTTCAACTTTGTTTCTTTTTCCCCCCTCACTAATCTTTCAGTTTGTGAGCAGAAGGTAAACCCAGAAGTTTCTCAAGTTTCCGTTAGTCACAACAAGGAAGTTTTTCTTACCAATTTTGTTATGTTGCTAGTGACTTTCTGCTACAATTTTAAAATTATTATTATTTTTAACCTAGTAACGAGACTGTTCTATTTTCTTCTTTTCTGATGTAGAAGTTGACTCTATAGATTGCCATTACTCTATGATTTTAGATCTTTTGATTAGGGATGCTCAAATCGGAAAGTATATGCAGATTTTCCAAAATTTAGAAAATTTGTTAGTCTAAACTACTACTGGTTCCAAGCGTTTTCAGTAAGGTCTACTATACTAACCCTGTATGATATATTTGTCAACCAGTTAGAAAACTAAGTCTAATGTTGGCATAAGCAACAAAGAGAAATTATTTAGAATAAAAACTGAAAATTGAGATATGGATATCAGCACTTTAAACAAGTGGAAACAAGTTTGAAGAGGGAGTGTCTTCCACTAAACTAGACTGCCACAGGAGTGTTCAGAAGTGAAATGAATATGTACATTTTTATAATATTTGGAAGAAAAGTGATTGAGGTAAAGGAAAAGAAGGATGCCTTGATATAATATAATTTCATATTTGATTTGTACTTTAATAGATGCTTATAGCAACTTTGGGAGCTGGGAATGTAGGTAGTTCAGTGGTAGAGTGTCTAGCATGTGGGAAACCTAGGTTTGATATCTAGCATAACAAAAATACAATCCCCAAAATGTACCCATTTTTTTTTTAAAAGAAAGTTGAAACAGTGGCCTTTATAAGTTGTGGGGTAGGATAAGAGGTAAGTAACAATGAGAGTCAAAGTTATATCAGAGTAAATGTGAAAGATTTTAACTTAATTTTTTTTTTTTTTTTTAAAGAATAGGTGCTTCCCAAAATGGGGCTAGGATTCACATTTAACGTCTGATTTAAAATACAGACTTCTTATTTTACGTTGATAGGTTTCCAAGATGATACAGTTACTCATTTGTGGCAGTGTAGTTTAGTGGATGACGTACAGTTCTCTCTACATCGTCTCTCACGTTTATTTGTTCAATAGGTTAACCACAGTTTCTGAAACTTGCCACTGTCAAAGTTTAATCTGTAGGTTGTAACAGCTCCAAAAAGTTCTTTTAAGATGTAAAAGAACTTAATTCCAGTATGTGACATCAGTGTATGATTTAGGAATTTAAAAACGGGCTCATAAGGAGAAAGAGAAAGAAACAATATCTGTGGAACACGGAGACTGAGGGAAATGATTTTGTAGCATACCATAACAAACCCACGGGACTTGCAGCATAATGTAAGAGCCCTTACTGTGGCGGCACTCCCTGTCTCCCTCAGCCACAAGTGTCTACTGCACTTAGCTCTTCTGTCTCACTCTTCTTGTGGTTTTCTGCCCTTGCATGGTATCTTATTATGGAAAGTTTTATGAATTTTTCTCCACTACATGAATATAGGCACCTTGAAGGCAGGAAAGAAGACTGACTGTTAATCAGCACTTCCATAATGCTTCCCACGATAGGAGCTTGTTCCCTGGTGCTCAGCTAACTAGGGTGTTCTTTCCCTGGGAGTTTACTTTTCGCTGGCCTCTCTTAACTGCCTAACTCCATCTCTTTTAAGTATTTTTTCCTAAATTTTCTTCTGAAAGTTTTATAACTTTTTTACATTTAGGTCTTTGATTCATTTTGAGTTAGTTTTTGTGTAAAATATGTGATTTAGGACAAGGGTTTTTAAAAATATCTAGTTTATTTTCTGTAGTACTAAAATTGAACCCGGGGCTTTATTTATTATTCTACCAGTGAGAGGTTTCCCCTACCTCATTCTTTTACATTTTTAATTAGAAACTACTAGATTGATTGTAGTTGACTAGTTCAGTAGTTTTGCTAATTAGCTCTGTACAAAGTTCATAAAAGAAGGAAATGAGGCTAAAAAAAGTTTCTAGACAAGGAAGTTTGTAGATGAAGAAAAAGGTGCTGAATTTACTGAGTTTAGTTGATCTTCTTGCCTTTTATTTTGTTATGTAGGTAATGGCTGTGTCCCTAAACTCCATTGCCGACACATGCACATGTTCACACACACACATCCTTGCTCCAGCATGCTTGGTGGAGCCCACAAGTCAGCCTCTGCCGGGTCAGTCCTCACCTTCCACTGTGTTTGAGACGGGCTGGTTCTTTACTGCTTTGCCGGCTGGGATTGTGTGCTTTTAAGAAGACAGTTCTGTGTGTATGTAGTAGATTTTTTAACAAGTATTTTATTTTCAGAGCTATTGCAAGTGAAATTTCTTTTAAATTTTGGTATAAATATTTCGTTTCTAGTTTATTGAAATATGGTTTCTGTTAGCCTGGTTTTTAGGGATTGAGGTGGACTCAGTAGTTTAAAGAAAGTTTTGAAGATTCCCTTTAGTGTCCTAAACAGTATGTCTGCAAAGGAAAGTATGTTTCTTGGCATGTGTGATCCTGCTCCTTCTCCTTTTTCTTCCCTCCTTTATTTGCCAAGGTAGGACTTTCACACTGTGCAGAAGTATGGTAAGAAGTGAATCAATTGTCACTTTGATTTTTATTGCTGTTCATTAAGGTTGTTGGCCTGTATACCTCCCTTTGTGTTTTTTTTTTTTTAACTCATTTGTCTACTTTAAATATGGGGTAATATGTTCTCAAAGTGATTATTTTTTAAAGGAGACTATATAGAATTGATACTCTTTTGTATTTTAATTTTTTAAGCTTTTTATTGGGATATGAGTTGGAACCATCACCTTAGGCCACGCTCCTGAATTGATAATATTCTTTATGTTTCTCACAATTCATTGATACATGTGGTTGATAGTTTCCTCTTTTGGAAAGTTTTAAACTGCTTTCAATTTCCTTTTAATTTAGAATTTTTCAGATATAATTAGTCTTGAATCTTTGTTTATATAGCATGTGATTTCAAAGTGTTTAGCCCATTTTTTTCTGTTGTGGAACATAGTTACAGAGTTGTCTTCAGTGTTCCGTTGTCCTTTTAATGTGGGATCTTGAGTGATATCCCCCGTGTGCCTGTATTTAATCTTTGTCAGAATTAATAGATGTTTATCAGGTTGGTGAATTTTTAAAAAATTGAATTTCTGCTTTTTTAGTTTTGAATCATACGTGTCTTCTTTCATATTTTATTCTACTTTCTTTGGATTTCTTTTACTTTTTCCTAGCATCTGGGTATGGAAATTTAAATTACTGGGATTATATAGTCTCATATCATACAGGTGTGAATATTTCCCTCTAATCCTATAGATTTTGATATATTTTACCTTTACGCTGCTCAGTAGTCATATTTGACCCATAGATTATTTAGCAGTATATTTATTTTCATACGTTTGAAGAATTTTTTTTATCTTTCTGCTACTGCTTTTAAGCTTATTTCTTATGGTCAGAGAACATAGATTGTATGATTTCAATTCTTTAGCATTTAAAGTTTCTTTATGTTTTAGGATAAAGTTATTTTGATATATATTGTTTGAGCCCTTGAAATAAATGTGTATTTTCTAATCACCTAGTTCCAGTTAGTTTTTCTTTTTAAATAGCTATTTTGTAGTTGAGGTGGTTGAAATTCCCCTATGTGTTTTTGTGTGTGTGTGTGTGTGTGTGTGTGTGTGTGTGTGTGTGTGTGTATCTATCTGTGTGTGGTGGAGGCCAGTGGTCAGTATCAGATATCTTCCCAGTTGTTCTCCACATTAAATTTTGAGAGAAGGACTCTGGCTGGACCTGGATCCTTTTAGCCAGACTAGGATCTATTTTATCCGCACCAGCACCTGGATCACAGAGTGGATGCTGCCATTCCCAGCTTTTTTTATGTGGGTGCTGTAGATCCGAATTCTAGTTCTACTGCTTGGGCAGCAGATACCTTACCAGCTCAGGTCTTTCTTTTATCATAAATAACATATTTTAAAGCTATATGATTTTGAGAATATGCATTTAGTAATTTTCTTAGAGAATTGACTTTCATATCAACTCTCTTTTTGTTCCTGATAATGCTACTTTGATACTTTTTATTTTATTCTAGGTTTCCTTTGATTAATATTTCCATGCTGTCTTTTCCATCTTTTTAAAACAATGTATTTTAATTTATTCTTTGAGAATTTCATACATGTATCCCTTTCCACTCCAATTCTTCCCAGCACCCTTCCCATTTTTCCCTCTCTACTTTTTGTCTTTTTGTTTTGTTTTGTTTTTTACTCACAGTCCAGTTAGCATAGCTTGTTTGTCCTTGGGTGCATTGACATCCTCTAGAGCATGGGGAGCCTACCAGGAACCATAGCTGTGACAAAAATGGATTCTACTTTGCCCAGCTATCTACTGCCAAAGTTTCTCAGCTAGGATGGTGATTCATGAGCCCTTCCCCCACTTGCAGTGGCTTGATTGTATGCTGCTCTTGTTCAGGCAACCATAGCCGCTGTGACTTCATGGACAGTGGCTCTGTCAGGCCCATCTTCCAACCACTGGCTCTTAAAATTTGGGGCTCTCTCATTTTTAATCTTTCCTAACTCCTGCAGGGACATAGAGGATATGATGTAGATATCTCAATTAGGGGTGGGCACTCAACTGGCATTTGTTCTGTGCAGAGTGATTTAGTTGTGACTCTATACTAACCGCCATCTACTGCCAGAAGACGTGTGATCAGGTTTGAGAGCTACACTAATCTTTGGGGATGATAAAAAGCACATTTAACAGGCAGTGTGCTCCTGTGTTTATTTAGTAAGCTAATAGTAGATTTTCTTCTGTGACCTCTTCAGTCACAGATTCCTGGCCAGGTTTATAGTATCAAGTGTGAGGTTAGTCCTCTGTAGTGGGCCGTAAATCTAATTTATAGCTGCCCTGTATGGCTGTATTGGCTTTTTATAGATTACTTATGATACTTTAAAATCATCCTGTCTTTTTAATTGTATATTGCTATGTGGGAACCCCTTAGATTTAACATTGTTGTGCTTGGATTTAAATGTGCTGGCTTTGTATTCTCTTATTTCATTTTTCATATTCTCTGCTGCTTTATGGATTACCTGAACATTGTCTTAAGGATTTCATTTTATGTGTATTCATTTTATATTGTCTTTATATTGTCACCACCTCCTCATAATTTACGGCTTTCAGTATCTTAAAATTTAATTATTCTTACTTGTGTTAGAATTTTATTGGTGTAAGTAGAGTGTATTTAACATAGGCTAAGTCTTTTTCTTTTCACTTTATGATACTGTCATCTTAACTATTACTGTCCATTTATTAACTTCCATCCTTTTCAACAGTCAAGGTCTGTGGGTAGCCTACCTATTGGTTTCTTTTATTTCTTACAGTGTAAGTCGTAGTCTGTAATTCTCTTCATTTGGCTTCATCTGAATGCTTCTTCATTTTATTTACATTTCCAGAGGCTGTGTCTTTTGAGTAAGTAATCGTGGGTTTTAGGTCTTCTAATACTTGAAAAAAATTTCCACTTCTTTTTGGCCAGTATGATTTCTGTTGAAAAGTTTACTTCTGCTCAAGTCATTGTTAGAGTGTAAGTTCGCATTGGCCAAGAAATGAGATTTTCATGTTTGTGCACAGATGAGTTTCTTTGAGTTTCCTTGGTTTGGAGAGAGTTTGCTCCATATTTTCTCTCAACAGATTTATGAAACTATCAGCCATAGTATTTTCACGTATGTTTTAGCCCCCGTTCTTTTTCCCTGCCTTGGGTCTTGTTTTCATACACTGCTTGAGTTACGTGTTGAGTTTTACAGAGGAGAAGGGGATAGGAAATGGGAAAGGATTGTGGGAGGGGTGATTGGGAGGGAGGTAGTGAGCAGGATGGATGTAAAGTGAATAGGTAAAAAAAATAAAAAAATGTTGAGTTTTAGAAATCTTTGTTGAGATTTCATTGAGCTTTCTGTAATTTCTGTTCTTATATTGATCAGTATGGTAAATTTTATAGTTTTTATTTATTATGATTTTTAATTGTAAATTTTCAGATTATTTCTTTATATCTTTTGTTCTGAGATACTTAATATGTTTGATTTTAAGAGCATTTATTTGTTATAGCATTTTTATTTTATTTTAACTGAAGCATTTTATTCTTATCAGATTATTTAACAGGATCTTTTGAGATCTGCTGGTCATCTTTTCTCTTTAGAATCAGTATTTTCTTAGTTCTTGGTATGAGAAATTTTAGATTGTGTCTTGAACATCTTGAGAAACTAATTTTTATATAAATCTTCAGTTTTCCCAGAGAATCGACCTGTTTGGTTCAGAACAAATGTGCTTACCCCTTTGTGGCCGGCCATTGGCTCACTTAGTTCTCTGAGTAGTGTTGGTCCTGTGCTCTGCCCTGCGGGTGCCATCCCAAGACTGATGCCAGGTAGCACTTAAGCCCTCGGAGCACATGCGTGGATTTTGTTTTTATGCATGAATCACTAGGAGTTATACCTGGGAGTGCCAAACATACTGACAGAATCTTTCTGTAATCTATTCTTCTGCTAAATGCTCTCTGTTGCTGGGAAAGGGTGATGTATGGTGTTTTAAGCAGTAGTACCAAAAATATTAACAGTGATAAAGAATTAGTCACAAAATATGAATTATTTTAAACTATAAAATATTTGAGGTGAATGATTCATTCATAGAGTTTGCCTGTCTTTTCTGTCTTTGTAAATTCTTTTTGCCTGTCATTTCACTAGTAAACTGTACATGTGTGCATGTGCACATGCGTACATGGCAGAGGTTGGCTGACTAACAAGTCCTAGAGGTCACTTCCCTAGGACTGGGATTACAATGTGCACCATCATGCCTCTTTTCACATGGTTGCTGAGGATGGAATTCTGTGTATATGATTGTGACAAGCACTTTATCAACTGAGCTGTCTCCCCAGGCCCCTTTGTACCTAAATGAATCTTGTGCCATTAGTTGTTTGTTTCTAGTTCTTAAAATATAAATATCCACAGATATTACTTTTTGTTACTGTTTTTCAAAGGTAGTTCTTATATCTGTGTGCATCAGAATCAACCACTATGCTTATTACAACTCTCTTGAACTATGCCTTTTCCCCTTACAAATTTCACTTTATTCATAGTGTACTTGTTCTTTCTGCTCCTTACTCAGTGTCAGCTTTGAGATCTTTCCTGTTACCTAAAGCCATTTGGTTAGTCACATAGGTAGAGCAGATTCAGTGTGTTTGTTAAGTCTAGCCGATGGATATGCACTGCTTAATTTGGATTCTTTAAAATTTTTTTTTTTAGTATTTTATGTGTATGGAAGTGGGCATCTGTACATCTGTACAAATGCCCACAAAGATCAGAGGTGAGAGATCCTCCTGAGCTGGGGCTACAGGCAGTTGTAAGCTGCCTGATAGGGGTTCTGGAAATTGAACTTAGGTTCTCTGGAAAAGCAATATATGCTCTTAAAGACTGAGCCATCTCTCCAGCTCCCTAATTTGAATTCTTGATTCTGTTAGTATCCAAAGATTAAAGGACTAGCTAGTTAAAATACTAGAAATAAAATATTTATGTGCTTTTGCATCTGTTTGTATAAATTGGGGGATAAGAATTCCCTTTTTTCTTTTAATTAATTAATCTATTTACCTTACATCCCAAATGCAGTGCCCTCTGTCCCCACTCCTCCCATCTACTCCTTTTTCCTTTCTCTTCAGAAAAGGGGGGGCCTCCCATAGACATCAACCAGCCTTGACGCATCAAGTTGCAGTAAGACTAGGCACATCTTTTATTTGGCCAGGACTCCCATTAGGGGGATTGGGTCTCAAAGGCAGGCAACAGTCAGAGACAGCCCCTGCTCCCGCTGTTATTAGTCCCACATGAAGCTATATAACTGGTATACATGTGTAGAAGACCTAGATCAGTACCATGCATGCTCCCTGGTTAGCATTTCAGTCTCTCTGGGCCCCTATGGATCCTACAATCCTTCCTACCTCTCTTTCATAAGATTCCCAGAACTCCATCTAATATTTGGCCATGGCACTCAGCATCTGTTTCCATCAGTTGCTGATAAAGTCTCTCTGATGAGAGTTATGCTAGGCTCCTGTCTGCAAGTGTAGCAGAATATCATTAACAGTGTCAGGGGTGGACTCTCTCATGGCATGAGTCTCAAACTGGACCAGTGGTTGGTTGGCCATTCCCTTAATGTCTGCTCCATCTTTACACCTGCATATCTTGTAGGCAATATAAATTGTAGGTTGAAGGTTTTGTGGTTGTGTTGGTGTCCTAGTCTCTCCATTGGAAATATTGCCTGTTTAAAGGAGATGGGCCAATTCAGGCTTCATATCTCCTGTTGGAGTCTTAGCTAGGGTCACCCTCCTAGATTCCTGGGAGTTTCCATTGCCTTAGGCTTCTAGATTCCCCCAGAGGTGCCCTCCTATCCCCACTTCAGTTGTCTGTCCTAGTATTCTTTCACTCAGTCCTCCTGCCACCTGTTCCCTCTCCCGTTCGCCCAATTCCCTCCACCCCCACATTCATCCACCATGTCTATTCTATTTCCCCTTCTCAAGGGAGATTCACGTGTCCTCCGTTGAACTTTCCTTGTAATCTAGCTTCTTTGGAAACAGTTTATTCCTAAAAGGACTATCTATGTATATTAAATGAATAAATACTTTAAAGTCATTGGAATAATGTTTGAACATAGAAAGTACTTATTAGCTATTGTGATTTTGTTTACTTTTGAGCTCTCAAAACTTTGTACATAGTTAACTTGGATTTTTTTAAACCTTTTTCCTTTGAGATTACAAGTTTTATGAAAGGAGGTGTGATGTGCACTACAGTTTTTGTAGTTTGCAGTGGATGTTTCATGATAGAGGGGAATAGAATAATGTATAAGTTATAAGGAAAATGACCAATTCTATAATGATTGTTTTGAGAGACTTTACATAATGTAAATTATAACTTAAGGTAATTTTCCACTGTCTGTGTTGTGTTTCAGGAATCCTAATGAACTGACCAGCACCATTTTTACCAGTTGACATGAGTTCTCAGAAATGAGCATAGTGCTTTTAGAGCCACCATGTAACAGACGGATGCCACTCCAAGCCATTACTTTTCCATGCCAACACTCTTGACTGTCTAGGATCTTTGTCTCTTCATCTTTGATCTGGATTGCTGGCAAATAAAAGGAGTTCATGGAGTGTTTTATTTAAGCTTGAGTCACCATGAGTAGTAGTTTAGGAAAAGAAAAAGACTCTAAAGAGAAAGATCCCAAAGTACCATCTGCCAAGGAAAGAGAAAAAGAGGCAAAAGCCTCTGGAGGTTTTGGGAAAGAAAGCAAAGAAAAAGAACCTAAAACCAAAGGGAAAGATGCCAAAGATGGAAAGAAGGAGTCCAGTGCTGCCCAACCAGGTGTGGCTTTTTCAGTCGACAATACCATCAAACGGCCAAATCCAGCACCCGGAACTAGGAAAAAATCCAGCAATGCCGAGGTAATTAAGGAGCTTAATAAATGCCGGGAGGAGAGCTCAATGCGCTTGGACTTATCCAAGAGGTCTATCCATATACTGCCACCGTCAGTCAAAGAGTTGACTCAACTCACAGAACTTTATTTATACAGTAACAAACTGCAGTCTCTCCCAGCAGAGGTGGGCTGTCTAGTCAATCTCATGACGCTGGCTCTCAGTGAGAACTCACTCACCAGTTTGCCTGACTCTCTTGATAACTTGAAGAAGCTGCGGATGCTTGATTTACGGCATAATAAACTGAGGGAAATCCCTTCGGTGGTGTACAGGCTAGACTCTCTGACTACGCTCTATCTCCGCTTTAACCGCATAACGACTGTGGAGAAGGACCTCAGGAACCTGCCGAGGCTCAGCATGCTCAGCATCCGGGAGAACAAGATCAAGCAGCTCCCCGCCGAGATCGGTGAGAGGGAGATCGGTGAGAGGGCGGTGTTAGTGCGGGCTTGGGAGCTACCTAACTTCCCTGAGTGCTTTCCATGTCAGGAACCTCTCGGCTGTGGGAAACATCGTATCTCTGTATTTTCTCATTTACAGTCTATTAACTAGGAATAGATAAGAGATTGCCAAGTGAGTTTCAAAACAAACATAATTAGACTTTTATTAGACAACTGAATCTGTGTTTTCATTGGCGAAAGAATATAAATGAGGTTTCCCTAATTTTTAAGTTATTTTAGTATTTTAATACATGTTTTTATTAAGTATCTTTATAGATATATTTTATGTTAGCTATGTTGTGTCAACTTTCCTATTCTGACTCTCCTTTGTATGAAAAATGTTTATTTAAATTAATAACACTTTCCACCAGATTCCCGTGTCTGCTGTCACATTACAGCTTTGTTAAAGAACACTGCCACAGGAAAGTAGTTTCCCATGCCCATTTTTGAAAGTACTTACTTGTTCTTTAAAAATAAAGTGTAGCAGCGGGGCACAGTGCTGTGCAGTACTCAGGAAGCCCCAGTCTAGGAGCCCAAGGTTTGGGTGCATCCTGACCACAAAGCCTCAGAAACAACAACAAGAAGCAAACAGAATCCAATAGAGAGAGGCAGAAGGGAAACCTGTAATACATACAGACATTGCTGCTGGCAGTTTGATACATTTCACTCTAGCCTTATGTACTATACTGAAACAAAGGAAGAACTTAAAATGGTATGAGAGGAAAGGAACAGAGATGTGCAAACAGATCAATAAAAAGAAATCAACTCTGGTCCTTTTGGAATAAATTTTGAACATTTTTTTTAAATTGTGGAATACATTTCTGAACCATTTGGAATATATTAACTCATTAGCAGTTTTTGAGAAATTTAAAAACATAATGTCTTTGAGCCCTTTTAATAAGATTTTTAAAATATCAAAATAAATAATGGAATTGGAAACATCAGAGTTTTTCATGTTGTTATAGACAGCCTGTTTGCTTATGAATAACCAAAGATGAATTGAATATTTTGTTGACTGAAGGATTGTCTTATAGTGGATGGTACAGGAAACTTGCATACTAGGTTTTGCAGCTTCTTGGTGATACAGTGTTCTATGTTTAACATTAAAAATTACAGTTAAGTTTCAGATATGTTTTATTATATTTCACTCTACACACTTAAAAGTTGATTTTGTCTTAAGTGGCTTCTAGCCCTAATATGCATCTTACAGTGAACATTGGAGCTGTCCTAGTCATTGTTCTGTTGCAGTGAAGACACCATGCCCATGGCTTCTCAGCATGGCAGCTTAATAGTTCTGCATCTAGATCCAAAGGCAGTAGGAAGAGACAGACTCTGGGCTTGATGCGGGCTTCTGAAACCTAACAGCCCACCTCCACTTCTTTCAACAAAGCCACACCTCCTCCTGATTATTTCAGATAGTGCCATCCCCTGATGACCAAACATATAAATCTGAGCCGGTGGAGATCATTCTTATTCAAACTACCACAGGAGCTTACAGAAACTCATCTTTGTCCAGGATACAGAAGCCACTGGTGGTGGGCCCACCCCGCAGGTCACTCTACCTCCCTCTTAGGGCTCACTGAACACAGTAGAAACGGGGTCAGGAAGTCGGTAAGAAGCAGGAGACAGGGTGAAGGGCTACAAAAAAGCCATTCCCTGGATTAGATACAGCTGCTGTAACTAAGTCAACTACAGTTTCCAGCACTGGGTCCACACAAGACTCTACTGTGAACATTTAGTCAAGGAAGCGGGAGGGATTCACACTCTAACAGATCCTGGGAAAGGAGAAATCACTGTCTTTGTTGTGAGCCCTCTGCTTGATCCACCAGGATCCAGTGGCTAGTTCCAAAGCCACGGTCACACAAATGGCCCTGGGTATTCTTTTTGGGTCACAAAGCAAACCAAATAGACAAAGCTGAATGAGAGAGATTTGTGGGAAAGGGGAGGATGGGCCAGGGTTGGTAAAGACAGAGAAAAGTGGTCAGTATTCAAAGAGTACATGTGCCAAATTAAAATGCCATAATAATAAAAAAGAAAAAAATTAACTTTTTTCTTAAATATATTTAGACAATCCAATATAGATTTTTCTCAAGTAATGTGCATACACGAGATGACTCACTCCTGAGCCATTAAAATAGTCTCAAAGAAAAAAACCCAGTGGGTGGAAATGCTTCACTCCACGTGTCCTATAGGGAAGCAGCTGTGGAGTGCCTTGCTTTAGTACTAGCTTCAGTCAGGATTTGATTCGTGCAGAGAGCTCCTTGTCGACACAAGTTTAGTCTTTTAGAAAAAGAAATACTTACTTGTCTCTAGAAATATAAAACGTTTTCTATCTATCTCCTCATTGTTTGGTGTTTTTGTTATACAGGGTCCCCACAGTTTGACTAACTCACAGGTTTTCTCTCTTAGGCCTTGCTTCCGTAGCATTGCTGTCAGATACCTTGGAAATGAAGAAATGCATTGTTTTCTGGGCATGGTGGTGTGTATCTGTAAGCTCAGCATCTAGGAAGCATTGCCTATTAGAGGTTGAGGCCAACCTGGGCCATATAGTAGACCTTATCTCAAAACCAAGCAAAAGTAGAATGTTCTGTAGGAATGAGAAGCTGGGGAGGGGAAGCATATGACCTGGAGCAGTTTGAAGTAGGGGGCAGGGTAAGAAGACCTAAGAGGAGCCACAGGTACCAAGCCAGCCTGGAAGTCAGCATTGGCTTTTGTATACTCATAGGCACCACAGTCATTTGTCCTGAGTTTCTTTTGGACCTGACACTTTTCTCATTTTTAATCTTGAAATGAACTCTTTATTGTACAAAGAATAGTCAAGAACTCCTGTTTCCAGAGAGAAATAGGAAATACGAGCTGTTCCTAACTTTCTCATTGGTTGCTTTGAGTTTCCAGTTAAAAACGGGGTTTTGAACCATCATTTACTGGAGGTATGTTGAGGTGGAAATCAGAGTTAGGTTTCAGGTTGAGTAATTGGTTTAGTTGAGGATGCTCTGGACAGTGAACTTTTAGGAAGGCCATGGTTATTTATGCTTTGAAACCAGAGATAAACCCCATCTTTGTGTCATGATTTCTTTTCTCTCATTAAACGAGTTTGGTTTAGAGTTATTTAAAGTAATTAAATAAATTGCAATTTTCAAAAAAATTATCCTCTAAAAACAGTTGAATTAGAATGCTTATAAAAGTATTTTTGTATTCTGTAAAATGTTACATATTTATTAGTATACAATTTCATATGAATTTGATTGTCAAAAGAACTTTTTTCTGCTAGTAGAATGATCTGATTGTTAAAGGGTACACTCGAAATCATTTCCCTCATTTAAAGAAAATTGTCATGGGGCTGAGGAGTTGGCCGTCAATGAGGACTCCATGAAAAGGCATGGTGGCACTGGCTTGACGTGCCAGTGCTGAGAAGGCAAAGGTGTAGATCTCCAGGCCTTGTGAACAGCCAGCCTAGCCAAACAGATCCCAGTGAGAAATCCTGCCTTAAAGAAGACAGGGTGGGTGGCACCTGAGGAGAAATGACACCCAAAGTTGTCCTCTAGCCTCCATCTTCTCCACTCCCAAACCCAACCCAACCCAACCTAACTAACCCAACCCAACCAAACCAACAGCTGTCACATAGATATGTGAGAACGTAAAGTTGGTATTATTATTATTATTATTTTTTTTTTACCTGTTTGACATAACATGTATTGAAAACAGTCAGTTCATAGTACTTGGCAGGATTATAGTTTATCTAAGTCAATTGATATGTAATCAATAAGCAATAAATATGTAACCAATTATTTATTCATAGTACAAAATAAACAGAATCAGTGGCTTTTAAAAATTGAATGAACTTAGTATAGATTAACTGTTTCTGATGTGCAGTTTTTCTTTTAATTTTTTAGATGCTAAATGTTAGGCCTTTAATACATAATGGCTTGAGGCCTGGAGAGATGGCTCAGCAGTTAAAGGCTAGGCTCACCACCAAAATAATATATAATAATAGTAATAATAATAATATAGTAATACATATGGCTTGAATAGAATTTATTTGAAACCCAATATTTACTCCCCCACCCCCCACTATTTTGATATTTTATATTTCAGAATTTTTAGTATTTTAGTATCATATGTTAATATTCTGGTGTTATAATAATATTTTAGTATTATTTTCAGTATTATCTTAAATAGTAAGCTTTAATCCTGAAAGTTTTTAAATTCTTTAAGTTTTTCCAGGAACAATAGAATTGCTTTTATGGATCTAGACATTATTTATTAAAAATCTCATTTGAGTGTTTTTAAACAAATGCCAATAAATAACTTTATAGGAACTGGAGATTAGTAAGAAATTTAGACAGTAGGAAGTGAACTCTTACAGATTGTCATGTTTTTTACCAAACAATAAATACCTAGAAGATATCCAGGTATTTATCTCATTCTCTCATTGTTCAAAGAGATAATAAGAGAACTAGAAACAGTATGTGAGCCAGAGCACGCACTAAGATCGCCACTCTCTGTGTTGCCTGAGTAAGTGGGAGGGGACATCAGTCACACCCTCAGAGCATGTTACCCAGTGACAGGGTGCAGCCCTTGCTCACAGGAGCCCATGGACTAAGTCTTTAAAAGGGGTGGGGAGTGAGGGTTTGTTTGAGTGTCATATTGCTCCATTTCTCTAAGTCTGCTTGTTGGTTGATCCTATTTAGGCAATATTTCAAACCGTTTTTTTATGTCTGTGTAATATATTTGGGTGAAATTTTTGTTCCATATTTTTTTTTGTCTTGTGGAGCTCATTTTTTTCTTGGGGAAACTCATTTTTAGTACTCTTTTCGGTATTCTTGTCTTACTGTTTTGTTTTTCTTGCTTTTGTTTCTTCATCAGAGATCATACTTTCTATATTTGGATGCTGGGTTACATTTTAATTGTATGTTGGAGCATTGTTACAGCATTGTTGGATCTAGATTTTGTTGAATTACTTTAATACTGGACATACAGTTTTGGCATACAGTTCAGTTACTTGGGAATCAGTTTGATTCTTTGTGTTTTCCTTTTAAGTGTTGGTTACAATTGTTCTTTTGTTTAGATCTAAGTTATTCCCAATATGCCTTTCTCAGTACTCTTCCAGACAGACTGTATTTTATGAGGGCTTTTCTAAATGGCAGATATTTAGACTGTTCCCAGCCTTGCACCACTACTATTGGGAATTATTGGGTTGTTTTTTATTGGCTCTTTGTTACCATTCCTCATTTGCTTTCTATACGATGATGAGAGTGTAGGCAAATTCTAGGTGGGACTTCCTTTCAGGTTGCATGAATCTTACACTGCTGTGCGATTGTCTCTTACACTCTGCCTTAAAGCAACTTGTAGGTACTTCAGTTGTCTTGACTAGTCCTTTCCTGCTTGTTTTGTAACTTGAATTACTCTTGGGCAGTAAGTTGACAAACAGAAGATTCATACAGTTTTCCTTGGTTTTGGAGAACATGATCATGTTTAGCTCTTGTCTACTATCCTAGGAACCATTTTCCTGTATCTCATGTTCATTTTCTAGTTCACTATAGCCATGGTGGTTCATACTGAGTCACTGCTGATTGAATGGCTTGACTGGCTTCTGTGTGATGACTATGGATGAATTCTCTTACCACCCTCTCCTAAGTGTTAACAGTTTGTTTTGCTCCATAGTTAAATTTCCTTCAAGTCATTGTAATGTTATAGAGATTTAAATTTAGCTCTTAGGGATTTTTTAGTTGTGCCCTTAAAAACCTAGTAAACATGTTGTTTTCTTAAGCTGTGGTAATTTTTTTCCTCTCTGCTATATAGCTCTTTTGATACTCTGTTTCCTAATCCTTCTAATTGGCAGGCTAAAGTTCCAAACTGTTTGGTACCATAGTAAGTCTGATCTGCTCTTTTTGCTTTTAAACTATTGTTTCCTTCTCAGGCTTCTCATAATCTCCTCTCACACATACTTATTTTTATGTACTGCAAATTTTGGGACTTCATTCTTTGTAATTGTTTTTCTTTCTGCTACCAAAGTTCCAGTTCCTTTAATAACTCTGAACCTCATGCCCTGGCTTCTCAGACTAAGAGAACTCTGGCCTTTGATGAGATTATTTTCCACAAGCATATTTATGAGAAACGTCATAATAAAAATTGAGGATTTTATATAATTCTTATATTAATTATCTCTTATGTAACAAAGCATTACTCTTAAAACAGCAGTAATTTGTTCATCAAGTAGAACTATTTTCAGTGGACTTCTAAGTCAAAGTTGTTTTTGCCAGGGTATCTCATCAGGCTGTTAGCTAAGGTTCTGGGTGGTCTCTGAAAGCCCATTTGAAAAAGGTTCCACACCTAAGTTCAAGATGTCATCGTCAGGGTCAGCTGACAGTGGGACCTGATTTCCTCAAGGACTGCATCTTTTGAGAAATCAGAAGAGCATAACAAGGTGGAAGCCACAGTCTTTTGTAATGTAATCACATGTCGCTCAGCTTGGCATGTTTTACCGTATTTTGCAGTTCAGTCCACTCAAAGGAAGGAGGTAATTATGTAATCAGTATATGTATTTATCCTGAAGGAGGAATCACTGTGGGTAGTTCTAGAAATCTTGTTAAAGTTTTGTGCTTTTAGGGGTTCTTTCTACCTCTCTCAGTAGCTCTTATATAATAAGTACTGTGTTGATTGCTACCTAGTTGGAATGACTTACCCTACACTGTAAGGTTTCCTGCCTTCCTGTAGAACATCCATTCAAATCTATGAGAAAATGGGCTTTTGGAACAATTTTCTAACCATCTGTTTCAAAGTCTTATACTTCATTATTTGGTCAAAATGGTTCATATTCCTTAGTTGATATTTAGTACATGCCAGATTTTCCCCCTTTCCCCTCCCGTGCCCTAAGTTCTAACGTGTACATACTTATTTTCCATCCTGACTACCCTCATCATTTACATTCTCCATGCCTTTGCCCCGCTTTACGTTTGCAGCACTTACATCCTATTCTTTTGAGTCCTGATCCCATGCTCTCTCAGTTTTTCTTTAAAAAACAAGTTAGTGAAGTCATAAAGTTAAAGATCATTAACTAGTTGGCTGTGTTGGTACATCATGTAATCCCAACACTCAGGAGATCTTGGGCATAAGGGTTTGAGGCCTACCTGGGGCAGCACAGAAAGATTCTATATAAAAACAATCAAACCTAAAGAAATCTTTACCATGAATGACCTTGAAGATCCAGAAGAATGGCTCTTAATGCTGAAATTCTATAAGCAAGCAATTAAGGGCCAATTTGGAGTACAGGTCCTCTTTATTACCCTTTAATAATTTATATATAGTCTTACTAATTTCCAGTTTCAAAGGAACACCCATTTGATGTATTCTAGTCTGTTTCTTCAGTGTCCAGTGTGGAATCCAGAAAAGAGAATATATGATCATTGTTTGAATTAATGCCCAGGTAGTAGTAATTTATCTTCTGTTAAGTTTTAGAAATATGTGTGATTGTATAACAGTCATTAAACTTGTTACTTGAATGGTTATGTGTAAATGTGTGTGTTAATTAAAGTCAAAGACTATTAAGAAACATTGGAAGCCTGGGAGTCTGCCAGGTCTCAGGAACTGAGTGTTAAAGCAGCCAATTGCTGGTGCTCCTACAGGGGAGGAAAAGTAGGGCTTCTCCTCACTTTTCCTTTCTGCTTGATGGGTGTATGGCTACATCCTGGTTAGTTACCCTCAGACAGCAGAAGTCACATTACCATTGTCTGGATGCTAACACTGTCTGTATCATAAACTGTCATTTACGTTACAGTCTATTTTGAGTTATCACCTTTGGGAAGAGATAAGTCTGGCATATTTTATTGTCTAGTCAGTGTAGTGCTTAGAAAGGACAGAAAACATTTTCTAATTCTTCTCTAGGGACAAAAATATTTTTAAAAAATTGAAATGCAATTATTTTATACTTTAGAAAACTTCTGTAGAATAAAATATGCTGTAGAATAAAATGTTTTCACTAAAGTATGTTGAAGATTGTTCATTTTTCAAGTTTTACAAACCAAACTCTCATGCAGTTTTGTTGTCATAGTTTAGATTAAATATTCAAAGCAAAGAATTGAGCATCTCAGTTAAACAGAACACCAGTTCCAACCACTGATGCTGGTCTCCGTCATACCCCAGCTGCTGTGCCTATGAAGATAACGCAGCATGTGGACTTCTACAGAAGTACATTAAATTTTACTTGATTGTATAGGGAGGAAATACATACTATATTTAACACACACACCACACACACACACACACACACACACACACACACGTGCTTTTTTGTGTCTCACGTCTTCTACTGACATTATTTTTCTGTTGTATAGAGTTAGAGCAAGTGTATTTTCATTCCTACCTGACCAACAGGATAAAATTACCAACATTTAATCCTTTTGCCTTTCTTTAGTGGCTTCTAAATAGCAGGTAACACAGATAGTACTCTTGTATAGTGACACTGATTTCGGTAACCTATGGACTTGTTTCTATTAAACTTAGCAAAGAACAATGAAGTTACCGAGCCTGTAATTTTTTTCCCCCCTACTTCTTTTACTACTTTTTCTTGTGCTCTCTAGGTAGGTTTTGCTCATTTTGTATATTCTAGCCTTTAAAAAATCCACTCAGCTAGACTTGCTTTTCTCTTTACTCATAATTATGTGTATATGTTATATGTGTGTTCTTCTAATGTTCAATTCATAATTTGCCACAGTAGATGTTTAAGCTTTTTGAGAACAAACACCATCACATCACTAGCTCCCTCTTCATAAGCCCTCCTTATATCTGTGATTTCCACTCTCAAACTGTAAGCACTGCACAATCAGAATGTCAAAAATTAAAAACACGGATAATCTCTAATTTAGCTGAGGATTCTCATCCATTGTTAATAATGCAAAATGGTTTGACTATTTAAATGACAGTTATCCATGCATTACAAAGTTAAATGATGTCATCATTAATATATTTAGCCATGTATGCTTCCAAGTATAGACCTAAGTGAGTTAAAACTTGTATTCACATTAAAACTTACATATGATTGTTTTAATTAGCATCTTTATTATTGCTAAGAATAGGAAGCATTGAATCATAGCTGCTCCAAAGTTAACCATGTTTCTTGATCTAACTTGCTGTATTTAGTTGCCCTGTCCATTTTAGATTTGGTGGGCATCTTCCTTAATATTAGTGGAAATTTATTTTAGTTGGAGTTGAAACAACTTTTGAGCATTTACTATTACAAAAGATAGTGACAAGCCAACAGTGGTGGTTCATGCCTATAGTCCCAGTGATTAGGAGGCAGGGGCAGGGGAATGGAGAATTTCAGTGAACCACATGAAGAGACTGTGTGTCACACTGCGGAAAGAATGAAATAACAAAGAGTTAAAATGATGCCTTGCACTAAGTACTGTAAAAGATGTGGGAAAGAGATATAGGTGTATATTCTGTCTTCCAAGAGTTGTCCCCGGGGAGACCGAGGGAGAGGATCAGGAGGGAGGAGGAGGGGAGGACTTTTCAGCTGCTCTTAGCTGCTGCTTGCACTTGAGATCTGAAGGAAAGAACCTGGATCTTGGAGAGTGATAGTAGTTGAGCAGCGAGAAGACGATGCTTCAGATTGAGAGCCGTTCACCAAGTGTTAGAATGGCCATTGTGATTATTGCTGAATAAAAGGGATTGAAAGACTAAAAAAATAATAAAAGAATTGACCCATTCATTTAGCAGAGTGTGATATTTTCCTATATCCCTGATAATTTACTTTGTTTTGAGGTATGCTTTGCATGAAATTGCTCTAGCTGCTCTCGTCTTCTCTTGGGTATTATTAGTCTGACCACATGTTAAGTGCCGGAAGTGCAGGCGTGCACCCCAGGTCTGGCTCTCAATGGTCTTTCTTTTTGAGGGGTATTGCTTGCTTGTTGTAGAGTTGTAGTATATTTAGATTAATATTAATCTGCTTCCAATGAGCACTGTCCCGCTTTGTGGCGAGTATGGACGCCTTATAGCAGATAGGTCCAGTTTTTTCTGTTTTGCCTAAAAAATTTCCATTTCTCATGATCTTACTACTATTAATGTTTTGACCAAACTCATACCTCTTATATTAATTATGAGTTTAAAAAAAAGTTAGCTGTGTTTTTTCTTTGCTACCTTCTTCATGTTGATTAAGTTTCTGTACATATTATTTTCCTTTTTCCTGAATTTATTTTAATATTTCTTGTAAATCAGGTCTAGTGAGTATAGGTACCCTCAATTTTGTTAGTCTTACAAGTCTTTGTTTCCCTGTTACTTTTGAAGGGTAGTTCTATTGGTAACAGACCTTTATAGGTTGATGACCCGACCCTGCCTGTGTTTTAATATTTCACTCTACTGCTGTCTTTGCATGGTTTCTGAAGAAAAATCTAATGCAGTTCTTAGTTTTGTTCTTCTGTATGTAGATTGTTTTTTTCCTTTTCTTTCAAGACAAAAATTTACTCTTCCTTCTTTAAAAAATTGTATACATACACACACAAATAGTAAGATACACAAGAAGTTCTTTTTTTGCAGTAGAAGAAATCCAGATAATTCCTACCATGTTAGAAGTATAAAGTTCCCCTGTTGCATTATCATGTTCCTTTAAAGCAGGGGCTGTTCAGAATCTTTTGAGTTATATATTTAAAAAAGATTCATGCATAATTCTGCCTGTACACTCAGGAACAATGATATTCCTGGTTAAATTCTGTCATGCAAAGAAGCCTTAATTTTCTAAGATCTAATTAAGTCATATGAACTAATATTGACCACTTATTTCACCAAAGTATTAATAATCAGAGAGGTGTAGCAGTCAAGTAGCTAAGCTGGACTTCTGCCTTAGTATATCTATTGCTCAATCTATTTCTTCCATGTATTAGAACTAGCGGGTATTGACAAAATGAGAATTTTTTTTTACTGCAGCAAATGACAGAATATGTTGATACAGAAAGTCCTAATATCACGATGACCTTTGGCATCCCATAATACAATCCTCACAATTTTATGTGTAAATATAGGTGTATAGAGGGGAACCCTGAGATAGCCATATGGTATTTATTAAAAGACTCATTTGAAGTCTGCCCACTGTACCAAAACAAGCAGAGCAGAAATTGTGTAAATTTAACCCAATAGATTGTTGGGGGAGATTGTCTTAGATTTTCTATTGCTTTACATGCTTAGGTGAAATCAATAATGTTTCTGCTGTCTTTGCTCTGAGAGCCTGCATGAGGCCTGGAGAGAGAAGGGCTGTTCTTAGGAGGCTTTGTTCTTGCAGACTGCTCGGTGATCTCATCTGTACCCACAGTCTGGTCAGATCCACAGTCTGGAGCAGCACTTACCTTGAGCTGCTCCTTCGAAGCTCCAGCTTTTCAGTCTGCTAAACTCAGTCTTGGGATTCACATCACTCTAGCTTTTAGGTCATGAATTGTCCTTTGTCCTTAAGTCTCTGAAGAATGTAACAGGGGTTGTCCATCCACAGCCTTTTAGTTAGTATTATGAGGCAGGAATGTTGACTGCAAGTTTCTTGTATGTATCAAATTGAAAAATCAGAGCTAAATTAATGTATAAATTTCCTCTTGGTTCCTTATTAGGATTTTTTAACATTAAAAGTATTTTTAATTTTGTCAAGAATTTACATCAGTCATCAAATAATTTTTTGTGTTTAGAACTGTTGATATGGTAAATTACAATTAATTTTTCAAGCACAGAACCTGTATTGTGCAATTGATGAGTCTAACGTTATGTCTCTTAAGTGTCACCTATACATAGTGTGCGTGATGTTACATAAAGAGGGTATTGGTATTGCCTTTGAGTGTTTAATATCAAAGTAATGCTGGACTTATAAAATGCCCAATTTGGAAATGCTTCCCCCTTTGCAACTAGATGATTTAAGGGTTAGTTAATTCTTGTCTAAGCACTTAGTATGAGTCTCCAGAGAAACCATTCGTGTCTACAGTTTTTAGAAGGAGAACTTTTCAGTTACACATAATATTTATCTAATGTATAACTTATCATTGAAGCTTAATATTTGTTGGGTTTTGGTAGTTGATTTTTTATTTATTTTTTTTTTTTGAAGAATTGTTCTGTATAGTCTAAGTTTCTGAATTCATGATTCATGATTATTTTAAACCCCCAACCAGAAGCAATAACAACACCAACAATACAAACAACAAAACTGTAAGAACTGGGCCGAGTATGGTGGTACATTCTTACAATCTCACCATGTGGGAGACTGCAAATCATAGGATCATAAGTTCAAGATCAGCTTGGACTACAGGGCAAGGTTTATCTCAAAACCCCCAAAACCAAAGCTTGAGGAATATACCCTCTTGTTCATTGTTAATATTTGTAGTATGTATCTTCTCTTTTTTATCATTTCAGTTTTACAAAATTATCAATATTAGTTTTTTCCTAAACAACCAGCATTTATACGCATTGATTTGTCTCTAGTCTTTTTAATTTTATTGATGTAGATCCTTGTATTTTTGATGCATATTCATATTTTTATTGTACTTGCCTAGGTAACCTCCTACTCACAAGATGAAGGCTGCCTTGAGACTCTTCTTATCTAATATAAAAATGAATCTGGCTTTTAGGTTGGCCATATATTTTATGTTGTTACAAAGTAGATGTGACATAGAATTTATTTAGAGGGTTAGTGGTATTTAGTGTATTCACCTTGTCCATCTATCATCATTTTTGGCTACAGAACCGTTTCATCATCTGAGAACGAAACTGTGTGCCTATCAAGCCACTCTTCCCATCTGCCTCTAAACCTAGTCCTCTTTGAGCCCAGTAACCACTATTCCAGTTTCTGTCTAAAATTGGGTTTAGTCTAAGTACCTCATTAAGTAGGATTTTATAATTTATAGCCCTTGTATATGGCTTATTTCACTTAGTATATTTTTTAAAATTTAATCGGTTTTAGCACATATCAGAATTCTACTCTTCTGTAAAGCTATAGAACATTTACTATTCATATACAACATTTTGCTTATTCATGGACTTCTGGACATTTGATGTTATACTCACTTTTTGACAGTTAAAGAGTAATGCTCCTGTGAGTGCTGTTGTTCAGGTGTGTGCTGTGACTCTCACTTAGTCCTTGCTCCCAGCTCTCTCTTCTTTACATAGTTCTAGAATTCCCAGAGTTAGAATTATGTGGTAACTAAATATTTATGTTCATAGTTTTAAAGAAGGTACCCTACTGGTTGCCACAGAAACTGTACCAGTTCTTAGTCCAGTCAGCTGAGCCCAGCGTTCTAGTGTTTGTACATGCTCGGCAGCATCTTCTGTTTCCCAGTCATAGCTATCTAATGGATAAAGTGATAACGTGTATCTCTCTTAATGACCTGATAGTAGATGATATGTTGACTACTTTTGCCTATGCCATGTGTCTGCCATTTGAAAATCTAAACTTTTAAATTTTTTTATTTTTTGAATAAACTGGAAACTGGCTTGAAACTTGCAGACTTTCTGTCTTAGTCTCCTAAATGTGAGGTTACAGGTTGTGATATTGTGCTCAGCCTGAGCCAGTTTTTAAATTGGCTTCTTTGGGGACTGAGAAGAGTGTTTTATAGTGGTTTCTTATATATGTATTCTGTATCAAATCCACAACCTGTAAATGTCTTCTCTCACGTGGTCTCTTTTCATTTTCTTGATAGTATTTTTTGATGAGATCAAACTTTGTTTTGTTGCCTTTGTCTATTAATGTGTAAATTAGTAATCTGCCCCACACTCTTCAGATTTAGTTTTCCTTTCTTCAGTATCTCCAACCTCTTGCCTCTCAATATTCAGAGACAGGTGGGTCTCTGAGTTTTAGGCCAGCCTGCTCTACTTAGCAAGCTCCAGGACAGCCAGGGCTACATAGAGAAACCCTGTGTCAAACAAACAAACAAACAAACGAACAAAAATATTATGTGAAGACCTACAGATTTATTACAAATAGAAAAAGGTCGTAACAGATTGTTAGGAGAAGTCTGAATTGTCAGTGAACCTCTTCCTAACTCAGAAAGGGTGGGGACATCTCATTTTCTATTATATTGAGAAGGAATTTTTATTTGATACACTGATTTAACCATTTATAGAATGTTGGAACATGCATTTTGAAAGCACACATACATTGATGTAGAAGAGTCTCTAGTATGTAGTGAATTTGGTTAATAAAATTAGTCAGTTTCGGAAAAATCTTAGAATTTATTAGCATTTGTGGTCAACATATCTTTTTAAAAGGAATTGTATAACACAAGCTTAGATGGAGGGTGGTTTGTATGTAGCTCAGTGACAAGAGTGCATGCTTAATATGAGGCCTTGGGTTTAATCCTTAGACCAAAAGACAGCACCAAGAGCATACAGCATGGAATGGTGATGCGTTCGTTCATGAGCAGCATTTGCATTTCATCAGCTGTCAGTTACTGAAATAACTTTGGGATTCTGTGCTTGAGCTGAATTTTCCACAGCATGAGTGCCTTCATTAGATAATTTGCCATTTTGAAGAAGTTGAATTTAGAAATCATAAATGTACTCCCTTGCTTACAAGAATTACCTGATATATTCTTTAATGCCTATTATTATGTTGATCAATTTACAGGTGAATTATGTAACCTCATTACCCTGGATGTAGCTCACAATCAACTTGAACACCTTCCAAAGGAGATTGGAAACTGCACACAGATAACCAACCTTGACTTGCAGCACAATGAACTACTAGACCTCCCAGATACAATAGGTATGAGGGGAGAAGGAAGACACTGAGATCTGTTAACTACGTGGTTATGACAAGGACTACTTTTGGTCCATTTTGGTAATACAAAATCAGAGTTATCAAAGTAGTAATACAAGTTTTAAAATAGTCTTTTAAAATCACTGTTCTATTTCTTGATAAAGCAAATAATTAGATCTTAGGAAATGAACTCATTTGGGATTATAAAGAAGATAAAACATTGTGTTAGTGTATATTGACTGCCGAATGGAGGGATTTCTGTTTAGCTTATTTTAGAATGTCACAGGCTATTAATATGAATGCGATTCTGTCTTTATTAAAGTACCTCATTGCAAAATAAAGTCATTGCTGTCTAGGCTTTAAAACATGACAGTATAACTTAAAAGTTGTTCATCTGTAATGTTGAGTTGTTGAGAGATGCTTTGAAGGTGGTTAAAGTATATTCTGAGAATTTTCCCAAATTGCGAACAGTAGAACTAAGCTTTGATAATATTCTATACATGTGTAGACTTGTTTCTTTCTAATTGCCTAGAGAGGTATATAGGCCAAGGATATTTTTATAAATTCTTTGTTATTTAGCAAAATTTTATCTGTTCTTGATTTATACAATAAATATAATTATATGAGAGGTGCTGTTAATAAAACGTTTTAGGTTTATGGCGATGCTGTCCTTTTCAGTAACTACTCTGTTTGCTTCTGTCAGGTACGTAAAGGAGCCTTTTTAATACTTTTGCGTTCAGTGCATGAGGATTTTTGTAGTCTCTTAGATGGCACAGAGGTCTCGGGCTCACTTGGTTAAAGGGCAGCCCCGAAGGCTCCACCTCGGCAGGACTTCAGCTGCAGCTTCTGTTTGGGGAGGTTCTCCTGGACAGAACCCCAGAGTCTGATTTTTCTCTGGGTTCTGAGCTTGTTTCCAGACGACCACTCGTAGCCACTGTTTTGTTAAGTTGTTTATTTTGGAAGATGTTTTTAGTTTGTTTTTGGTGTTTTGTTGTTTTTGTTTCTGTATTAAATTGGAGGGAGATGTTGAGTTACCAACCACCAGGTGGTAATATAAGTCAACAATTTCTTTACAGAAAAACCAGCTGAAGCTTAGATATTATATATAATTATATATTAGATAAAATACTGAGTTTTATACCTATCTAGTTCTTGGCCCACAGATCTTCCTATCATAATCGTATTTGTATTGGTATTAAGTATTTTGTCTTTAAACTGGAAAGGCAAAATTGTCTGCATTACGTAACAAGTTATAGGAGTGTTGTGTCAAACTTAAAATATAAAAAGAACAGATTGATGATTCAGGATATTAGAAACCATGGTGAGTACTTTCTACTTTTTGTTTTTAAAATCCCTGAAATAACTAGGATAGTGAGAGAAATGATCTCAGATGAAAGATCATCGAGGGAGTCTGTTCTATGCCCATGAATGTGATCATGTTCAAGCTGATGCCAGAAAGAAACAAAACCACGATTGTTAGAGATGTCTACCAAGGAGCTGGGGATATGCAGTGGCTAAAGTACTGTGCAGTGGTGCGGTCCTAGGCTCGGAGTCCCGGTCCCCATGTGAGAAGCTGGGCACGGTGCACGCACACTCCTGTAATCCCAGGGCTGGGGAGATAGAGACGCGGGTGTCCCAGAACCTCACTGGCCAGCTGCTCTAGCCAACTAGGTAGAGATAGTTTCACTGAGAAACTGAGAAAATGACAGGGAGAGGATTGAACTCTGGCCTCCAATGGCCCATGGGTGATATATCCTCCTCCCAACACCCACGTGTATATGCAAATGAAAATATGTTTAGAAAGATATGTTCACCAAGTCAAATTAGTTGGAAAATGCTATGTAATACTGTAAACAAAAACCAAAATGTAACCTGTAAGCTAAAGTACAAGAAATACCCCAAAACCAAGAACAGGAAGATAGAAATAATATAAAATAAGTAAAGTGTAAAAGCAATGACAGAGAAGAGTTCCAGAAAGAGATACGGTAGTACAGTGAGGAAACTTATAAAGTACAATTTCATATTTTCACAAGCTTGATTCAAACTCAGATAAGCTTTCTGTCCCCCAGAACAGAGCTTATAGCTGTACACGAACACACCCACTTACAGGGTTGTGAACTTGGATCTTCATCCCTGCTTAGTAAGCACTTTACGCACTGAACAGTCTCCCAGGTCCCAGAAGTTTTTTCTAGGGAATTAATGAGACCTGTGAAGACAGATCCAAACACAGGTTGGTTATTTCATGAGTGAAGTGTTAGGAAAATGTAAAAGGCAAACAGATGGGGAAGATAGTAAGATTGGAATTGCTTCCTAACAACAGTGGGAAAGGCACATGCTTGGGGAGCATTGAAAATTAGATTCATTTATTTATTTCTAACAAATATATTCTCATAAAACATTTTAAAATATAGTTTAAAAAAAAAATAAAATACAGTTTTGTCTAGTGAGGTTGGTCACATATAATAACTTGGGAATGTGCCTCTTTATTATTTGGGATTTTATATAAAAGTGCCATAACTCGGGCGAGATAGCTCAGTGGATAAAAGCACTGGCTGCTCTTCTAGAGAACCCCAGTTTGATTCCCAGCACCCACATGGCAGCTCACAATCGTCTGTCTCCAGTTCCAGGGGATCCGTGCCATTTTCTGGCCTCTTGGAACTTATGTGATGTGCAGACAAGCATGAAGGCAAATACATAAACACACTAAACTATAAAGTAACGCGTGGCAGGCACTGATACTTGATAAAAGTCACCAGTGAGAACATCTGGGTCACAGTTTTTCCATATTAGGAATGTTTTTTAAGCAGTTTTAGTTTCTTTATAGAACATTAGATTATCACAGTGCAGCTGAAACCAGACAGTGAGTGTGTTCTTACCCTGCCTCGCTGCTTGCACTTTTGAGAATCTTTCCATTCAGATCTGTGTCAGTTAGTTACATTGTCATAACAATTGTAATGCTGTTATCTAATCCACATTATTGTTTTAATTTTATTATTCATCAGCTGTCTAGTTACTGTAATTCGCCTTAGTCAGATTTTGATTGGGTAAAACCTGTCTGGTAGTTTTCTCAAACAGCTCGTGGGAGCAGTGGTGTCCTCCGTAGGCTTCTGTAGTTAGGCAGCTGGGCTGGCACACAGTTACGGGATTCAGTTCCCTTCCCTGGAGTAACTTAGGGAATTAGGACGTAGCTCTGCCTTTTGGCTCTGCCCTTGGAATTTAATGTATGTTCTTTTACGCTATAAATGGCAGGTTTTTTGCCTAACCATTATTTCTGAAGTTTAAGAACTATATTTTTTTCAGTGTTAATCTTTTATGATGACATTTCTTTAATACACTTCTGGGCCAGCTCAACAGGTGTTTTAATTTTCATCTTAATATCCATTTTTAAAAATTGCAGAGTGACATATTTAGTTTCTTTTATTGGATATTGCTATTGAAATAAATGTCTTCAAGTTGGCTTAATTTTGAACAACTGATTGAATAGTAAAGGGAAAGTAACTGCCTAATTTTCATGTTCTCTTTTTTCCGCATGGGTTTGTCATGTTAAAAATAATCTTAAACAAAACAAAACAAAAACCTTTCATAAAATCCAGAAGTTTGCTTAGTTGTAGAAAGAAAAAAAGTATTGCTTTACTCTACTGCAAATAAGACAGGAAGACCAAAGTGTAGCTTAGCCCAGGTTGTAAAACCGTGTACAGACCTCAGGCTGCTGAGTTCCTGGGTTTCTTAGGTTGCTAAATTGTTTCTTGAACACGTTCTAGCCTTCTTTACTCATTCCAACAATTAAGTAGATATATAGGAATTGGTCACTGATGTTTTTTTTCTCTCAGATAGTCTTAGCAATTTTTAGTGTTTTTATGAGTTTATCGAGAGAGCACAGAGTGCTGGCTGATAAGAATCTCCTGTGAAGTAGGGCTAGAGTCCCTTAGACACACTTCCTCTGAGAAAGATAATAGACCCATGTAACCTTCTTTCTCATAGTTTTCTTAATTTTACTTACATGCCTCTTTTTTTTAAAACAGGTAATTATGTGTTTTAATTTGTTTGTTGTGTGTCACTGAGAATTTGAACTCCAGGGTCTTGTACATGCTAATTAAAATAAATCACAAGCAAGTATTATTATAGATATGAAGGCATTTGACTTCATTATGAATTTGTTTTGTGTGGGGGTGTTTTTCTTGGTGCCAGTGGAGGCTAGACGAGAGGATCAGGTTCCTTGGGACTGGAATTAGAAGTTGTGAGCTGCTCTGTGGGTGCTGGGAATCAAAAGTATGGCACTTTATATAAAATCCCAAACAAATCAAGCAGGCAGCCCTTGACTTCATTATTAATGTCTTATAATTAAGATGATATTGTAGACCTCGAGCCTCCCGTGTTCTGTATGATCAGATCCACACGTGTTCTGTATGATCAGATCCACAGGTGTGCGTTAGAAATCAGTGAGGACGGAAACATTAATAACAGTGACTTAAAATAATACTGCATTTATATGATATATTTGTTAGCTGCTGGGAGATAAAATAGTTGTGTTTTGGGGTGGAATCAAAGTTAAGTATGTATTGGAAGTTACGTATTATAATCATTTCTCATGTATTTTTTATTAAATAATTTATTTTGTCTTCTATGATCCCTTCTATCCCAGTGTGTTGATATTTTATGATTGAGTAGCTTAAGGTTGAGATTTAGTGAGAAACTAGACATTTGGATTGTAATCTGTTATATACTTAAATTTTATGATTTGTTTTGTTTTGTTACTTAGGCATGCTGAGGATTGAAACCAGGGCCCCACACATGCTAGGCAGGTACTCACTCATCATCAACTCTCCTCAACTAACATTTGAGATTCTTCTTTTTTATTGGAGAAGAACAACTCATTTGGAACAGTCAGTGGCAAGCTTCATCTAATTATGAACATTTTCATTATTTACTGTCATCCTAGCTCATTCTTAAAATGTGGCTACAGTGAGAAAGCAGAAAAGCTACTCTCTGCCCTGTAGAGTTGCTGTTTTTATAGCAGCTACCCTCCCTTCTGTTTTCTTGACTAAAAAATCTTGCCCTAAATTCACTTCTGAAATCACGTATCACCTTACATTTCCAGTAGCTACTCCCACCTTAAGTAGCCAAGCTGTTCCCTGCTTTATTTAATATCAGCTTTTGTTGTGAGACTGTTCATTCTTGTCAGTAATCACTGCCATTTGGTACCGGGATCAGCAATGCCAGGGTCACTGCAGCTCCTCCTGAGATGGGTAAAGAGACGAAGGAAATGGGAAGGTTAGCTGATGAGTTAGGTCAGAGTCTTCAGTAAGCCTTGCTGAATGATTTAGACTACACTGGATTGCTAGAACCCTTGTCTACTTCCAGACTTCTCTGGGAACAAAAGGAAAACCTTAAAAGACAGTGTCATTTTGTTCAGAGGATGAACCTGCCTTTCTCTAAAATATTCCGGGATTTCTGACAACCATTATGGAATCAGAGGAGAAAGGGTCTAAAATAGGATAAATGTTCAACTTTTTATTTCTTTTCAAAATTAGATAAAGAGAGAAGGATGCAACAGAACCTCACATTCAAGGCTGAAGCCCAGGCCAGTCCACAGAAGTCTTTTTGTTGCAATCTGAAGAAATGCGAGTGATTATGGGTATAGAAACAAAGGCTATGCCTAGTGTGGTGGCACACGCCTTTAATCTCAGCACTCGGGAGACAGAGACAGGTAGCTCTCTCTGAGTTCGAGGCCAGCCTGGTTTAGAGTGGGAGTTCCAACCACCATACAGCCAGTGCTATCACACAGAGAAACCCTGTCTCAAAAGAAAACAGACAACAGCAGTAATAAAAGAAACAAAAGTTATAAGTGACTTCAGTGCAGGGTTGTCTGTAACAAGTTTGCTGGATTTTGAAATAGTTGTATTTCTTGTTTATTTATTTTTGTATTTTTGCATTCAAAAATTTTAAAAATGTTTTTCTTATATTTTAGTTTGCTTAAAAATGCACATTTGATGTTATTTCTTTTTTAGCATCATAGTGTGTTTTCCTACTGATTCTTTTATCTACTTTGTTAAAATTGAGACCATTTGGATTAGTCTTACTAAAGTGTTACACAGAGCTAACCTAAAGTTGCTTTATATTTGCTGAAACCGAAAGTATCTAATTTTAATTCATACCCTTATAGTTTCACCATGTTTTAAAAATTTGACAGCATAAGAACACAAACTATCAAAGTTGAGCACAGAATAATTTATCAACAAATCTAAGCACTTAAAAGCCAACTGTTGACCATGATCAGCCTACAATTATACAGAGACACTCAGCTCTGGAGGTTTTCTTAGTCTGAATGTCTCAGCATTAAAGCAGACCATTTCTTGACTTCAAGACTGTAGTTTAGTGTGTAGTTAGAACCACTCATGAGAAGTTAGAGCCGGAACCATTGCTGAAGAATCAAAGTAAATGTCGAACTCTGGTACCACCTGCCTTCTCCCCTGCTCTTCTGTATAACTGGGTTTTGGTATCACTTACTCTGCTGGAAGTAACAAGACCAAGGCTGAATGTAGACACGTCTTTGACATTAGCCTAAATAAGTGATAAGGCATTTGCAAGCATAGATTTCTCATGGGCCATGTTTGTAAAAATTCACGTTTTAGCCCTACTGTAAAGGAGGTCAGAGCTTAGGTGCAGGAAAGGTGGAGGGAAGGCACTATGGTAGTCCTAGTTAATGTTGTACACTAGTTTCACAACTTTTTTAGTTTGAAATGTTTGAATTCTAGAAATCTATTCAGATTTTAGGGTGAGATTTAGTTTGGTTTTATTTACTGGTTTTGAGATGCTCAGCCTTTAGAAATCCATCACCACACTAAGGTTTGTAGGGAAAGAATGACTTGTTTCAGTGAGATTCAGACAGACTTGAAGCGTTGCGTATGTTCACTGTGTGTGATTAGAGGAGCCGTGCCATTGATGGAGCAGATTTAGGACTCTTTCTGTTCTTAGTCCTTTGCTCTTCTGGTAGACGTCAGACTCCTTGGCAGATGTTTCTATGATAGAGAACAGCTTAGTAAGAAGGAGAGAGAGATGCCATATCGACTTCTAGTTCTTTTTAAAGGTTGGTTGCCTTTTATAGACAGTCACAATCAGTACTCGAAGAAAATGTCCCATCTTCGCTAGCTTGGTTGTAACAATGGCTATAGGCAAGCAACACAGTATAATCTTACTTCATGTCTTTCAAAGAGTGAGTAAATTAACATGATCTTTGACTTTGTAGAAATAAAGTTGATTTAGCTGTGTGATCATTATATTCTTAACAGTTTAAAATAACTGTTCTCTGAAAAATCATGAAATACTCTGATGTGTGCACAGATGTATGAATGAAGGTTTGCATTGCTGAATTCCTTTAAACAGTTAGAAACATGACATTAGTTGAGTCATAGTTGTTAAATAGAATGATACATACATATATGTATATGACCAAATATATCAGCCCTTGATTTCTTTACATATAAATAGATGTTGAGAGAAAGCTTTCAGTAGACACATACTGAACTAGTACCCATGGTAATCTGGAGAAGGGAATAAGGTTTGTTTATGTGTTTTGTGATTTTAAAAGTATGGCTAAGTAGGAAGAGTGCAGAAAGTGAGAAATGACCACTTTCTGTGTGGCTTACCCTGGCATGTTTCTTTGTGGATTTTGTAGAGAATGATATTCACATGGATCAGGTAAATCTGACATGTGTTTGAAGACCAGGCCCAGAGAAGTCTCACTTTCATCTACCTCTCTTATTCTATAAAGTGAGACTTAGTCAAAGAAGAGAATTTTATAGGCCCTTTGTAATTTTTTTCTGTATCTTGTTCCTAATGGAAAGAAGGACAGATAAAAGTTTAGCTTTTGTAACTATTAACAAGTATAAATCAGTACTTTTTGTGTTCTTAGCACTAAAATGTATTCTATGATAGAAGAAATACACCTACTACAGGCCCCTTAAAAGACTTCCAGTCAATTGAAGGAAATAACCCAATATATGAAAGAATAAAGTGTCACACCAAGTATATTTAAGTACCAATTTGTATGATGTAGACTCTAGCTGAAGTGATGGTGAAAAGCTCCCTGAACAGATGTGTTCACTGTAGTCCCTGAGCTCAGCAGTGTGGACTGGGGAGCAGCTGGGAGTGAGCAAAGCATTCTTCTGTATCGGTGAGGGAGCCAGAGACCTGGGACACAGTCAGTGAAGATCTTTTCCACTGTGGACTTTCAACTGCACACAGCCTAGAATCACCTGGGAAGAGTCTCCATAGGGATTTTCTGATCACGGAGACCTATAGGGAGTGTCTTAATTAAGCCTGCTGGGGCACACGGTTTCTTGTCAGGGAGTCTTAAACTGTGTGAGTGGAGAGACTGGTATGAGCACAGGCAAGTAAGTGAACACACAGGGACTTAATTTCCCTCTGCTTCTGAATGTGGGTATAATGTTTTACATTTCTGCCTCCCCAACTGCCCAGGAATAGTGAGCTAAAATAAACCTCTTCTCTCTTAAGCTGCCTTTTGTTAGGGTATTTTATCACAGCCACAGAAATGAACTAGGACAGCCTCGAAGAAAGATTTGTTGATAGGAGGCAACCAGAGTTTGAGTTTCTTCTTTGTGATGTCACTTCACATACCTTATGCTGAGCTCCACAGTGATGACTGTCTATGGGCTTTTGTTCTGACTGGGATGTGAAGTGTCCCTACCATATACATTTGAATACTTGGCTCCCATGCCTTGGTGCTGTTTTGGAAAGTTGTGAAACCTTTAAGAGAAAAGGTCTAGCAGAGTAAATGTGTCATAGGGTCACCGGGACACAGGGGACATACTTCTGGTTTATCAAGATGTAAGCAACCCCTTCTGTGCTCCTGTGGTCACAGCTACCTCTCTTGCTATCATACCTTCCTTTGCATATCTTCCCTGCCTGAAGGTATCACTATACCTTCAAATTGTGAGCCAAGATCACTCTGCCCTTCCCTAAGTTGCTTCACACCGAGTATCTGGTTTCAGCCCTGAGAAAAGTGGCTAAGTGCTGCTTCTTAGCTATTTCCATTGAGTGTCATGGAATGGCTGCTTAAAGCTTTAGCTCCAGTTTTTGGCCTTCGAGCTCCTGTCTTACATGTAAACATCTTACATTTCATTTAACAGTTTATACTTTTTCTCATTCATTCATTCATTCATTCATTCATTCTGTGTGTGTGTGTGTGTGTGTGTGTGTGTGTATGTGTATACATACACATGCCTGCTCATGCATGGGCACATGCACAAGAGAGGTCAGAGGACAACTTTCAGGACAACTACCATTGTGGAGTGTAAAGGATTATGGGTTCTCAGGCATGGTGTCCTGTCAAGCCACTCTGTGTTGAGCTGGCTCACTGATCCCCTCCTCTATATTTTCACATTTCCTTCTTTGCTCAGGTCTTCCTTTGCACCAGCCAGGGATGTTCCTTTGAAATAATAACTCTCCCACCTGGTGTATAAGGTCAGCTTTGGTCTTTCCTGCTAGGAGCTGTCCTTTACTTCTATAAATATTCAAAACATTTTGGTCAGACTTTATCATACTCTGAGCATAATAGTCATTTGTGGAAGTGAGCATCTTGAGAGAGTGGACTGTGGTATTTGGCATTTTATATAGCAGCGTCTGGGTCAGCAGGTGAGAGCCAGGAGCCTTAAAAATGAGCTGAGTGACTGATATGAACACATCTGATAGATTAGGGAGAGAAGTGGTAGTTTAGTTTTTCTCAGTTACGTGAAAATAAAAGTAGATTGTTATCAACTATTATGCTATAAGACTGAGTAAGAAAAGTTAATCTACAAAGACAGCATAATAATTTTGTTTTGAGGTGATGAGGGAGAGACTAGCAAAGAGACAGAAGAGAGGAGTATTTTAAGGATATAAAATTTGAAGAACTTATTTGGACAAGATAAAACTGGTGTTAGGAAACGTTTTCAATTAATGAAGTAAATATGTATTTTTTATATAATATTGTTAGAATTCAGTCTGCCACTTTATTGCTCCTTGGTATATGCTCTGCTATAATACAGCTTCCAATTGCATCCAACCATGGATAGTCTTGGCCTGGCTTTGCACTAGTGTTTTGATAGTAGCATTTATAAGGGTCTGAAAAGGGAAACAGAAGTAGAAATGAGCATTTATAATTGGTGTGACCCCACTGATCCTGGGAAGTGTTAGCATAGTATTAGGGACAGTGTTACAGACACATCAGGAAACCTGTCAAAGCTGTGTTGTCTCGAGAATAAAGTTGAGGTTTAGCTATGAAGAAACTATTTTTGAGGCTAAAATTGGGACTAAAATTTGTAGATGATTTTACTCTGTTGACTATGCAAATGTGTACTATGTACAGGGTTTCTCCTACCTTTGGCCTCACTTTCATTCAGGGCACTGCATATCTAGCTGGAAAACAGATTGACTTACAAGACTCAACTAAGTAAAATAGCCACAACAGTTTAATCTGAAATGTTTTGTTATGAATGTTGCATTCTTGACAACAGATTGAAATGTAAGACTTACAAATGTGTACACAGATTTAACCTCAACCTTGAGTCTGCTGGTCCTGTGGGTCACTGTGTAAAGAAGCAGTTTCAGTAAACTGCATCAGGAAGTTTCAGGACTGGTCTGTTCTAGGATCAAAGGTTGTAATCAATAGTCTGTGTGAGAAGAGAACATTTTAGTTCTCAGCATAAAGAGCAGCCATCTGTGATCATATCTTGACTCACTGAGAGATCACAGAGTGGCTTGAGGATGTGCCTCAGTTGGTATTAGGGAAAGAAGTGGTAGTTTAGGTTCTCTGTACACATTTGTAAGTCTCACCATTTTCCCTTGCAGTGAAAGCATGAGGACCTGATTGTGTCTGCAGCGGGTCTAAGTGCAGCAGAGTGTGCTTGTAACCTGGGAAAGTGGAGACGTCCATATGCCCAGGGCTTGCTGGCTATGCCCAGGCTTGCTGCCTGGCCAGTAGAGTCAAGTCAGCTGATTCCAGGGTCATTAAAAAGTTAATCTAAAAAAAAAAAAAAAAAAATGAGGTAGGGAGTGATTGAGGAAGACACGAAACATTAACCTCTGTCCTACACACACAAGCACGGGCAAGCCTGTGAACCCATTTGCATGTGTCAGCACACACAACATGTACACAATAAAGTAAAACCTCAAAGTGTGCATAGCTTTTAACTATTTGAACTAATAATTAATAATACCATACTCAAGAATTGTCTGTTTTTGAAACATAATTCTTCAGGCTTACTTACTAACCTCATAAGGTTTAGTTTTAAATGTTGCCATCTGATTAGCCAGTTAATTGACAGGCTAAAGGAGGAAAAGAACTAAGCAGTATTTCTGACCCTTCAGGGTTACAGAGTTTACAAGTACGTTTTCCCTAAATGGTGTATGTTCATGCTGCACATGTTATAAAGAATACAAAGTACTTTGGCTTTCCTACTGTATTGTGCTGTCTCTGACTTTTCTTGTACATGTAGATGTTCCCATTTTTGCCAGTAGGTATACAACTTTAGCATATTTAGTCATAAAATAGCTTCTTTTATTTCACTAATCCAGTGTTTTTAAGTAGCAAAAATATCTTAGTGTCATAGAGCAGTAGTAATAATAGTAAAGATTGATTCTTATTCATTTCTGATCGCTGAATTGTCTGGTGCTTTGGAAAATAGTCAGTTCTGCTTTCTTTATTGTTGTGTTTTGTCCCTCCAGCCCTCTTTAAAGTGGATATGTCTTACCAGAGTACCATCAGAACGATACCAGTGAAGCATCTTGAGTTAATATAGAAATTATTTCAAGACAAGCTCAGCTTATTTTTGCTAAGTGGTAGTTTTTATTGTTGCATTTACATTCTGTTTTACACGGTTTGGAATCTTACTTAATTAGAACTACAAATTCTTGGGCCAACATCCCAGCAGGATTGTAGACGTGGAAGTGGTGTACCTACAGAGTAGTTGTAGTCTAATGGGAAGGCAGAGGTACTTGCCAGGGTTCCTGTGCTCTAGTTTATTAGATTTAAGGTATAGACTCACGAGACAGTGTAAATGGCAAGAACTAGCTTCAAGTTTATTTACTGAGAAGGGAAGCAGCATGTGAGGACTGGCTGGTGAGGATTGTGGGCATAGTGACTGCTCTCTAACAGTGTCAAGGCTTGGTTGGAGCTGTTAGCTATGTGAATTATCGCTCAAATACGTGTCTACAAATACTAACACATGAGACAGGTATCCATTTCTATAATTTCTAACATTGGGGAAACTGTTTAATGTAGAAAGAAGGGCAACAGTTGCCATTTTAACCTGACTCACCCAGAAATGTGAGAGCATTTAATTGTTGTTACTGATGTCCTTTTAAGTATCAAAACAAATTTATATGTGTTGTTTAGTAAATACTGGGTGAATATTTTATGACAATAGACACCACATTCATTCAGGTAGCTTATATGTAGCTTTGTATATTGTCTTGACAATAAAACTAGAAAATAGCTGGAGAATAAGATGTTTCACTTTGTATTTGCTCAGTAGTGTCTAATGTGTTTTCAAATTGGATATGCTTAGATATCAATTCAATGTCATGGTAGCATTTGTTTGAGATGCTCAAAACCATGTGCTATAGGTTAAAGATTAACTTGTTAAATGATGCCAAAGCTTTCTAATAGTTCATTTAAAAATTAATGTTGTTATTTCATTATTTTTCTAGTAAACCTCTTGGTTTAAAGATCTGCTGAAATAGTACTTCAGAGTAATTAATGAATACCTAGGCTGTAGCTTATGACAGTGAAAGATTCATCAGATTTTCTGAACGATAAATTCCTTTTTCTTGTATTTACAGGAAACCTGTCCAGTTTAAATCGCCTTGGCCTGAGATACAATAGATTGTCAGCAATACCCAGATCATTAGCAAAATGCAGTGCACTTGAGGAGTTAAATTTAGAGAACAATAACATTTCTACTCTACCAGAGGTAAGAAGTAGCTTAGAGAAAACAAGTGTAATTGAAACTAGTTTGCAAGATAATGGAGGGAGATCTAGGCAGTCTGACACTGGATCCATAATTTAGTTATTGGGACTGTTTAATGACTATGCTATCAACGTACAGCTAACCACCACTGAGGTAAATTCCAAAAAAGAAAGGTTGTGTATAAAAGCATTCTGTTGTTTTAATGTGGAAAAGAAGGGGAACCAGAATGCAAGCCTAGCTGTGGTCCCTCTTTCCTACTAACAAGCAGTAGTAACTTATGTATCCAAGGAAAAGCTATGTGACTTGACTTAGAACTCAGCTTCCCTGTTTAGCTAGAAACAAGACACATCTGATAATTGGAAAGAATCATCTGTATAGCACTATTTGCTGTCATGATTAATACTGGTTGTAACTCTTTGTGACCCTAATTATTACCCTATTAATGCAGTAATATCAAAGCCTATTTACTGTATAACAACCAACAAATCAGGTATTTTAACACCTTATTTTTAACTTGAATTATGCTGATTCTATTTGAGAAAACATTTGTCTAGTAGTGTAAAGTCGATTTTTTATCTCGCTATCTGGTCTGCCTGCTCTTGATTGCTTCAGGTCTCAGTAGAAGACAGTTCCTACTGACGTTTGCGCTCTGGAGCCATCCTCTCTTCTGTAACAATGAGTTTGTAGAATAATGGGTTTCAGTGTGACATATAGTTTAATTCTTGCCTTTCCTGTATTAAACAGTATGCCACTAGGCTGCATCCTTGACAATGTGTTTGCTTCTTACATTCAAGCATAATATAGTAGTGTAACAGATGAAATACAGGAACTCTGGGCTTACCCATTGACCTTTACACTGTCTTTTCTTTTAAATTTATTCATTTATTTACTTATATCCCAAATGCTGTTCCCCTTACTTCCCCCCAGCTTCCCTCCCCTTCGCTTCTGAGAGGGTGGGGTACCTCCTGGATATTTCCCCTACCCTGCCTCATCAAGTCTGCAGGATTAGGCACATCCTCTTGCACTGAAGCTAGACAAAGCAGTCCTCTGCTATACATAGATGCCGGGGGCATCAGTTCAGCCCATGTGTGCTCTTTGGTTGGTGGCTCAGTGTCTGAGAGCTCTCAGGGGTCCAGGTTAGTTGACTCTGTTGGTCTTCCTGTGGGGTTCCTATCCTCTGCAGGGCCTTCAATCCTTCCCCCAACTCATGGTTCCATAAGAGTCCCTGAGGTCCATCTAATGTTTAGCTGTGGATATCTGTATCTGTTTCAGTCAGCTGCTGGGTGGAGCCTCTCAGAGGACAGTTATGTCAGGCTTCTGTCTGCAAGCATAACAGAGCATCATTGAGTGTGTCAGGGATTGGTGTTTGCTCATAGGATAGGTCTCAGATTGGGTCTGTCATTGGTTGGCCATTCCCTTAATCTCTGCTCCATCTTTGTCCCTTCATTTCTTTTAGACTGGACAAAGTTTGTGTCAGAAGTATTGTGGGTGGGTTTGTGTCCTTATCCCTCTACTGGGGGTCCTGTCTGGCTACAGAAGGTGGCCTCTTCAGGTTCCCACTGTTAGGCATCTTGGCTAAGGTCACCTATGTTGACCCCTGGGAACCTCCCCCATCTCTGGAACTTCCTAGAGCTCTGTCCCCTACACTCCAGCTGTAGATTGCCATTCATTCTCCTGGCCCTATGGGGCCTCTCTTGTCTCTCCTCACACCTGATACTGCCCCTCTATCCCCCTCCCCTCCCTCTCCCATATAAATATGACTGCCTCCCATGACTTTTGTTTCCCCTTCTAAGCGAGATTCAAGCATTCTCACTTGGGCTTTCCTTCTTATTTAACTTCTTTGGGTCTGTGGGATGTATCCTGGGTATTCTGTACTTTATAGCCAATATCTACTTATCGGTGAGTACATACCATGCATATCCTTTTGGGTCTGGGTTACCTTACTCTGCACGATTCAGTCCAAGGTATCAGATCCAGTTCTAAGAACCAGATTGTCTGGATTTTTATCTTGTAATAGTGATAATTCAGAATAGTCAAGATGGAAGACCTCATAGTATTTAATGTTACACGCTTTTTAAATTGTAACACCCTAAAATTGATAACTTGGCACATTAATTAGGCTTTTTCTTCTCAGTATGACTTTTTTCTTTTACAAATAAGACCTTGTAGCCTTTTTTATAAAAAGATTTATTAATTAATTTATTTATTATATTATATTTGTATGAGTAACTGTCGCTGTCTTCAGACACATCAGAAGAGGACATTGATCCCATTACAGATGGTTGTGAGCCACCGTGTGGTTGCTGGGAATTGAATTTAGGACCTGTGGAAGAGCAGCCACTGCTCTTTAACTGCTTAGACATCTCTCTAGCTCATATTGTGGCCTTTTTGACCTGATATTTGCTATGTAGCTGAAGCTGGGCCTGCAAATGTAGCTGGTCCCTTGCCTTAGCTTCCTGACTGCTGAGATTACATGTGTGCCACTATGTCCAGATAGATTCTAGAGGAGATTCCTTTTTTTTTTTTTTTTCCACCATATTAGATAAAGACTGAGTACCTATACAGTTTAAACATTTGAAAAATATGTTATTTTATATATAAATTTATTGTTAGTGAAGGAAGAGTAATCTTGAGCTGCTAGGATATAGATATTGTCATAGGTACTTATTTTTATATTTAATATTTTATAATGGAACTCAGTCAGTTTATTGGCATTTATACTATTATATTGCAAGTAAAATAAATGTCCCATTATTTATCCCTTTCCTTTTGTAGTCTCTGATGAGAACTGATCTTTTATCATATGTTTTTAAACAGGGACTGAGATCCCACAAAGCGTTTTCCATGTTCTGGGCATGGGAGTGAGTTTTAAACCCTCTTTTTACTTGTGATAAGAGGATTATTAAAAAGGACAGCTCTCTTTGGACTAAGTATGAGAGGTTGTGTGACTATGTGTACCTGTGCTTGTTTTCAGGTAGAGACGCTGCAGAAGCCTTTGATTGGCCTTGTCCAAGTATGGGAAATCATTAAATCTTGCTTAAAATCATCTATATGCTTTTTGGAAGTAGCATATTTTCAGTGTAAATGTGTGATTCTGTTTGTAGCATGGAATCAATAGGGAAAACACCAGATAAGACATTAGATGCCACTTAGGAAACTTGCAAGCTGAGTTAGAGACATGAATCATGACAGCAGTTTCTAGTAAAGGCCTATTTTATTCTTGAAGTCAGAGCTGGTAAAAGTGAGTGCATTTTCTACTTAAAAACATCTGAGAATGTTCTAGTGTTAATGTAGACATCTATGCAAAAAGAAGAAGCGTTAACAACACTGAGCACATGAGCTGCAAGTGTGAAACTGAGACCTGTGCATACGTGGCTCCATTTGCTCGTAAATGTAGCCCTTCAATGTGAGGACAGACACTGTGTAGATAGGAAGCATGAATTAAGGGAAGTTTGGGGCCAATTTCAGATAAATTAAATATTTATCTGAAAATATGAAGAAATGGATTATCTAATTATCTTCTTCAGCGTTAACAATAGCTGTTAAATGATATGTAAGATTGGAATCTACAGCCCCCAACATTTCCCAGTTGCCATAAAAAGAAGTCTGACCAGCTTCTTGTTGCTTCTTCCCAGGATCTTAGATACTTTTTTTTCCCACTTCAGTAAAGAAGTCAGTTGTTAGAATAACATTTGTGGCAAAAAAAAAAAAAAAAAAAAAAAAAAACCAGGAAAATGTTAATATGATAGATTGAAAATGTTTTTCTTGAATTGACAGTCATGCACAGTGTTCTTAATCACCGCTTTTACCAGTTCATCTACAACAGAAGTGTCTGGAGTAGCTTTTTAGCATTCTAGATAAAAAGCAAGTTTCCATTTCTGCTCCATCCCTCAGTACACAGCTATTTCATGCCTTCTGTTGGCCTTGCTGTTCATACCAATGCACATGTCAGACACCATCCTCAACTGCTGATGTCCAATTGCTTCAAGGTTGACTGAACACACACCTCAGTCCAGAGTTTTTCCTAAACTGTAGTCCAACAGTTTTGTCTTTGAGTATCTCATCTTGACTTCCTCTCTGTTTCCAGTTATTCCAGTGTCTTCCTTTGAATACAGGGATTTAAAATTTAAGCATTTATTACATACCAGCAACTCTTTTGTTTTATGGCTTCTAGTCTTCACTTTGGTTTATATGACATCATTATTTTACAGTGAGCAAACCATGGTTCAGAAGAATAACTGGTTAGAATCACCAGGTGTTAAAGGTAGAGCTTGGATTTAGAACTGTGTTAGCTGGCAGCAGAGTTTCTCATGCTAGGGAGCATACAGATCTCTAATGAGTCTCTGAATGGATATTGTAATCCTGTGGGTGTGGTCCAGATCCTGTCAGCAGGCTACAGAGGATGCCGATTTGACATCTCTTGACCCAGACTTTGAACAGCAAGAACATCCTCTGTGTACTTCATCACTAGAGATAACACAATCATATAGTATTTCTAATTATTTTTCTTAATCAGTATGATTTATGTATTTATTTTTAAATAGGGTTTAGTATTAAATCCAGAGATTCTTTTGTCTGCATGCTTGGCACTTCCCTGACAGAATAGGAAGCCAGAATAGGAACTGATGGGGTTATGTACCTAGTAAATTTTGTTTGATGCTTGTTTGCTGCAAATTTTATCATGTAGAAAAGCATCAATATCAGAAAGTATATTCATCTACTAAATTTAATATTCTTAGAGGAGCCATTTGATTACTGAGCATCTCACCCAGAGCAGGTATTCAGTTAATCTTATGCTAACTTAGAGATATGTGTTAGGGTTTTTGATCATACAGTGGACTCAGCCCATGTCTTTCTTACACTAAAGTGTGTATTGACTCTATAGAGGTCTCAAACTGACTACCCATAAGCACATTATAACCACAAATATGTTTTCTTTACTTCAGAGTGTTTCAAATAAACTAAGACCAAATAATAAAAAAATGTTAGATTTTCTTGTTTCTTATGAAATCTGCAGATCTGACATAGTGAACTCACAATTTTTAAGGTGAGGCAACATTTGTTTTTTACATGACAAGATAAAATATAATAAGATAAAACAGACAAACAAAAAAAACTAAGAAGTCCCATAAAAACACTAAACTGAAAGCTATAATATATATGCAGTGGACCTGGTGAAGACCCATGTGGGCCTAGCCTTTATTGTGAGCTCACGTGAGTCTTACTTAGTTGATACAGAGGGCCTTGTTTTCCATATCTTCTGGCTCTTTCTGCTCTTTTATTTTATTTTATTTTTTTAAAGCTCTTTCTGCCTCCTCTTCCACTGTGTTCCCTGAGCCCCAAGTGGAAGAATTTGATGAAGACATCCTATTTAGACTTTGTCTGCTTAGTAGACTTTGTCTGCTTAACATCTAGCCGTGAGTCCCTGCATCTGTTTCCATCTGCTGCTGGAGGAACCTTCTCTGATGACGGCTGAGTAACACATTGATGAGTATAGCAGAATATCAGTAGGAGTCATTTTATTGATACTGTTATTTTTTTCCTAGACCAGTAGTGTTTGGTTTTTACTGAGTTTTTGGGCTGTTGACTGTCTAGTTCTTGGGCCAGTATCAGGTGTGGGTTTTGTCTCAGACAGTGGCCATTAAATCAGACATTGGTTGGTTGGCTGTTCCCACAAGCTCTGTGCCACCATTGCCCTAGCATATCTTGCAGACAGGACAGATTATAAGTCAAAGGTTTTGTGGCTGGGTTGGTGTTTACCTTTCTCTTTCAGTAGCCTCCAGATACCTTCCCGCAGCAAAGACACTAGAACATAGAGTGAAGGCTCCATGTGGGCACCATCTTGACTTGTCTGTGTTCAGTGAGTTGTGTGGGTGTTGTCCTTGGCAATGTGGCCCTGCTATCAGTTTGAGAGGAAACAACCCATTGTCTTAGCATTAGCCTGGGTTATTTTGGGGTTTCCATGGGACCCCTTTTGTCAACAGCTCAGTTACAACCTACTTCCTAGTACTGGAAGCCTCATTTGGTGACAGAGGCCCTTGAGCTCTGTGCCCTCCAGTGTTTGACTGGAGGCCTTACTCTCGGATTCCCTTTGTCTAGTTAAGTCTCTACTGCCGGAGGTTTCCACACCGCCCTTCAGAGCCCCTCATTCCCCCCTCAGCCCTGTCTCCTTTCCCCTCCCCTCCAGTTCCCGTCCCAGGCTGTCTTCAGTTCTCCCATTAAATCTAATCTACTTTCCCCTTTCAGGGAGATTCGTGTGTACTCCCAGACTTTTCCTCTGTATCTAACCCTTCTGGGTCTATGGATTGTAGGTTTGTTACCATTTATTTGATGGGTGGTACTCACATATTTGTAAATACATACCATATTAATCTTTCCAGATCTGGGTTACTTCACTTAGAATGATTTTTTTTTTCTAGTTCCATCCTATTTGCCTGCAGATTTTTATGATGTCATTTTTAAAAACAGCTGAGTAATATAAACCACTTTTTTTTTTTTTTTTAAATGTATTCTTCTGTTGAGAGACCTCTAGGTTTCTAGCTGTTACAAATAAAGGTGCTATGGAGATGATTAGACAGCTGTCTCTATAGTCGATGGAGCATCCTTTGGGTATATACTCAAGAGTGATATAGCTGGCTCTTGAGGTAGATCAGTTCCTGTCTTTGAGAGGACGACTGTTTTGATTTCCATAGTGGTTGTATAAGTTTTCACTCCCACCAACAGTGGGTGGGTGTTCCCCATATTCCTCATCATCACCATCATGAGCTGTCATTGTGTTGTTGAGTTTAGCCATTCTGACTGGTGTAAGAATGGTGTAAGAATCTCCACATTAGGTTTTTGATTTGTATTTTCCTGATGGCTAAGGATGTTGAACATTTCTTTAAGTATTTCATGGCCATTTCCATTTCCTCTGTTGAGAATTCTCTGTTCAGATTTGTGTCCCATTTTTAATTGGGTTATTTGGTTTTTTGATACTTAGTTTTGTGAGTTCTTTATATATTTTGGGTATTAATCCTCTATCAGATGTGGAGTTGCTAAAAATCTTTTCCCATTCTGCAGGCTGCTGCTTTGTCCAGTTGCCTTACAGAAGTTTTTCAGCTTCATGAAGTCCCATTTATCAATTATTGATCTTAGAGCCTGAGCTGTTGGTGTCAGGAAGTCTTCTCCTGTGCCAATGAGTTCAAGGCTGTTCCCACGTTCTCTTCTATCTGGTTTAGTGTATCTGGTTTTATGTTGAGGTCTTTGATCCACTGGGGCTTAAGTTTTGTGCAGAGTGATAATGATAAGTATGAATCTATTTGCATTCTTCTACATGTAGACATACAGTTTTAACCAGCACCATTTGTTGAAAATGCTGTCTTTTTCTCTAGTGTATATTTTTGTCTTCTTTACAAAAAAATCAGGTGTCCATAGGTGTGTGGATTCATATCTGGGTCTTCAATTCTATGCCATTGATCAATGTGTCTATTTGTGTTCCAACCCTGTGTGATTTTGTTCCTATAGCTCTCTGATACAACTTGACATAAGGAGCAGTGAGACCTTCAGCAGGTCTTTTGTTGTACAAGATTGCTTTAGCTATCCTGAGTGTTTTTCTTTTTTCATATGAACTTGGAAATTGTCCTTTCAAGGACTAAAGAATTGTGTTGGAATTTTGATGGGGATTGCATTGAATCTGTAGATTGCTTTTGGTAGGATGGTCAGTTTACTATGTTGATTCTTACTGATTCATGAGCATGGGAGACATTTCCATCTTCTGATATCTTCAATTTCTTCAGAGAAATGAGGTTTTTTATCATATAACTCTTCATTTTCTTGGTTAGAGTTACCCTAAGACATTTTATATTGTTTGGGGCTACTGTGAAAGGTGGTGTTTCCCTGATTTCTTTCTTAGTCCATTGTCATTTGTATACAGGAGGGCTTCTAATTTTTCTGAGTTCATCTTGTATCCACTTTGCTGAAAGTGTTTATGAGCTGTAGAAGTTGCTGTAGAAGTTTAGGGTCACTTATGTATACACTATTGTGTCATCTGCAGAAAGAGAATTGGCTTCTTCTTTTCCAATTTGTATCCCCTTGGTCTCCTTCAGATGTCTTATTGCTCTAGCTAAAACCTTAAGTCCTATATTGAATAGGTATGGTGAGAGTGGACAACCTTGTCTTGTTCCTCAGTTTAGTGGACTTGCTTTGAGTTTTTCTCTATTTAATTTGGTGTTGGCTATAAACTCTAGATGTGTTTAATGATTGTCCCTGAAGATAGCCACAGAACCATACTGACCAGGCTGTCATTATTCCCTATAGGGGCTACTGCTTGGTTTAAAGTGAGTATTGATTCACTTCTGAATTTTATACTTATTTTGTTTTTACAGAGTCTTTTGTCCAGTCTTGTAAAATTGAATAGTTTGACCTTAGCTAGAAATTGCTTCCAGTTATATCCAGTGGAGGTCCGTCTCAGTTTTCCACCATTTATTCCCTCAACATGGAACACAATCGAATCAACAAAATCCCATTTGGAATTTTTTCCAGAGCTAAAGTGTTAAGTAAGCTGAATATGAAGGTAAGCATCTGATGTGTGTGTGTGTTGTGTGTGTGGCGCGCGCGCGTGTGGGGTTGTGTGTACACGCTGTGATTCTCGTTCATGGTTTTCTACTCTGCATATGGAAAGTAGGTAATGCCTTGTTGATGAAATCTGAAGTGTTAACAGAGACCCTAAGGCATCCTTACTGTCTCAGTAGTTAACAGTTAGCAGAGATCTTCAAATTGAGCACACTTAACAGTTTGTCCTCAAAGAACAATTATGGATGTTTGTAGAAATGCAACTGTAAGGATATGTATTTTATAACCATATATCTCATAAATGCCAACTTAGGCCAGAAGTTTAATTTTTTAAAGTAATATATCTAATGGAATAATTTAGAACCACCAAAATTGATGCTTTATTCTAAGACAGTGTTAAATATCTTTTGCAGTTTTCTCAGTTTATTAAGTAAAAGATAAAATATGCAAAAATATCTCCCTACACAAGTTTAAGCTTAAATATGCTGGTTATTATGTTAAATTCTAAGGTGTTATGTAATTACAATGAGCTGGCTGTCAGGGTGATTGATGCGCTCCTCACAGGTTCTTTGCCTGTCCATATGCCCTACTGTGAGCAGCTTTCACGTTTATAATGAAATCTACCGTGGAGGGAGAAGGAGAAATGGAAAATTATTTATTAGTCCTGTGATTTAATTTGTAGTGAACTAAATTATAGAAGCTAAGGGAAATGATCGCATATCTAATCCTGACGGCATCAGTGTAGGAATCTAGGAAACCTAGGTTTCTTCAGATCCAGGTAGAGTGTTCTGTTATAGCATACTGCATTCTTTGTCTTCAAACCATGCACCATAATTGTGACCCTTAACAGTCTAATCTGTGATTTCTTTGTTTCTATACTTTGTCACGATAACTCATTGGATACATATAAGTAAAAAGGTTAATTCAAGAAAATCTTAAAACCCACATAACATTTTTAGTTTGTTCATGTGATAACAGGTGCAGTGGTGTTAGGCTTCCTGCCCACAGGTCATTGTGTGGCAGTGCTGGTGGCTTATCTTAGTGTCACACTTTTTGCATAGTGTGCCTAAGGCCCTGGGTTTAGTCCTCAGTATGAGTAATAAGAATTGTCTCAGTTTCTAGTAGGGTTAGAGTGCAGGTGTTTGCTATTTTTCACATTTGAATAGACATTTTTATGGCTCTAGTGTTTTTAGGGTATATCTGCCTAGTCAGTTTTGCCTAAGGTTTCAGTAAAATAATGGGAAACTAGAAGTTTATCTTAAAATTTCTTCAAATGCGATAAATGATCAAAACATTTTCTTGGAAGAAGCAATGAAACTTGACATTTTTCTCCTTATATACGCACAAATACTTTTAAATTAATTTATTTATTTAGTTTGGTTTTTCAAGACTGTTGCCGGCCAGCAGCCACAGTCAACCGGGTTCACCTGAAAGAGAGGCTGGGAATGGAAGAGGGACAGGAGGGTGGGAAGAGATGAAGCCAGGACAAAGGTTTCTGATCGAGGCTCAATGCTTTAATGTTCAGCTTTCAATTTAAAGGGGAAGCCCACCCCCACCCCCACCCCCAGAGTTATGTCTGCTTCATCCTGGAGGCGTGGGTGAGGGGAATCCATCCTTAAGGGGGCCAGAGGTGTCTCCAGGCAAGCTCAGCAGGCTGTCTATTCTCCTCAGCTCCAGTAGCGGACTGTGGGTCTGCCAAGGTGGTTAACACCTGAGTCCTATTGTTTTGGTCTGCTGTAGTAAAAAGGTCTCTCAGGCCTGCAAGGCTAGGGGAAGGGCACACAAGACAGATTTTCTCTATGTAGCTTTGACTGTCCTGGAACTTGCTCTATAGACCAGGCTGACCTCAAACTCTGTCAGAGATCCTCCTGTCTGTGCCTCACAAGTGTTGGGATTAAAGGTGTGCACCACCATTGCTTGGCATTTTTAAACAGTTTTTTTTAAAACTACATTTATTGTTTGTGTTTATGTGTATGCTTAAGCAGCATGGCTCATGTGTAGGATTCGGGACAGTTTTGGGCAGTTAGTTCTCTCCTTCTACCATGTTTACCTTGGTGGTCTGGCTGCTGGCAAGTTTCCTTATCCACTGAGCTATCTTGCCAATATCCTGTCCATATCTTAATTTGAACATTCTTACTTTATTCAGTGATTTCTGTGCATTATTCTAAAGTAGAAAAAGCCCATTTGACACTAGGATCTTTGAAATCTTGAGCAATTTCTCTGTATGAGATATATAATTTTTATTACACATACCCACATAAGAAAATCTACTTTAACCTAAAAATAAAAGCCTAATTAATTAAAACTTGGGAAGTTCAGAAGGTAGTTGGTTTTGTTTTTTGTTTTTATTTTGTTTTTTGGTATTTGCTACATTTTGCTCCTGTTTTCAAAGGGAAACATAAATGGTGTCTTTGTTTCTGTCTTTCTACCTGGGATGCATCTTGTCTTCACCAGGACAATCAGTTGACATCGCTTCCTTTGGATTTTGGAACTTGGACCAGTATGGTAGAGTTAAATCTAGCGACCAACCAGCTCACAAAGATCCCAGAGGATGTGTCTGGTCTCGTCTCTCTCGAGGTGAGTATAGAGTGTGAGCACCTTCAAATCCTGAGAGTCACCAGAGGAAACACAACCCGACCATTTGGGCCGGATGTGAAGCCAGCCTTATTAAATATTAAATACTGACCAAGAGATGAACGTTGGTCAGGACCACTCCCTGGAATTTCCCAGCCGAGTGGCCCTGAAACAGCGTGCTGTGGAGGTTTTTATGGAGAATATCTCACTTTCCCATGAAAAAGACTACAACTCCCAACATTTCAGGAAGTTACCTGGTCTTCGGGGCTTACAAGTTAATTTTGGGTATTACAACTTAAGATGTCTCAAAATCCTGTAGGCTACCTTACAAGCTTTGTGTTAGTGTCAGCAGTTTCTGTTGGTTAAAGATTAGAATTAGAAAAGGTCACACTAACTCCATTAGATGCACAGACCTGTGTAGGGTAGTGAGGTGTCTGACTGCACTGAAGCATCTCTTCCTAACAAGCCTTAGAGATCCAAATGCTGTGTCTCTGAAGACCAGGGTGTCTACACTTCAGCATCTTTGAACACGTTTCCTTAGTTCATTTTAGGAAACATGTCACTGTGTGGCTTTGACCTAATTGCATCTGTCACTTCCCTGTGTTGGTGATGTGGTGTCCATACGTCCAGCTCTGCGTGTCATTCTAGAGTTTGCTCTGGAACATTTTGATTTTTTTTCTTTTAAAAAGCTCTTTTTTCCATAATTAAAGATCCATCTTTAGTCAAGAATGACTGCCACTGTCTTTGATTAGTGAAGTTTTTATCTTTAATGAACAGCTTACTGATATAGTAAATATGCTATTTTAAAGATTTTTTTAAAAAACTTAATTAGATTTTACTAAATCATAATATGGTGGTTTTAACCTTCCTGATACTGTGACCCTTTAATATAATCTCTCGTGACTCCCAACCATAAAATTATTTTCATTGTTACTTCATAACTGTAATTTTGCTACTGTTATGAATTATAATGTTAAAAATACGTGCTATGTAGGGTATCTACTGTGCGACCTCTGTGAAAGGTTTGACCACATCACATCATCTTCCAATTTACTGCTCTTTCTCCTGTTTCAGTTCCCAGTGTTGCCTCCCCGTTTCGATGCTGAGTGATAACTTCTCTGAGACAAAGGACTCTAGCTTCCTCAGCCCTTTTCAGCCCTTTAGTGGTTTTAGGATGCATTGAATTGAGATGTCTAAAGAGTAACTCCAGTGGGTTGATCTAGACAGTTGTAAGTCAGTTGCTTGCCTTCCTTAAGTGAATATTTTAAGGAATTTTGAATGATCAGGTTCTTATTAATAATCAGGTTCTTATTAATACTTATAATTATTCACTGTCAAAATATTTTAATCTTAAGGCAAATAGTTTTTTTTTTTTAATTTAGTTAAAAGTAAATTATTTCTTGGTTTCATTAGTTTTTAAGTAACTGAATTAAAATCTTTTTGTAGTAACTGTTAGTTTTAAAATGTTGTATTAATTATAACTTATGTGTAATACTACTCATCTTTGGAAATTAGCATTGCTTAAAAACTTTAATCCACATAACATCATAAATAATGTTTTGAGTGATAACATGTTTTTAATCATTTCTATTTAGGTTCTAATATTATCGAACAATCTTCTAAAGAAGCTTCCCCACGGTCTTGGAAACCTTCGGAAGCTGCGCGAGTTAGACCTGGAGGAGAACAAGCTGGAGTCCCTGCCCAATGAGATTGCTTACCTGAAGGACTTGCAGGTCAGGCTCGCCCCGTTTCTTCCGACCTGTATAACTAAAGTTCTTAGAAACCATCTCCAATTAAGTTTTTCCTTTATTGCATTCGTGAGAGACATCATTTTAAGTGCACATCAGTTGTAGGAAATGCATGTGTAACATTTGTTATTTTGTTAATCTTTTAGAAATTAGTCTTGACAAACAACCAGTTGACCACTCTTCCCAGAGGCATCGGTCACCTTACCAACCTCACGCACCTTGGTCTTGGAGAGAACCTGCTCACTCACCTTCCTGAGGAAATCGTAGGAACCTGTGCACTTGAGACACTGCTGCTTGATTCTGTGCTTTCAAACAGATAGCTTTGATAAATGCACTGCTTTGCAAATTCAGTTATAGCAAGCTCGGGATTTTAATGGAGTGCCAGAGGTTTTACTCATGAGTTGTTAAAATTAATACTCTATTTGAGAATGGTTTAGAATGATGTCCATAGACTTAATAAATCTCAATTTATACAAACAGATGTTTCTTTTTTTCAAAATTATTTTCTGTTCTTCCAAACTTAACAGTTCCGTGGGCCTGAGCTAAATTAGCAGTGTCTGTGCTGAAAGGACACACGTGTGCTTCCTTTGTCCTCGTTTAGATCTTGTTTATAACAACAGTGCTGCCCATAAGCCTCTCTGCGTAGCTTCCAAAAGAGCATTTCTCAGAGGGCTTTTGGGTTAGTAGTAGTACTTGATTTACTGTTAATGCCCAAGTTTACTTTTAGAATTTTTCCAAGTGTATTTATATCTATTATTTATATAATTAATACAGTTACTTTGAATTTTAGCAGTGCAAGTTGAGTAGTTCCTAAATTAGTAATTCTATGGATTATGGTCTGCTTTCTATAATGTACTGTTCTGGAAGCAAGAGAAAGCAGTAAAGAATGTTTTTGGAATGTAGACAATTTAAAAATTGGGTCCTAGCCATCCTTGTAGCATCGAATAGAGACTTTCATCCCTAGTGTCCCACACATAAATGAGGACAGTAACTTAACTTCATATAGGCTTTCCTGAGATTAAACATTCTACATCTAGACACAACTGTCCTTCTGGCTGTTGGCTTACTCCTTTCCTAGTGTCATTGGCAAGAAGTCTATATTTTGACTTTTAAAATAAAGATTTACATATCAATCTGTGAACTCCCAACTGTCCCAGCTGAACTTCTGAGTGTTTCCAAATATAACCACTGTGATTTCATCGGTATAGAAAGTGACCTGTTCAGTGGAGTTTTAAAAACTTTCTCCACTTGATTTGAATATGTTGCAGTTTAAAATCCTCGCTTGTCAGACTTGAAAGAGTAGTCATTTTCTTCTTCCTTTCCTTAACAGGCACACTGGAGAACCTAGAAGAGCTGTATCTGAATGACAACCCCAACCTCCACAGCCTCCCCTTTGAGCTTGCTCTCTGCAGCAAGCTGTCAATCATGAGCATTGAGAACTGTCCACTCAGTCACCTCCCGCCTCAGATTGTTGCTGGAGGGCCTTCGTTCATTATTCAGTTCTTAAAGATGCAGGGTCCGTATCGTGCCATGGTCTGATACAAACTGCTGGTCCCACACACTGTTCAAAAACAGACTGCCATTAATCTTTCATATCTGTATCTGTATCTGTGTGGATATTGATCTATGGCAGATTTATAAAGACTGTATTATGTGTTTCTGCTAATAGAGGAATCATAGCCATTTAGATTTTTTTAATTCTGTAAAAAAAAAAAAGGCTTATGTAAGTTTTCTTTGCTAAATTTGATGGATGTTCTTCTGTTGTGTAATCTGATATGCCAGTTTGTTTAAAAATCTTCCAACAAATTATGAAGTCATTAAATTTAAGGGACAAAATAGTATAGTTAAATACATGTTTCTCTTAGGAAAATGTGGGCCAAAAATTTTGTTGCATCTTTCATATACATTTCCCCTTAAAATTGTCAGATCTTTATAACAGCATAGGCCCTGAAGGTAGAATTTTTCTTTAACTTATTTTGAAATTTGAAATTTAAATTTTATATATTGTTTACAATCGGAGTGAATCACTGGATTATTTTGATTTGCTCTGTTTTAATCAGTCAGATAGAGTTTATATTCTGTTAAAGAATTTGCATCAGTTAGTTTAAATATTAAAATATACTTTGTCAAAACAGCTGGCAAACAGAAAATATACATTTAGAAATCAAAATTTTCACTAGTTTTATTTCTCCAGTGAACTTTAAAGTAAATATCTGAAGTGAATCTTTGGGGCGGGGGTATTGAAACCTTTCCTAGAATAAGTATGTTTTACTGTGTGGGAGCAGAAATCTGTGGTGAAATGTTTTTTTCTTTTCTTTTCTTCCCCATTCATGAAAGTTGCAGATCCAAAAAATTTAACAAAAATTTGGCAAGTAAATAACACGTAAAGACACATTCTATATATGTATATACAATGCTATATAGATATGTATTTATTATATCATAAACGACAATAGGTAACTTTAAAGACTTCTCCCTTCACTTGTACAATGAGATGGATCTTTCTCTCAAGACTGCAGTATACGTGCGTTCAAGGTTACTTAACAGTGTCCTATGGTTTTATATCTTGACTCACCTTATCCATCTTTCTGTTTGGGAGTATCTGTGTCTAAGCACAATATCTTCACACTGTGCTGTATTGCTGCTGAACTAAATGCACTTTCTCCATACATGGGGCACTGGCTTCAAACAATTCAGTTCAGTACTGTTGCTTTCCATCTCATCTTTCCTTGGTTAGTAGGTGGTAGTCAGTTATGGAAAACGGCACGTTGCATTGATGCCATTGGTAGTTCCGTGGACGTTATGTAGGATGTGTGTGGACTTGTTGACAGTATTTTCTTCTGCTTTACTACCTTTATGAATCTCAACTGTAAACGTGTGCCCCTTACATAAACGTGTGCCCCTTACATAGGATTCTTATTTTTGGTAGTGTTTGTCTAGGTCAGTTGAATTATTGAGAACACCCTCCCCCCTCCCCCAGAGCAGGTGCAGCCTAGATACAATCCTGAAACACACTTTCCATACAATGAATGATGATAATACATAGGTAAACATTGCTGCTTGTTATTTTATTTTGCACCCCCCCCCCCATTTTTGGGTATTTTGTTCTAAACAACTATTTTTAAAAATTAAAACTGTAATATCAAGATAAAAATTTGGATTTTTGCTTTTCCTGGCACTCAAACTCAAGACTGGGTTTCAGATCAAATCTGTGTTCATAACTGGCAAATTTGTAAGGAGCAACTAAGAAATGGAAGGCAGGTAAAGATATAAAACCCTAGACTGCCTAAGTATGCTGTAAAACTATTATAGATGTTCACTGGATTTTACAAAGTAATAGCCTTTCTCCTTTTCCATCAACTGTGGCTTTTCAGTTAAGACTTTGTTTATAAAAGGAATTTATTACAGTTCTACCTAGAGCTTGTGTGTGTGTGTGTTTTTTTTTAAACAATCTCATATCAATTGTTTTGATAGTAAGATAATAGAATTTAAACTTGAGAGGTAGTGGTTTAGTGTCTTTTCTTATAAAAACATGGTTTCTTAAAATGAAAATATATGAAAAATGTTAAATAGTTTGGTTTCCCTACATTTATTTAGGTTATTCTACAACAGAGGTGGGAAATGGTCACAATCTTACACGTAGAACGAGCACTCATTCTCAACCATTACAGGATGTGAGCTCTAGATCTTTTATGTTCTTGCCGTCTTGGGGGGTTCCCTTACTTTCATTACTGTTTCCACTAACAAACCAAGATGGATTTCAGGTAGGAGGAGGACTCCTTGTGAAATCAAAATACTTAGGACTTGAATAAGGGTGATGACTGGCTAGGCACGAGTTAGGTTTTTCAGGAAATGCCAGCGATACTAGCCGCCATATTTAAAAGTTTCCTATTTTTAAAAAAAGAATAATGTTGAGACTCTCAGTAAGATTTGGTTAGTAAAATAAGAATCATAGACATCTTAAACATAGAAGTTTTGGGTTGTTAATCAGTAAAATGGAAACATCAGAGGTTTTCTTCTGTAGGAGTTTATTTAGAATCTTACACAGAAAGGAGAGATGGTGATTTATAGATGAATATTAATGAAAAAAGTAGAGATAGAAACTCTTGGAGAGACAAGAAACATAAATGTGAATTCATACTTACACAAAAGATGGGGAATGAAGTTGGAATGGATTCTGAAAGCTCAAATTACAAATTTCTAGTTAACTTTGTGTAGTCTGCACCATTTAAAGAAGACTGGAATATAGCTAAATGTGAGATGTAGCCTAGCATTCACAAGGTCTTCATTCAACCCCAGTACTCCCACCCCAATAATACAAACAAAAATAACTACATCATAAAAAGAAGAGGGAGGAGGAAGAGAAGAGGAGGAAGAAGAGGAGGAGGAAGAAGAAGAGGGGAAGGAAGAAGAAGAGGAGGAGGAGGAAGAGGAAGAAGAAATGGTCTACAGATGGTTAAGAGCATTGACTGCACTTGCAGAGGTCCCAAGAAGTCCTGAGTTCAATTCCCAGCAACCACATGGTGGCTCACAACCATGTGGGATCTGTAATGAGATCTGATGCCCTCTTCTGGTGTGTGTCTGAAGACAGCTACAGTATACTCATACACATAGAATAAATAAATCTTTAAAAAAAACATAAGGCTGTCAATGCAAAAAGAAAAGAAAGAGAGAAAGAAATGAATACTCAACTAGGTATGGTGGCTCAAACTCAAGGCTGATGCAGGATGATTTCAAGTTGAAGAATAGTCTGGGTGAGAGAGATTGTTACCTGCAAAATATTTAAAAATAGTTGCCACTCATGAAGTAAACATGTCCTATTCGGCTGTAGCTGCAATGACCTTGTGTGTGTTTGCTTGACTGAACCGTGGGAAATGTTAACTCTGTGCCCTTTTAGCGAAAGGTATGGGAGGGTTATTAGCTGTTTGGTGGTGGTTGTTCTTTAAACCAAGCATCCTTAAAGTAATTTTGACAGCCTGGAGTTTTTGATGGGTGGGGCCTTGCCTATATGGCCTCTGACCTATTGCTCAGTGCCTAGCTTCTCTTAAATCATTCAGCATCTCTTAAGTTCACAGTGGATGTATCAACAGTTGCTCTATGTGAACTTAATACTTCTCACCAAACTCCGTGTTTCAGATCCTCTGGTGTTTTTCCTTTCACCTTACATTGTAAACTTGGGTAAAAGCTGCAAGCAGTCATCACAGCAGCCTAGATGTTAAACTGTGTTGAGCTTTCCTATTATATTAGTCCATTGCTTTTAAATCCAACTTCACTCGGAATTTCAGCATATGAAGCATAGCCAACTTCTCCGTCAGGATGTAACCTGAGTGGCCTCCAGCCCACATTCCAAACTTTATTTTACCCCCACCTGAAAGATAAGCAGCTTGTGCTGTTAGCTGTCTGCTCTTGTGAATTTTCACCAGAACTACCAACTAGTATCTGACACTAGGGTTGGTACTGTCCTCTTCCATGTTCCTTCCCAAACCCAAGTTCCAGATGCCTAGCTGGTACCAACTTGGTGTATTTTCTTGTTACTACAACAAATTATTTAATAGAAACAAGAGAGGAAAAGTCTAGAGAGACTGAAGTCCTATAGTGTGGAAGGCAGGGCAAACATACTCTGTCTGGCAGTGGAGTGTGATCATGGACCCTGAAGAAGAAAGAGCAGGCCAGAACTATAGGTGCATGGCCTACTTTCTATAAGCTCATTAGGCTTCAAAATAATGTCACCAGCTAGAGGGCCTGAGAGGTGCTTTTGGATACCATGTAGTGACTAACTGTCAGCCTTTAAAGCAAGCACTGCAAATGACTTTTCACATAGGTAGGCTACCTTCAAGTTTAATGTAGTGAGTTTCTTTGTATCTAATTATCTAAACAAATTTAATGGCTCTCTCTTTCACTGTTACTTGTTCATGAGGGTTTTTTGGTTTTTTTTTTTTTTTGTCTGCTTTTGATAATTTGTAGTAGAATTTCATTTTGTTCACAGACTTTTGAGTATAACTTTTTTCTGAAATATTTAAAAACTTACCTTGTTTAGGCTTTTTAAATATTGGTTTTTAAAGGGTCAATTGTGTGTTAAGTGATAAAATTTATTTCTCCTGTTTTAAAGTAAATCTGACTGTGTTACTTTCAAGATGAGGGAGTTTCTAGGGAAGGGAATGGGTTACACACTCAGCTAGCATCACATCATTGCCGACACGAAGCAGCAGCATCTGGCCTGTAAGCAGTGTTGTTACTCCACTGTGTTTCTTCCCTCACTAGATCATAACACCTGCCCAGCTCTGGCTGAGATCAGTTTAAAAGGGTGAATGCTGATTTAAGCGCTGGGGCCTGGTTAAGCTAACAGTGAGGATTCCTGGAGACCCTCCAGCCTGCGAATGCATACACCAAATTTGAAGTTTCACACTGTCCTTCTGAGCCAAAACAGTTCAAGTTCAGGACTCAAGTCTGCTATATGTCAGTTATATACTGTCTGCAGCTGTTTGTGTTTGTGTAGCTTTCTCTTCTTTCTCTTTCTTTTCTTTTCTTTTCTTTCTTTCTTCTTTCTTTCTTTCTTTCTTTCTTTCCTCCTCCTCCCTCCTCCTCCCTCCCTCCCTCCCTCCCCTCCCTCCTTTCTTTCTTTCTTTCTTTCTTTCTTTTTTTAACTAAACTTGTTTTAATTTGGGAGATGACTTTAGGGGGTTGAAATTATCTTCTGTCTCAGGTAACTCTAGTTCAGAAGAATGTAGGACAGTGAGACTCTCACTGCAGTATTTTGTCTGTCACATTGAAGGTAGAACCGAGGTGTCACATGGCTTCCTTTTTAAAGTTTCAGATTTGGAAGAGGTTTTCGAGCTGTGAGTACAACGTCCAAGGAGGGGGCTTCTTGGCAATAATCCTAAATGATTACAGGGAGTCTAGCAGAGTAAAGGAGTGGCAATGTTGTAGTTGATTGCATTCCTTTTCTAGGACCCAGAACATGTCTAAACATAAATTAATAGTAGTTGTCTTTTGCTGTGTTTCTTCCTTCTCTTATATCCTAAGTTTGGAAAGTATACCTGCATCATTGGAAAAATCTATGTTATAAGTATTGTCTGTCATACATCTTGGGGGAGAGATAGAGGACAACCCACTTCCAGATTGGTCTTTCAGCTCTCTGATCCCCTTGCCTGCTGCCAAGGCTCTTCCTCCCATGATGCACTCTGCCTCTGAAGCTGTGAGCCAAAATAAATTCTTCTGTAAGTCAGTTTTGGCTGCTGTGTTTCATTACAGCAACGGAAAAGTGACCAGTACATACACTGCTAAAACTGACCAACGTTGATCAGCTACGTTGACAGTAGACTTAGAAGAAGGAAAACTGTCAAGAGGTAAAGGGACAATATCTGATCAAAGGCAGTTCTTAAAGATATAATCTGCACTGCAGCCAGTGACTAAGAGCAAGCTATCAAAAGATGTAAGGCAAAAACAACTGTAAGAAGTAGGTCAGGTCAAGGTCAGTTTGCTACTCCTCTATTTGAAATTAATTTTTTGGACCCATGTAATCATGAATTTCCTTTATAAGTTTTGTGCTAAATGAAAATACAAAGTACAAACTTGTCAAAATGTTTGAAATGTTGAAGGCAGAGCCCAGAGAAGCATTGAGAACATCTTGTACTATATTAAAAAAAAACAAAAAAAATCTAAAATAAAATGAAGTTTTTAACCTAAAAACAAAAACTTTAAAAGAGCAAATGTAGAACAATCCAAAGAAAAAGGAGAGTAGATATCAGTAAAATATAAAAAGGAAGTCAGTGGAGAAGACAAGTTATTTGAAAGTTTTAGTGAACTCATAAGCCTCTACCCAGGCTTATGGCTCCTACTACCCTACTAATAATGGTTGTTATCACAAATGAAGGCAAGGAGTCACAACAGCCTCTGGAAAAAAGGATAATAGAAGTCTCTATGCCCACAACTTGAAAACTAAAACAAAATGGGCCAGTTCTTTGAAAGATAAAATGTGCCAAATTTTACACACAGAACCCCCACAAATTCTATTTTAGAAACTGAGTCTGTACTTATATTTAGTAGAATTAATCACTGTTTTAAAAAATACATGTATCTTTAAATGGTTTATACAGCCAGTTCTCTACAGTTCCTTCCAGAAGGAATTATCCCAATATTAAACCCAGACAAAGTCCTTACAATGAAAGATACCATACAAATAACTCTTCAGAACATTGATGCAAAGATCCTCAAAGAAATATTAGCAAATCTTATCTGACAATATATAAAAAGTTATACATGACCAAGCATTGTTTATGCCAGATACAGAAGGCTGTTTCAACATTATGTATTTCACCACCAGGTTAAGGAAAAAAAATGTTACATGATCAACGCAAAACAAAAACACTTGATACAATTTTTTATCTTTGTGGTAACTTTTAACAGCCCATTTCCAAAGGAGCAAAGAGAATGCAGTAATGATAACCTTTTCAGGGATATGGAAGTATGACTGTCTATATCATATCTATCTATCTATCTATCTATCTACTACCTACCTACCTACCTACCTATCTGTCATCTATCATTGCCTATCTGCTTATGTATCTAACAAATTCAAGTCCTAAAATCTAGAATGAACTATATACACAAACATATATATCCAACACAACATTGACAGAAGTCAGAAAATGGGCCTAGAGAAACTGGGCCTGCCAATCGAGTTTTAGGTATAACACCAAAGGAAAAGCACTCAGAAATTCTCATTAATTTTTTCTCTAAAAAAAAAAAAGGAGTTTCTCCATCTTTATCAGTTGCTCACACTGCTGAATTCCAGCCTAAGATCCAGAGGGCGCGATCTGGGAGATGAAGGGTAAAGACCTCGGATGTGGGTTTCTTTAATTTTTGTCTTTTTCTTTTTAATCTGCCTACCAAGGTTTACTTTTTAGGTTGTTGCTTTTTGTGTTTTCTGGATGTTTTAGTTGTAATGCTTAGTTTTTCACTTGAATGGTGGCAGAGAGAGAGGAGGGGGTGGGGGTGGGAGGGGCTGTTGTGATAGATTTGCTTCATTGAATGTCTATTGCAGGAGGAGGTGCATCATTTAAAATTTCTCTATTTTGTCTCTTATTTCCATATAATTGGACAAAAAGTTGTCTTGTAATCTAAAGAGTATCATCATTGCTGGAAATCCTCCTCCTCCTCCTCCTCCTCCTCCTCCTCCTCCTCCTCCTCCTCCTCCTCCTCCTCCTCCTCTTCCTTCTCCTCCTTTTCTTCTCTCTTGTTCTTGTTCTTGTTCTTCTTCTTTCTTCTTCTTCTTCTTTTCTCCTCTCCTCTCCTCCTCCTCTGCCTTCTCCTCCTTCCTTCCTTTCTTTCTTACTTCCTCCTCCTCCACTTCTTCTTTAGACAGGATCTCATTATCTAGACTAGACTGGGTTTAAGTGTAGGAGCAGTTAGCCTGCCCCTCTCATGGGAGTTCTGGGATTAAATGTGTGTGTCATAGGAGTTCTGGGATTAAATGTGAGTGTCCCACTTCTTTGCTTTTCATAAAAGTTCAGTTATATTTTGAGTATCCAAAAGAGTCCTCAGGACAGACTGAATTATGTTTTGCACATGATTTTCGTCAGTGGACCTGACTTATTGAGATGTTCAATATGGTTTTACTATTAAGGCTTCTGCATCATTTATTTCAGTCAAGTGTTCTGATTAAACAGAGTGAAACCCCACTGGAAGAGTAAGGTGGGGAGTAGCTATGTGGACTGTGAAGTCACTCAATCTGAGGAAGAGAGAGGGGTCCACTACTCTGCCTCACAGCTGTGAAGCAGGACACAGAGCTGGGACAGACAGTAGTGGCTTCTCTCCAGACATGCTGAGAGCTGTTTGGCTCCTTATATCTATTAACCTGTGCTTTTGCTTCATCTTCTTTCCTTTAGGGAGAGGAAGGAGGAAAGGAGAGAAAATGAGAACAAGAGAGCCAAGAATCACTACCCCTTAGTGATAGAATGAAATGCTGCATCCACCTTGCCCAAAAGCCATCTCTGCCCCATGGATGGGACCAGATCTCACTTACCTTAATCAAGCCAATTACTGTTCTATTTCAAGTAGAGTTAGTGCTATTTGTGGAAGAAAACCCCTTGGAAGTGTCTACGTCTTTATCCAGCATAACTTTCCTCAGCTTTAACGGCTGGATTCCCCTCCTCCTGTCTTCCTCCTACTCCTGCAATCTAGTCTGCACCGGATTCTAGATCCAGATACAATGGTCACCTTTTGAGTCGCCTCCAAAAGAGGTGATTCCTAATTTCCATGTGTTACAGATTTTATAGCATGGATGACCTGCTGTGAGGCTTTCCCTGCCGAGCCCAGGGTCACTGCTTCTCTGGATTTTACCAATGTTTGTGTGGCTTCTCTGGGTAAGGAGCCCCGTGCATCTCCTCCTTGACTATGAACATCAACTGTCATTTGTACACAACCTTACCTCTCACACAAATGTTACGCCAATGTAATTAAATGTGTCAAGCCCATTAATACCACTTGTATTTGCTTTTACTTCATATTTCTAGTGCTGGTTTGGTTTATTAACAATCCATTGCTAAGACTGTCAGATCTTAGGATCTATTTGTGTTGATATTCAGATTAATAAAGGAGAAAGTGTTGCTAGACAAAAAATATGCAATGTATATTTTGCAGCTACTAAGCCAAACTCTAAGCTGAATATTTTCTATACATTCACACATTTAATCTCCATTTAAAAGTGTGTGTGTGCTGTACAAGGATCTCACATGTGGAAACTAGGCTCAGCAAAGTCAAGTAAGTACAATTATTAAATGGCAGAAGCAAGGCCAGAACTTCTGCCTTTTTACTCCCAAGTCCAAATTATCAATGGCTTGCTTGAAGTACCTCTCAGGACCTTTCAGGCAGGGGTTCCTGAGCAAGAAGGGTTGTTCTTGGTGCTACTGACTGAGGAGAATGGGAAGAGATATTTCAGTAATGATCATAGCCAGATTCATATTCTCTCCTTCCTCCCACCTCTCCCTTCCCCTTCTCTTCCTCTGTCCCCCCTTCTGTCTCTCCTTGTGATTCAGGCACATTGTCTCCATGGTTCTTTAAGCAAACATGAAGGGTGACTCACTTTACCTAATTAGATTAATGGAATGTTAGCTTAAGAGTTATTACTGTTGGTGACAAATGTCTTCTTTGTACCCATGGGCTGGTGCCCTGTCTCACGTGTCAAGTGCAAAGACAAACAGCCATTGCTCACCATAGCCAGTTCTGGAGTTGCTTTTCCTCGTGTGTCTGGACAAAGCAGAACATTATTCCTTAGCTGGTTGGAGTGGGGCAGTCACTTCCCCTGAGGTAGGCGGTGGTATGCTTTGTGTGTGTACACACACACTCTTCAGGGTCACAGTTTTAGTCAGGGCACAACATACTGGGTAGAGTAAGGTTGCAGCAAAGAGTCTGCAGAGAGCTCAACCTTCCTTTGCATCCTCAGAGCAGAGCTGATCCTGGCACCCATTGATAGCTTTCTGGTCTTGGCTGGAGGCTTTCAAGATAGGAAAACACCTGGCTCCAGTTTCCAAGCCAGGAAAGACAAGGGCAGAGGCAGGGCTTCTTGCTGGAGCTTGTGTACAGCCAAGAGATCTGGCAGTCAAGGTGAGACATGAGAGCGGATGAAGACAGCTCTACACAACACCCCAGGGAGCCCTTTCCTTCTGCCTCCTATCAACTTGCAATAATCACAGGATGCCAAAGGCTTCAGACAGGGAAAGGAAGATGATAGGGGAGTTAAACGAAAGCTCAGAGAAGGCACGAGTCTCCCTCTAGTGAGTCCTCCCTCCTCCCCCTCTCTCAGGGAAAGTGAGTGGACAGATGTTTGTGGCTCCAGCTGTGTGTACGCCATGAATAATAGTTGAGAACACTGTGTTTCACATCTGCTCATTATGTTCAGATGGGTGAGAGTCTTGTGTCCCATCTCTCTGGGGGTTGGGGAGAGGGTGGTTTGCATTTGTCTGAATATATGGCAGATTTCTCTTTGAGAGAGTTTGACACTGCCTAGGAGTACAAGCTAATAGGGATACAGTTTTTTTTTTTCCTGAGACAAATCTTCTAAAGCAACAAACAAAAATCCCAAACCAATTAAATAAATGAATGAATGAATGAATAAATAAATAAAGTAACAATAGTAGTAACAATAACTTCCTTTCTAACTCAGCTGGCCATTTCTGTTCAATTCAAGTTGCCATCAAGGTAAGTGCACAAGTTGCTTTTCATTGCTGTAACTACATACCTGGCAGAAACAACTCATTAGGCTCACAGTTCGGAGTGAGCCATGTTTACTTAGCCCATGGCCTTAATGAAAAGAACACAATGGTAGCAGGAGTGTGTATAGCAGACAAGGGCCAGGCATGGCCTTCAAAGGCACCTTAGTCACATTGTAGCAAGAAGCAACATAAGGAAGAGAGGGTTTATGCTGGCATACAGTGTGGTGGAATGCAATCCATCATGGTGGGTGGCAAAGCACAACGCTGCTGCCCTGGGCCTTATCCACAATCCAGGAACGGACTGAACAGGAAGTCAGGCCCAGCTATAAAACCTCAAGGGCCATCCCCAGTGACTCACTTCCTGTAACGAAGCTCCACCTCTTAAAGGATCCACAACTCCCTAAACATTGCTTCCAACTGAGTCAAATGTTCAGACACGTGGGCCTGTGGGAGACTTTTTGTGGGGGACTGCTGCTTTCTAACCACAGCAAGAGGCATGCCCCAGTGACTTCCTTCCTTTAGCTACGTCTCTCACCTCTTTACCTTGCCACACCTCTCAAAATAGTGCTACCAGCTTGGGAGCAAACTGTCAACACAAAAGCGTGTGAGGAACATTTTGTATTCAAGCTGTAACAGTAGGGCTGAGATGCCAAGGCACACTCGGGTCTTGCTTGACACTAGAAGCAGCTGTAACTCGAAGACAGATTGTTTACCTTAAGCAGTGTTCACTTTTTGGCAATCTTCCAATCGACACAATTAGAACACCTCTGTTGACCTAAATGTTTCTTTTAGGAAAAAAATTAAAAAAGAATGAGAGGGTCTTTGTCTTGGTGTTTTATTGCTGCAAAGAGACTGTGACCAACAACTCTTATAAAGGAAAACATTAAATTGGGGCTGGCTTGCGGTTTAGAAGTTAGGTCCATTGTCATCACGGAAGGAAGCAGGGCAGCATGCAGGCAGACTTGGTGCTGGAGAAGTAGCTGAGAGTTATACATCCAGATCCAAAGAGAGAGTGACAGTGGGCCTAGCTTGAGTTTCTGAAACTTCAAAGCCCACCCCCAGTGACAGATTTCCTCCAACAAGGCCACACCTCCTAATAATGCTGCTCCCTGTGAGCCTTTGGGGGCCATTTTCATTCAAACCACCACAGTCTTATCCCTATATCCATGGGTTAGTTAGTAGCATACCTGAATTCTGATTTGGGATTGAAGTATTAGCCATTTTGGCTGTCTACTTGTGGGCCTGTTTTGTTGACAGTTCAGTCAGATGGGGAATTCATTTCATTCATCTCATGAACATTTATAAAGTTGTGTGTGTGTATGTATGTATGTATGTTAAAAATGCAAGTATCAAGACCCCAATTTAATACTAGGAAACTGGTATTCTCAAGGGGTCTTCCAAAAATATTTTGTGATGCTGCAGATAGAGCCCAGGGCCCAGGGCCTCATGAAAACTAGACATCTCTACCCTGAGAAAAGTGATTTGTAAGCATCCCTCTTCAGGGATGCTCTAGGATTAAAAGATGAGCCCACCATATGTGAGTGGGAAGGCCTGAACAACAGTTTATTCAAGCTAATACTGATACCCAGGAGAGGGAGGGCTTCTCATCTCTTCATGCTCTATAGCAGAGAGCATGGGAAATATTCAGTCTCCCACAGAGTGCTATACCAGGACAGTGAGCATTAGAAGCAGAATGAGGTATACACTGTACCCCACATGGGCCCTGCTGTATTAGTCACAACTTGGGGAGAAGACAGAATAGAGGGGCACTTCTCTACTTCCCAACATGCTTTCTTCCTCCCGACAGGATCAAAGTCATTATGTGACAGGATGGCTGTGACTGCCATGCCTGTGTCTCCCATATACTGTCCTGCTCAGCCTATGCAGTGGTAATGAGGATTGAACCCAAGGCTTTGTACGTGCTGGGTAAGCACTCCACTCTGAGCTTAAGTCTCTGCATGAGCTTTTGCCAGTGTCCAGAGGGCAGTGCCTCACAGTTGGTGGGGTGGTGGTGGAAAACTTCTTGGGCTTACATTAAAGAAATGTGGTCCAATAAATGGCTGGCAATGTATACTTAACATATCTAACCTTATTTTTCTCCTATTTATGTAAACAAAAGATTAGACAAAATAATATATAGCTTATACACTGCTTAGCACTGTGCTGGGCCTGTGTTCAGTGCTAAGTAGTGGTATTTTGTTATTTATTTTTTTACTAATAGTTATAGACCTTCATGGGTAAGTATCTCCCTCAGGCCACCAATGACAGCATCCAATGTCTGATCTGCCTCAGCTCCTTTGGGGTCTGTGGCATCATTCTAAGAGTCTGCATATCTGAGATTCAGGGCTGTGATTCCCAACTTGAGCTCATTCTTTGTAGTTTTCATTGCCTTTTCAAAAATCTTCACATAATTTGGACATTCCCTGATGACTACTTTCAGTTACATTTCCAAATCAATGCACTGACAACGGCCCTGTTCCTGCCGAGAGGTTCAGAGCAGAGGGTTAAGACAAGACATAAGAGTTTCAACAGAGAGGGGACAGTCAGACATCTTGGTTTTCTTGGAACTCTGAGGTCTTCTTAGTATGATGCCTGGGAGCAGAGGCTATCCATCAGGGAGGGATTAGGGGTAAAGGTGTTGAATTCAGATAAGACTTCTGAGACATGCTTACTGGCACCGTCAAATACTGAGTGACTAGTCAGGATTGAAACTGATGGCCAAGGTCATTCACTTAGCCTGCAGTCCTCAGCCAGACCTGAGCCTTCATTTGGATGTCCAGGGAGGCATCTGCTCAGATCTGCTCGGACCTTGGATCCTGGCTTGAGTGACTGCCTGTGACATTTAGATTTAGTGATCTCTGAAGTGTGACAGATGCTTTCTTAGGTCTTATGTCCACCCTATTGACGTTTTGTGCTCTCTGGGACTTCATGGTCTTCCAGCTGCTCATCTGAAGAGTTCAGAGGGCATAGTGGATCTGGTGTGGCAGGCACTCCTGCCTAGGCTGGGACATCCGGCATGCTTGCCATCTACTGCCAAGCTCCTACCACCCTCATCAGAGAGAGCACGAAAACACCCTTTCTTCCTCGGCTAGCACCCTGCCCTCACTGACAGATGTTGTGCAGATGTGTTTGCGTGTCTTGGGGATGTAGGAGAAAAGCCCATGTAAGTGGGGTAGAGTCTAACAAGATGTTTTTCTTTCACTTTTAATTGTACAAATGTGTAAGATACTATATTTTGATTCAAGATTACACACAGTATGTAATGACCAAACCAGGGTAGTTAACTTTTCTATTTCCATAAACATAAAAACCTTTTAGGCAAACACGTAATAATTGCATACATTTGTGGAGTACAGTGTGATACTTTAATTCGTGCACACAGTAGGTACTGATTAAAACAGCGTGATTAAGGCTTACATCTACTTATAATGTCGTGGCGCTCTTTTTTTCCTAGCTCTTCATAAAATAGCTGTGCGTCGACAAATGCTTAATGGTTCCCAGTAGTTTAAAGCTGGGCAAGAGAGGAAGGTCCAGGACTCTCACATCTGTAGAAGGTTCCGAGCCTTCACTCTCATCGGAGGTAGATATATACAACCTGAAGATTTCTGCATCATGACATAGTGCAGTTTGAAATCTGTTCCCGCTCCCCCCCGCCCCCCCAGCTTGGTCCATACTTGCCCCCAAGACAGGAGAAAAATGAAGGAAAGGATGGCGCCCTTAAGTCGCTTTCCAGCCGTGACAACCAGCGGCCAGCAGGTGTCAGTGCGCTCTCGTTCTGTCGCGGCTCAGGGCCTACCCCTCTAGGACCCTTCCCCACCGCTGTTCACTGGGACTCAGTGCAGACTCCAGGCCTTGAGAGTCCCGCAGACAGCTTGGTGGCTGCAAAGATACTTGTCCTTCTCGTCCTTAAGTATGGATTACTGCGGCCTGGTCTGCTCGCATGAGTGCTGGTCCATTCCGCTCCAGTGGTTCCTTAGGAACCTGCACATGCTAACCTCTCTAGGATCCCTTTCATCCCAGCCACCAGGAGCACCTGCGCCTGGCCTGGGGCGGGGCTGCTTCTCCCGCGACTCTTGTGCCACTCCACATCTCCTAATTCGGGTCCCAGCATCCTGACACCCTCTCCTGCTAAAACCCAGCTAGAACGGTGCACCGCTGGGTGCCCGCTACTGTCTCCTGGACCAGCTAGTAGCTGCACGGCCAACTCCCAGCAGGGGCCGCTCCCCACTCCCTGGCTCTCTCTTAAAACCCCTCGCTCCTGGTACTCGCCTTTCCAAAAGGCCGGTCCAGCCTGCGAGGCAGCACTCTCTGGGGTCCGACGCGGGTGCGGGCTCTAGACCTAAGGAGGGGAGGCGCGAGGGGCGGAGGAGGGTCGACTTCCCACGTGGGGGCTGACGCCGGCTGCTCGGCAACGCCGGCTTCATCCTGGGGCTATAAAACCAGTCCAGCGGAGAGCGGCGGAGCAGCCTCGGCTCCCGCTTCCGTGCAGACGCCCAGCAGCCGGCGCACACCGCCCAGCCACCCCAGCGCCACCAGCCCCAAGTCCTGCGGTCCTGCTAAAACGCACGCGGTCCTCCGACCCCCGCCGGGTCTGCGGCGCTCAGCGCCCACCCAGCTCGCGGCTAGCAGCCACCCTTGGCCCCGCCGCGGCTCCTGGAGAGCCGATCGCTCACCTACCTAGCTTGGCTCTGAGGACCGAGGTGGGGGGGTGCGGCTTCATGCGGCCCCCACACCCTTCACCCCCTCACCGCCGCCGCCCCCGAGCTCTGTGCGTAGCGTCCCAGCCCCAGCAGGGCGCACAACTTTGGAAGTCCCGTGGGGCTCCTAGAGGAGGCAGAGTCCGCGCCTTCGCCCGAGGTCCGGCCCAGCCCGCGCCACCGCGCCTAGGGGGTAGCGACGGAGTTGCAAATCTCTTCGAGGGTATAAGAAGACAGACCTAGGAGTCCGAGCTCACACCAACACCCTCCGGCTGCCTCTTGGGGTAAGACTTCCTGCTTTCGCTTAGCTTGAGAGTCAAGGTGTAGATGGCTAGCTAAATGCATTTGTATAGATTTCTGACATCTTTCCAAATCATCAGGCCACCGATAATTTCTTTTCTCTTTTCTTGAAGAATAAATCTCTAGCCACCATCTGGCCCTACACGATCCTGCCGCTTAGAAATAAAACTTGGCCGTGTTTGAGGAGCTGGGAGAGAGAAAGCAACCACCCGGAGCGTCGGAAGGACGAACCGCTGCCAGTTCGCGGGCTCCGGTCCATGGGCCACTAGCGGTCCCCAGCTTGGGCCCGGGCTTCCTGCGGCCCTCTTCCTTATGTGAGGCGCGGCGGGACGAGCCGCGGCACCGGAGGAAGAGGAGGACCCACGGACGCGGGGCCGGAAGGCAGCTGGCAGCAGGCCCAGGAGAACCGGCACCCGCGTTCATGTTCCGCCAGGAGCAGCCGCTGGCCGAGGGCAGCTTTGCGCCCATGGGCTCCCTGCAGCCGGATGCCGGTAACAGCAGCTGGAACGGGACCGAGGCGCCCGGAGGCGGCGCCCGGGCCACCCCTTACTCCCTGCAGGTGACGCTGACTCTGGTGTGCCTGGCTGGCCTGCTCATGCTGTTCACGGTGTTTGGCAACGTTCTGGTTATTATCGCGGTGTTCACCAGTCGCGCGCTCAAAGCGCCCCAAAACCTCTTCCTGGTGTCCCTGGCCTCAGCGGACATCCTGGTGGCCACGCTGGTCATTCCCTTTTCTTTGGCCAACGAGGTTATGGGCTACTGGTACTTTGGTAAGGTGTGGTGCGAGATCTACTTGGCTCTCGACGTGCTCTTTTGCACGTCGTCCATAGTGCACCTGTGCGCCATCAGCCTCGACCGCTACTGGTCCATCACGCAGGCCATCGAGTACAACCTGAAGCGCACGCCCCGCCGCATCAAGGCCATCATTGTCACCGTGTGGGTCATCTCAGCCGTTATCTCCTTCCCGCCACTCATCTCCATAGAGAAGAAGGGCGCTGGCGGCGGGCAGCAGCCGGCCGAGCCGAGCTGCAAGATCAACGACCAGAAATGGTATGTCATCTCGTCGTCCATCGGTTCCTTCTTCGCGCCTTGCCTCATCATGATCCTGGTCTACGTGCGTATCTACCAGATCGCCAAGCGTCGCACCCGCGTGCCACCCAGCCGCCGGGTCCGGACGCCTGTTCCGCGCCTCCTGGGAGCAGCGATCGCAGGCCCAACGGGTTGGGCCCGGAGCGCGGCGCGGGTCCCACGGGCACCGAGGCCGAGCCGCTGCCCACCCAGCTTAACGGTGCCCCGGGGGAGCCCGCACCCGCCGGGCCGCGCGACGGTGATGCTCTGGACCTAGAGGAGAGTTCATCGTCCGAGCACGCCGAGCGGCCCCCGGGGCCCCGCAGACCCGAGCGCGGCCCCCGGGCCAAGGGCAAGACCCGGGCGAGCCAGGTGAAGCCGGGGGACAGTCTGCCGCGGCGCGGGCCGGGGGCCGTGGGGCCGGGGGCTTCGGGATCCGGGCAGGGAGAGGAGCGCGGCGGGGGCGCCAAAGCGTCGCGCTGGCGCGGGAGGCAGAACCGCGAGAAACGCTTCACCTTCGTGCTGGCGGTGGTGATCGGCGTGTTCGTGGTTGTTGGTTCCCGTTCTTTTTCACCTACACGCTCATAGCGGTCGGCTGCCCGGTGCCCAGCCAGCTCTTCAACTTCTTCTTCTGGTTCGGCTACTGCAACAGCTCCCTAAACCCGGTTATCTACACCATCTTCAACCACGACTTCCGCCGCGCCTTCAAGAAGATCCTCTGCCGCGGGGACAGAAAGCGCATCGTGTGAGCGCATGGGCCGTGCCCTGCTTACAGACGCTGGTCAGATGCAGGCCCTGGGCTTCGAGGGGGCGCATCTACGCATGCAGCCCCTAGCACTCTGAAACCCCCCGGACCTACCTGCTCCGTGTGATACCCGGCTTGGAGGGAGCTCGGTGGCCTTTGAGACCTTTTGTTACCATGTGTAAAGTTCTGGCTGAGAGGGACACATGAGCCTTTTTGCTGGTCGTTGTGGTTGTTCCCAACCCATAGCCAGTTTCCTGGTGGGCTACCCCGCGATCAGTATTGTTTCCTGATGATATTGTCATCTTCTCCCCAAGTCTGACTCTCCCAAGCTCTTCAGAGCAAGCACAGCACTAGAGAGGGCATGGCTGCCAAAGGGTTAATGAACCAAGGTTTCCTAGCTCTAGCTAATTATCACTCCCCTCCTCCCGCCCCCGTTCAGGGCAGCCCTGCCTGCCCCCCCCCCCCCACTGTAAATACACATTATTTTTGATAGCGTACTTTGGGTTCCTTAGTGTTGGCCTTGATGTGATATTGGAATCATGGCTGTGGAGATGCCCTCCAGTCACAGACAGTGGGCTCTCTGGTCCAGACCAGGCTCCTTTACAATGCAAGCCCCTTTCTAGTGTTATTATGTCGCTCTCAGTGCTTTTCAGCAGTAACTGGTGACTGTCCCCTGGACACGGACCTGCTTTGACATTTCCTGACAGGGAAGGGATTTCTGTTCATTTTCCCCTGTGCCTAACAGCATAATTGCCTTTTCCTATGTAAATATTACAGCGATGGACCAAGACAGAAGGAAATGAACCTTCTGCCTTGCATCAGCCCTGTGTATAAAGCCATTATCCGCTGAGGCACCACTTGCCCCGGTAACTCACTTTAGAGCGGACTTAGCGGCTCGCCCCTCGTCTGGGGCCAAGGCTTAAAGAAGAGTGTGTGTGTTTCTATCTTGTATGTGTGCCGCCCCTCCCCCGGAAAGTGCTGACTAAGGGGAATCTTTTAGCTGCTGTGTTTAGACACATGGGAGGGGAAATTATGTGGAAGAAACCAACCCGATACAATTTGCCAAGGTAAACAATGTGAGAAGACAAATGGGCCTGCCACACTGTACAGCGCCAGCCCCAAGAGCTCTTGGGTATCAAAGTGTTACCTCCCCTTGCTTTTCTGGCTGAGATCATGTCACTAATGAATTGCCAAAGTCAGGGAGTAGGCGGAGACTTCGTGTTTACAACCTGGTTTCTACTTATTTTTAGGAGGACTGTGAAAGGCCTGTGATCGGAGAAAAACTAAATGTCGGCACTTGTTGCTCATGACGGTGGATTTTTTTTTTTTTTTTAAATAAAAGTTTACAGAGCAAATGTGAAATAAACATGGATTAAGTGGTCCTCCTGTCTAGTGATTGAGTTTTTAAGTCAACTCTGGGATTATCTGATAATACTCACATCTGATCACCTGAGCACTCACGCCTTCGATGTATGTGAGACAGTCTGCCTATTTGATGCGTTACCTTCTTTAATCTTTTTAAGAACGCAATGAGGCGAATCGTATTGTTATTCCCATTTTACAGGTAAAGAAGCAGTGCAGAAGGCAACTGGCTGACTTAGGGTTAATAGATGAGTATGGTCATCATTTTCCATCTCTGTGAAGAGTCTGTGCTCCTAATCCCAGAGTTTCCAGGTTTGTGCTGTCAACAGTCCTCTGAACGGAAGCGCATTGCACACACAGTGTAGATATATCCAGTGTACGATATGCACACACCCTAAAGTGTCTTTATGCCCCTAAATATGTGTATTCCTCAAAGCATATATCTATCCTAAAGTGTGTCTATACAAAGTCTGGAATACACTTGAAAATGTGCATCAAACAGTAAAATGTGCTAATGGAGACTATGCTAAATACTCTGCAGGTTAGTATAGGCATCTAATGTATTAGTTGACAGTTTGAATTCTGTCCAGCCAGAGGTCTGCTTCCTTGTTATTTCTCTTGCCTGTTAACATCTGTTCTTTCGCCTGTTAACATCTGTCCCTTCGCTTTGGAGGGCTTTAGACCCTCACAACAATGGTTATGGCTCTTTAATGCCAGGAAGGTCTTAGAGATCTGATGATCTCACCTAATATGGAGGTGGGCAGGTGGAAGTGGCTTGCCTCGGGTCCCATTGATGTAGGTAGTGGGGCCTTGGCCACAGGCTGCCCCCAGTTAGGAAGATAAGCCCCGATGAGCCCTATGCATGACTGTGGAGAAGGTCTCCCGATGCAGCTGAGTGGAGAGAGCTCAGTGAGGAGCTGGGTTTGAGGGACAAATACAAATGACAGAATTTGGTTTTGATGGAAGAGCAAACTTTGTAAGTACAGCCAAGGTATCTTGTGTGCAGACTAGCTCTGCATGTTGCAGAAATGGGTGCTAAGTGCCCATTGGATGTGCTTGCAGCATCTTGCCTATGGTGAAGAGGCATGTGCTGGGATGGAAGGTAAGTGACCCTTGGACTGAGAAGCCTAGGGATTTTAGAAGAGGACCTTCAAGCCTACAGACAGGAAGGGAGGCAGGAGGCACTTAACACCAGTAGCCCTTCTTCAGGGGCTTCACAAATCACCCCCAACTCCTGGCCTGTGATACCAAGACTGGCTTTCTGTGTTGATGCTGAAGTCTGCCCCCATCCTACCTCACCCAGGCTCCAATCTCTATTCTAGGGCACCCATTGCCCCAAAGGCAAACAGTGCTAGACAGTAGGCCAGTTTGGCAGGCCTCCAGGACCAGAGCTGTGTGACCTAGGAATAGAGGCAGATAGACACATAGCTCACCACTGGCTTTGTTCTGCCCTGCTAGCTGAGGAAGTGTTTGCCTTCCCTGTATCCCCAGAGTTGCTGCCAGAGGGAAGTGAAGGGAGAGGGGTGTGAGGAGGGTCTGGGATTAGCAGAGAAGCCTTAGGCAGGGGTTTGCGTAGAAGAGGAGGACATGAGGATTGGAGCCCATGCTGGTCTGCTGGGTTTCTGAGTTCACAGCGGGGCTTGCTGTTCGTTTGAAAGGGCTCAAGCAGCAGTTTGTGAAGGTGTATGTGGAGGTGGGGTGGGATCGAAATGGATCTTACAGTAGGGAGAAAAGATTGGATGATAGCACCCACCTTTCCTCCCCTTGGTCCCTGGGAGTCACAATTGCTTCATGCAGCTTGCTAGATTCCTTGCTGTGAGGACAATGGGTTTGGGGGTGTCTTAGGGCCTTCGTCTTAGTCTGGGAATTTGCACAGCCTCCTCCCACAAGGCTTGGTTCAAGGATTCAGGTGAGATGATAATAACGTGGTCCAGGTGTTTCCTTCTCATGACTCAATTCAGTCAGTGTTCGAGAGCCCAGTTGTGGCCTCTGCCTCTTCAGCTCCCACACTGCCTCACCAGAGATCCTGAGAGCTGGCTAGTTATGTATCCTCCCGGGCTTGCTTCACCCTTGTCCTCCCTTGGACTCTCTGTCTCCATCTATCCCTACCACAGATTCTGTGTGCTTCAAGAGGAACCAAGAAAGAAGCCCCAGGACTGGACCCCGCCCCGCGGCAGATTTCGACAGCCTGTTCTTAGGGTGGCAAGGACAGCTCCTGGGTCTACATGGGATATCAGTTAAAAGAATTGTCGTTCTTATCCGGGAATCCAGGGTGCTGTTTTCTCCAGAGTCAGGGCTTGTTGCCAGCTTGCCCTCAGAACCTCACCTGGGTTCTGACCATCTTCGAGTGGGCTTGGGAGTCTGGGATGTAGAGAGTCTCACCTCAGCAAAGGGTGGGTCTATAACAGGAGTCAGTCAGGCCACTGCACTGCACAGAGTTACAAACACCAGAGTTCAGGCTGGACATAGCATTGATCACTTCAACTGACAGAATCCTGGGGTTTAGAGTTCGATACAGAGCAGAGAATGTCTTGTGGAAAAGAAAGGAGATGAAAGATAAAGAAGCCTGCTTTCAGGTCACAGTTTTGCTGTTGACTGGCTGTGGGACCTTGAGCATGTATGTGTGTGATTCCACGGGAATGCGTGGGTGTATGCATACTCATGTATACTTGTATGAATGTGTCTGTGTGTGCTCATGCTTTCTGTGTGTGTGGAGACCCAGAAGCTGGCTCATCTGGGGTGGAAGATCTAGACTATAGAGAGATGAGCATGCTGTAGAGGAGAAAACTACAAAGGGAGGCCAAGGGGAGTGTGAGGATGGCTCACAGATCCTGTGAGGAGCCTCTCCTCAAGCTTAGAGCAGGCTCCCTGTGGTCACACAGTTGCCCTTGGCCAGGGCAACAGTACTGAGCTAGATCCGCAAGGATGGACGTGGGCGTCCTGGATAGGCCAACACTAGTTCTCGGTGCTGGTTTCTTCATCTCCCATACCTTCCTACTTTCTATGAAAGGGAAGAGTTATCCTACAAGGAATTTCAGGGAAGGAGGGAGGCCAGGCTGGTGAGGCTCTTAGTGTGCTTTCCAGCCCCATCAAAGCTAGAAACGTTGGTCCTCTTTGAAATTTGGACCAGAGCACGCTGAGAAGGGATAAATGAAGGGAGGCCAAAGGGTTGTTCACAAGATGCAGACATGGTTGAGAAATGCCTCCAAGAGACACCATTGGAGACTTTCAGCACCCTAGGCCAAGGGAATAGGCAAGGGAGTTGCTGATCAAACTACCTCAACTCAGGCTGCAAGGTTGGTGCTGGCAGTCACCACTGATGGGGAGTGGGGGAGGGTTCTGGTGGGGGGGCTTTAGCCATTGCCAAGCTGCCTTGAGCAGGAAGAGAAGCAGAGAATCTCTCTCATGCACCTTGATTTGCTGGTGGCATGAAGATTCAGAGTACAGGGAGCTCCTAGGATCAACCTTCCAGGGAGGGCCCAGCTCAGGGTCCATGACAGAGGCAAGTGCAGAACATTTAATATCAGACCTGAAACAAAGCCAGGACTAGGCAGTGTGATAGCACTTGGGGAGATGGGCCAGAGGCAGGCGAGTGGCCTAACTCCTGCAGTTTATCCTGGGGCCAGCTGCTTAGATCACTGGGCAGTCAGCTGTAGAGAAACAAGCAAGCAGGCAGGCAGGCAGGCAGGCAGGCAAGCAAGCAAGCAAACAGGCAAGCAAGCAAGCAGGCAGGCAAGCAAATAAAAACCACATATAGAGAGACCTTCCTTTCTCCTTTGTGGGTTTAAGAGTCTGTTTCTGTTAAGCCCAGACTTGGGGTCCCCACAGACCACAAAAGACCACCGGGAGTCCACCTCATATGCAAAAGCAAAGAGTCTTCCATCAAGCTCAAGCTCAGACCTCTCCAATCTTTCCAAGCACTGCACGGGTGTGGAAGGCGCTGAACTGGTGTCAGCCTTATCTTTTAGACAGTTTAAGCTGGGTAAGAGCATTTCTAACCTGGCAATTATATGATTGTTTGGCATTTTAGAAAGCATAGCTTGCATGAAATTCTAGCTGACACCATAAGCTTTGGTATAACTTGAGTTATTTGCCCTGGACCTAACACTGGGCATTTCCCCTTATCAAGGGTGGAGTGGCTGTTACTTAGAGGTGTGGGGGTGGGGGGTGTCTTGGTTCCTGGAACCAAGCTGTGTTTTTTCCACTTGCCAAGTTCAAACTGAGGACAGGCTGGACATAAGATGGAGTTTGAACACAAATAGAATTATCTGGCTGGGTCCTTTAGTACTCATATTGTTACAAGCATAGCTTGCTGTGTGTGTGTGTATGCCTGCACACACAAACACACAGAGAGGTGTGCACACACACACCCATACCCACACACCATCCTCTTATTCTCCTTCCCTGATGCTTGGGGAGGTCCTGAGAATCCTAGCCATTTCCTTCTCTGGGCTTTTTCTATATCACAGTCTAAGTTTCAAAAGCAGCAGTTGAGTTGCATAGAAAAGATGCCGATAAGACTGAGGTCTGGTTGCAGAGAAGTGGGGACTGGCCCAAGCCAATGTCATCAGATGTCCCTGGATACATGGGGGATTCTGCTGCTCACTCCTCATCTCTGGGTCCTCATTTGCTGTCTTAGCACATTTCCTGGACACACATTAAGAGCTCTCTCTCGCCGGGCGGTGGTGGCGCACGCCTTTAATCCCAGCACTTGGGAGGCAGAGGCAGGCGGATTTCTGAGTTCGAGGCCAGCCTGGTCTACCGAGCGAGTTCCAGGACAGCCCGGACTACACAGAGAAACCCTGTCTCGAAAAAAACCAAAAAAAAAAAAAAAAAAAAAAAAAGAGCTCTCTCTCTCTCTCTCTCTCTCCCTCTGGTCCAATGGAGGCATGGAGACACCAAAATAAAAATAATGATAGATTCTCTTCTTCATTCTTTCTTTTATTTAATATATATATATTAAATATATTAGTTATATATTTTTAAACTGTGATCAAACTGGTAGAATTGAGGACAGAGTAGTAAATGAGGAGATCAGAGCTCTTGCTTTTGTGAGGGAGACTGATGATACCAACAGGACCAGGGCAGTGACAGGTGAAGACACAGTTTCCCAATGGGGGAACCTGAGCTGGGCTAAGGCACTGAGAAGAATGTGTGGGGAAGCAGACAGCTGAGAACCGAGGCAGAGATTGGAATGAGTCAGACAAGGAGATGGGGAGGGGCGGCTGGATGGAAGACAGGAGTCCCATGTTTGAGCATGTTTCCTCTGGGAGGATGTGCTGTTGAGAGTGAATAGAGAGGGGCACAGGCTAGACCACACAGCTGGTGGTCAAAGACTTCATCCCGGAGGCAGTGGGTGTTAGATATCTAGCAGCTTGGACAGATAATGCCAGGCCAGAAGGTTCCACGAGAGTAAAATTTATTTAGGCCGAGGGAAGAGAGCGAGAGGAGAGAGCAGAGAGGTAGAGGAGTAGAGGCCAGCCATGACCACGTGGAGAGAGGGGGAAGGGAAGGGGGGAGGGGAGCCTGCAGGGGAGAGAGAGAGAGAAAGAGAGAGAGAGAGAGAGAGGGGGCCAGACAGCCCCTTTTATAACTGTGGGGAGGAGCATACCTGGTCATTGCCAGGTAACTATGGAGGTGGAGTTTGACAGAATACTAACAGTGGGAGCTATTGGGATCTTTTTAGATGAGAGAGGGCAACAATTGAATTTGTTTGGAACAATCATTGTGGTCATTGGGTAGAAACTGACTAGAAATGTGTGTCAGTCACCCAAGCTACAGATGCTAGAGAGCCAATATAATGACACTCAGGGACGTCTGAGGCCCCCCGTCCTGTAGAGGTCACCTAGCAGGCACTGCCAATCTCTGTGCAGACCCAGAGCTGTCCCTGTTTACACCATGGTTCCCACCTATGTGAACGGACATCTTTCAGGGAAGTTTTTGTCTTAAAGGTTCCTGTTTGTGGCTAAAAGCAAACATCCTTTTGGAGAGTTACCAGTTGGCTTTGGTGATGCGGAGAATGTGCTCATGGAGCTGGTTTTCCCACCTCACCAGTCTTATCTACTCCCGGGCAGTGGGAGGGGTGGGTTAAGGTGGAACGGGGTGGTGGGTTAAGGTGGAACGGGGTGGTGGGTAGGTGGGAGATTTACAGGAGAACCCCTGGGCATACATTGCATGCTCATAATATTTGCAGGATGTCTCCACCCAGGGTTTCTTTTGAAGTCAGAGGATCTGGTAAGCCGTACATCAGCGCCAACCTATCTAGATTGCTTAAGAACAGTCATTTGTTTCTAAGGAAACCTGTGAAGCACTTTACTATCAACTCGCTGCTCTGGGACACTCTATTTGCTATCAACTGGCTGCTCTGGGACAAGCCTTTCCTATATCTTTTCATATTTGCTTCTCTGCCTGTGCCTAATCCTTTCTCTTCTGAGACTTGATGGAGTGACTCGTTCCTCAGAGTCTACAGAAAGGTGCCAAAACCAATCTGGAAGAGGGAAGGGTTTATTTGTATTACTGTTCCAGGTTATAGCTCATCACTGAGGAAGTCATGGCAGACACCCAAGGCACAGGACATCCACAGTTAGGAGGAGAGAGAAAGAAACATATCCCTGCTGCTCAATTACTCAGATATCCTTTTTCATAGGGGATGTTTAAATAGTTTAACATCCCTTGCCTAGGGAACTGTGACGCCCACAGTGGGCTGGGTCAAGTAACCATCAAGATGATCCCCCACAGACATGCTCACAGGCTAATCTGATCTAGACGATTCTTCATTGAGAGGCTCCCAGGTGACTCTAGGTGCATTAGATTAACACTAAAACCTAGACAGCACATCCAGGTCCTCTGCATGTAGCTTTGGTTTTTGCTTTGAACAGATGTAACTTGGACAAGGAGTCACTGGCGTTTTGAGGCAATTGCTTGGGCTGTGTGTAGCATCGGGAGCATTGGCTCAGTCGTGTTGCTCACCTTCCTCTCTCCATTTTGGGAGCTGGGAGACCTTAGCTTAGGAAGCTGTTCTGAGAAATGGGATGGTCTGGCAGGTTTGTGTGGGACCCTCATCAGCCTTGAGAGCAAGTGTTTTAGAGGGATTTTCAACAGGGATTTGATCTCTTGGGCTATTTCTCTTGCAGCCTGCCTGCTGAAAGACCTATGCTCTCCAGTAGAGCGGGAGGGTGGGACTGGATGAACTTTAAGACCTGTACAAGGAGCTGGTGGATACAGGGTTTCCAAGGAAACATCCCACAAACTAGGCTCCTAGACCAGTTTAGTTCTCTTGCTGCTCTGTGGCCCTATGCTGACTTGTCATCTCCTGATTGTGACGTCCTTACTTCTGTTTGCATAAGGCTGCTGTCGATTTGCCTGAAGAATTACATGCACTATTCCTCTGCTACCTTGAAGAAGGTATAGGACTGACTGGAGAGGGGATTCTGTGGAGGATAGAGATACCCATGAGTCCTCTGTGGAGATGTCTACCTCAGTCCCATCCGACCTCCCCCATTCATCCATCCCCCATGCTCTCCAGATTTGTGAGGGGAAATCTACAGAGCCACAGACTATCTAGTGTCTGCTCAGGGTCCCTTGCCTAGCCTGTCTAGGCAGGAGTTCTAAGAAGATTTGAAAGATAATGCGGAGCAAAGGGAATTCATTGTAATGAGTTTCTTAACTGTACTATGCTTTATTTACTCCTCATAAAGCATTGCCTGTGACGTTTACATAACAATGGAGATTCAGCTGCTGTAAAGTGCTTGGCCAATAGTGTCAACGATTGATTGTCTAGTTATCTGATGGCACACACTGCATTTGCTTCCATTCTAACTTCCCAGGGTGAAAGGGCCTGTTGTCCCCCTTGCCAGTGATGGAGAGGATACAGGAACTGCTGTGGTAACACGCCGTGTGTGTGTGTGTGTGTGTGTGTGTGTGTGTGTGTGTGTGTGTATAGATAGAGAGGAACTAGAAACAGTAAAGTCCTGCTGAAACTCTGAGCATTGACTGTGCGGCATTTATACAGTGGAGCACTTTACGTATTCAAAAAGAAAGAAACCCATTTGGAAAAATTATGAAATATCTATAGGACATTTCTCATTTTATGGCGTGTGTAGACGTGTGTTTGCGTGTGTGTGACTGCATGTGTATTCGGAGGTCAGTGACCAATGTCCACTACCTTCCTCACGTGTTCTTTATTTACTGAATCAGTCTCTCTCTCTCTGAACTCAGAACTCACTGGGTTCCACTCAGCTGCCAGCCAGATTGACTCATGGACACCTGGTTCCTGCTTCCCCAGTGCAGGGATTGCAGATGGGAGCCGTTTCTACCTAGCATTTATGTGGGATCTACCTAGCATTTATGTGGGATCTACCTAGCATTTATGTGGGATCTACCTAGCATTTATGTGGGATCTACCTAGCATTTATGTGGGATCTACCTAGCATTTATGTGGGATCTACCTAGCATTTATGTGGGATCTACCTAGCATTTATGTGGGATCTACCTAGCATTTATGTGGGATCTACCTAGCATTTATGTGGGGATCTACCTAGCATTTATGTGGGATCTACCTAGCATTTATATGTGGGATCTACCTAGCATTTATGTGGGATCTACCTAGCATTTATGTGGGATCTACCTAGCATTTATGTGGGATCTACCTAGCATTTATGTGGGATCTACCTAGCATTTATGTGGGATCTACCTAGCATTTATGTGGGATCTACCTAGCATTTATGTGGGATCTACCTAGCATTTATGTGGGATCCGGCTACCTCGACTTTGGTCCTCAGACTTGAGCCACCTCCCAGTCCCTTAATTTTTCACGTAGAAAAAAAATCTTGATTATAACTGGTCAAATGTGATCACATAGAGACCAAACAATAACAGCAAAACCCTGCACAAACCGAACTATTCACAGTTACCTGCAGAGGGAGGGTTTTGGGGTAATGTGTTGTTGTTGAAGTATGTTTATTCTTAGAGCTAGCTCATAATCTTATCTTAACATTTTCCTGCTTTCAGTTAGCAGGTTTATTTAAGAAACAATGACAGTAAGGCAGTGCAGGAGCTAGGACCAAGCATGGCTTTCTGAAACAGGGTAAATAAGAATGTTAAAACCTTGATAAATAAAGGGCAGCACTTTCAGCACATGACTGTAGATATTCTGGATGACCTAACCGTTTCTAATAAAAGTAAACAAGATAAAAACTCACCTGTACAACAAAAATTGATCTTATATAGAAATTAACAATGCTTATGATTATGCACTATAGGATTTCATTCTGCAGTTAGAAACTAGCAAATTAGGGCAAGCTTTGTCGTTCAGTGGCGGAGCGTCTGTCTCTGTGTGACGCCCTAGGTTCTATGCCCCGTACTCTGGGAGAAAAAAAAAACAAAACAAAGAAAGGAGCAATTATTCCTCCTAATCATGGACTCCACGGGCTTACTACCTCCTGCCATTCTCAAGTAGCTTAACCTTCGTGGTCATTATAAAATTACCCAGACCATTAAGAAAGTCTTATTAATGAATTACAAAGTAAAGAGAAACCTTCTACATATTAAGAAAACCTTCCTATGAAGTAGTATAAAACTCACTTGTGGGGAAGTTTTATCCCTATTTTTTCTTACATACATTTCAATGTTTTCCTACAATGACTAGGCGTCACTTTCGTGATGACATTTTCCACATGTCAGAGGCGACACATAACAGAGCTTCTGGTCTGAACAGAAGACGCGCTTTTTCGTTTTAAAGAATGCAAAGCTCCGAGGAGGGAAGATGAAAATAAACGTTTAAGAAAATTACAAAAAAGAAATGTTCACCATCTGAAAATGAAGCCGCCAAAAGGAAACAAATGCAATGGGAAATGACAAGAGGTAAAAAAACACAATCCGAGAAGATTATCACATCCTGAGCATGGGCTAACAATAACGAAGGAATTCGATATCCTTGCTGAGGGCTGACACGAGGAAGCGAGTACCTTTTCATCTGGCCAACACAGCAGTGTTCTAGCATCGTCAGAACCAACAGTTGTGAGGTTTTGCAGTGCGGTAATGGAAAACAAAGAGGAATCACAAAAGCCAGTGCTTGGGAGATTGCGGCAATACAGGACGGCCACAGCTGGTGCCTCTCTGCTTTCCAGTGACAATATTCTGGATACTACCCTGAAAATATGTGTTCATACATAGCTGATGGCATACGTACAATGGGCCCAGAGACAAATGTGGCAACGAGTACAGAGAGTTATGTTGATTATATCATTTATTTTCATTGCCAGGTTCCTAAAGATATACTAAAATGTGTTAGGAGGAAATGGGATGTTTGTTCAATGCTATCTGTGACATTCTTTTTAGTGTGTGTGTAAGTGGTTGCAGATGCATGTGTATGTGTGTTAGCACATACTTATAGGCTAGAAGTCATTGTTGGATGCATTTCTTACACACACAACAACACACACACACCAGAGGCTGATGTGTATTACAGAAAGAATGTCTTATTGGAGCAGGGCAGTGTTGTTCTGCAGAGGACTGTCCTGTTTTCAGGTGGCCACAGTCCCTGCTCCTTAGATATCCCCCTAAGGTTGATCCAGTCACAGGGGTAAGAGGAAGGCTTGGTAGTGCATTCTATAATCCCAGTACTTGGCTTAGGTATTGACAGTATTGAGAGTTTCAGGCTAGCCTGAGCCATGGTGAGGTCTTTTTTCAAACAAGACAAAACAAAGAAAAAAGATTGAACCCAGTAGGACCACAGGGCTTTTGACTTCTGAGAACCTAAAACAGTCGAAGACTAAGATAGTATGAGTTGTAAAGATTCTATCTTTAGTAAAGATACGCTAGACCAGTCCTGCTGGCTAATGAGTCCTGGATGGGCCTGAGACGAGCAAGGTCATGGAGGCAACCTCTGGGAAAACAACTGTGTGCTGTACACAAACACCTAGCAGGAGATTTGTGTACATATATGCAGTTGTGTGTATGTGTATAAATCAATCACCTAATGTCTATGATATTGATTCCAGACTCTGCTTGGATACCAAATTCTGAGGATGGTCGAGTCCCTTGTATGAAATAAGTATAAGATCTGTATCCCCTTCCAAGGGCTTTAATATTTCTCTGTGTTCGCTATAACACTAGGTATTGGTGTTATATGCCACAATATTAATGGCATGCTAAGAGTTACATTTTTATAGCTTCTGTTTGAGGAACAATAGGAACACATATGTTTAGCACGGATGTAGTTTATTTTCTGCATATTTTTTTCACTCTTTTGATCCGTAGTTGTTGAATTTGTGGGAGGGCTGACTCATGTGCCTGTATGCCTCTGTGTTGTGTGTGTGTGTGTGGTGTGTGTGTGTGAGACAGTATAGTGCTTATTATGTCATAGATAAAACATGGCTTCCATCCTTTAAGGCTGGCTGTGGCTTGATAGGCAGCACCAGAAAGCCGTCTGCATAGACCATTTTATAAGAAAGGCGCGGAGCTCCCTTGTCATCTTCACAGCAGCTTCCTGTGTGTACAACAATAGTGTTACTCAGCCTGCTGAAGGACAGCAGCAAGATCATTGTTGTTCTGGGTACATGACAATGGTTCCTCCTGTGTCCTGGGTCCTGGGTATGTCCTGGGTCCTGGGTCCTGGGTCCTGGGTCCTGGGTCCTGGGTCCTGGGTCCTGGGTCCTGGGTCCTGGTCCTGGGTCCTGGGTCCTGGGTCCTAGTTCTGTGACTGTGTCCTATGTCTTGTGTCTTGGTCCTGGTCCTGGGTCCTGGTTCTGGTCCTTTGTCCTCTGTCCTGAGTCCTTTGTCCTGGGTCCTGTGTCCTGTGTCCTGGGTCCTGTGTCCTTTGTTCCTTTTTCCTGGGTCCTGGGTCCTGTGTCCTGGGTCCCAGCTCTGGCAAGGCCTAGAGCTCCTCACTGACATTGCTGCTCATGTGTGGGCAGTTATGGCTGCACTTCATGTTCTCAGTGATCATCTTGACCCTCTCACTACTCGCTTCATGCTGTCATAGCGCATTCCCTGTTGTTATGGTGATCTATGACCACTGTGATTACTTTCTCGTGTGTTTTTAGTTGTCCAGGCTTTATATTTGGCATTTGATATTGCCTTATGGGTACTGGTCCTCTTGATGATATTTCTTGCTTAATGACACCAGTGCCCTGCTTTCTGTCCCAGCAACAGTGGTGAAGATCTTGGGAATTCCTCCATTGACCCAGTTTCTGGGCCTTCCTGTAGAAAGTAAGATGACTCACTTGGCTGCTTTCAGCTTTGTAGATGAGGTCCGAGCCCCTCCTGGGCTGGGGAAAGACCATGGGAACCAAATGGAAGACACAAAATTCACGTGATTCTTTTTAGTAGGCTGCACCTCTCAAGTTCTTTATGGGGTAGGACACTTATCGCTACTTTCTTGTAAGCTTAGATTTTTCAAAACCTACCTTAATAAGGGTTCTTAAATGCTTTAACCTCCCTTCTAGCCCACTACCCACCAGAGGTAATGGAAAGGAAAGGTTAATAGGGCAGAGGGGGCTGTAGACCTGTTTAGAAATAGTTCTTTGGTGGCGATTCTAATCTTCATTGTCAGTTCATTTCACACGAATCAGCAGCAGTAGCTCGATCTACTAGTAAACACTATACACAAATCAGCAATGGCCGTTCAATCCAGAAGAAACCGTAAGGCTCTGCTAAATCTGCCCAACTCTTCGGAAGCTGCAAGAAGCGCTGGGAGATCACAAGACATTCTTTGGTGCATTTCCCTCTATGAAGTCACAATGAGTGATGATCAGTGAAGAGAGCTTGTAGCCAGCGAAGACCAGAATCAGCAAAGTCCAAAGAAGACCAACAAAGAGTGGCAAGGTGAGCCAATGCCACAGCATCATCCGCTGTCTGTTTGGTTATACTTATATCCTTTCCAAACATCAATGTTCTCCCAAGCATCTCCTCCAGCAAAACATGCCCCTTTCCAGGCGGCTTCCAGAAAACACCACGTCTGTTCTCAGCAAAACTTCCACATGTCTGCTTCAGCAAATGTCCTCTGGTAAGACAGTCTCCAGAGAAACATCACATGACACAACTGAGTCTCCAAAGAAACCAGAAATTGTATTTCATCTTCTTTATATCCAGCTTTTCCTCAGTACTTCTAGAAATTTCCCACACTGGAGCAGAGGAAAAATAGCAAGATGGCTGGCTTCTCTCTGTGTTGCATCAAGGTCATGCATATAATGGAGATTATGTACAAATTGATCCCTTGCCATAAGCCCCATGGTGCACAGCTATGGTCTGCCTACAAGTATATTTCTTTTATAACAACACCACTTCCGTATATGTTCAGACTGTCGTGGTTCATCTTGATTGTTGACTAAATTGGATTGAGAGACATCTAGGAAATTAGTTAAAAAGAAATCTCTGGTTGTGCTGTCATAGTATTTCCAGAGATTAAACCATGAGGATTCTGTCCCAATATCCGTTGATAAATTCAGAATCTATGCATATCATTGGTTGGTGGAATTGTAAAAGGCAGGCTCTTGTGGGAGAAAGGGAGTTGTTTAGGGAATGTTCCCGAAGGATATATCTTGACCTGGCTTCTTTCTGCTACTCCTCTTTGCTTCCAGGGTACCGTGAGTGGAGCAATGCTTGTTTGCTATGCCTCTGCTACAACGATGCCCCACTACAAGCCTGAAAGCAATCGAGTCAGCCCACCATGTGCCACAAACTCTAAAACCATGGTCTAAAACAAGCGTTTTTTCCTGTAAGTTTTTAATCAGGTGATTCACACAGTGAAAAAAGATGAAAGTTCTGACAAACACAGACACTGAAAACCAACACTCTCTCAGTCCATGAGTTTGGGATGGGCTTCATGAGAGGCTACATCCAGGCTGGTAGCCAGTGAGTTCCCAACTCTGACCACAGTGATTAGGTAATGAGATGCCAAAGGCTGGCTGGGATTGTTAGGAGGGAGAGAGAGCAGATGTTCTTTGCTACTGTCTATGCTGAGCATAGCCATCATCCGAAGCCATCACGTGAGATGATAGAACTCTGACAGAGGAAAGAAACACATTTTAACAATACTGATGGAGCCCCAAGTCTGATTGTGTGTAAGTGTGACCTATCCCTAATTTCAAAAGGCCTGTGAGATGATAACTTCCCTTTCTTTTACTTGAACTGATCTAAATTAGGTCCCCAGTCACTTACAACCAAGAAACCTCTGGCAGATATCGCCCCACTGTTACTAATCACCTGGGGTCTGTTTGCTCTATTCAGACACTGTGACCAGATGTGAAGAGTCTCTTTTACTGTTGGCAGACCAGTGTCTCTGAGAGTCGAAGGCTTATGGACTGACAGCCCCTGAGGCTTACAGCTCTGAGACCTTAGTGCTAGAGGCTCATGGCCCCAGGCTGAATAGATCAGGGACTTTGACTCTATGTGTTCATGTTGGAGGTTTTGATTTCTAGTTGCCTGGAACTTCAAGCTAGTATAATTTTTCTGTTCCTAGCAGCAAATAGTAGTATTGGCAGTCGGGGATAGCTGGTGCTATGGTACCTAGGCCTTTAGTATCAGATCATGTCTCCTATTATAGCTATTGTTATATTTTCTGCCCCTAGGGCTTGCAACTCCTTTATAATTCTTCTAGCAACTAGGGACTTGAGTCTGTCATCTTTGGCACTTCATAACTGTTTGTCTTCTCTATAACATCCGCTACCGCGTACCTTTGCCCACTCTGCTCCTCACCACCTCTGCCCTCGCTTGCCTTCTGGAACTCATTAGTACTATTTGGAAAGGCTTAGGTGTTTGCTCAAGTGCCGCTGGTTCTTATATTATGGTCAACTTGCTACGCTAAGGTCTTTGAACATGTCTGTGGCACATCAATCCAAGATCAAACATGCTACCCTCTAGCAGTCATAAGGGAGAGTATTTGATACATTATTTAGTACAATTCAAGAGGAACTTACAGCCATCTGCCAATTCCTGGATTATGTAGGAGACAGAAGATCCTTAGTTATCTGGGTCTTCAGTTCCCAGACTCAGTTTACCCCTCCTGTGTTTCTGCAGAGGACAGACTAGCAGTTTTACAGATGGTTCCTGATTTCAAAAATGGTCTAACAGTTAGAATCATTAGAAAAATGACTTAAAGAATGCCCATATCTGAACAGGACCTGTGGCTTCCTAGTGATTGGTTTCATGATAAAACTTAGGAATGGGTTCAAGCTTGTTGAAATAAGTTTGGAGTGTATTCTTCCATCCAGTTTTAAAACAGACCAGATGAACTGACAGCATGTGTCACTGGAGCTACCAGCTTTCTGCAGGTATGTCCTGTCTCTTTGCATGCCTAGAGAAAATCAGTTTTCAAAACCATGAACATAACAATTGGCTAACATGTCCTCTCACACCAATAATTCCCATGGGTCTTTAGGCTCTGTGCAAAAGTAAAGAATCTTTGTGGTTCTGACTTTGAGCTCTGGTATCTGAACACTGTGTTGCCTATTAAGCTGTGCAGCGCAGGAGCAAGTCACATGTGGGGACCTATTTCTCTTGTCTTCCCCAGGTACATGGGATGTCACCAACTTGCACAATTTGTCCATCTTCACTTTCCATTTATGTCCTACCTGGGCTGCTCAAACACAGCACCTTAGAGGATGAGCTCTTCTTACCATATTATTTGATATTTTTTCTTTTCCTCTATCTCTCTCTTCCCTTTTTTCTAAAAGCCTGTCTCACTCTCCAACTGAAGTCTAGTATGGCACCTGGAATAGGTGCTTTCTATGGTCTTGTTGACCTTAGGGCTTTTATTGTCAGGTAGATTTGGGTAGCCAAAGGGTTTGAGGGAAGGAAGAGTCTAAAGTTAGAAATTATGTTTAGAAGAATGGAAAAATTTAACAACATCAACATGTTGGCAGCCAAAGTACATGGCTTGAACCTGAAAATGGACCCCCAGACAAGGTTATTGGTAAGCCAAGGACGCGTAAGATTCTGCACAGAGCCTTACCAACCTAAGACATAAGTGCATTGCTTTGGATAATACATATTCTATGATGGGTAAGGAAGGCATTCTTATCAGAACAACCTAAGACAGGCTCAGTCTTGTTAATTAAATAAAAAAGGGGGAGAGGTGGAGAGCCTTTGGGGCTGCTTGGCAAGAATCTGACATGGACCAAGGACAAGGAAATGGGCTGCTTGGCAGGAATATGACATTGGCCAAGGACAAGAAAGTAAGCTTCAGGCAGGAATCTGACATTAGGCTAGAACAAAGAAGTAATTTCAGGTAGGAATCTAAATATATTAGACTAGAACAAAGAAGTAATTTCAGACAGGAATCTAAATTTTAGGCTAGAACAAGGAAGTAGGCTTCAGATATGAAAATGACCTTGGGCTAGGACAGGGAAGTAGGCTCAGATACTTTGGTCATCCTGATAAGCCCTTAGAAACAGTGATCATGGGAGTGTTCACGTAATTGAGTTTAATGCCTTGCTTTTTCTTTGACTATTTGTGTTTATTGTCTTGCTTGTTCCTTGACTATTTGCATTTATTGTATTGCTAGACTCTCAACCTAGATCTGACCTTAATACATGCATGTAACTAAAATGGTATAAAAGCATAAAGGAGAGGGGGGATGAAATGGGGGATTCTAGGGAGGGGAAATGGGGGGAGGGGATGACATCTGTATTGTAAATAAATAAAATATCCAATAAAGAATTAAAGAAAAAAGAACGGTGAAGATTCCAAGAAGAGATTCTGGAACCCCAGTCTTTTGTTTAATGAGAGTTTATGGCTCCACGGACCCTCAAACAGGATGCTCTTGGCTTCACAACTTGACTTAGAGACTTGGAAACAGAAGTAACCACATCCCCCCAAGCAAGGAGAATTGCCATGCTACTTCGAGGTGCTTCCCCTGGGCTGTCCTGGTAGGTGATCTGTGTTCTGACCCACTATGAAGGATTAGGAGTTATGGTAGAAGAACTTGCTATTGTCCTTCCTGTGTGCCTATCAAGGGAATCTAGGTTTGATCCGTGACTCCTTCCCTCTGTCTGCAATCTTACTGAATTTTGTGGATGCAGCAATCTTATGATCCAACCCTGTTCCCAAAGAGCTACACTGACCTGGAGCTCTACCTCCACCCCTTTCACTCTAGCTTGACTGCTACCCAGCCCCAGGAGCCATAGTCCTGGGAACACTGGCATCATGATCTGTTACTGATTAAGAAGGAAGCTCATGGATTATCTGATGAACATCTCTGTTCCTTTGCCCAATCCAGAGATGGCTTTGGAGAACTGGGAGACTGGAGTCCATTGCATGCTGGATTCCAGAGGGAGGGAGGGAGGGGCAGAGGGAGGGAATGAGGGAAGGGGAGAGAGAGATTGCTAAGACTGCACAGGAAGAGAGGATCAACCACAGTGGCCAGTTACTGAAAGCATTTCCTCTCTTCTGCCCTTGCCCGTATGTAGTCTATGAGCTTAGGAGCTGGAGTTAAGTACAGAGGCAAGTCCAGTACTTCTCCCCTCCAGAGGGTATACATTGAGAAAAAGAAGCCAATGTCATTGGGTATCACTGTAGCATTCAGAAAGGAGGACCTGGACAGTGAGTCAAACTCCTGGCCCATTAAATAGGCAGTGATCTTCCTTTTATACATTATCTGTATGACGACATCACCTCCTCATTCTGAGCTTACTTATCTGGAAAATGGGTATCCTGCCTCCTCTAAGGAGGAGACTGTACCATGTAAACAGTCTGTGTCTTGCCATGGCAACGATAGAACAAAAAGCATGTATACTAAGGTGCCGTGGGTCTGCACAGGAAGGGCGCTCTGAGGAAGTTTGGCACGATTTTATGGTGATGGATGTCAGAGCAGCTGGAGTGGATGGAAAACCCAGATGAAGGCACAAGTCTCACTCAAATAATATGGTAAGAGAGAGGACCCTGAGCTTAACCTCTAAGGTGCTGTGTTGCGTATTAAGCTGTACATCACAAGAGAGAGTCACATCTGGGGACCTATTTCTGAACATGATAACACAACAGCTTTGGGTGCCACTTAGTGCAGTCCAGACAGCTCACTGGACTGGGAGGGGCAGATAGAGGGGACAGGGAGTTAATGAGGCACAGTAGGATTGTGGGAAGGACAATGGGGTGGGGTAGAGTACAATTAGGGGGGTTGATGAAGTACAACTGGGTAAGAGTGTTGGAGGTGAAGCACAATGTTACCTACACCGGTTCTCACTGCCATGAAACTTCCTAGGATCTGGGGCTTTTAATGCCCAAACCTGGACAGTTTGAGGCACACAGACACTAGTTGGTCACCTTGGAAATCCATCCCGACTGAGTGCCTTTTTCTCCTTTTCCACCATCTACCTCACTACGTCTTCAAATCCCAGGGATTCCATGAGGGGCAGAACTGAGGCAGCCCAGGCACTTACAGGACCTGGGAAACTGGAGAACTTTGCTTTCCGAGAGGTCAGAATAGTGGAATTTATGGCCTCTTGAGGCACTGACAGATGCCCTGCAGTGACAATGCAGTTCTTTCTCTGAGGACCTAGATCTCTGGTGGCCACCACTCCCCAACTTCAGAGTGGTGACACTTAACAGCAACTAGAGCAGTGGTTCTCAAATTTCCTCGTGCTGCAACCTTTCAATACAATTCCTCGTGTTGTGGTGACCCCCAGCCATAAAACTATTTCTGTTGCTACTTTGTAACTGCAATTTTGCTACTGTTATAAATCATAATGTAAACATCTGATATGTGAATAGTCTTAGGCGACCCCTGTGAAAAGGTCATTTGACCCCTAAAGGGGTCACGACCCAGAGATTGAGAAGCACAGTTCTAGTGACATTAACCCACCACTGTCTTGCTCAGTAGACCAGCTAACCTGATGTTGGCCTGCACGCAAAAGCAGAGCAGGCTCTGCAGAGGGTGCCCTCGGCCAGGACTCCATGCCACCCATGCTGGGAAAATTGAGAGAGACCCCGGAGGACTCTGGCCAGCTCTCTGGGCTGTGCCTTGACTTCGGGATTGCGGCAGGCTCTCTGCCATCATCAGATTGATTCTGTGGTTTCAGTTACCAGCCTCCACTTACGTCCTGGTCCGAGCTTGAATGCCAGGCTATATTAGGTCATGCAAGCAAGGCTGTTGTTCTTTCTCATTAGCTGCCCCATGCACCACCAAGGGGTGGTGGAAACATAGACAATACCAGAGGTTGAGATTCGCTCCCATGTGCCCAAATGCTACCTCTGTAAATATGTCACCTCTGGAAGCCTAAGAGCCTATCACTTCCGTTGTAGTCTGGGGACCAGTCTGGGACCAGGGATAAGTGATATTTTTGAATTGTCCAACAATTCCAGTTGTCTCTCCCTGTATTCTCTTACTCTGTCCTCTCCCCACCCCACCCCCCAAGTCCACTCATCCCCAATCCCCCCCAGTCCATCCATCCCCTCAGTCCACCCATCTCCCTAGTCCACATGCAGTGTCTATTCCATTTACTCTCACTTCTCTTAATGAATATACTTATGTAAGAAATACTCACTGTTCTTACCACGATGTCCCCTTGTTTGGAGTACACGCTTCATTTACTTCCTCTCACCCAGACATCCCTACTCCAGTCACTGCTCGGGGCTCAAGTACACGTGCACCGCAGTAAGGCCCTCTGCATTGCTCACTTAACCACATGACTCTTATGCCTATTTTACAGATGAGGAACAGGTGGTTGCCAGCACCTGCCGAAGGGCACGTGGCTTTCACTCATTAGGCTCCCAGAGCTCTCTGGCTGGGACACTTGTCCTGCGGCTGGACGACCCAGCCTCCCTGTGTGTTTCTTTGATAAACTGAGTCTCAGGGAGGGCTGGGCTCCTCCATGGGATAAGCCTGACTCCTGTCGTCCAGAAAGGTCCCGGTGGGTGAACACTTCCTTAGTGAATGAATTGGTAGATGAGTCACTAATGAGCCTCCAGGACCACTGGGGCTCAGAGATTGCGGTACTTGGACACAGAGTTCTTAGGCATAGACGGATCCAGAGGAGGTTTCACGCTAGCAGAGGTGTCTGTCTCAGACACCCTTTCCCCATTACAAATTCCCCTCTGGTGGTGAGGGGCTTTGGGGAGAAAGTTTGAGAAAGGTCGCCTTGAAAGTGGCTGGAACTCATGTGGGCAACTCAGCCTGAGCAGAGGCAGGGATGGGCATGCGCATTCCTTCCCCTTGCTGCTAGTTCCGGAACAGGAATCCCGGTGGGTCAGGATGCCTGCCTCTGAGGGGAACATAGTTGTGGGAAAAAAATGCCTTGCTGCTGAAGCACTACTCCAGCCCTGTGAAAAGCCTCATACTATTTTTTAGTCCAATTAGAAAAAAAGAGCCATCTTTTCCCCACCAGGCAATTCGCTGTTGGTCTCTGTTCTAAAACGCCTGTGCTTCCTTTAACTGAGTGGCACCAACCAGCCACAGGATGGGGCCCCCATTCCCTCTCTGTTCTGAAAGTTTATTGTCGGGAGCCGCTCCGCCATTAGAAGATGGCGCCGGTTTCCTACTTCCTGGTTCTTCTCGAGAGTTGACGCATGCGCAGTTGTCCACAGAGTGATGCAAGCTGCTTTCGTCTGATTGGTTCTGGCTAAAGCACCAATAGGAGACGTACACGCCTCACCAAACCCTATATAAGTGACGAGCTCTCCGAGCTCGTGGTCCTTCTCCATCTTGGAACAGAGCTGAACAATAAAGAGTGCTGTCGGAAGAATCCTGTGTTGCCGCGTCTGCTTATTCGGCGGAGCTGGGCGCGACAAAGTGGTGCCGGAAACCCGGGAACGGCCGAACCCCGGGCGAAGGAACGACTCGAAGGACCCCGGACTGCTCGTCTGGAGGGGATTCAGAACTGACGGCGGCGTGAGGAGCCTAGGCGCTTTTCTGCAAGGTACGATTGGTTTTGTGTGGGGTCATTCTGATTATATTGCTCGCTTTCATTTTCGGCTTGTTTTGCTGCTTTTGTCTGAATTGTGGGAAGCGTGACAAGATCTGTACGTACCCTTTCTGTAACATCGAATAGCCGGCTGTAAGTCTCAGGTAGATAAACTGAGCAGGCACTCCCGCTCCTGTAGATAAAGGAAGTATGGGAAACCAACAACTGAAGCCTATGTCTGAAGCGGTGCGGGCGCTGCTTCGAGGGAGACATTTAAAGGTTCCAGAAAAGGTTATCATAAGTTTCTTGAAGGAGGTAGATAGGATCGCTCCTTGGTTTATTACATCTGGGTCCTTGACTATGGGGTCTTGGACAAAATTAGGAAGGAATCTGGCAAATGAGAAAGAGAAAGGGAAGCTGCGGCCGGGTACTTGGCCATTATTCAAACTGATTAAATCCTGCATTTCAGACGAGAGATGTGAGAAAGAAGTTAAAGAGGGGCAGAGACTTTTAGATGACCACCAAGACAGTCTATCAGAAGCAGAAAAGAAAAAGAGTTTAGAAGGGAAAGAGAGATCTCAGAAGAAGACGGTAAAAGATAGGGTTAGTAAAACAAGGCAGAGTTTGAGGCCAGTTAGAGAAGAAAAAGAGGAGAAACCGCCAAAAAATATCCAAGTTTGGCGCGATTTCGAGAACCCAGGGCCGAGTTATCCTCAGAAGGGGAGACGTCCTCTGACGATGATGACTCGATGTTGGGAGATCTAGACCCCGAAGAGCAGGCAGAATTAGAGGAGGAAGCCGCAAAATATGAGGCGGAGCGGTATAGACCAGATCCTCCATGTGCTCCGGGGTACCGCCCTTCAGCTTCCCCCCTTGAGGGAAGGGCGGAAACAGCCAGGTCGGAGAGGAAGCCAACTTGGCTACCAACATCCACTTCCTATATATCAGTTTAGTCCTGTCTAAAACCTTAGAAACCAAGAATTTGTTTATAGCCCCTGAAAAGGTACAAGAGGGAGCCTTAGGTAGTTTTTTAGGTACTATCATAACCCCATTAGTAGTTAAGCCACAAAAATTGACAATTAGGAGAGATGGTTTACGAACATTAAATGATTTTCAAAAATTGTTAGGGGATATAAATTGGGTGCGACCATTTTTAAAGTTGTCCACCTCTGATTTAAAGCCATTATTTGCTATTCTTGAGGGTGAGGCCGCTATTACCTCCCCTCGCACTTTGACTCCCGAGGCAGCTAAAGTATTAGATATGGTAGAAGAGTCTTTGAAAAATGCTATGCTTGTTCGCTTTGATTTAAATGCTCCTTATCAGTTATGTATTATTCCTTCCCCACAACAGCCTACTGCTGTGTTGTGGCAATATGGTCCATTGCTTTGGATACATCCCCACACTTCTCCAGGAAAAGTGTTGAGCCATTATCCTTCTACAGTTGGAGACCTGGCCCTAAGAGGTATCCAACAAGCTATAACTCATTTTGGTGTTCCCCCAGATTCTCTTATTGTTCCATATACAGCACATCAGGTACAAGTGCTGTGTTCTACTATTGATGTTTGGGCCATTTTAAGATGCTCATATTCGGGCACCATTGATAATCATTTTCCAAAACACCCTTTGTTACAATTTGTCTTAAACAATGCTATTATTTTTCCAACCATAACCAAAGTTGAACCCATTGAAAATGCAACAGATGTGTATACCGATGGCTCTAATACTGGAATAGGAAGTTACGTTGTGGAAGGCGAAGTTGTTAAAATTCCTTTTGATTACACCTCTCCCCAATTGGTAGAATGTGCAATGATTGCAGTGGTTTTAAAACGATTTGATCAACCCCTAAATATAATTTCAGATTCCCATTATGTAGTGAAAGCAGTTCAAATATTGGAGACGGTGGGTGTCATTCAGTCTAAAAGTACTGTAGCCCACCTGTTTTCTGAGATTCAACATATCATTAGAGGTAGGATACATCCCTTCTGCATTGTTCATATACGAGCACACTCTCTATTACCTGGACCTATGGCTGCTGCTAATGAGCTAGCAGATAAAGCCACCAGGCAGATCATGCTGAGTCAAGATCCTGTCCAGCTAGCCACACAATTTCACCAGCTGTATCATGTGCCAGCAAACACTCTTAAGATCAAATTTAATTTATCTTGTGCTCAAGCTCGAGATATTGTTCTTAAATGCACAGATTGTGCAGATTTTAGACCTTCTGTGTCCTTGGGAGTTAATCCTCGAGGACTTCTACCACTACACATCTGGCAAATGGATGTTACTCATTTTCCATCATTTGGAAAGTCAAAATATGTTCATGTATCGGTAGATACCTGTTCTGGCATTATTCATGCCACGCCTCTCTCAGGAGAAAAGGTGGCCAATGTGATCACCCACTGCCTAGAAGCATGGGCAGCCTGGGGAAAACCCCAACAGTTAAAGACAGATAATGGGCCAGCCTATGCGTCCAAGACTTTTCAACAATTTTGTCTGCGTATGGTGTGCGCCATATCACTGGACTGCCATATAATCCACAAGCACAAGGCATTGTGGAGCGTGCCAATGGCACCCTCAAAGTGATGTTACAAAAACAGAAAGGGGGATAGGCCCTGGCAAAGGACCTAAGATCTCCACCTCCCTGGCCTTATTTACCTTAAATTTTTTAAATTTGGATTCTGCTGGCAAATCCGCAGCAGACAGACATGCCTCTCCTAGTTCTTTGCGAGAGGAGGTTAGATGGAAAGATGTCATTAATAATATATGGAAAGGCCCGGATCCCGTTCTTATAAGATCCAGGGGAGCTATTTGTGTTTTCCCGCAGGATCAAGACAATCCGATTTGGGTCCCGGCACGACTGACCCGGCTGGTAAAACAAGATGGGAAGCCCCCTGAGCCTGATCCTGTGGCTGCTGAGTCTGACGCTGTTATGTGCGACCACACACCCACCACCACAACCGCAGCTGAGATGGGAATTATGACAACGTTCCCGAGACCTATGCCGATCATGCATAACGCGCAAGTGTTTCCCAGATTCTTCACCACCAATAATACCTTGGGTTTACCATATTTACCTATGGACACAAATTTGGCCAAAGTCCCTACCAATGACACTTGGAAGATTAACGGCAGTCTTTGTTTTACTGCTACTGAGACTGTTAATAAGACTCTCGATTATCCCTGTATTCCCTTGGGAAACTATTCTTATGCACATCTAGAAAAGGAACAGAGAACAGCAAAATACGTGCTTACAGCCTCTTAAAACGGTGGCACTCACCCCCGTCTGTTTATGGCCCCCTTTTGTATGGGTAGTTTGTAATTCTACTGATTGTTTTTATACCTTGTGTTGGAATGCCTCTAGCTTTGAGACTGCCACTGTCGCTCGCATGCCCCGTTTTGTTCCCATTCCTGTGCAGAGTGATAGTTCATTAACCTTGTTTAGACAAAAACGTGATTTTGGTATCACGGCTGCTATCGTGGCCATCATAGCTACCTCTGCAGTTGCTGCCTCCTTGACTGTTTCCTCATTGGCCCTGTCAGGACAAGTGGCCACTGTTAATACCTTAAATAATTTGTCATCTTCCCTTACTCAAGCTATCGATACACAAGCCTCCTTAAATACCCAATTGAAAGGTGGCTTGATGATAGTTAATCAACGCATAGATCTGGTTCAAGAACAGGTAGATATATTGTGGCAATTGGCTCAGTTGGGGTGTGAAATGAAATACTCTGGCTTGTGTGTTACTTCTGTCCAGTATGAGAATTTTACTAAGGCAGCCAACCTCTCTAAGGAACTTTCTCATTTATTACAATATAATTGGTCAACAGAATTCGATGATACCATGAAAAGGTTACGATTGGCTATTATTCAAATTAATTTCACCCGTCTAGATATATCCTTTACCCAAGGATTTTCCACCTGGATAACCTCAGCCTTCTCCTATTTTAAGGAGTGGGTAGGAGTAGGATTATTTGGTATACTATTGGCTGGTGGGCTAGTGCTCTCTCTTTGGATGCTTAGCAAACTGAAAAGACAACAGCGACATGACAAAGTGGTCATCGCGCAAGCATTACTTGCGGTAGAACAGGGAGCATCCCCCAAGCTTGGCTTAATATGCTCAGACATTGAGACTCTGCTCTGACCAGACATCTCTGAGGGCTCAGGTTCCCATTGCACCAGAGTGCGGTCGAGCGGATCTGTACATCTCCCAGGGCTCGTGTTCCCATTGCACGGGATTAAGGTGTACAGAGTCTCGCCCACACGATCACTTCGAACGCCGGAAGTTGAGGAAGCTTTTGGCTGATCAGTGACGTAGTGGTGCATCCGTTTGACATTTTATTATAAAGTAAAGGGGGGGATGTCGGGAGCCGCTCCGCCATTAGAAGATGGCGCCGGTTTCCTACTTCCTGGTTCTTCTCGAGAGTTGACGCATGCGCAGTTGTCCACAGAGTGATGCAAGCTGCTTTCGTCTGATTGGTTCTGGCTAAAGCACCAATAGGAGACGTACACGCCTCACCAAACCCTATATAAGTGACGAGCTCTCCGAGCTCGTGGTCCTTCTCCATCTTGGAACAGAGCTGAACAATAAAGAGTGCTGTCGGAAGAATCCTGTGTTGCCGCGTCTGCTTATTCGGCGGAGCTGGGCGCGACAGTTTATGTCACTGTTCACATGGGAGAGTCATAGCTTGTTCCATTTGGGGGCCTGGAAAGCCTGAATTTGTTGTGTGACTATGAGATCATGTGGGATCTGACATTAGTAAAAGATCGGGTTCCAGGAATCTGAACTGGGCATAGCTGGAGAGCCACAACTGTTGTATGCATTTGTAATATCAACTGGCCCTGGTACATCAGACTTGGCAACGCTGTGTCCAGCCACCAGACAGAAATGTAGCAATGGAAGGGGCATAATTTAACTTATGGTTTCAGAGGGCTTGAGCCACAGGTTCTAGGACCCATGTCCTGAGGCAGAGCATGATGACATCAATACCTGGTGGCAGAGGAGGCTGTTTACCTCACGGTGTGTGCAGAAAACAGACAGTCAAGAAGGGATGGGGAGGCAAGTCTACCTTCATTTATTTCTTTTTAGATTTTTATTTTATGTGTACGGGTGTTCTTCTGGAGTGTATGTCCATGTACCAGGTGCATTCTGGTGTCTGCAGGAGGCAGAAAATGATATTAGACTGAAGTTACAGACTGTTGTGACCCACCACGTGAGTGCCGGGAATCACACCCAGGTCCTCTGGAAGAGCACCCGCTGTTCTTAATTACTGAGTCATCTCTTCAGCCCCAGACAAGTTTAAATTCAAAGTCATTCTTCCAGTGACTTACTTCCTCTTACTTCACCACCAGCTGTCGACGAAGCGTTGAACACCTGAGCCTGTTGGGAACAGTTCATGTGCACATTATTCAACACTGGCTGATGGGCTGACGGAGCGCTTCCTCCCCTGGAAACCTCACAAGCTCCCTGATGCCTGATGGGAAAGTGTGAGGACTCCCGGCCTCTTCTTCTCTCCTGCAATACACTCCTCCCCAAAAGCCTGCAGTTACTGTAACAGTCCCCATTTTACAGAGAAGGAAATGAGGATTGGGTAAAAAACTCAGTCCCCTATTAGCTGGAGACCCTGAAGGTCTTGACGGACTTCCTTCCTGTAGTTGTATCTGAAGACCACATTGATTAGATCTCTCAATGGTGGGGTCCTTGTGCCAGGAATGTCAGTTCTCACAGACCATGGTGGGTGTCATATATGGGAACTGCTTTCTTCCTCTGGCTTGATGCCAGGTTCAGAGTATTTTATGATCGTAACCACTTGGAGCTTTGCACAGGAGATCAAATAGCAAACAGGTAGCTGTCGATGGCACCCTGCCAGGGAAGGAGGGGTAGTTACTGGAGGGAAACTCCTTCACCCTGCACCATGCAGGCTGGGATTTAGTGATAATGACCCGTCCACCCCCACACCTGATAGTGATTTCCTTTTGCTCTCTCAGATGGGGCTGAGACAGGAGAAGGAAGTCCAGGCATGGATAGAGGTCAAGAGAAAGGAGGATCAAAAGACTGGTGGTATTTGCTCGTCCTGGTGCCTGCCAGAAACTGAGAGGAGACAACAGGAATATAGAGCTGCATTCTCTGGCACTAGGCCCTGCTGCCAGTCTGGACTCACTAGCTGGGGTAGGACAGAAGGAGGTAGATACTCAGCTCTTTCCAGCTAGGACAAAACTCGTGTTGGTGGGATAGACCGGGAGTATGTCTGCTCCGTCTCTTTAGGAATCCCAACTTGATGTCTTGTCTGCATCAGACTCCACCTTTCTCTTTGTGCAGGTGAGGGTAGGAAGTGGAAGGCCAACACTGTGGTGGGTGAGCCTTGAAACTGCTTATATTTACTGGGGTGTGGTGGACAGACTGGTGACAGTATTTTTCTTTTGAATTGGAGTGAAATTAATCTCAAGCTCCCCTCCCCCTGTATCTATTTTGAATTCTACTTCTTTGGAACCTTTACACAAATCTTATGTTGTTTAGTTTAGACTAATGTCAATATTGGCTTTATTTCCCTGGGGTGAGGATGGAAAACAGCCTTCACTTGGTGTGCTACCTTAAAGATGGTGTCCACCTTGGATGAAATCTGTGGCTAAGAGTAGACTCAACAGAAAATAGTGCTACCATTGATTAGCAATGCCTGCCCCATTGGGAGATAAAAGTGAGGGTGCCCATGTTGTCCTCTATTTGGGGGAATGAGTTAAATGTCCTCATAACTATCTATCCAGTGTGTGGTCAGTAAATGTGTAAAATATAGTATCTGTTCTCTCTTCTAGGGATCCAATATCTATCATATTGCCTTATTCCTTCCGCAATGGGCTAGCTTCCACTCAGCTTCTGCAGTGGATTTCCTGTAACACGGACACAGTCCTGCAGCCCAGCTATGCATGTAGCCCTTCAAGGTCCGGACGCCCCTCGCTCTGTTTTTCCCTTCTTCATCAGCAGTACTTTAGCACATATACCTTAGAGCCCGGGCATGATAACCCTTTTCTCATGGTGCCCTGGATTCTGTGCTGCTTTCTACCTTTTGCCTCCGGAGATGCTAGTTCTGGTGTCTGAAACATCTCTTCCATTTTCCTTTCATCTAAGACCCAGCTAACCCATCACTTCCTTGGTGGGGTCTTTGTTTCTGTCTCCAGGTCATCAGCAACTGTATCATCCGTTTCCTCGGGGCATTCTGTTTATGTCTCCATCGTTGCCTGTGACCCTACGGACAGAAAAGTAAAGACTAACTGCGAGCGGTTTCCCATTAAGTTATCAACCAGTAGAAGTCAGCGATGGTGTGTGACACTGTAGCCTGACAGGGCCCCTGGTTCTCTGAAGGGGGACACTCAAGGTTTTCTCTGAATCCCAGTGAAGATGAACAAATCTTGGAAAACATTGTAAAGTGACTTGAAAAACATTTTTTCAAGAGTTTCATTTTAGATCCGGGACTGACCTGAAACTTTCAGTGTAGCATAGGTTAGCGTCCAGTTTGTCCATCTTTCTGCCACTGCTCCCAAGTGCTGGGATTGCAGGTACGTGCCACCACACCCCAGACTTAAGTGGCTTGACGTTTGGTTCCAGCTTGTCATAGTCGTGGCTTAGTAGGCAGCTGTAAAGAAAGCCGAGGAGCTTGTGACTAAATGTTCCTCAGAAACCTCACAGAGGCCAGGGTGAAACAATGTTGCTTTCTGAGCTGAGCTGGCTTCTCCACGTAAGAAGCCTGGAGTGGGAGCAGTGGAGTGGAGCCAAGCGCTGTTCTGGAGGGCAATGTTGAAGTGACAGAAGAGGTTAGAGAGGATCTGTTGCTGGGGATATGGGGGACACAGAAGAACAGCCCAAGTTGACTCTTGAAGGAAGGGTGGGGAGGCTGTTCCAGGCAAGGATCAGCACGTGTCTGGCGTGGACCACACCTAACCTTCAGAGAAGACTCTCTTATGGTCCTCAGCTTGTGTGGGTGATGGTAGCGATATGAGGGATCACTGGGCATCTCTCTTTCTTTTCCCTTAGTGACTGTTGACTGTTTGATACGGGATATAATCCAGTGATGACTGAGGCCAGAGTTTTCTCAGGGACTTGGCTCTACTCCTGTCTTATCCTCCTATCGTACAAGCTGAAAAAGCACAGGGCAGGAGGGAGGCTCTGGTGAAACACTCTTCTGTGGCTGTGATGAAATATCCGAGAACAAGAGCATAATTTATAGTGAATAGAAGCTTATTTAGCTTATGGTCCTGGAAGCTGGGGAGTTCAAGAGTGTGACAGAGGGTGTGATTCGTCTCTGAGGGCCTTCCTTGAAAGCATAATATATTTATTAGCTTTTTGAGTTTACAACTGCATACAATGTATTTTGATAGTATTCATTCTCACCCTTCCCATGCCCACCCCTTACCCCCATCTCCTTCTAAATTTGTGTCTTTTCTCACTTTTCAAATAGCCGGGTGAGTCTGATTGGATGTGCACATCTACAGGAGCATGGTCACACCCTTAAAGGGACTGGAGTCTCCCTGGAGCCCTCATCTACTGTGGACTGTGGTGGGAGGGGTGATGTGGCCCGAGTGAGTTTGCTTTCGTAACAAAAGCACTCCTATAATAACCTATAAAGCCACCAGTCCATGAATGGATGAATTTGTTTCTCAGGGAAGAGCCCAGTCATTCCTCCAAAGGTCTCACCTCTCAACACTGCATTGGAGGTGAAGCGCCTACATATGAACTTTCAGGGAACCATGGTAGAGGGTAACCCTTCCTTGTGAAGGTACCATTGTTGCCCAGTATCTAGCTCATAACTAGGTGGGTCAAATAGGGGGTTTGTGCACATAGAGGGAAGGGGGATCATGAGCTCGCCCAGAGCTAGCACACACAGAGAGGAGGAGCTCAGGCTACCCCAAGTATCCCCAGGAACTATATCTCCCTAACAGCAGATCTGGATTAGATACCTCACAGGGATGAAGAAGTACAACCCACCCCTTGGGCCCTAAGCACCTCCTCCCTGGGGGAAGGAGACTTTCCCATAGCATCTCCTGTATGAAAGCAGGTGGTTTTTTTTTATTTTTTAATTTTTTTATTTTTATTATTATTTTTTTTTCTTTCTCTTACCACCCACCCTACTCTGGTTTAACTGAGAGCATTCTGGGCATCTGACACAAGCCCTGGTGTACATCTCCTCTGTATGCTCAGGGTTTGCTGGAGAGATGAGATCGACATTTGGGAGTCAACTGATGCTTTGGATATAATCTCAGTAGACATACTGATAACTACTGTTGCAATGAAACACCATGACACAAAGGTAACTCGAGAGGAAAGGGTTTGCTTCACTCACAGTTCCAGATGATAGCTCATCATCAAAAGCAGTGAAGGCAGCAACTCAAGCAGGGCAGGGGCTCGGATGCAGGAGCCAACCCAGAGGCCATGGAGGGTGCTGCTTACTGCCTTGCTCCCCATGGCTGCCCAGTCGGCTTTCTTACAGCTCCCAGGACCTCCAGCCCAGGGATAGCACCACCACAGTGGACTGGCTCTCCCCCATCAAGCACTAGTTAAGAAAATACCCTATGGAGGCATTTCCTCACTTGAGGCTCCCTCCTCTTGGTTGATTCTGGCTGTATTAACATAAACCCAGCCAGGATGCATGTCCTCATCAAATCCTGCAAAAGAAGTTTCTGCTTGACATTAAGTTTTGCCAGAGCTGAGTCCTTTAGTTATGCTGTCAAACTGGGCCGCCCATGGGGATATAATGTAAGCCATACACCTAACTTTAAATTTTCTAGTAGCCTTTAAAAACATAAAAAAAAAAAAAAATCAAGTGAGCCTCATATGATATATTTTATTTTATCCAAGCACTCTAAAATTCTTTCATTTCAATCTATAATAACAGTATTACTTAAATTTCCTAGTCACTATAACAAAATATATGGCAAAGGCAACTCTGGGTTCTTATGGCCTTGCAGTGTCAAAGGTGCTGGTCCCTTATGGGAAGGCAGGTGAGAGCAGAGCAGTTTCCATCCTGATGGCCAGGAAGCAGAATAAGAGGATGTCACCAGCAGGCTCTCAGACTAGCTATGATAGGAGGACACAGGGCTGGGGACACAGCTGAGTGACTCAACCTTTGCTTAGCATGTGCAAGGCTCCAAGGTTGTCCCAGATCAACAAATCAAACAAGAAAACAGGGACAGAGCAGAGATACATACTTCTGATCTCCTCGGGGGCTGTTTTATTCATCCTGTTTGGGTCAGGGGCGCTGGGTTTATTTGAATCTCGAAGGATCTGTTGAGGACTGATACATTGTTCTATACTAAGCACAAGCTGAAATATTGCTACTCTATTTCACAGATGAAGACAGTAAAATCAAGAGACACCAGGTCCAACAGTGGATGAAATGATTGGTTGGGTCAGGGACCGTGTCACTGGAGGCTAAAGGTCAAGAAGACAAAGTGTAGGATATCACGTGTGTGGTGTCTTTCATTTGGCAAATTTCTGTTGTGAGCTAATCTGGGTTTTTATTAGATATCCTAGAAGGGATGGTGTCCAGAGAAAAGAGCCCCAGCCCTACTCCCTTCCTTTCCTTGCAGGTGATATCCCCGGCCATTAAGAAAGCCGTCAGAGACGACATTGTGTGTGAGGCCGAGTATGTCCTCAGTTCTTGGTGGGATGGATGGGTGGCTCCTGAACACAGCCAAGATAGGGGAGGGCCACTTTCTGAGGGCTGCTGGGCCTAATGGGGTCTCACCCAGAACCCTTCAGGGCCCATCTCCTTGTAGCCCTTTACTTAACATCTCTCCCTTTCCTCTGCTTTGAAAGCAGATTCCAGAATTCATTTGTCCGTTTAATCACCTAAAATATATTGAGCACCAACTGTTTGCTAGGCACTTGTTCCACCGAGGTGAGCAGAGTAAATACAGACTCTGCATCTATGAGCTTCTTGTTCAAGATAGCGAGCGGTTAATCAAACACACACACAAACGTGTGATTTCAGCTGTAACCTCTGCCCGCCCGGTGAGAGCCGTATCAGAGGGAAGTCCAGCTGATTTGACACGGGTAAACGTTTTAAATTGGTAATTGGTGTCCCTAAGGCTTCCCGGGTGTTTCTGAGAGCTGGCAGGATGGAGAACCGCCATGGAGGATGAATCCTGGAGTGGGGGCGTGGAGGTAGAGGCTGTGGGCTCTGCTTCTGGGTACCCCGCAGTTTCCTGTTTCTGGAATAACATTGGGACATTTTGATACAAAACCAAGAGAAAAAGTGCTGCTTTTATTTGCATGCAACACACCAGAGGTTAGTTATCTTTGATCCCTTCCACTTCAACAGTCCCCAGTCTCAGTACCGGATCTGAAATAGACGTAGGCTGAGTGAAGATGGCGGGACACTGTCCTTCCATACTGTTTGGTAGGCCGTGAAAGAAGTTGAAAACATAACATCCAATTTTAAAAGTTTTAATATTTGAGTAGGTAAAATAATTACATGATTTAAACAAACAAAAAAAAAATGCTTAGAGGCTTGGGACATAGCTCAGTCGATTGCTTTGGAAGCACCAGAACAAGAATTCCACCCTAGAGTTGGAGTGAAAAGTCAGGTGGGGGGGTGGGGCATGCACTCCTAATTCCAGCTGGAAAAGGTAGAGGCAGGCAGATTCCTGGGGTTTGCTGGCCAGTCAACCTCACATGCTCAGAGAGACCTGTGTGGGTGAACCATAAGCCCTGAAAGGTTCTAAATGAGACCCCATGGGGCCAGCATCCCTCAGAGAGAGGCCCTCCCCCATCTTGGCTGTCTGAGGTAGAATAACATCTAAGTTTGACTTCTGGCTTTCACACATGTGTATATGTGTGCACATGTGTACACATGTACCTTATAACACGCAGTACCCTTCTCTTGGAACAAGGCAACCCTCAAAAAGATTTAGAGTTTTAAAAAAAAATATTTCCCCATCCAATTTCCCTCCACGTATCCGCTGCCTCACAGGGTCAAAAGAAAAGCATGTTTATTTGTTCATTTAGTTTCCTTTGAAAAGACAAGTAAATGAAGAGAAAATCCTCTCCATCCCCAGTTATTTTTATAAAACAAAGGATGGTTATACACACTGGCCCCCACTTTCCTTTAAAGACTGTATCTTGGAGCGCTTTCTGCCTGCGTGCATGCATAAAGCTTCCCCATTCTTCCGGTTTCCAAGCAGCTGAGCAATTCTTTGTTTTGTGGGTGAACCACAAGCCCATAATTTACTTTACTACCCTGGTTGACGAAAGCTTGTCTGTTTTCTAGCCTCTGCTGTAATAAATTACACTGTAGCAAATCACCTTGTAAACAGTCACTTAAGTCATTGGCAAGTCTATCCTAGGGAGGTTCTTAGAATGGGGTTGCAGGGTGAAGGTCTATGTGCACACTGTCATGTGGGGAGAAGTCACTAGCCTGCATTCTGAGGGAGTTCCTAGCTGCGGATGTCCGATAGCCTGCTTTTCTATAGCCTCTCCAGAGAGGGCTGTTCAAGTTTGGCCCGTGGAGGACTTGCTGGCTACAAGACACAACGTATTTCTGTGTCAGTTTCATTTGCATCTTGCATATTAGGAACATAGCTGAGCATCTTCCCATATCTTAAAGAGTCATTTACCAATTTTGATTCTATTTGTTCATTTGGGTCATTTTTCTCTTTCTGCTCTTGTAAGAGTTTGCACATCTTAGAGAGATCAGCCCTCAGTCTGTGAAATGGCTTAGATAGATTCCCCCTGGATTTTTCTTGTCATTTTTTCCATGTGAAATTTTACATTTTTTTTGTATGTGTGTATGTGTACATGCATGAGAGACCTTGAAAGCCATTCCTCAGCCATCAGCGACTTTTTCTATTTTTAGGTTGGGAAGGACTTCTTATGGTTTCTTAGGTGCCGGCAGCTTACCAAGTAAGACATGAGGCCAGCTGGCCTGTGAGCCCCAGGACCTGCCTGTCCCCACCTCTTCAGCCCTGGGATTAGGAATGTATCCCATTGTGCTCTGCCTTAGCATTTTAATGACTAAGGTCAGAAGTTTTAATTTTTATCAGCCAGAACTATGTTTTACTTTTTACGACTTCTGTAATTTGATCCTCAGAGATGGTGATCACGGCTGGATAGGAGTGTCACCATTTTCTCCCAGTCTTTTTTTTTTTCCATTTTTTTTATTGGAACCTTTATTTACATTTCAGGTGTTTTCCCCTTACTCCCTTTCCCCCCTCCCTCCCAGGAACTCCTATCCCTTCCCCCCTCCTCCTGCCTCTATGATGGTGTACCCACACCCACCCTCCCCAGTGCCTCACCTCCCCACCCTCGAATACCCCCCCCCCACGACGTCCAGCCTTCATGGGACCAAGAGTCTCTTCTCCCACTTATATATAGCTCCCTTGCATATATAGCTGGAGCCATGGGTCCCTCTCTAAGCACTCCCAGGCTGGTGATTTAGACCCTGGGGCTCTGGTTGGTTGGTATTGTTGCTCTCCTCATGGGGTCCCCTACCCTTTCTACTCCTTCAGTCTTCACTCTCTCTTCTCTGTTGGGAACCCCAGATCAGTTTAATGGTTAGCTGTGAGCATCTGCCTCTGAATATGTCAGACTCTTGCAGACCTCTAAGGAGACAGTTATGTTAGGCTCCTGTCAGCATGCACCTCCTGACACCCAGGTCAGCATCTACCTTTGGTGACTGCACATGAGATGGATACCCAGGTGGAATGGTCTGCAGACGGCCCCTTCTTCAGTTTCTGTCCTGCACTTTGCATCCATATTTGCTCCCTTGAGTATTTTGTTACTTCTTCTAAGAGGGACTGTAGCTCCCACCCCCACAACTTGGTCTTCATTCTTCATGAGCTTTATGTGGTCTGTGAGTTGATAGTCCCTAGCATTTCGGTTCTAAAGCTCTGGTCGCTTTGGAGTTTATCTTGATATGTGGACCCTACATTGTCTTTTCTCTAGATGGCCACCCTGATAGACCTATACACTTACTGGTTCCTCTACATTCCCCTCCATTGACCTGAGAGGCCACATTCATCACACACTCAGTGCCCCCGACCCCACCTGACAGCTGGGTCTATTTCTCACACTTTCTGTCTCATTGGGATATTATTCTGGGCATTTTAGCCACAGGCTGGCTTAATTACTGGAGCTCGAGAGCATGCATCTTCCCATAGTTCTTCAGAATGTCTTCCGATATGTGGTCTGTTTATTTTTCTTTATGAGCTTTAGAATCGGCTGTCCACTCAGGTTCCTTCTCCCACGCCCCCTCCAATTCTGTTGGTATTTTATAGGCCAATCATCGGTTAAAAACAGACTCTAAAGCGAGGTGGTCCATGTTCCAATCCCAACTGCTATTTTCCCTCTGAGTGGACACATTTTTATTTTTCAAATCTTAGATCTGTCTAAACCGTGTTTCACAATGTATTGTGTTTCTAAGAGCAACCACATATAGAACTTAGTGTAGCCTTGAGTGTGGAGGCTGCGAGGCTCAGCTGCAGCCTCCTGGGTAGCCTGGTTTCTGAGGTTCTTTCTTGCTTTGCTCCCAAGTGTTGACACCTCTCAGATCACCTGATGGATACACTGTCTCCACAGGGCACATCCAGATACTGCTGCCATGTGTCTCTCCCACCCCTCCACCCCCCATGCAGGGGTGGTCTTTTCCTAGCAGCCCTCCAGGAAGCTTGTATTGTACTTGTATCAGAATCACATGTCTAAGGCCCAAGGGACCACCATGCCAGGAGGAGGGGAGAAGTGTAGTCCTTACAGGAGGATTGTCATATCCCAATGGGTGTGACACAGTTACTACTGGGGCTTGTCCTGGCTACCATCTGTGTTTGGGGATCAATACTTTCCTTGTTCTTCTGCTGTGTTCTTTTTCTTGGGGAGTCTATTTCTATATTTCTATATATTTCTATATATTCTATATATTCTATTGCAGGGAGAGTAGTTAGTGCAGACTGTGGGGGCAAAGTTTATATCAACCTGACACAAGTCAACAAGTCACCTCTACTGAGAAAAATGCCCCCACCACATTGGCCTCTGAACAAGTCTGTGCAGTGTGTTTTTTGCTTTTTGCTTTTTGTTTTATTGGTTCTTTTGTTTGTTTGTTTGTTTTTTTTTTTTTTTTAATTGATGATAGATGCGTATGTGTAGATCCATCCCACTGTGCTTGATACAAGCCTTGGTTAGGGATCTGATGGTGTAAGAGAGCAGGCTGAGTAAGCCACTAAGACTGTTCCTCTACGGTCTCTGGTTTAACTCCTGCTGCCAGGTTCTTGCTCTGTTTGAGATCCTGCCCTGACTTCTCTAGTGATGATCTGTTGCCTGGAAGTGTAAACGAAACTAACCCCTTTCATCTGCTTTTGATCATGGTGATTTTCATCACAATAGAAACCCAACTAAGGCACAGACCAAAGACATGATTCTACACAAGTCCAGATGGGTGAACCAGTGAGCTTATTGGGGTTACTTACAATGAATTTATTGGGGTCACTTACAGGTTCGTAAACAACTTATGGATAGCTATACTATCAAGGAGCCTTCCTCTCATGTAGACACTGTTATCTGCTAATGCATTCCCTTGGAGGGATTGGGCTGTGTGAATCTTACACGCTCTCTGGTTCTTTCACTTGACAGTGTAAATGTGAAGTCTCATGCAGGTAAACACAGCTGTTTTTGGTATAGAGACACTGTGGTGGTATAGAAACATGGTGGTCGTATTTCACCTGCAGACTCATGTGGAGGTCTGAATGTTACAACACACACTCCCTGCTCTGAAGCTCTTCCTGCATAGAGGGAGCTAAGGCATGCACAAGAGACAAGGGGCAGCTTAGCTGGCTACTTGTCACTAAAGACAAATCCAGAAGAGGTGAGGTGATATGAGAAGTATCCCACAGATGGGTCCTGGAAACATGGCCCACCTAGGCCTCTGCTGTCCTTGGTGTGAGTTATTTATTTGCTGGTGGCAGTCCAGAGGGATCCGGGATAGGAGCTGAGGCAGACCTATATAGACTAAACAACAGAAGCTATAGCAATTGACATACAACATATTCAATAAATGACCAAGGCTGGTGGTCTGAGTGTCCTGGCCACATGATGGCCGTGGGCTGGGAAGCTGGAGGTAGCAGGTCAGTGTTTGGATGGGAGTAGGGGTGGGACAGACTGTTTGGACACTACTGGTATCCTGGCTGGCACATTGTGTCATCTGGCTCCCAAAGGGCTTAGTAGTAGAATTGAAGAAACCAGAATGTAAGTGTCTAACATGTTTCAAATGGAATTTGCCAGTATTGTCCACAAATGGCTCTTGAATGGAGGGGCTGGGGTGCCAGGACTCTAGTCCAGGATGGCCTACCACTTAGTTATCCTGGGTTCTGAGGTACTTGCAGGGATGGGGTGGCATCTCATGCATCTGTGGTGCTGGCCTCTTGGCTTTCTGAACAGGGAGGTGAGGCAGACTATCAGTAGCCTCAGGGACAGGTATTTAATCAGACCCCGCCACTTACTTCATTTAAGTGGACTTTGCTTATGCCCAAGTCTTTAGATTCCCATGAAATGCCACACCCTGAGTTTTGTTTAATCCACAAAGCCACTTGGATGGTCTAATTTCTTTCTGTGGACACCCATTTCAAGTCTGTTCCTGCCTTGATCCCTCTCTGTCTCTGTCCTGCTTTTCTCTCTGAAGAACGTTACTTTTTTTTTTGTTTGTTTTGTTTTGCTTTTTAGATGAGTTTAGCATCTAAATAAGCTGATTTTGGGTAAAGTAGATGATAGCACAAGATGTGGGTGGTTTCATCTTATCAGTTGAAGTCTTGTCACTAGGAAAGGCTAACCTTCCTCATAAAGCAGGATACCAAAGAGGGATTTCTGTTGGAAGATGATGGTCAGACTTGAACCGCTTCCTGCTCTCTGAATCTCTAGGCTTTATCCTAGACTGAAGGCTATGGCTTCCCAGCCTCTATCATCGTGAGGCAAGGACTTTGCGTTAGTGGAGAGACAGATAGGGTTATCTCAAAGGATCTGTATTCAACAGATATTGACTGATCTCCTAATATTTTTTTCATTTGTGTATAATCTGTGAGTGCATATGTGTGAGTGCACCTGCATGTATGTGTGCCCATACGTGCTTGCATATATGTGTGTGCACACATGTATGGATTTGTGTTCATGTATGTGTGTATATGTGTGTGCATGTGTATGTATATGTATATCCACGAATGCATGTGTATACATATGTATCTGTGTATGTTGTGTTTATGTGTGTGTTTATGTGTGTACATAATGTGTGTGTGTACCCATGCACGCATGTGTGTACATGTGTATTTCTGTGTGTATGTGTGTGTACATGTGTAAGTGTGTTTGTGTGTGTGTGTCCTGAGGGTTGAACTTGGATCCTCATGCTTGTGTGGCACTTTGCTGGCTGAAGTGTCTCCCCTAGCCCTTACCAAGCATTTCTCATGTATATGATTGTGTCAGGTGGTGGTGTATATGGTGGTAAGTCTCTATACCTTTGTGTCTGTCTTCAGGAGACTTAGAATCTGAATAGAGACATAGCTAAGTCACAAGACCAATTTATCATTGTGCTCTGGAGAATGGGAGAGCCAGACCTAATTCCTGGTTCACTGGAAGACAAGGTGAGCTCCTGGTTTTGCATCCTGAATGTGTATACGGACTGGGTTGAAATAGGAATTTTTAGATCTTCATCATGTATCCCTGCCATCTCCATTTCAAAGTGTAGCCATCAGGGTCTGACAATGTGTCAGTACAGACTCTTCTGTTTATCATGGATATATTGGATGTGCAGAGACACTGGCCTGTAGTGTCATTATTCTGTGGCTGTTCTGAGAGTGTATGTGTGGGCAGGGTTGATGGAGCAGACATCCATGTTTTAGGAACATGCATTATCAAGTGGTAGCTCTTTTACACTTCAGAGAGCTCTGTGAATACCATAGATCAGGCTTCCACACGGAGACCTAGCAAACCTCCACCCCATGTCTTCATGGCAGAATAATGAAAGTAGGTAAGATACACCGTGCTTGTTCATATTGCAGGCACTGCGTAAGGTAGCACCACCCGAAGGCATTCTTACGGCGATCTTGGGAAGCAGTCCTGGAGGAAATTCAAATTCTGAGGGATTAAAGGGCTCCCTAAGATCACACTGCTGGCCCAGAGCAGTCAGACTTCCTCTCAGTGCTCCCTGTCTGTGGAATGAGAATGTAGGTACTGGGAATGATCTCCTATCTGTATCATTCAATGTCAGGAGGATCAGAATCTCTTCTTCTGAGGAGACGGTGAACTCCCTGATCTTTCTAGATACTTCTTAGAACCCAGGGTTCTTTTCTGATAGACAGAATGCCTGAGATGGCAGAGTAGATCCCTGGAGGGTAAGCCAACTAAAACAAGCCTCTCTATAAAGCAAGATGGAAGGATATGTGTGACCCCCAAACAACGTGAAACTTTACCATTCAAATATCTCCTTTTACCAGATGGCCCAGTCTCCCTTACTTCCCTTCAAGCACAAGGAACTAGAGGGCTGATGGACCTGAAGTCAAACATGACAAAAATGAGCTCTTCTTCAAGAGCACAGACACCTTTCCCTGAAATGCGATGCTGGGGTTGTCTTTGGCTTTAGTCTGGCTTGTCCTCATAGGAAGAAGATAAGTTCAACCAACTCTAGTTCACATCCTTCTCCACTGAGTGTGGTGTCCACAGAGAAATGACAGGGTCTTGTTAAGCTGGATTCCCTCAGCCACTTGGAGCACTGTTCATGGACGTGCTTCGCCTGCCTTTCACGACGACGACGTCAGTGGAAGGAGCTCACGTTGCTTCTCACCTCGAGATGAGGAAACTGAGACCCAAAGAAGTCAGGTGACACAATAGCTAGTGACTTATTGCACAAGCATTCATTGAGCCCTGGTCAACTTTAGGTGCCATGGTAGGGATCTGGACACACAGAGGGAGTGAGTTACCTAGACAGATGGATGTGGGCATGCTCATGGCTGACAGTCACTTGCTGACTCTCTTACCGAGTCAAACCACTCCTGAGCTCTGACCTTCTATGGTGGGGACTCTGGTGTGTGTTCAAGGAGCACTGGCTCAGCTGCATCCTTCTTGTCTCCCAACAGCCTATGGTTCCCTTCGAGAGAGAGGGATTCAGGGAGAAACAGGAGCCCATGCCACTGTGGTAGAAGAAATTAAGAGGCCAGCTGCTGCTAGCTTTAGATGGCTTTTAGAATGTCACAAAGATGGGATTAAGGCTTTAAAAAAAAACACAACAACAGTGTATTGGTGGAGAGGACATGGAACAGAATTTTAAGGAGGACCATCTGGACATAGGAGGCCAAACGCACAGCTGAGCGGGTAAGAGCATAAATCTTGGTGCTAGAGAGATGAGTAATCTGTTGAGCTCTTGGAGCGAGCTCTCAGGAGCTCTCAGGTTATGCCTTATAAGGAGAGACAAGGAAACTAGAAAGATGGGTGTTTCTGGAAGGTTTTGTCCCTTAGGCTGCTGGGTTTAGTTGTAGGGTTACTTGTCTCAAGGCCTTGAGGAAGGACATCCTGGGATCTGGGCCAGGCAATGTGACTAACAGGACTGAACTATCTGCTGATCTCTGTGACCTTATCTACCAACTAATCACCTACTGCTGCCCACTGCACCCAGCGAGCACACAGCACCTTCCGCCTCCCGCCCTTTGCTCTGGAAACCAACTCCTTGCTGTATGCATTTGCAATAGTAGTCCCCCTTACCCAGGACCTTTTTATTCCTAGTGTGCCCCACTGGCCCTTCTCATCTTTTGGTTTCTCCTTTCAGAATGGCCTTCCCTGACCTTTCCATCTTAAGAAGGCCTTTTCTTCTTGACTCCCTGTTGCCTCACTCCACTATCCATCACTCTGTGGAATTCTGTGTCTGTTGTAGTTCCTGACATTTCTCCTCCTGCCATTTTCCCTGCTTGTGTTCTATAGAGTGTAAACACTATAAAATCATGGACTTAGTGTATCTGTTTTTTAACATGTAAATGTGTGTGTGATATGTACATGGACACATATGCATGTATGGACACAGGCACATGTGTGAAGCCAGAAGTTGATATGTGTGTCTTCCTTGGCTGTTGTCCACCTTCTACACTGAGGCATGATCTCCCACTCAAGAATGGAGAACTTGTTGACTCAGCTAGTCAACCTACTCCTCTCTGTTGGGTAATCCCTAGCCTGCTTTCCAAGTGCTGGTGTTATAGGTAGGCCGCCAGCCTAAATAAAGGCCTACATAAATAAAGACCACATAAATCTGGCATTTATGTGGGTGCTGCTGTCTGGACTCTGGTTCTCATATCTCCATAGCATGTGTCTTACCCACTGGACTGTATCCCCAGTCCTGATCTTAGGAGTATCATGTTGTCCCCACAGAATGTACAAGGTACAGTAGATCCTCAGTCCACTGTTTTGGGACTTGTTTTGGTCTCAGAAACAAGATTGGAAGAGATATATAAGCATGCTGTAGGCCATGTGTATAAGGATGTAGTTTAACAGGGTTCTTCCTCCCTCCATGATGGTCATGGTCTTGTGTGTTGAGATGAAACCTCTAGTTTGGTCATAAGTTAGTAAAGCTCTCACACTGACCCATCTCACATTTGTAGAAGGACTAGGAAATACATCTTGGTTGTGTTAAACCGTTCATCAATGTTGCATGGCTTAGTCTGTTCTGATTAAGAATCCTAAATTCTAGAGGAACACTCCTCCATTGTTGGTGGGATTGCAAGATGGTGCAACCACTATGGAAATCAGTCTGGTGGTTTCCTCAGAAAATTGGACATATCACTACCTGAGGACCCAGCTATACCACTCTTGGGTATATATCCAGAAGATGCTCTAACACATAACAAGGACATATGCTCCACTATGTTTATAGCAGCTTTATTTATAATAGCCAGAAACTGGAAAGAACCCAGATGCCCTTCAACAGAGGAATGGATACAAAAATGTGGTATATTTATACAATAGAATATTACTCAGCTATTAAAAACAATGAATTTGATAAATTCTTATATAAATGGATGGAACTAGAAAATATCATCCTGAGTGAAGTAACCCAATCACAAAAGAACATACATGGTATTCACTCACTGATTATTGAATTTTAGCCCAGAAGCCTGAAATACCCAAGATTCAACTCACAGACCACATAAAGCTCATGAAGAATGATGACCAAATAGGGGAGCCTTCAGTCTTTCTTAGAAGGAGTAACAAAATACTCAAGGGTGCAAATATGGAGACACAGTGCAGGACAGAAACTGAAGGAGGGACCATCTACAGACCATTCCACCTGGATATCCATCCTTTGTGCAGTCACCAAAGGTAGAGGTTGATGTGGATGTCAGGATGTACATGCTGACAGGAGCCTGATATAGCTGTCTCCTTAGAGGTCTGCAAGAGTCTGACATACTCAGAGGCAGATGCTCACAGCTAACCATTAAACTGAGCATGGGGTTCCCAATGGAGAAGATAGAGTGAAGGCTGAAGGAGTTGAGAGGATTCGCGACACCATGAGGAAAGCAACAATCCCAACCAACCAGAGCCCCCAGGGTCTAAACCACAGCCTGGGAGTGCTTAGGGAGGGACCCATGGCTCCAGCTATATATGCAAGGGAGCTATATATAAGTGGGAGAAGAGATCCTTGGTCCCATGAAGGCTGGACGTCTTGGGGGGGGGGATACTCGAGGGTGGGGAGGTGAGGTACAGGGGAGGGTGGGTGGGGGTACACCAACGTGGAGGCAGGAGGAGGGGGGGATGGATAGTGAGTTCCTGGGAGGAAGGGGGGGAAATGGGGTAAGGAGAGAACACCTGAAATGTAAAAAAAATTTTCCAATAAAAAATTTCCAATAAAAAAAAAAAAAAGGAAAAAAAAAAAAAGGAAAAAAAAAAGAATCCTAAATTCTCATATTTTCAGAGGGATCCATGAACTAAGTAAGCTCAAGAGCCATTGGCTCAGGGGACAGTGGCTGGATTGGGAGTACAAGGAAAGTTCAAATCTTGTTTTAACACATGCTTCTTTAGGGACCAGGCATATTGGAAAATTCTTCATGTGCTATTCCTTGAAATCTCCAATAACCTTAGAAGGAAGCTAGTATGAACGTGGACCATACCTGGTTATACAGAGGCTCAAAAACAACAACAAACCAACCAAACCAACCAACCAACCAACCAACCAACCCATAGGATTGGTGCTGGAAGAGGTCTGCAGGCCAGCAACATGAGTGTCTTCTGAGGTTTTCAGACGTGTAAACCAGGGAATCCTCACCAGACCTACATCCAAATCTGCACACACTTCCCCAAGTAATACATGAATACACTGGTGAATGAGACATACTGATGGAAGGAGGAGTCATCTGGTGGAGGGAGGACTCATCTGGTGCTCTGTGGTACATGGGCAGGGGACCACGGTGATCTCCTACCTTGACCCTTTTGTCCTGTCCTTGCCAAGAGAGCAGGAACCAAGGTCAAGGTGTTCAGGAGTTGATTGGAAACCTAGTCTCCTTTGGCAGGAATATCTTCATCCAGTTTGAATGATTGCTGGTAACCAAAGCTATTCATTGATTCTGAAAACTACCCACAGAGAGTGTCTAGGGTGTGTTTTCTTTCCACTTGTGCGTCTGTTGGAAAATAATTGGTAGTGGGCTTGGCGTGGAGTCAGACATGGTCCCACTTGGACAGCTGATGTAATGAGAGGCTGGGATAATTTCTCCATAATGGCAGCCATGTGTTGTGGCTCCTCTGTGATGGCAGAATACAGTTCCCTTTGTGATGATTTTGTGTATGTTCTGACCTGAAAGAACCCTGACTCCCTTCTGGGTGCTGAACCTTCCAGATGATTTCACACAGGTCTTAGCACCCTGTAGTTCCTGCCTTTGCTACAGGGGCTAAGCAAGCCTGCTCTGTTGTCAGGCTGTAGATGAGGAAATGACCAGGAAGCTGTGCCAAGAGAAAGATTAAAGCTCCCCACAGACATGGCCAGTGCTGGGCGTCTGGGAGAGGAAGATTCCAGTGGCCCATGGCTCTCGACACCCTTATCATCCAGTGACATTCATCTCCATGGAGCCAGCACGGCTCAGAGAACTGGAATTCTGAGCAAAGGGGTATAATTTGCTTTCTCCCCGCTGGAAACACCAACTTGCCCTCAGCTCTGTCCTTGTCTCTTTTGAATTTTCCATGAGAAAGGTTTAGTGTTCTCTTTCTTGGTCAAGAGCTGGTTTTCCATTTAGCTAAGAGTAACACCTGACATTACAGAGTGGTTTATGAATCCCACAGATATATATTGGGTTTCTGGAGAGAGACAAGCCCTGGATAAAATAAAATACAGCATTGTTGGTTTTCTTTGTTTTTTGTTTCACCTCTGGGCTAGTTAGGCAACAGAGTCTTGTGTTTGGTTGCTCACAGACCTGGGAGACAGGGTTTCATACGAGTGGGCCTTGGACACTTGAGGTTGGTACAACATGGCAAACAGGAATGGAGGCAGCAGTTTGGGGCCATAGCTTGGGGCATCAGCTGAACATTCAGACCTGGACTTTTGAGCTGGCCCATCATGATCCCTTAGAGCTGTATCTGTGACTCAGAGAATCACTGGAGGATGATGGGAAGAGAACAGAGCTGTGGACCGTACTTTTACTCTTAGCCCACTGACCCCAAAATATAGAAGTCGGTGGATGACTGGGGATGTTGGGGCAAGGGGCATCTTCATTAGGGAACTTCATTTGTTAGCTGGGAGGGAGTTACTAAAGTGCCAGGCCGTCCAGCGGCAGAGCTGGCTGTAGCTCTCTGCCTTCTTTCTCTCTGGGCTCAGACTGGGCACTTGCCCCATTTTCCCGAGCTGGGCTCTGTTTTTGTTCCCATTTGGAAATGTAGCTGCAAAGAGGCCGAGAGTGGCAGAGAGGCTCCTCAGGACAGTCGCCAACTTCCTTCCTGTGGATAAATGGAGCCTGGGTCTACACTTGGCAAAGTGCAGAGAAAAGAATTAAAACAGTGAAGCTCTCCTCTCTTCTTCCCGCTCACCCTCAGATTCTGACAGATTTATTTTGGAAAGCGACAGGAGGCTAATGGAATCACTTAATTTCCCCGATAATAAATTACCCCAAGTGCACTAATTGAAAGTTTCACAACAAGCAGTTTCTTTCTGCCTTGCCTTCTTGGTAGGCTTCTCTTGCTCTGACAGCATCGCGATCCCCTGTCCTCACTCTCGTCCTTTTGCCAACTCAGGGAAGCCTGTCTGGTGAAATTTTCTGATTTCTTGGCTTACAGATACTGACCTTAGTAGGGGGACCCTTGAGACTTTTGAGGCAGAAAAGTAAACGCTGTGAGAACCAGTGGGGTCAGGGTTCGACTCCTGCCTCTGTCACTTCCCAGCAGACCGATTGGGGAAGTCAGGCTTTATATTTGCCTCAGCATTTGCAAACTGGGGATTACAGTGCTCAGCTAGCTGTGTGCTGATGGAGCCCAGAGCAAGGGAGCCGGAACCGGAGCCAGGGCCGGGGCCGGGGCCGGGGAAAGGGCCAGAGCGCCAGAGCCAGAGTCTGTGGAATCTCTAGCACCAAATAGGTCTTTAGCAAACAATATTTGGCTTTTAAAGGTAGTATTTGCAGTCTAATTTTGAAACATTGTATATTTCCCCTAGTGGTAGGAATCCAGGAGAGAGATGGAGCGAGGGTGAGACGGTGGTAGAGAGCAAAGGGAAAGCAAAGACAAGCAGGAGGAAGGCATGTGCAGAGCTGAGCGGAGAGAGCAGGCCTACCTTTGTTCATAGGGAGTCAAACTCTTATGTGATCCTGCCTGCCACAGCCAAGGGACCACATGGTCGCTAGTCTTCCTATCTAGATATCTAAGGTTTTACAGCCAGGGGACAGGGCCAGCTGGAAGTGGAGACCCATCTCTATTCCCTTGCAGCTCAGAAACTAAATGCCCATCTGGATGTTAGCTGAAGAATTGGAAGCAATGGTGAGACTTTCCCCTGTGATGCGTGAATAATGTACAACTGGCGGTGGATCACACAGCTGTTGGGCATTTTCAAGGCAAATGACTACATAAGACTAAGAAAATACATGGTTTGTACAATCCAAGTCTGGCCTGGGTGTGTGTTACAGCAGAAATCAGGGATCAGCTGGCTGTCCCATTGACTTGAGGAAGGGTACAAGGTGCATAGTGGTCTCCATGCCAGCATCCCAGAGAATAAACATCTGATACCCTTGTGGCTTTCTTAGAGGCATCCGGTTCTAGCACTGGGCTCAGCTTGGTTGGGATCCAAGACAGATAAGCCATGCCCTGATGCTCTCTGTACACCAGGATAGCAGTGTGTCACATTTGCACAGAAAAGGCCAGGGCCAGGGAAAGTGCTGTCCTAGGGTGGGAGCTGCAGAGATGACCACATCTAGTTAGAAAAGTGAGATATACTTTATAGATGAATGAACCAGTATATAAATGATGTAGCTCTGAGACATTTATTTGGAGGCAAGGTCAGCTGCAAATACTTTTTTCTTCTTCATAGTCAGTGTGTGTCTCTGTGTCTCAGACCCCTCATTTATAAAGACGATGCCAAGACTGGGGATATATCTCAGTTGGTAGAGTGCTTGTCTGGGATGAGTGCAGCCCTGGGTTTGATACTCAGCACTGAATAAATACTGTGATTTCATCATCCAGGATGGGAAACAGGAGGATCAGAAGCTCAAGGCCAGCCTGCAAACATTAGGCTGTATGAAAAAGAGAATGCCAAGGAGAAGGAGGAAGGAATGGAGGAGACACACTGGGTCTGCTGTCGGTATTTTGAAGTAGTAGCTGCCACCATGTTTGTGGATGGGATTGTTTGGTTGAACAAGTGTTCAGTGTAACTCCGTGACTAGATCCAGGGTTGCTCATTTAGTACCCTCTCTACCCCATTGTGCTGGACTTGTTGTCAGGCCTGGCCTGGTTGAACCATCAGAGCAGGCAGGAGACAGTAGGAGCAAGGTCCTCATGAAGCCCTCATGTTTCCTGGCCTTCTTCAAGGAAACCAACATCTTGCCCAAAGGTTGAGTTGGGAAGAGATAAAGTTGCCTACAGGCATGATGGGAAGTTATCCAGCTTCTCTCAGTCAGCACGCTGCATGCTTTCTGGGATCTGCTGCAGTTCATTTAAGAATGAGTTTCAGTTTGTTTCCAAGGTCCAGTTTTGAGTTGAGGGAATTTATCTGGGAAAGTTGTGTGTGGGGTCAATATTCTCACAATGACAAAACACAGAGGAAGAAACTACAAATGTCTGGCCTTATTCAGGCGACCTGTGTGATCACTTCAGAGGGAATCAGAATTATTTACCCACTTGTCTGTAGTTTGAAGTGTGTTTCAGGTGGGTGTCAGTGAGAGGCACATCTGGTTAGGCCTGAGCCTCTGACATTCAAGACCTAGGGTCATTCATGTAATCTGGAATTAGAAATGTCATCGGTGAGAGACTGAAGCCCAAGGATCTCCCTCAGAGGCAACAACCAGCATGCAGAGAGGAGTTTTCTGTCATTCTTTCTCTTGGGGCAGGTTAATTCAGAACTTCATTGCTGTCCTGAGACGTGGAACCTGGCCGCCCTTATAAGCTCTTCTGGAGAAATGACACCCAGAAGCAATAGATATTTGTTGAGAGAATGGATTTGTGTTCATTCCTTTGATTCAACCATTGTCTCTAGAAAACTCAGAGAAATGCAAATATGTCTTCTGGGAGAGGCAGCAGCTTAAGTCTTTAAGCATATAACAGCAGTTATATGTTTGTTTGGTTATCTAACTCTGTACCAAGGAGTCCCCCTGGGTCATTTTGGTGATGGTGTGTGATGTGCAGGATAGTATTAGAAAGGTATGCCACATTCATCGAGGAACAGCTAGAGAGTCCCAGGCTTTGGAAAAAGAATGGCCAAGTTCTACATTCTTCCAACCTGTGTCAGGGTTTGGAAGAGGAATTGAAAGCCATGTTCCCTCTGTACACTTCCAAATGCTGGTCGCCAGAAAAGAACTGGAATTGGCTCCATCACCAGCTCGCCTACTAGAACAGTTAAGCAGCGAGGGGTTGCTCAATCTCCACACTGTATCATAATATACTGGAATGTATTCTCTATATATTTTGAGGTTTAAAAGGTTGTAGTAAACATAAATGGTGTAATGACCACTTAACCAATTTTTGAGAAGTTGACATGCTAACTTAATTCCCAGTGTTGGGCTCCCATCACTACAATCCATTTTCAGAACTTTTTGGGCATCTCAAATAGCCTTACATCCTTACAGCACAGCTCCAGCCCCTGGTGACTAGCTTTCCCATTTCTGTCTCCGTGAGTTCAACCATTCCAGGTCACATTGCTAGACTCATATGCTATTTGTCCTTCAGTTGACTTCTTTTCTTTGCAAAATGTCTTCAAGTTTGTATGCATTGTAGTGTGTGTCTGGGTTTCTGATCGTTCTAAGGCTGAATCATGTGCTCATGCTGAATCTTCTTTGCCTTTCGGTCACTGCGCATACTGCTGCCTCAAGAGTTGACACACAAGAATTTATTTCAGTCCCTGTGTCTTATTCGTCTGAGTGCATACCCAGAAGAAGGATTGTTGGGCTACATGACATTTCTCTGCTTAGCGCTTTGGGGATGTTCTTTCCATAACGACTGTACCATTTTACATTCCCATTAGTGATGCACACAGGTTTTTATGGTTTTCTATATTTTCTCCAACATGTGTTATTTTCTACATTTGCTATTGATAATAGCCATTCTATGACATGTCTTTTTAAATTTGCTCTTTCTTTGGTCACAGATATAATAAAAAATAGGTACCTATGTAATCTTTAATTGTTAGAGGTATGTAAGTGTTTTGCTTCAGTAACAAGTGATGCATTATGAGGATTCAGCTCGTGTGAGGACCAGAGTCATATGAAGTAAACAGATGTTTAACTAATGCATGATCATACATTAGGCACAAAGCTAGGCATAGATAGTAAGTGGTTTCCATAAAGCAGAGTATGTTGTCAAATTTTACAGTGGCAGAATAAATAGAGTTAAAAAATATGTCCTTAGTATCATGTGTTTTATGCATGTGTGTATGGTTTTTACATATGCTGTCCTTCAGGTTAATGCCTGTGGCAGCAATAGTGGTGTAAATTGTTATAGAGGCAATCAGCCATTTTATGGTTGGATTTAGTGCCATTCTGGGAGGGAACGCATGTCTGATGCTATGAATATGGCCAAGTTGGGGAGCCTATAAGTCCTAGGGGGTGAAGCTACTACTACTACTATTCTGCTAATTTTGGACAAAACAACTAATACAAATATTACAGTTAACAAAAGATAACCAGCTAGAAAGGCAACATGTCTGTCCTAGACTCAGTCCTCTAGTTCAGCTCTTCACAGTTCTAGATCCCAAGACTGATGGTTAGGAAAGATAGACAACAAAGGCAAAGACCAATTCATTCCTTGCAGATGGCTGCTGATGGCCATGCTAGGTCTATGTCCCCAAACCAGAGCAAGGGAAATTATTACCCTTTTAGCCATAAGGAAATAATTGCCCAGAGGCAAGTTGACTTTCTCAAGGTCATGCAGCTGGTAGATGTGTGACTCAGGACTTAAATCTGAATCTTCCACTTACAAACTTCCTTGCCTGCAACCTTGCTCTGGCCTTTGCTTCCCTGGCAACTGGATGAGAGGCATGTGATCAGTTACCTATTATGTTGACATCATGTGAGTCTGTGTGAGACTGTAAATGCTCCTCATACTGCCAGGATTGACCATGAGTCCTGTGCACACAAAGGGAAGGACAGGTCTACCTTTGAATGTCTTGGGTGCTTTGCCATCAGCGAGTGACCAGTCTGAGTGTGTGAGGAAGGTTGTTAGATTGTAACCTTTCAAAGCTCTTTGAGTGCTGACTCCCTGCCCAGGACTGAGAGTGGGGACCTCGAGTGTGGGAATTTGCTTCAGTAGAGACGTGTGCAAAGAGAGATGGTGTAAAGGAGATGTAGTAGCCGTGACTTCTCTCTCTGAGATTCACAAAGTCTCTAGTGAGCAGAACGCAGCAGAGCAGGTATTGTAGCGTGCAGAATGGAAGGTTAAGGAGGGAGGAAACACATTTGACCAGAAACGTAGCTTGCTAAGGTTCCTATAGGGCAGGCATAGGAGTTTGAATTTTTGCCTATGGATGCTGAGGACTTGTTACAGGAAAGGTTTTTAATGACTGAGAACTCAGGGTTCTTCTTTTTGGCTCGACATGTCCTGACAGGCATTTCCCATAGGAAAGCCACGCCCGGACAGTGGGGGAGCCCCATGTTTCTGAATGGGAGATGATTGTAAGCAAAAAGTAACTTAAAAATTCTCTACATGATAATTTTGGTTTCTTTGGCATGTTCTCCAGGGCATCTTCTAAGTGGTAACCTTTCCCCCACAGTGAAAGTGATTATGCCATCCTGAGGATCTAATGAACTCATTGCCATGAGGTACTTGCAGACAGGGCTGGTGAGCCGGATGTCTAGAGCCACATTGGCATTCTGCAGCTGAGCAAAGATAAAGAGACGCTCCTCGAATGAGGTTTCCCAGCTGTTCCACAGCAGACCCAGGATTTAAACCCAGCTGACCTGGCTGCAGAGTTCTGCTCTTAACCACGAAGCCTTCCTCCAATCAAAACCCCCATGTACAAGTCAGGCACTCACAGACTGCTGGGAGAGGGCACAGGGACCAAAGGAGGGATGGTGAATTCCAGTAATTAGGTCTTTGGCCCAATAGTGAGCTTCCTCACACTGAGATCTCCCATTTCTAATTCAGTTAGGATTTGTAACATTAGTGCTAAGATTAGAAGGAGTCAACGCAGAGCTTATAGAACACGGCGTTGTTCAGAACAGCTGTGGGGCAAATGAACCAAGCTAGGACCAGCACTAATTACAATGTTTCTTTACAAAGTAGAAGTCTTTTCCTACCCTCAGACTTCAGAGCAGGAGGAAGGTGTGTGTTTAAATGACGATGGTTGCCGGGACTCATGGCAAAACACTTCTTTTCTCACACATCATCAGATCTCAGGACTCAAGTTCGTTGCACAGCCCCGGCAAGAGGTCTCAGAAGAGAGCAGGGCGTGGAGTGGGGCACCTGTCCGTTCTCCCTGTGAGAGGTGATACCATCTCAAAGGCTCCCGGGAACACCCTCACCTCACCCTCACTGCCTGCGAAATGGAAAGCATTTGGTCCTGTGCAACTGAGAGAGTCTGAGGTGTTTGATCCTGAGTACCAGAGTGAACCCCAACTTCAGCTGACTGAGGGGATGGTAGTTCCAGCGCAACCCTAAAGAACAGGGAGAAACCGGTGCAGGGAGGGGAAACATGGTGGGGGTGGGTAGCTCAGGGGTCTAGGGAAGAGCTCTTTTCATCTTGCTTGGGAGTTGTCACTCCACTGGTAAGGAAGGCAAGTAGCTCCAAAGAAAGAAATGGGTGGCAGTGATCCAAATGATTGTCCATCAGGGCAGCCATTGCTCTGGACAACAGGAACCGTGGCATCTTGGTTGAGTGGCTCAGAAGTTTTCAGGGTAAACACCCAGAGACTGACAGAACCTGCCTCTAATGCATCCAGGGGACACTAAACACTTTAGTATATTCTCCCATGGATAATTTCTCCAAGTCTAACCACATTAGGCCCCTGAGGGGAGGTGGTTTGGGTCGCTCTGTCAGATATCTTTGCCACTTAAGTGAATGATGGAGAGTGGACCAGCCACAGCGCCTGGGTTTGTGGATGAGGCACGCAGCCAGGAGAGCTGGCCCCAGAGGTTTTATTTCTTTGGCTGTGTAATCAGATTGGAGGCAAATGTTTTTCTGTGTCTCCTCTGTCTAATCTCTGTTTTGGTACCATTCTTCCTCCTCCATCCTTCTACTCTGGATTGGTCCTGTGGTTGTCATGGCAACAACTCTGACCCCATCCCAGGTTCTCACTCTCAAGAACAGAGATTGAAAACAATCCCACCCCAAGTTCTGTACCCTTGGAGGGCAATGGGAGAAGGGTGCTTATTAAATTTCCCAAGGATTCAGAGCAAGGAAGCAAAGACACCCCAGGACAGAGACTGGAGCCAAAGAACCTCATAGGCTGGACGGAGGGGCTCGGATCTTGATCCAGGAGCTCAACTTTGCCAGACAACAGAAAAATTAAAACAGACTTTGTTTTACAAAAGACATAACATGGGCTACTTATATTGGAAGGCTGCTTTCAACACAGTTTATAACATAAAACGCTGCAGTGAGGACAGGAAGTTATCCACTGTAGAGAAGTCAGGAAATCACAGTCTGAATGACAGGCAATATGGGTTGGGGAGAGAAAGAGGGAGAGTGAGAGGGAAGGAGAGAGGGAGAGAGGGAAGAAAGGAGGATAGGAGAGAGGAAGAAAGGGAGAGCAGGAGGCAAAGAGGGAGGGAGAGGGAAGAGAGGGAAGGAAAGTGAGAGGGAGGGAGAGAGGGAAGGAGAAAGGGAGAGACACAGACACAGACACAGACACAGACAGACACAGAAAGACACACACACACACACACAGAGAGAGAGAGGAGAGAGAGAGAGAGAGAGGAGGGGAGTCTTAAGTCAACCCTTCACAATTTTTGGTTAACACATTCGGCGATAATCTTCTGTGTCACCCCCACAACCACCCCCAGGAAGAAATACTTTATGACCCTATTTTTGGCTGAACATATTTTACAACTCAGTTTTAAAAATTATAACTCAATACTGTAATTTCAAAACCATCAAATCCTTTTCAGAGCTTTAATTTTAAGTATTGTAAAATGGTCTGTTTGAGAGATTTAACATACTTACAAAGCTGTGTTTTGTACGTTGGCTTTTTTCTTTCAGTTTCCCCTCTACTACAGTGAACCCAGGGGTTAAACACCCTTCGAAGGGGGAGGGGTACACTTTCTTGACTCTGTTTAGCATACATAAAGTCCGAGGAGAGAATGTGTTAAAGGACTCTGGGCAGGTAAAGTTTTGTTTGCTGATGATTTTAAGCAGTGGTGCCCTATGCAACTCCAATATGAGAATACCCGTGTTTCCCTAGAACTTGGTATTTTATTTTAAAGCATTTTATTCTGTTTATAACTGAAATATTGCATCTTCTTTAATCTGCATGTTTTCTATTATAAGCAAAGCTAAATTTTTTCTTCCACAGTTGACATTTTAATCTCTTATCAATTAACTATTCATTTTTGTTCAATTTTCAGCTGGTAATATATATTCTTATTTACTTTGAGAGGTTTTAATGTTCATGCTATTTAATGTTAGTGCATCTAGTTTGCAAATATTTCCATTAAACACACTTCTTGCTTTGAGTTTGTTTATGTTTATTTTAGATTTTATGTAGACAAATCTGTCAAAATTTTTCTTTCATGTCATACCTAGAAAAATCTGTCCTGACCTCTGGTTATATGTTCAACTATCCTTTTGTGTTCCATCCTTTAAAAAATTGTATTTTAACCTTTAAATTCTCATAATTTAATTATAGTGTGGTTTAAGCCAGTATGCAAAGCAAAGGAGATAAATTATGGGGAAGAAGATTTTGATTCAGTGTGTGAAATGAGATTTCTAAATCGTAAGAGCCGCACAAAACGAGGAGACTGTCAACCAGGGAGGTAAGCTGATCGAATCCCCTGACCTTCCAGTCGTGGTATTCTGTAAGTGCTCGGCTAACCTTTGCTGAGTGATCAACAGCACAGAGGATCTCCACAGCTGGCATCCGTTAATACTGATGTTCTGACTTTGTTTTTGTTGTTTGTTTGTTTTTTCCTGGCTCAGTCTTTGATTTACTCCACCTTCCATCTCTGTAGATCATTTCAGAACTGAGAATGATGGCTCCCAGGGGTGAAGCAGGTGGGGAGACAGGAGGTGACCCAGGAGCATGTATCTTAATTCTCAATGCACAACTTTGGAGAGAGGGCTTGCGGCGGCCATTGCTGTTGCCTGCATTGGGATGGGAGGGGAAGAAAGGAGTGGATGAACTCCTGAGCCAACAACATTTATTTATAAGCAGCCTGGATAGTCGAGGCAGGACTCTCAGGACCTTAAGGGCACCCATGAAATACATTCATTAAGTCTCAGAGGCTCCTGAAGGCTCTCCTAGGAACTTCTCTCCTCAGCCCAGCTGAGGAAAACAACACAAAGGGGTGGGTTTCTGCTTCATCAAATGACTCAGTCATTCAGAGGGACAGGCATGGAGTGAACTGAGTTCCTGGATGAAGGAGATGGGTGTGTGCAGATGCTGCTGGCCAGGCCTGCCTGCAAACCCACATGTGTAACAGATCAGCAAACCCTACTGCTACGTTGTTTTTCTGGGATCTGGATCATATTTTCTAGAGCACACCATCGTGGGGTAAAGTCTTGATCTAGAAGAGGGAAAGTGTCTGACTTTAACACACATACACTGTGATCTCGGGATTGGTGTGAATGCTCCTCACCTCTTGGTAACCCCGCTGTACGCACTTGTCTAGTTTCCGCCATGCAGACAGCAGCCATTCTGTCTCTGCCTCTGCAGCTGTTGATGCCTTCTGAGATTACTGTACCACTGACCAGTCTCCATAAGTGGGGCTCCTAGGTGATGCCTCTTTTAGCAACTGAGTCTGTTGATGTTTTAGTAATGTAAGAAGGTATGGTCCCTGATCCTTTATCCTCCATTGACTGCGTTCATGTGGACTAATAGGAATCCTTATGTTACAGGTGGGAATCTAAACGAGACCTTCCACTGTGGGCAGCAATAGATGAACAGGTGAATCCTCAAAGATCTATAAATAGACGTACAACATGACCCAGCCGTATTGCTCCAGGGTCTTTATCTCACCGGCTCTAAGTTCACACATCACAGGGATACTTACATGCCAGTGTTTTCTGCAGCCCCGTTCACAAGAGTTAAACTATTAAACCAACCTAGATGTCCAACAACTGAGGGATGGGAAAAGACAATGCAGTATACCTTGCAATGGAGATTTTTTTCCCAGCCTTAGAGAATGACGTCAGGCAGGTGCAGATAAATGGATGTAGCATGGAGATAATCATGTTAAGTGTGGCATGCAAGTCTCGGGAAAACAAATGCACGTTTTCTCTCATTTTCTATTGTTAGATTTTATATAAAAACAATACACCCACCCATACATACACATACATAGTGTATGTGTATATATGATACGAAAGTTGAATCTGCACTCTCTAGGGAACAGAGTCGACTCATTGGAGGGGTGAGTAAGGAGAGAGCAGAGGGTATGTGGGGAAAGGACCCAGTGCACAATATGTGTGAAAATGTCTGCACGGAGCACAGTAGAATGGACAGTAAGTATACATGATGAAAAGTTAAAAGGAAAAGGTTTCAAAATGAAGATGCGGTACAAAGAGGGATACCCAGGGATACCCATCGCGAAGTCTCTCGCCAGGTTTCTCCTGCACCCTTCAGAGGATGCTTGTCAGCAGAACACGTGCAAGCCCCCGTGAGTTCCGCCATCAGTAGCAGAGCATCAAGGTGGAGGTTTACTCACATGTGCTCTGACTCCTAGTTCTGACAGCCGTGCCGTGCCATGAAGTGAGTAACTGACACATCCCCCATCTGTTTCCCCAACCCCATAGTGGTATTTTTAGGATGATGGTTAAATAAAACCCAACCTTCAAAAAAAAAGTAATTATTAAATCTCCTTTGCCATAAAATTGAGGTTGTGTGTCATATACAACCCAAGTTCGGGTTTTATTATTATTTTGACTGAAAATGTCCCTTTACTCCTTTTTAGAAAGTCCCATGACCCCATGTTCAGCTTTTTTTTTTTTTTTCCAGTAATGTAATGCTTACTTTCTAAAGCTTTCTCTGACTGAACACATGCTCTGCTGTTTGAGGGGATGTGCTGAGGGCCACCAAATCACCCAGCGACAAGTCGTTACGGCAGTGAGCCTTGCCACCGTAAGACACAGTGTTTTTCGGTTCATTACCTTTTCATCTCCAGAGCCTGACATGTAGGTTTCAGAATACACCTGCTCCTGTAAGGCCAGGCTGACTGAGTTGCTGGGTGACTGAATTGGTGCTCTGGGTAGCTGCCACGAAGGGGCAGCAACTTTGCCTGGTGTGAGCAAGGGACAAATGCTTTGAATGCATGATTTTGTTTAAGATTCCTAAATGGTAGCATTTATCAAAAGCTTACCACGCCAGGTGCTACTCTGTGATCTTATGGCACTTCCAACCAATGCTTGTATTAAAAGGTGCAGAGACTTATTTAGGAGGTAGCTGACAGTAACTCAGCTCCGTTCGCTTTGATGTCTAAGCTAGTTTTGTGGGATCATGAATCTGAAACCTCAAACTAAACTTGGGTAAGGTCTAGATGACTTTAGGCTTGGCTGGATCCTGGTGGACAAATGATATAATCAGAACTCCCCCAACCCCGCTCATCTCCCCTTCTCCTCGTCCTCTATCCCTTCCTCTTCCTCCTCTCCCTCTCCTCTCCCTCTCCCCTTCCACTTCCCCTCCCCCTCCTCCTTCTCTTCTTCTTCTTCCTCTCCTTCTTTGCATTTCTTTATATTGACTTTGTTCTCCAATGAAATTCCATCCATGGTGGAGAAGAGTCTACCAGTAACTCCAATTTGCATCCCATCTGCTTCTAACCTAAACCACACTAGGGTGTGTGGTTTCCTGCTTCTGCCTGAACCAAGAAAGAGGATGAGACTGTATCAGTCAACACCGGAGACATCCAACTCTATCTTGGGAAGTGACAGTGGGTCTGGCTGAGGCTGTGAAGGAGATAATAATTGTATGCACACTAAAGCCTAGAGGGGGAGGAGCAAGGTTCACCTCACTGTTCCCACCCATAGCACATAGTCTGAGAATGGAGATGGCACATCTAAGGACCAGCAGGGTCATTTGATTCAAAGGAGACAAAACGTCAGACATCCACTGCAGTCCTGTTGCTAGATCCACATCCCAGATAAAGAGGCAAAAGGTCAGAAATAGGAAATTTGCTGGACCCTGAACACTAGATTCTGGAGTCTTCTTTCCATTATTTGGCCTTTATTTAATTTATCCAAACACATTGTGTTTCCTTCTTCAGGAAGACCAGAGAGTCTAGTGTACAACTGGAGCCAATGACTCTGCAAGAAGTTGCCCAGTAATACGGAGTGGGTGTAGAGAGAATATCTTGTGTATTGTATGGATGCATCCATCACCTGTCAATTAAAAGGCATATGGCCTATGGCTTAGGCAGGAAATGGGAGGTGGAATATCTGGGAGGAAAAAGAATTCTGGGATAGAGCCAGGCAGGAGATCTGCCTGAGATGTGAGGAGACAGATGCAAAGTACTTGAGCACAGGTAAGTAACCACTGTGTCAGAATGTAGGTTAAAGTAATTGGGTTATTTTAGTTAACCTCTAGTAAGAGAAGAGTCTAGCTATAAGGCCAAGGAATTTGTAAATATATTTTGAGTCTGAGTCTTATTTCTGGGAGCATGGGACTGGGAAGAAGAACCAGGACTATAGCAAGTAGGGGTTAGAAAAGAATTCTGAAGAACATGTGAATGGAGGATGAGGACAAAGCATCATGTATGGCACAGAGCCTACACTGCTTAGAAGACAGGGTAGTCACAGGTTTCTTCCTTCCGACATTGCTTTTCTGGAGCCTTTTCTTTGGTGCATGGAATCACATACTCTAGAAATCACAGCTTTGAGAGCTTTGAGGTACTTACCCCTCCAGCTTCTGAAGGAAGGGCTCATGGTGATATGTGTGCTTCTGAGAGAGGAGAGAGAGCACATCAACTTTGCATCCTCATGTACCTCCTTAGAACCTTACTGTGGGGCTGGTTGGCAAAGTCTAGAAAGGTGTGCAGGAGTGCTCATGTGTGGGCTGAGGCCACAGCCTACAGTGAAATCTCATCTCTATCAGGGAGGCCCTAGCCTTATGTGGAGGCATGGATCAGCCATGGGACTTTATCTAGAATTATCTCCCCTACTTAGCACAACTGATGTTGGGCTCTGGTCACACCTACAACAGCACATTGTATTTGATGGAATAACTGGGCCCTATCTAAATCAAGTTGACATGGGAGACACTCCTTTGTTTCACAGCAAGTAACAGGATTTGCCTGAGTTGTAAAGGAAATGAGGAAGTCATAGCAAACCTGAACCAAGCAGGTCTGATGAATGGTTAGGATGTTGAGTCAGATTGTAGGAGTTGGGAGTTCAAGGTTAAAGATGAGGCCTTCTAGGCTAGTGGTGGCTATTTTAGCAACCTGTAGTTGGAATGAAAGGGTGGGAGATGGATCTGGAAGAGAAAAACACAGCAGCATCCATTTTCTGCCACCTTGTTTGAGTGCTTAGCTTCTGCTGGCTTCTGTTGCTGCAATTTTGTCTCTTCTACTTCACAGAGTTATATTTATTCTTAGGGTCTCACAGAAGGTCAAGTTCCAGTCAACTGCATGGGAATTGCAAAATTTACAAAGCCTCATTTGCTCATTCCCAATGAGAGTCTCCCTTAATTTTTTATTTATTTTATGTGTATGGATGTTTTCACATGTACGTCTGTATACCATGTTTGTTCCTGGTGCCTACAGGCCAGAAGAGGGCATCAGATCCTCTAGAACTAGACTTAAAGACAATCATGAGCTACCAAGTAGGTGCTGGGAATCAAATTCCAGTCCTCTGGCAGAGCAGCCAGTGATCTTGATTGAACCTCCTCTCCAACCCTGCAATGACCCCCGTTTAAAATCAAAGACTTAGCTGTTAGACTTGTTGACAGGCTTCATGCTTGCAGCTCTGAGGTCTCTCTGTCTAATGACAGTGGTCATTGACTGGAAATGTACTTACATGGTCATTAATCAAATGCATTTTCCCCAGATTGATGAAACATCTGAAAGGGATCAGGGGGACTTTTTCCATTAAAGACAACCAGAAGTGAATGTGGAACTTGGTTTCTGAAGGTTGACTTGGCACAAGTCTTCTATGAGGAGGAGAAGGAGCCAGTTTTACTTGTTAAACACCAGAAGTTTTCTATGTCCTTTGGTAGCTTTAATTAATTTTCCAGACTGTGAGCTGTGTCTTCAGGAAGCACAGAGGACTGATCAGATTTCCAGTGCTTGACCCGCTAAGTCATGCTCTTTGCTGACATTCTGTGATTGACATGTTGACGGGTGGAGTGTAGCCTGCAGAGCTCCTTTCCATTCTTGCAAGTTGTACTGTTTGTCACAGTAATTGTCTTATGCCTTTGCTTTTGCTTTCATTACACTTGGGCAGTGGAACATCCCCATCCAGCCCCCCCCCCAAGGTAGACCAGTTGGCCAGATGCAATGAGGGAAATGGGTCTGGGTGTTTGTCTTACACTTATTAGTATCTGAGGAAGAGCCATTATGTATCAATTAGATTGAACTCTACAACTCTGCATTTGGATTGGCTGTAGTTTTCTATAATGGCCTACATCTATTAACAGAGCTCACTGAAGTTTTAATCCATCAACTAGCCTTTGCAGGGTGAAACTGCCAGTGTCTTCATGAGATCAGTCATACCACCTTGCAAGACTCCATCTGATCTTGCTTGTTGATTGCTGACATTCCCTCACAGGAGTAAATAGGGAGAGAAGGTCTTTGGACCCTCATCTGAGTTTCCAGCCCCTTCTTTTAGCCAGTTGAAAGGGATTTTGCCCCAGTTGTGTCCTTGAGGACTAGGGCATATAGGTTGGAAAGGTTATTCTAGGAGTGGGTTCCCCCTATGAGGAAGCTATCATCCATACTGGGTATAGACCTTCCAGTCTGGCTAGTTTAAGGTTGCCCACACACTCACCTATAAACCCTACCATGCTCTGTAACTAAGTCTAATAAACTCATTGGTTACCTTGTGTAGAATGTTTTGTCATTGGGACCTTATGAGTAGGGGACAGATGGTTACATCACTCCAGGGAAGGAGTGCTTACAATGGTTTTAAATTCTTTAAGTTTGCAATTGACATCAAGTCAGGTAAATAGACCTCATTTGAAGAGCCAAGTTCATATGGGCGCCAGAGTGCTAGAGGTTTGTGTGGGGCAGGGGGTTGGTGTCAATGGAGAACCAAGTCTTTTCTGGTAGAAGTGGAAAGATGATACTACTGTTATTCCATTTCCATGGAAAGTAAGTGTGTGTGTGTGTGTGTGTGTGTGTGTGTGTGTGTGTGTTTGTGTGCGTGTAAGAGAATGGCTTGAGGATGAAATGCTAAGCTGGCTTTGAATAAGTGCAGAATATAAAGGTTATCAGAGATTAACATGGAACTTCTCCGTCTTGTTTCCTTCCCTGGTTTACATCCTATGTGAGGGCAGAGTTGGGACTTGACCCTTTGTAGTACAAGTGACAAACTCTTTTGGAGTAGTTTCTTCTCTGGCCCTATATGCACTTTAAAGAGAGTAAACTCAAATGCCCACTTTTCTTTGGGAACTCCCTTCCTTTCAGTGGTATACTACAGCACTAGTTAGTCCTGTTGATTTTACTGGATGTCGTACGCCAAGATGGAGGAGGCATCCATCACTGGTTTCAAAGATGTCCTCCACCTGAGTTTCCTCTGAATTGCTTAGACTTGGGTTCTGGCTACACGTGATGCTAGCTTAGCTTCATAGCTGAACTTTTTTTTTTATAATATAGGGTCTATATATCTATGTCTGCATTTATATAGAGTTATATATGAGGTCTATTCTGTTATAGGTATTCTGGTGTAGAATATTTGCATTCAGCTGCCCTACCATGTTGCCGATTTCCCAAGCTTTGTCTGGCTCTGCACTCCATCATCTCTGGGGTAGATCCTATCCTCAGGCTTATCATCACGTGGGAGCATGCTTCTTCTGCCTGACTCAGGTCCATGTTCCAGCTGGGAAAGAGGAGAAGGCAGGAAGAAACCAGCCACATGATAGTCTATTAATTTTATATCAGGAAAATAATTATGCTTTCATGTTTGTATCCCATTGGCCAGAACTGGGTCCCAGGGCTGCTGCTAGCTGGAAGGGAATCTAAGCTGATTCTGTGCTGAAGCAAGAACAGATAAAGGACAGGAAGTCAGTGTAGATGTAGTCCTTTAAGCATTCCCATTTGTCTTGGTGCTCTTCAGCTGTTCCCCACCCTTGCATACACTGGTTCCAGTCTCCCAAAGACCTTCTGCTTCTTGTTCCTCAACCTAATCCTACCCACCTCAGGAATTATAGGAAGTCTTGCTCAGATCTCCTTGACATGGGAGCATGGCTAGTATGGTAGTTTCCATTTTTCACATCTAGATCTGTTGTGATATTCATGTTGAGAAGTACACTTGTCTTGGGCCTGACTGGCTAGTGACTGGGTGCAGCAGAGACACTGGAGTTATCATTGCTGCTTAGTATGGACTCCTCCAATGGGGTCGTTACCCAAAGCTTGTCCATCTACCTGCCCCAGTCTTTCCCAGAGTTGTTCTGATCTCTTCAGCCCCTCTTCTTCAATCTTCCTTCCGCCCACTCCCATTGCTATTAGAATTGCCTTGTGCTAATGAGTGTCTCTCTTCCCATTTCCTCTCCTTTACAGGCACTTCCTCAAGTGTCTTGCCATTTAATGCCATCTTAGTCTCGGCTTCCTGGGGAAGTGAATACAGCATGCTTCTATTCCTGCTGTAACTGCACACATCTCTTTTCTTACCCAGTGAACCCTGTCCCTATCCTCATTCTTTTCTCCAGTCTGAAAAGAGGTACAAGGCTTTACTTCTAATTTTTTTCTAAGAGAGAGAGAGAGAGAGAGAGAGAGAGAGAGAGAGAGAGCCCCCAAGGTAGATTGTTTGTTTGAATTCTAATAATCTTCTCATCCCACCACACAATGAACCAATTATATTTATTGAGCATTTGTTCTATGTGTGGGATCTACCAATATCTGTCAGTCAGGGTCTCTGTCCTGGCGGATCTCAGGAGCAGTGGCTTTAGGAAGGATAGAGCCTTCATTTTTCCCACTGGACAAGACCTCTTCCTAATCACCCTCCCTTAAACCCTGGGAACCTGTGTTACTCAGCATCTCTACATTTTTGCTTCTCTGCCATTTTCTTGGCAAATTATATATATATATATATATATATATATGAGCAATACAGCTGTTGCCCTAATGTCTAGCACATCAAGAGTCCAGATAACACAGACCCATTGTAACCATGGCAACCCTAATGGGGCGCAATGACCCAGAATAAATCCAGGTCCCAGCCTTTTGTGAAATGTGAGCTCTGTCTGCTCCAGACCGTTTGGAGGGAAAGGTGCCTTGGACCTGGTAGGTGACAGAGGAGAGGCTGGGGTGCTGTGCCCAGTGAACATAGAGAAGTCCTGATTGATGCCCATGAAGAATGGTGGTCCATGTGCTGTGAACTCTTGTCCTGTTCTGGATCTGCCTTGAGTTTGCTAAATAAAGCCAGATGGGCAGTTTCATTTTCAGCTATGGAAGGCCCCTGGGGTATCTTCTGTAAAAGAACATATGTGTGACATGGTCAAGCACGTGGATAGGTTAAGATTCTTGTGTGCATGGTTCGCTGCAGTCTCTGTACTCTGCACAGCTGGGCGTGGCTTCGGGGCGTGGCTTCCTAGTCTGCACTCTGCACAACTGGGCGTGGCTTCAGGGCGTGCCTTCCTGACAAAGTCGTTTTCTGTTCTTCATACTGGAGAGGCCCTTATCCCAGGGACTTACACTGTTATCTTTTCCTTTGTTCTGCAATGCTTTGCTCATTTCCTTGAGAGCTTGTTTATTATGTAGCCTTTTCATGAACACAGGGCTTCCTTGTTGATCACATCTTGCCTCTTTGAGCATCTAGCAGAGGTTCCGGAATGAAGTTGATGTTCAACAAATGCCTTTTCAAGGCCAGCTTCATGCTTTTTTTTTCTGGTATTCTGGAATGTACAATCAGGGCAATACAGAGACACTTCAGATTTTTTTCCCTTAGAAGTTCTCTTTTCTTCTTCTTTTTCAGCTGCCAGAACAATCATAGAACGTGTAGCCCAGATACCTCATTGCTATCCCTGCAGGGCACACGTCTCTGATCTTGAGGAGCACGCCTTGAGGAGCTCTGATCTTGAGGGGACAACTGAGAGGAAAGAAATTTCCACCTCCACTCTCTGTCTCTTTCTATGTGTGTATATATGTGTGTATGTGTGCATCTGTGTGTGCATGTATGTGTGCACTGTGTGTGAGATGTATCTATCTTGTTGATTTAATTTAGTTTGTGCTACTTGGGATTGAACCGGTGGCCTTGTGCATTCTAAACAGGTATTCTACCACTGAGCTATATCCTCATATCTTCCTCCTGCTTTATGAAAAGCAATCTGAGCTGTGTACACCAAACTAAGAAGTCTCTTAGGTAGAACCACACAGATGTCTCTTTTAAGTTATCAGAAGTTATAAGTTGATCACTTTCTGATATTTTCTTTTTTTTTATTGGCTATTTTATTTACATTTCAGATGTTCTCCCTTTACCCCATTTTTCCCCTCCCTCCCAGGAATCCCCTATCCCATCCCCCCTCCTCCTGCTTCTATGAGGGTGTGCCCCCACCTAGCCCTCCTGCACCTCACCTCCCCACCCTCGAATTCCCCCCCCCCCCCACATGACATCCAGCCTTCATGGGACCAAGGATCTCTTCTCCCACCTATACCTCCCTTGCATATATAGCTGGAGACATGGGTCCCTCCCTAAGCGCTCCCAGGCTGGTGGTTTAGACCCTGGGGGCTCCGGTTGGTTGGTATTGTTGTTCTCCTCATGGGGTCGAAAACCCTTTCAACTCCTTCAGTTTTCACTCTAACTCCTCTATTGGGAACCCCATGATCAGTTTAATGGTTAGCTGTGAGCATCTGCCTCTGAATATGTCAGACTCTTGCAGACCTCTAAGAAGACAGCTATGTCAGGCTCCTGTCAGCATGCACCTCCTGACATTCACATCAGCATCTACCTTTGGTGACTGCACATGGAATGGATACCCAGGAGGAATGGTCTGCAGATGGCCCCTCCTTCAGTTTCTGTCCTGCACTTTGTATCCATATTTGCTCCCTTGAGTATTTTGTTACTCCTTCTAAGAAGAATTGAAGACCCCCCCCTTGAAAAAAAAAGACATAAATGAAAAAGCTCTTTGAGTCCTGTTTATTTCTGTCTCCATCCTTTGGTAACTGTGGAATGATGCACAGGTCACCTGTCACCACTAATCCACTGCATGCTCACCTTCCTGGCTCACAGTCCCAGGGAGGACTACCTAACCCTTGGCTGCCTGCTGGCTGGAAGATAATTATAAACGGATGATACACATCTGTCTTGCCTGACTAGGGCCGTGTGTGCAGTGTTGCTGGGTAGGTCCTAGAGTCATTGCTCTTTGGAAAATGTTTTTGGGAGAGGGTGCTATGATCTGGTCACCTTCAGCTGACCTGTGAGTACAGCTGCAATAGATATTTCTACTTGTCTCACTACTGTTGACAATGCTTTGAGCCCACAGTGGTCCTTGTTCTGATTAGAGAGGCTGTTTCCCAGACAGTATGCATGGGAAGCCCGAGGATGCCCCACAGAACAGATGGGAAAGCATGGTGGCAGCTTCTGCCCCAACTCAGAACATCTGATGTGCGCTCCCTCCCAATGGCTTTCTCTCTTTATGAATGTGTGTGTGCAGGAGTGTTTATGGTGGGTATGGGTGAGTGTGAGTGTGCGTGTGGAATGAGTGTGAGCATGCATGTGGAAGGCAAAGAACAACCTTGGGTAGTTCCTTACATATGACCCTCTCTTTTGTTTTGAGGCGGGTCTGAAGCTTGCTGAGTAGAATGGACTGGCTCACCAGCAAGCCTCAGGAATCTGCTTGATCTTGCCTTTCCAGCACTGGGATTGCAGTTACCAGCACACCTATCCTCCCCCTTTCCAGCAGTTACCAGCACACCTATCCTCCCCTCTCTGTTTCAATGTGACTTCTGAGGATCAAGAAGCAAAGCAAGTGTGATGGTTTGTATATGCTCAGCCCAGGGAGTGGCACTATTAAACAATGTGGCCCTGTTGGAGTAGGTGTGTCACTGTGGGCGTGGGCTGAAGACTCTCATCCTAGTTGCTTGGAAGTCAGTATTCTCCTAGCAGTCTTCAGATGAAGATGTAGAACTCTCAGCTCCTCCTACACCATGCCTGCCCGGATGCTGTCATGTTCCTGCCTTGATAATGGACTGAATCTCTGAACCTGTAAACCAGCTCCAATTAAATGTTGTCCATATAAGAGTTGCCTTGGTTATGGTGTCTGTTCACAGCAGTAAAACCCTAACTAAGACTGTTAGTATTCTGTCTAAACTCCACCTCCACTGTTATTTGGCAACGGCCAGGTATGCTCCTCCCCACAGTTACCTGGCAACAGCCAGGTAGGCCTGCCCACTATAAAAGGGGCTGCTTGCCCCCTCCTCTCTCTCTTACCCTCTTACTCTCTCTTGCTCTCTTGCCTCTAGCTCCTCTCTGTCCCCTCCCCCCTCCCCCATTCCCTTCCCCATCTCTCCACGTGGTCATGGCCGGCCTCCACTTCTCTCCTCTCTCTCTCCTCTTTCTCCACCATCTTCTCCCATTTCTCTCCCCACCTTTGCCCGTTTTCCAACATCAATTGCATCTTGATTGCCCCTGCCAAGGCTGGTATGACGAACTCCTCCTCCACGGTCCCATTCATGTAGTTCCCTGGGTGAGGACAGCTCTCTTCTGGCTTCACTGGACTCTTCCACCCGGGGCATCACTTTCTCGTTCATCTGACAGCCAGCGCTTTCCGTGTCAAGTTCACCGTCACACGAGGAACGACTGCGGGCCTGAGCTGTCACATAACATCAGGGACAGCCATTGAAAATATTTTGCTTTCTCCCTAGTGACTTTCAGATTCCTCCAGAGAACATTTTTGAAATTGCTCAAGTCCTCAGAGCCCATCAAAAATTCTCTTTGTGCAAACAGGGCATATTTTAGAGCACATTAAGGCCTTTTAAATGCTCTTAAGGGATTTTATTTCCCGGCCATTTCCCATTTCATGATCACATGGCAGGCGGCTCCTTTGGCTGGCTGATTCTGAGGGTGAGACTCTCTTAGATCTCATGAGTCGTACTGGGAAACTTTAAGAAGTCTTGTGGGTCTGTGGCGGAGGCACATGGGAACAAACTGGTAATAAAGCAACAACATGCAGGGTTGAGGGTTTACCAACTGCCTTCGTGTACACATCTATAGGGCTTTAATTCCTGTTTTTAAATTTTATTTATTTTAGTTTATGAGCAAGAGTATTTTGTCTGCTTGTATGTCTGTGTACCTCATGTATGCAATAACTGCAGAAGTCAGAAGAGGGGTGAGATCCCTGAAACTGGAGGCACAGATGTCTGTGAGCTACCACATGGGTGCTGGGAATAGAATTCAGGTCCTTTGGAAAGGCATCTCTCCAGTCCCAGGACTGCACTTTTTATACTTCTGGATAGTCCCTGCAACAAGCAGAACAAAGTGGCCGGAAACTGTGTTGTCTGCTGCTCTGCATAAGAACTGGGCCGAGGCAATGCTTTTGGTAGTTTCTGAAGTTGAGCTCATGCGCTGGTGGCCTTCAGTTCGGGTTTGAAGGGGAACAGCACAGTGACAGGCACTCGTCTTGCATGTGCTCAGCAGACCAACCAACATCTTTGCATTTTATCTGCAGCAGGAGTGACAGTGAAGATAAAATGCACAAGTCCATCCTGCCATGGATTCTGAAGTGCTTTCTGCATATCTTTAAAGTCATAGTGGAAGCCGCGCATCCAGATGGAATATTCTTGTTTTACAGATCACACTCATGCTGCTGATCCCGTCTACAGGCTTTCTTAGCTCTGCAAGGGTGGACTCATTAGAGGAAACAGTCCTGCTTGCTACCAGGCCACAATTACCTATTGACTTTGTATACTGGAGTTAAGGACCATTTTATGATTCCTTTCCCCAGCCTCCCCCTCTACCTGTTTTGTCTGGTATCTAGTTAAATGGGCCTCTTTTCTGGTTAAATGAGTCTCTTTTCTGGTTAAATGGGTCTCTTTTCTGGTTAAATGAGTCTCTTTTCTTGTCTTGGGAGAGGGGTCCTCCCATTCTGGATGCTCTTGCATTCAAACACTCAGACTTTTTCTTTTCCTGTGAGCGTTCATCCTTTGCACCACGCCCTCCATGGTGGATTTAGTTTAATTTCTCCCTAGGTTTATGATGCTGTTCAGACACTTGCATTTTAACAAACTCCCACGATTCCTGCACAGGTGATTCACAGCCTGCTCTGTCTTGGAAAATATATAAACAGTTTTCCCTGTACTAGAACATCTCAGGACACTACTTCTGGAGGCAGCTGCAGAGAAGTAAAGTAAGATTCGAGACTCCTTATGTCATTATCACGTGTAGTGGGGATATTGGATCAGGTCCTCACATAGCTTGAACTTGCTACCCATGTTCCTGGATTACAGGCTTGTATCATTATACCAAGTCTGACATGGTATAATGTGGTGCTGGGAACTGAGTCCAGGGTTTTATGCATGCTAGACAAGCACTCCATCAACTGAGTTACATCTCTAGGAACGTGGGTACTTTGAAAAGCAAACAATATTATTTCTCAGCTTGTTTGTCCAGTTCACACACTGAGCCAAATGTCTGTAGACACTTCTTTAAACCTTATTCTCTGAACTGCAGTAGGCAAAAGTCACCACCACTGAAGATCCAAAAGGAGTGGTTGCAACACTAATTTGGGTGGCAGCTCTGTACCAGAAAAATATGCTTATTTTTTCAGGAGAACACCGAGAGTGGTAGGTATATTAGCAACGCAGGATCTGTGAACCCAGGAAATGCCAGGGTAGTCCTACGGTGTAGAACTCTGTGGCAAAGATTTTGGGCCAGCTATCTCCATGTTCATTGGACAGATTTGGTGGCACACCAGGACTGTGGATCCTAGAGTCACACTGATGTTCCCAAAGAATCTGACTTTAACATCCTTAGGAGTCATGTGCAACATTCAGAAAGAGGAGAGAAAGGGTCATAAGAAGATCAACACACTGAGGCCAGAGAACAGAATAACACCAGAGAACGTCATCAGTTCCTTGTTCATCCCAGCCATCGTGAACCTGGGGAAGGAGGGGTTGGCCATAGTTAACAGAGTTTTCCTTATATAGTCTTTATATTTTAATCAGGTTTTTATCTGTTAGTTTAAGCTTTGGTTTTTCTGGATCTCCTTTAGTAAGGATGGAAAAAGAAGATAAATCTACACAAAACACAACACACACACACACACACACACACACACACTCACACACACACACACCCTGCTTCCTGAAAGCAATAGCTTCTTTTCAAGTCATCAAAAAAATTATTCTTTCCTGTGTTCAAAGCATAAAGGGGAATAAGTTCAAAATCAACCTAGACTGCAGTCCTCTCTCCTTCCCACTTCGTTTCCTGCCTGTCCAGTACCGTGTTCTGAGCACTTACTTTGGACCCTTCTTTTTACACTTCACATTCAGGATGTAAGACTATATCTGGCAGCCTCTGCCCTCTCCAAGCTAGTGGTTTTAGGTAGGCGTGAGATGGAGGGAGACAAGTCATTCTGCAAACAGGAGTTAAGTACCACCGATATAAGCCCTGCCTGGGAAATGCAGACTACCATGAGAATTCACTGCAGAGGGTCAGGAAGCACCTCTGCGTAGCTGGTGCTTGAACTGAGACTGGAGGAAGAGCAGGAATCCTCTGGGTGGAGCTGGGTAGGCTCAGAGCATCCTATAGGGATTTGCATGAGCAAGTGACAGGGCAGGAAAAGACAGGGTGGCTGAGCAATTAGGAGAAGGAGCACATGCGGCAGAATGGGACACATGAGGCCTCTGCAAGCCAAGGCCAAGGCTGTGAACTGAACTTCAAGAGCTGGAGTGTTCACACAGTAGCTCGTGATTGTCCATGCTCACTCTGAACGTTAAAACCGATATGAGGGAGGTAAGAACTGGATCAGGAAGACCATTAAGGAAGCTAGAAGAATAATCTAGAACTGAGGTCATGGTGGTTTGAAAGGACAATGGTGGTGAAGTTGCAGAAAAATAATGGGTGTGAGAAGTCCTAGGGAAGTAGAGTTGTGTCAACAACCTCAAGTGAGGGGGAATGAGGCATGATGACAATGGGCGTGTCTGTGAGCACCACATGTGCTGTTTCCTGAGACGCTGAAGCTGGAGTGAAGGGGACAGGGACAACCGCCCGTTTGTCTGTGCCCTTGCCAGGCTGAAGATGCCCCAGGGTCGTTCGAGCAGAGGTCTCAAGAAGACAGGCTGCTAGCCGGGCGGTGGTGCCCCATGCCTTTAATCCAGCACTTGGGAGGCAGAGGCAGGCGGATTTCTGAGTTCGAGGCCAGCCTGGTCTACAGAGTGAGTTCCAGGACAGCCCAGGCGACACAGAAAAACCCTGTCTCGAAAAAAACAAAACCAAAACAAAACAAAACAAAAGACAGGCTGCTGTTGCAGGATATTTGATCACATTGTGAACTCCTAGATTGAGAACTGGAAAAAACTTGCTGTGGTGGGGTTTAGCCTCAGACCACACCTTGAGTACAAAAGCTAAGTAAAGTCAACCCTAGGTGAAGAGGCGGAGCAAGCAAGCAGCTGACAGGGAGTGAACAAAAATGGAAAGGAGGGACTTTGAGTTGAAGGGGATTTAAGACGGCATGGAGAAGAAGGGTCCTTTTCCTTCTGGGACATCGGTGAAGTAGGAAGGTTAGTTGGGTGCTTCTTCTGCCTGTCTGAGCTAGCAGGCTTTCACCCCAGCATCTAGCTTCTGAGTCTTCATTTTTTTTTTTTTTTTTTTTTTTTTTTTTTTAAGCAACAGGCTGCCAGTGGGACTAGTCCTTAGAACCTAGAAGTACGCCATGAAAGATAGCTTTAAAATTTTGCCATTTCCAAATACATTTTTTTAAAGACTCTAAGCATCCCTGATATAACAAACATTACCAGTCCAGCTTCTATTCAGGTCTCCTGAGAGTGCCAGACCCACCGAGTTGCTGAATTCCGTTCTCACGCCTTCCGTTGTTTAGTTGTGAGTTTAGTGTCCAGAGATTGCGAGCCATGGACGGTCACCACAGGTGCTGTGGAACTAGGCTCCTCACAAGCTGGAGACTGGATGGGATGGTACACCTGAAGGCGAATGCTGGCGAATGATCAACAGCTTCAGAAGTCCCAGGAGATCAGGGAAGCCAGCCCCGAGGAAGGAGATCAAAGATGTCAGAGATCAGTGAAAAATGGAATTGAATATTAAGAGAGACTGCTAAGAAAATCAATAGGAGCTAGCCAGGGAAGTTTTGAGGCTGGGCCATAAACACATGGATTCAGGAAGAGGGGCAGGGCAGGGCATTGTGGGCTCCCGGGGAGTGCAAACTCCTAACTTCTGTGACACTAATAGAAAAAAATGACAAGAAACCACAGCAGAAATTGTCAACTATAGCCGACCTGTTTGCTCAGGGCTGTGTAAGAAGCTTGATTCTCTCTCCTTATACAAGCTAAGGGGAAAATGGAATACTTTGTTTGCATGCTGGACGCGGGGTTGGGTGGGGGTGGGAGGGTGGGCAGCTTCCCACCCAAGTCTCCGTTTTACTGTTCTCTCTCCCTCCTGTCAGTTCTCTTCTCCTTTGTCTCACGACTTGACACCCTGAAGAATTAGGCCAGCATTAGATACAAGTGAGAATTACTGTGACATAGTGCATGGTAGTTGTGCTGGTGGGATAGGCGTGTCCTGGTGGGATAGGTGCTTCCGGTTGGCAGGGTAAGCTTTCGTTTTGCTCCCAGGCTGACACAGAGCCAGGCTTGGCTGCCTCTCATTTCTTCAGTAACTTCTTTGTTTACTCGGAGAATGAGAGGACATAGACCCCAGAGAGAGGAGAGTCTCCACAGCCATAAAGAAGGGACGGGGACGGATGCTCGCATGACTCAGCACAGCAGTGCGTTTTCGTCTGTACGTCTGTATGTCTGTACGTCTGTACATCTTAAGCCATCAAATCGCCAGTTTAGTGAGAGCTGCAAATCTGCCTTTTGCTGGCTGAGCTTTCAGTGGATCGCCCCTTCTTCTGATCTTCAGTCAGTGGTGATCCTTGTCACCCTTCACTTGTGACTTAAAAAACGAAGTAAAGCAGCACGCACAAAGTCTTCATAAAGAAATTAGCCACTGCTATTACCCTTGACACAAATCCGTGGTGGTTTGCAGTAAGATGTGTACATGCACCCACGGACCCTGGGACTCATCCGTGTTAGGCAGCGTCAGCCACTGGACTGCACCGTCACCCTACTGGTGTAAGCAGAACACCTGCATATAGCAAGGATCCCAGGTCAAAAAGTGTTGCACTTCCCAGCAGACACTGCGAGGGGAAACTAAGAAAAGACTGCTACTTCATTGGAACCATCAACTTAAAAAAAAAAAAAAAAAAAAAAAAAAAACACTCATAAATTACTGCTGGTATTGTTTCTAATTTAGAATATACTTAGAAAATATTTGGCAAGTTGAACAAACACCGACATGATGTAATCCTCCCTGTGAGCCCAGCGGGGAGAAAGTGCTGTATTGTGTTTTACAAAAGGGACCTAGTTCAACACCTGGACCCATTCTCAAAAGCTACCTTACCAGGAACCAGAGATAGCCTTGTCAGGGCTGTTTCTTTTTACAGGAATCCTGTTTGGGCAATCAGCAGTCGTTTCTGGGAGACTTTTTGGTTGTAGAAACTGCAGCAGTTCAGCAGAGAAGGAACGGGGACTGTAAAGACCTAACATTTCAAATCTAGAATGTATCCTTGAAAATGTCTCCTTAGAGGCACACAAAGCTATGAAAAAGCTGTGCACAGAAGCTCTCAGTGACAGACTGCAGAACGAGGAAAGCCCGTGTGGCCCACAGATCTGTCCACAGAAGAGCTGTCCACAAACTATGCCCTCTCTCATGATGAATTCTCCACAGGGGAAGACAACATGTTCTCCACAGCTCTTAAAAACCAGGTGGACAACACAGCTGCCTAAGTGTTATCTGAGCAAGGATCACGTCAGTAGACATGCTAATGGGAAAATGGAAAGCTCTGGAGGTCTCAACTCTAAAACTACAGGCAACTAAGGAAAGTTGAGAAGGTCTTCCCTAGGGAGGAACACACAATTGGATTCGAGTGTGTGCATGCACACACACACACACACATACACACACCTGAACTAACAGTTTGGTAACATAAATGTATATACATATAATATTTGTGTGTGTGTGTGTGTGTTTTGTGTGTATACGACAAGAAACAGAGGTCATGATTGTGAAAGACCAGACTGAAGGAAGTACATTTGAAATTTTGAAGAGAGAAAAGGGAAGGGAGAAATCTTAAATTATAGTCTCAAAAAATTAAAATAATCAAGGTAGAGGCATGAGTTTCCTTGAGAATCCATGTACGTTTATCTTATGATGCTTAGTAATAAATTGCAAGACAGCATGTAGACAACGATTTAATCTTTAGGGAGCATTTTGACATTAATAATTTTTATTTTAATATGCAAATTGTTGGCAGGATATGCGTCAAATTGACTAGTTACCTTGTGACAATGAGGATGGGGGCAATGCCACAGCTGCTATGGAATGTCTGTCAGAGTTGAATTTTATATTGCCTCATATTATATGTGTTATCAACAAGAGTAATAAAGATACTAATTGGTGTTCAGGAAGGTAGGGAACATAACGTGTAAGTATGGCCTCCACCCTCCTGGGGTCAAAGTCTGATGGAGCAGAAAACCACATCAACTAATATACTGCCATGTAAACCCTGCAGTAACATAGCCATGACTAAGGGGCGCCAGTGTTGTTGGGAGCAGCTGCTGGAAGGTGCTATAGAAGGGTGTTACAATTACTCTTCTGCTGTGATAAACACTGACTAAAAGCACTTAGAGAGGAGAGGGGTTGTTTGGCTAACATTTCCAGGTCACTATCGATCATTGAGGGAAGCCAGGACAGGAACTCAAAGCAGCAGCTGAAGCATAGACGGTGGAGGAAGCGGCTCCCTGGCTTGTTCTCAAGGTCATGTTCAGCTTCCCTCCTTACCCAGTCTGTCTATAGAGGGTCCGGCCTCCTGCATCAATGAGCAATCGAGAAAATGCCTCACAGATATGGATACAGGGTCATCTGTAGTAGACTATTCCTCACTGAGGCTTCCTCTTCCCAGGTGTGTCAAGTTGAGAAGATCAGACCTCATGAAAGGGCTCCTCGTCTTGGTCTGGAAGGACACCACAGTGGCCATGGCAAGGCAGTGGGTTAACAGATGCCAAGGGAAGATTCAGGACATTGTTCCTCTGTCCTGGTGCTCAGAAAGCAGTCCTGAGGCCGTTCTGACTCACAAAATGTCACAGGAGTCCAGTTGGTGTAGTGGACATTTGATGACAGATGATCTAAGGGAGGCACAGAAGGTCAGCTGAAGTCACATGCTGTTGCTTGTCTGTCCTCTCGAACTTGGCTTTAAATCAGAGCTGCTTCACTGGTGATCTAAGGACCAGTTCCAGACGATTCTAATTAGCCCCAGTGTTCCTACTTCACAGGATTCTTAAATCTTGACTTTATGATCCGGAGACAAGACATCCATATCATCAGAGGAATTATTTATCAGGAGATGAAATCACTGAGATGCTGTGATTGATACCAGGGTGAAGGGACAGAGCTTCGTATTTCTTGTTGACAAGAGGAACTTTGTGTTTGTACAGTGCTCTGACCATTGTTCACCCTGAAGAAGGCGTCAGTGGATTCATGGTGACCTGCTTCCATTTTTTTTTTCTGGTTCTTGAAGTTGGGCTCTGGGGCTTTATCTCCCTCCTGTGCTCCCATTTGGACTGCAGTTTAGGGTAGACAAAGTCCACGGTGAGTCCTCTGTCTCTAACTTCATTCACATGATAAGGACTGGAAGCAGGGGATAAAGATGGAGAGGAGAGGGATGGAGAAGAGAAATTGATGGCAGACAAATGGTAAAGAAGAAAGGGCCAGGCAAGGACTGGTTGGCTCAAGTGGCTGCACTTGCTTAGAGATGTCCATCCCTGAGGACTGGGAACCCATTTCATATGAATTTGCTCCCACAGACAAGCTCTGCCTACAGTCGCTGGGCTGCCCTTGAAACGGGAGCGCTTACTTCTCTCCCATGTTCTCCACCCTGCAGGGCTCTTTTCCAACCTTTAGGGCAACATATGTCATTTTCACCCCAGGTCTGCGTTGCTCTTAACATACATTTAGGAAAAGACACAGGTCCTAACTATCGTTTGAGGACAGAACACACCTCTCTATGTACTGCTCTCAGAACCCCAGAAACTGTCCCCACTCCCAAACCCTAGCCATCCCCATCCAGCCACTACCCCACCTTCTAATGCCACACATAGTTTTGTTCTACTTGTTTTTAAAGATGTATTTATTTAAAATACTTAGGTTTATTCATCTTATTATATGTGTCTAAGTTTGCTTTCCTGAAATTGGAGTTACAGGTGGCTTTGAACCACTATGTAGGTCCTAGGACCTGAACCCAGGTCCTCAGCAAGAGGCACAAGTGCTTTTATCTACTGGTTCATTTCTCCAGCCCCAAAAGATTTATTTATTTTTACATGTATGAGCATTTATCTGTGTATATGTATGTTTGAATCCCTGGGATCACAGAAGAGAGATCAGATCTTCTGGAACTAGAGTTATAGGTAGTATTAAGTCAGTATGTATATGTGCTAGAAACAGGACCTGGGTCGTTTATAAGAGCAGCAAGTGTTCTTAACTGCTGAGACATCTCTCTAGGCCCCAATAAACACAGAAGCATATAGCTTGTATATGTATGACTTCCTTGCTTCAATATTATACTTATGTGATTCATTTACAGGCAGAACATTCTTTTTAAATTTTTTTTTTTGTCTTTACAATTTTGTTTAGGACTACAAAGTTTAAGCTTTATGCCAGGAACAGTAATAAGCCACTTATATTCACATTATACCTAGTTATTCTAATAGATGTTCTAAACGTGTATCATAAAGGAAATAACTGAGACACATCTGGTGTTCTGTTTGTTTGTTTTGTGGGGTGAGAGGTAAAGTTTACAGCCATCATCCAGGGAAGTCAGGACAAGAACCTGGAGGCAAGAGGTGATGCCCAGGGCGTGGAGGAGTCCTGTAAGAACATTTTTACCACTGTACAGCATTTTAATGAATATTTATTCTACTGCTTATGGGCATTTTGATTATTCAGATTTTGGAGTGTTACAAGTAGGTCACAATGAGCATTTTTTGTGCAAGCTCGTATGTGAATATACACTGACTATGCTGCCGGGGTGAGGCTCTGGTTACAGGAATGGATATTTCGATTTAGCATCCACAGTGGAATGACCTTCAATGTGGCCGTGCATCTGTGTTCCATATCCTCATAGTCCCTTGAAATGTCACCTCTTCTCCCCTCTGGGAGAGACATTGTGGTCCCTGTTTGTGGCATCTTAATTTGGTATTTCCTCAGTGATGCGTGAAGTCACAGGCCTTGTGTGGGAGCCAGCGGCTTCCTCTTCAAGCACCTGCTCAAGCCGTTTGCCCGTTCCTTGCTTGCGTGCTTCTCCCTTGTTTACTGATTAAAGGTTCTTTGCATAGTTTTAATATTTTAATTTTTTTCTGAAAAGTAACTTGAAATCTTCTCATGAACAATTTTCAAAAACTTTTAATGTAGTCTAACTTACCAAATTTGTGGCTAGTGCCCTTTGTGGACATTTGAGGAACTTCTGCCTGCACAAAACACCCTCCTAGGTCCTCTTGCCTGTTTTAGACCTTCAGACTGTCTACAACTGATGGTTGGGATTCCTATGTGGCCAAGACTAAGGCTGTTCTTTTCTCCACAGAGAGCTGTAGTTGAACCGGCCCTGTAGTGAGAAGCCCAGGCTTTCCCCAGTGCACTGGGTGTGGTTAGACTCTGCTCACACACAACACAACTGCATCGTTCTGTGTTGGTGCCTCTGGATTATCTCCCACCGCACTGTTCAATTCTTCCACATCTTACAAACGTCTCTTTGTTACTTTGATAAGAGAGGTGTGTTGCCGTTTGGAACAGAAGTTCTAGTTTGAACTGTCTTCCCTTTGTTCGGTTATTTTTACATTTACATGTTTTGATACTTTGTATACTAGGTGCATAGCACTGAGGTCACATCTGTTTGATAAATGCTAAGTGTGTCAAGTAGCCACACCGCGTCTCTTATGGTTGGCGCTTGTGCTATTTATCTGCTCACAAATCTATATCACATCTTATATTTGACCGTTCTCTTTCACTGGCTTGCCGATCTTTGGATTTTGATATAATTATCAATGCAATTATGTTTAAAATCATATTATTTTCGAGGAGTCCCATCTCTTCTCTCTCCTCCCTTTCTCGTGGATTTATTTCAGTGTTCTACTTATTTCCATCATTAACCAAAGATCTTTTAATTAATATTTTTAGCTGTTTCTGTTAAGTTTACAAGTTCATGTAGAAACTTACAAAGTATATTTCCTTTCCTCTGAGTCAACTACGGTTATTCTTTTCACGTCTAAATGTTACAGGCACATTGTATTTTTGTACTGTTAAAAAGTGAAACATCTTTAAGATATTTTTAAAAGGAATTTTTTATATTTATATTAATAATATTATTTTAAGTTTTAAGAATTTTGTATTTACTTGCTTTTAGGGAAGCAGGTTGCTTTCTGTAAAGGAGGCGAACTCTCTGTGGACTCTGCTTCCGTAGTCCTTCATTCTCTTGGGTTAACTTTAGATTCTCATGTGGACATTAGCTTCCCAATTTCTGTGTCGCACATGTGGAATGTGCCTCATGTGTTCTTCTTTGTGGGGAACTTCCCATAACTCTTCTTGATCTGTCAATAAAACCACACAGGTTTCCTCTACTGTCGTTCTTTGCCTCTCCTCTCTTCTCTTTTCCCCAGAGTGGTGCAGCTAGGACCCAGACATGTGCACATGCTAAGCAAGTGCTCGGCCACTGAGCCACCCCTAACCCTTTGCCTTCATTTTCTTCAATAACGTTCAAGCGTGACTCTACCTCAGCAGGCCATTTATTTATTTATTAACTAATCTCACTCCTCTGTGTCATTTTGATTTTATTGCTTTTGACCAGGTCCTTGCAATCATACCACCTCATTTATCTGTGCGTCCTGTCTCCCCCAGGGCCCCTGTTCAATACATCCTTATCACTGTCTTTTGACAATTTTATTGTATATCATCATGCAGGTTTCTTCATGTTCATATTTTCCTGGATTATCAAGTGTGTGAGATCTATAGGTTTATAGTATTTTTTAAAATCAAATTTAGAAAAATTTTGGCTGTTATTCTTTAAAGATGTCTCCTGCTCCCTCCTTCTGATTCTAGTTACAGGAATGGCAGGCGCTGGCTTTGATGTCATAGGTCACACTTCTTCCCTTTCTGTTTCTGTTTAAGGTTTTTTTTGTTTGTTTTTGTTTGTTTTAATTATTGAGTCTTTCAACACTTTGATCCTTTCTAAGTAGTGTCTAATGCATGATTAAAAGACAATGACTTAATTTGATGTGTCAGTCTGTCTGGGATTTGTTGTCCAGATATTTTGGTCAAACATTATTCTGGATGTTTCTGTGCAAGTTGTTTATTCATTTTTCTGTTTTGTGGGTGGGGTGAGTATTTCAGTTTTAAGTCAGTGGAGATGGAGGGAAGCAGACTGCCTTCTGTTATAAGGGTGGGCCTTATGTGATTAATTGAAAGATTTGTAGAAGACTGACCCCTGCCTCCCCCCAGCTGGAGCTCCTGAGGACTCCTGCAATTGCTTCTTCTGGACTTGCCTGCAGCACGAGCTCCTTGGATATCCAGCTTGATGCCCTATCCTGCATGTTTTATACCTGCCAGCTCTGTAACTGTGTGGGCCAACTCCTGACAACACATCTCTCCTGTGTCTGTATGATTCCTTCCTGAAGATGGCTAATTTGTCGTTTTCATCTCCCATATAGTATTCTGGCACAGACAACCCTGTCTCCTTTCTCACATGCCTGTTCTCCTTGGCAGTGTTGTAAGTCTCTTCCAGCCCTTCCTAGCACCATCATGAAGTCTCCATGCATGATGAAGTGTGGGCTCCTTTTGAATGTTGTATGGCTGTCTTCCAGCTGCTTATCTGAAAGATCAGGCTTTGATGGTCAGGAGGAAGCCCTTTCTCACCCTGGATCTTGGCTTTACACTCTCTATAGTGTCTGGGGATTCAACTTCAAGTTTGATGGTCTTCCCCATAGGGCATTTATGAAAAATCTGCATCTGGCAGTGATTCTGCTGCAGACAGAATAGAAAAGCTCTCTTAGCCTTTCTGTTGTAGGACACATTCAGCTTATAGGGCCTCTGAACCTTTGGACTTTTCCCTGCAAATGCCTGCTTAGTACTTGGTAACAGACAAAGGAACCCTGTGGGTTTTCTGAGGTTCTTTTTCTACCTCCCAGAGGACAGCTGCCCTATGGATTTATATCTGCATTCTCCAAGTCCATGGAGATGAGTACAGATTAACCCTGCTTGGATGTCTCTTCCACTTTCTCAGTGACACAGTCCTTTAGTGGCTGCTGCTTAGACATTTTGAGACCACCATTGATACAATTTCTTACCTTCTATCACTGATAACAACAACCATAACCAATCCTTTTCTCTATTGAGACACATGGTCATTACATGTTGAGGACCCCTGCTTTTAGACGGTCATTACCTGTAGAGGACCCCTGTGTCTAGATTTTGCCTCTGATTTGCTTTTCTTACTTTGCTTCAGTAATGTTTCCCTCTCTATTAAAAGCTACACAGAGCACAGTTGGAAATAGTCACTTGCTATTCTCTTAGAAGTCTGTATATTTGGGCTGAAGAAGAAAGCTAGGAATGGGTTCTGGACCTGGGACTTGGCTCTTATGAGGCTGCTGGCCCCAGGAAAGTGAGATCTAGGGCCCTGGGCTATGGGGATCAGGTGGTATCTTCCCACACAACCGTTATTCCCTCTTTCAAGTTATGTCCCAAGTTTTCACTTTCTCAAATAACTGTTTCCGTTGTAGGTGAGTATCTAGCATTGGAATACGGGTGAGAAAATCATGGCCACTGGAGGCCAGCCTTGCTTAGCCCCTGCTTCTTCATTCCAACAGCTATCCCAGTTTCTCATAGTCTGTCTTTGTCACTGGAGGGTAGGGAATGCTCAGACTTGGCTCTGAGACTATCTTCAGGTGCAATCAATATGCCCCCTCTTCTTCACTAGCACCTTGGTGTAGTGCCTAAAGCATGCTAGGTTCTAGCTAGTACCTAATGTATGCTAGGTTCTAGTTAGTTAGTGCCTAATGTATGCTTGGTTCTCTTTAGTTAGTTACAGGGTGGTTTCTTCTATACAATCTGGCACTGGACTATGGGATGGAGATATCTCAGTCTGAGAAATGCTACAGGGGGACTCTGGAGCATTCCCTTACCTCCCCTTGCTCATAGATTGGAAAACAAAGCAAATTTAGCATCACGTTCATAATTGTAAAAATGACTCGAGGCTGTGAGTGAGCCAAAGAGGCTTATCTTTGTCTGGTGCTTCTCAGACCAGCTGCACGGCCATTGTGAACCCATTACAAATTCTGTCTAGTCGGTGAGTCAGCCTTTCTCTCTAGTCTGCCACCAGCTGGGTCCTGGTTGGACTGTGTCATGCCCATGGGCATGAGCACAGATAAATCTGGGTTTCAGTTATACACAGTTGGGTCCCCAGACTTCCCTGAATAACTCCTTTGCTTCAGTCTCAACGGAATGGCCCAGCTAGTCATTTTATTAATAAAATCCATTTAAGTATAAAAACAAAGAATTAAACACTGTGTCTACAATCTACCTGACTGTGGCTACACTCCTCATGCAGGCAGTCAGGCAGTGCGGTAAACATGAAGGAGGACGGCCAGGGCTCCTGTGGGTCGTGTAGGTCAATGCTGCAGTGCACATTTGCTGTACCTTGTGCACAGTGCAGACTGCACATGTGTGCGTGACCGTCCTGGACTTTGAGTCCCGTCATGGACATGGGCCCTTCTCCATGTTGGTTAAATTGAGAAGTTGGTCTTCATCAGACTCACGTTTTCTTTCTCTTTTCTCTATTCTTCATTTTCTTGTTGACTAGCCCCCATCTAAAGTGCAGTCTTCTGAGCATTTGGGCTAATATCCACTTATCAGTGAGTGCATACCATATGTGTTCTTTTGTGATTAGGTTACCTCACTTAGGATGATATTTTCTAGTTCCATCCATTTGCTTAAGAATTTTATGAATTCATTGTTTTTAATAGCTTAGTAGTACTCCATTGTGCAAATATACCACATATTCTGTATACATTCCTCCGTTGAAGGACATCTGGGTTCTTTCCAGCTTCTGGCTATTATATATAAGACTGTTTATGAACATAGTGGAGCATGTGTCCTTATTATATGTTGGAGAATCTTCTGGGTATATGCCCAGGAATGGTATAGCTGGGTCCTCAGGTAATGCTATGTCCAATTTTCTGAAAAACAGTCAGACTGATTTCCAGAGTGGTTGTACCAGCTTGCAACTCCACCAACAATGGAGGAATGTTCCTCTTTCTCCACATCCTCGCCAGCATCTGCTGTCACCTGAGTTTTTGATCTTAGCCATTCTGACTGATGTGAGGTTGAATCTCAGGGTTGTTTTGACTTGCATTTCCCTGATGACTAAGGATGTTGAACATTTCTTTAGGTGCTTCTTGGCCCAGATACAATTCACAGACCACATGAAGCTCAAGAAGAAGGAAGACCAAAGTGTAGGTGCTTTGGTCCTTCTTAGAAAGGGAACAAAATATTCATGGGAGCAAATATGGAGACAAAATATGGAGCAGAGACTGAAGGAAAGGCCATCCAGAGACTGCCCCGCCTGGGGTTCCATCCCATACACAGTCACCAAGCCCAGACACTATTGTGGATGCCAAGAAGTGCATGCTGACAGGAGTCTGACAAATACAGAGGAGATGCTCTCAGCCAGCATTGAACTGAGCATGGGGTCCCCAATGGATGAGAAAGGACTGAAGGAGCTGAAGGGGTGTGCAACTCCATAGGAAGAACAACAGTATCAACCAACCAGACCCCCCAGAGCTCCCAGGGACTAAATTACCAACCCAGGAGTACACATGGAGGGACCCACAGCTTCAGCCGCATATGTAGCACAGGATAGCCATGTCAGGCATCAATGGGAGGAGAGGCCCTTGGTCCTGTGAAGGCTGGATGCCCCAGTGCAGGGGAATCTGAGGGTGGAGAGGTGGGAGTGGGTAGGTGGGTGGGAGAAACTCTCTCATAGAAGCAGGGGAGGGGGATGGGATAGAGGTTTTGGGGTGGGGGGGACCGGGAAAGGGGATAACATTTGAAATGTAAATAAAGAAAATATCCAAAAGAAATACGACTGTCTCAGGTTTTTAGTAAACTGCTGTAAATCTAAAATTTAGTATCCAGTTAAATTAATCAATTGTATTGAATTTCGTATTTAATATATTATGAGCGGGAAAAAAAAAAAATAAAGTGCAGTCTTACCAGGGATGTGTCTGAACCTTGTGGCTGTTTCTTCATTGTGCCTTCATGAACTTGAAAGCTGGACGATTCGCTTTAGCGAATGGGAGCTGGGGGCTGTACAGCTGGAGAGGGGATGGGCTGGCTGAAGCATGATGGGGGAGCTGAGGCTAGGTAGGCGGAGCCGAGGCTTGGTGGGCGTGGCCTTGTGTTGCTTATCCCTCACAGTTATTCTCCCACTTCCTTCCTGAAGCTTGGCTCCACCTCTTCTTGTCTATAACAGTCACTCCAGGTCTGCATACTCGGTTCTCCCAGATTCTAGTTCCCTTGGAAAGTACTTGTCCGTTGTCTCCTTTGCTCTGAAGTTACTTGGTACACTCTGACGCGTCTTGTTGACTAGCGGATGCTAGTAGGCTAGGACGGTGCTAGCCGATTTAAAAAAAAAAAAAAAAAAACCACCCTCTGAGGTGGCCAGCACATCTTCAAGAGGACAGAGAGCATGCTTTCTGGGGGAATGAGTTTCTGAGAAAAAGGAGAATTCAGGTACTGAAGAGGATGCTGGAAGAAAGCTGGGTAAATCGAGTCACTGCTCAGTTTCTTGCTCAAAGTCTATATAAGCAGGAGTATAGTGTGGCTCAGAGGGAACACATCCAGAAAGCTGTGGATTTGACTCCTATAGTGTATGTGTCTGAAGGGTGGGAATTCTGTAAGCAGCAAAGGAAGTCATGTCACTCGCTAGGAAGTTCTGGGTTCCATGTCATATCTGATTCAAGTTGGTTCAAGTGTCTGTTTCTTGTTTTCTTCTTCTTCCAAAAAGGAGACAAGGGTTGTGACCTGAGAAGAAGGTGTGTAGATGCCACATATCCTGGACGTTCTTCATATGTCTTAGCTCCTGGGCATCCTTCTGCTAATCCCCACTGCAAGAGGAGGAGCATGTCCTGGCAGCAATGTGTAGACAATGCATGATTACTTGGTACAGCTCCTAGGCTGTACCAGAAAGCCAGTCTTCACTTTATCCCCCGTCCCTCCTTATCTGCCCCTCTACTCCTGCAACAGCCCCGCATCTTTGTTTCCTCTTCTGAGGATGCCTGAGTCCCCAGTCCCAGTTGGCTCTCCTGATTCATCTGCTAGAGCCCAGCCCCTGCTCCGCTCTGAGGCTTCTCCTTGGCTATTCAGTCTCCATCCCAGCTCTGATGTGCTGTTAGTCACTTCCTGTTTGCTTGTGCACACTGTCTGACATGAAGCAGGCATTTTATTGACTAACTGAGGAAATCAGGAGGGAAGATGGTTAATCATTTAATTTGAGAAATAAAACAATAGAAGAGGAGGAGATTGCAAAAACTGTTCTCGAGCTGGGCCAGTGGGAAGGCTGTGTCAGAGAGAGGGCACTGCAGATACAGAATTGCTTGAGATTGCCACAGGCGCATGGCAGCTTGGGTGCTGAAGTTGTTCCAGAATCTACTTGAGGCATTACTGAGAACTCATTAGCTTGCTTGTTCCTTCATTCAATATTTATTGACCTTTATGCTCCAAAAAGCCCTTCTAGGATCTAGAACAGAGGATCTAGGATGGAGAACAGAGAAAAAGAAAACAAAACCAATGTCTTCATGAAGTTTACAATTCATTGGTTGCATTTAGTAATGAATAAAGAAAGAGGAGTTGGAAATCTCTAAGTTGGCAAAGTCTGAAGACTTGAGTTTAATTCCCAGCATGCACCTGGCTTTTTACATGGGGGTGGTAACGTATGCTGTAATCCTGGAGCTGGATGGGCAGAGACAGCAGAATGCACAGGGCTCACTAGCTATCTAGTCTAGTGAATTGTCAACCTCCGAGTTCAGTGAGAGAAATTGTCCAAAAAAGTGAATATACTCTAAATATACTGTATTAACATATGAAATTGCTAAAGCATAAATAAAAATAAGAACAAAGTGGTTATCAATTGAGAATATCTGACATCAACCTCTGACCTCCTAGATACACATGGAGAGGTGTGTCTGCACCTGTATGCATATATACACAGGCACAGCATATGCTCATGACATGTATACACAAACACAGCATGTGTTCATGACATGTATACACAGACATCAGAAAACATGTGTTCATGACATGTATACATAGACACAGCATGTGTTCATGACATATACACAGACACAGCATGTGTACATGGCATATATACACAGGCATAGCATGTGCTCATGACATATATACACAGACACAGCATGTGTACATGGCATATATACACAGGCACAGCATGTGCTCATGACAATATACACAGACACAGCATGTGCTTGCTCATGGCATTGCACAAAGACACAGCATGTGCTCATGGTATGTACACATAGACACAGCATGTGCTTGTGACATGTACACACAGACATAGCATGTGCTTGTGACATGTACACATAGACATAGCATGTATACATAGACAAAGCTTGTGTCTAAGAAGATGCGCTTGAGCTGAGATCTGGATGAACCAGAGACTCAGCCACTGCACATATCTGATTTTCAAGCGAGACAGTAATTGGTGCAGGCAGAAGGAAGAGCAAGTGCAAAAGCCCTGGGGCAGAAGCAAGCTGGACAGCAACAAGCACCGGAAGCTTCCTCTCTCACCTGCCCTTTTACCAGTTTACATTATAGCCTTGTCAGATAAGCCAAACAATGTTATAAGTTCATCTCATTATATACAGTGGACATATTCCTGGAAATGTGAGCACATCTATATGAATTTAATTTGGGTAACTGAATTCCACTTAAAGGCACACAAGGAGCTTGTCATGTTAGGTGACTCTGTGGTGGTCCATTTACTAAATGAACCATCAGCTCAAGGGGAGCTGTAGGTTCCTCTATCCTGAAGCTATATGCTTTTACATCTGTAGAGAAGCCAAACATTTACGTGCTGTCCAGAAGATGGAGGTAGCACAGACCATATATATAAATAATATATGGCTATCACCTATGGGGGTCACTGGTGCTCAGCACTCTGTATGGTGGCCCCTGCACAAGAGTGAACAGATGGGAAAGGCTCTGCTTTTCCAGCTTCCTTGCTGAAGTTGGGGATCCATCCATCCGTCCATCCATCTACTTGTCCATCCATCCACCTGTCGTCCATCCATCCATCCATCATCATCCATCACCATCTAATGCAATATTAATATTAAATAATATATATCACATATATTATATATCATATATTATATATATGTGGTATATATGACAGCCAGAAGTTAAGCAGAGGAAATTTTTGGGAAAAGGTTGCTTTTGCTTTCTGACTATAAGACTGGGTCGGAATGGTGTCCTGAGTTTATAGTCCTGGTTACTTTGGAGGCCCAAGGTAGGGGTATTGTTTGGCCCACAGTTTTGAGTTTGACCATGGCGTCATTATAAAATGCTGTGTCATAAAATGAGATGGCTAACCCCCAGTGTTACCTCCAGTCCATGTCTGCTATTTAAAGATGACAAATCTTAGTATAAAGAAAATAAAGCCGACAAACCTGATGACAGGGAATTCAAGACTGTAAAGTAATGCTTTCTTAAATCTCAGTTTGAAAGGGCAAGTCAACATTTCTCTAAATAAAATCAGCTTCCAGCCTTTCCGACACTCAGTGTGCACAGTCTGTGTAGAGACAGGAGCAGGCGCATGGCCCATTTCCTGACGCTATCTGGGTCATTTTAACCAAATGAGTTAATTAGCAGTGAGGAACATGAATCATGCCAGTTTTGTGTGTGTAGGTAAAATTTTCACATGAGAAGAATTTCACGTATCCTTCCAGACCTAGTGAGTAATCCAGGCACACAAGGATAGTGTTGGCAACATGGTTCACATTTAATGTATGAATTTCTTAAATGGATTTGTTTGGGAATGGGATGGCTACTTTTAATTGTCAACTTGACGTTTTTAGGCTCTAGATCTAGACATTAGATTTAGATCCAGGAAGAGAGACTCAGAAAGGAATGATACAGATCAGGTTAGCTTGTGAGCATGTCCCTGGGGACGATTTTGACTGCATTAGTGGGCATGGGAAGACCCAGCCCCAAAGTGCATAGCACCGTTTCCTAGTTTGGGTTCAGGTTGTGTGAGGGGAGAGAAAGAGGACCGGGCAGAAGGAGCGTGGGCATTGATTCCTGTTACTCTTCTCTTGAGTGTGGATAGGGCGTGTCACTGGCTGCTTAGGGTTCCTGCCACCCTGAATGTCCCACAGTGAGTGCACCGTGGAATTGTTAGCTAAACAAGCCTGTTCTCTGAGCTTCGTTTGCCAGGACACTTTATCCCAGCTGTAGGAAGAGAAACCAGGACAAGTAGCAGGACAGCAGGTACATAACACAGCAACTTCATATGTCACATAGGATATATGACCCTATTTATTGAAAACATTTTTTGTGGTCATTAAAGCAAAAAGGGTAGAAATAAAGAACAACAGAAAATAACTAAATACATAACCAGCTTTTGTATATTTGGATGAACCAGCTGCAGACAGAAAAATATTACATTCATACTTGAACATGCATAGACTTTTTTCTTGTGATTTTAGTTCAATACAATGTTTATTTTAAAACGATTTTCTCTAAACAGTTCAATACAATGTTACTTTAAAACATTTCAACTTCATTTGGTATTCTAATGATCTCGAGGTGAGTTAAAATATGCAAGATCTGTGCATAGGTTTTATACAAACACTGCAGTATTTTATGTAATGTACTTGGCTATTCATGGTTTGGTGTATGTGAGTTCCAAGGCTGACCCCTATAGGCACCGCGGGTGACTATATTATTGGGAAATAAAGTAACTGTGTGGCTAGAATAAAGAGGCAGCTCAGGAAGAGCCAAAGCAGGAAGTCCAGCCTCTTGTCACTACCCATCATGTCACTGGTAGTCCCTGCACTCTGTACCTGGCCCCTGCACAAGGGCAGACTTCTTTAGCTTCTTCTCATCACTGGTGAGCTGACAGGGATGTACTGTTGGTGATGGTTTCCCATGCTTTTCAGCTTTTCACAAAGTAAATAGTTTGTCTTTTTTTGTGTGTGTGATGTGTGTCTGCACTTGGGAACTGTGGGTGACCAGCAGAGCATTTGTTCGGTGTCTATAACACTCTGTCACCTTCCTCAGCAGTATTTCCCAGTACTGTGTTCATCTTGGCCTTCAGCCATTCACCTGAGGATGAACTAAGCCACTGGCTTCCCCATCCTCAAACACCTTCCAAACTTTCTTCCCAGTCCATGTGGCTCTTGTCTGGCCCATTTATATTTTACTTTTCATCTTCAAACTTGGAGTTAGTTTGTCTGTGAATGTCTGGAGTATCTTCACCCAGTAGTCTTTAGAAATACCCTCACTCACTCCTTCAATCTGTAAAATAATTTTGGAGCTGTTCTGGGTTAGACACTCTCCTGGCCTGGATATATGCTACACCTGTTAGCAATCTAGAGTCCACTGTTAAGTTTATAGATGGGTGTCGTACCTTCCATCCCTTGTGAATCATGACTGATGTGTGATGTGTTGGTTCTGGCAGTAGAAGAATCAGTTCTTCTGCATCTTTGGTCCAATGGACTTATGATCTGTGAGATGGCTGCCAATAAAGCCTCTGATGTGGAGAAAAGAAGACACAGTCATTTAGTCAACTCCTAACCAGTTTGTATTACATCGGTTCTTGGTAGGAACAGAATTGATGGGTAGTATGTATTGCAAAAAAAGATTTGGTAGAATGGCTTATACGGGAGGAGTCACTAGTCCAAAATGTCTGCATAGCAGGAGACAGAGAGTTCAGATCCACTCAGTCCAGGTAGCTGGATGTCTCGAGAGTTTTGATTTGATGTTGAGGAGCTGGAAGGTTCCTGGGGAGGCACTGGTCTTTAGTTCACATTGGAAGGCTGCAGAATCCTGTGTCTGATGTCAGTAAAGGACAGAAGCAACAACGGCAACAGCAACAAGAACCGCAGGGAGAGATTACTCACCAGTAAGAGTTAAGGCAGCAAGACAAGCAACGCTGCTTTTGCATGGGATCTCATTCTGACGCCACCCATCAGTGGCTGCCATCCGCTCTGAGAATACTCTTCTCCCTCGGTCAAACCTTCCTAGAAATGTCCTCTCAGGTCCTTCCAGAGTCATGTCTCTCACTTGACTCTAGGTCATTAACTCGATAATTGTGATTAACTGTTGCACACGTCATCTCAAAACCTCAAGTTCTAAGTCAAGAGCACCTCTCTCTCTCTCTTTTCCCCCTCCGTCTGCCTCTTTAATCTTTCCAATTGGATGGCTTCACAGAAATCACTTACGGTTTCAATTCCGATAAAGTGATTTTGTATCGGAGTTATTTTAAAAGCAACTTAAATAGAACCCAACGAAGGTTTTTAAGTGTTTATTTTTTTCCTCCCAGTATTTCTTGTTGAACTAAATATCTTGGGGGAGATTAAAAGCAGAGAGGGTGGACTGCTTTGCGTGTGCTTGACCTTTTCCCGGAAGGTCTCATGTGAACCAAAAACTTGCAACTCAAGTTCTATTTTAAAACCACCCTGAAGAGTTGTTTTTAAAAAACTATCCTATAAAGAGAATAATCATCAAAGTCCCGCCCCTAGCTATTAGGGTTGGTGGGGCATACAGAGTTGTTTGTGAGGAGGGTGAAAGCATGACTCTTACAGCGACCCTGGTTTTCCACCCCCCCCATGTTTGTGGGGCTTGGGAACATGACTTTTCCCCCCTTAGGAAAGTTTGGGGATAGTGAAAAGAGAGAATGTGGATGAGAAAACTTTGTGGAACCTGGGCAGTTCTGTAGTGTTCCCCATTTGGGAAATAGATGTTCTCCCTGGGAAGGAATTCAGAGAAATGGCCTTAATTCATTCTAAAATGGCGAGAGGAGATTGTGAATATGTTTGCCTTTCATGAAACCTAATGACTGGATAGAGTGTCACCTCCTGAGAGCCCAGGATGCTGCATGACGGGGAACAGGATTTCTACTCCTGTGGGGAAGTTTCTAAGCATGCACTTGTAATATTTTGTTTGGAAAAGAAGCAAGTCCAGTTATTTGAACATCTGGGTTGGCGACAGGGATCCTATCACTTATCTATTGGAGACATTTTGTGGATCGCTGTTTTGAGAAAGAACACAGAAAACCTTGGTTCCAAACCCAACATTCCATAAGGAGATGGAATTTTCTCTGCTTCTTTCTGACATGGAAAGGTCATCTTGTTGTTTATCTCTAAAGGCAGGGGAGCCGGAGCTGTGGCGTATTTTGCATTTGGAAACACTGGCCCAAATTCAAAGAGCCCAGTGCTCTCTCCATTTTTTTGTCCTGTTTTTTTAAAGACATTGGCCTTGAGAGTCATTGGGGAAAGCTTGATTTACAGTTCTGCTTGAGGAGTTGATGGCTACAGTCCAAATGGAGAAACTCAAAGTCACGGATGACATTAGGGATGGGTTCAGCACATCTCAAAGTAATGTATGCTGTAGACAACAGGACACCAGACAGACAGAAACTGAGAGCATATTCCTAAAATGAAGAAAGAGATCAGGGTGTTACCTCACGTCTCCTACTTAGTATAGTGGTCAAAGTCTTAGCCAGAACAGTAGATGATAGACAGAGGTAACACAAACTGGGATAAAATGGATAACTCAAAGTGCCCCCATTTACAGTCACCTAACCCTATACTTAAAAGACTGTATCTACCAGAAAATTCTTATAGCTGGGAAACACTTTCAGTAAAGTTTCAAGACATAAAACTAATATAAAAAAATGAGTATGCTTCATGTATAGCAGCAAGTATCTTTCATAGAAAGACATATGGAAAGGCATCTCATTCATAAATAGCTAAAACATAAATAAGCAAAATACTTAGGATAAATCTAACCAAGCAAGTGAAGGACCTCTAATTCAAAACCCCAAGACATTGAGGAAGAAATTCAAAGAAGACACTAGATGATGAGAAACCTTCTGAGGTCCTGGATTCTCAGAATTAACACGAGGATGCCAAAGGTTACTGAAAGTAATTTACAGTTTCAATACAAGTCCCATCAAAATTCCAATATCAATTAACAAAGGACCAGAAAAAGCCATCTAAGGATTCATAGGGACATCAGAAGAGTGTGTAGGCAACGAAATCCCTAAGGAGAAGAACACAGCTGGAAGGATCACAGCATCTGACACCAATTTTTATTAGAGATCTCGAGTGCCAGAGATTGCATGGTACTGCCATCAAAACAGACAGACGCATGGAACTGAACAGATAAATACAGAAGTAAATGGGCAAAGCTTTGGCCACCTAACTTTTGACAAAGGTACCAAAAACATGGGTGGACAAAAGACACTCTATTCAACAAATGGTGTCTGTCAAACTGGTTATCCACATGAAGAAGAAAGAAATTAGGTCTATGTCTTTCACCTTGTATAAAAATTAACTTGAACAGGTTAGCAATCTGAATTTAAAATCTGAAACACTGTAACTCTTAGAGAGAAGTTGAGTCAATGCACTTCCAGATATAGACTCAGTCAAGAACTTTCTGAGCAGGACTGTGGGAGGCCAGGAACTGGCCACAAGATTTAACAGGTAGAACAGATGAAATTATATCAGAAGAAGCTAGCAGCTGTGTAAACAGGCAGCCTGACAGTTGGAGGAAGTTGTACTTCAGATAGAAAGCCTGTATCCAAAATTTACAAAGAACTGTATCAATTAAACACAAACAAACAACAGATAAACACACAAACATGCTAGTCAGCAAAATGGGGCTAATGAAATGAATGGACACTCCTAAAAGGAAGAGAACAGTATCCTTTCAAGTGTTCAATATTCCTATTCTTTATGGATTATAAGTGTTTGCGGTACCACCACATCTCATCAGAGTGGCTATCCTCAGGAAAGCTGACAGCAAATCCTGCTGAGGGTGCCTGAAAGAGAAACTCTTCAAAACTGATTAATTACCTTACATCCCAACTGCAGCTTCCCCTCCCTCCTTCCCATGCCCCACATCTACTCCTCCTCCTTTTCTCCTCTGAAAAGGTCAGTCCCCATGGATATCAACCAGCCCTGGCCTATAGTAAGTGCAGTAAGACTAAGTGCATCCTCTCCTATTGAGGCCAGCAGGGAGAATGGGTCTCAAAAGCAGGCAACAGAGTCAGAGATAGCCCTGCTCCACTGTTAGACCCACATGAGACCAAGCTACACAACTGTTACATATGCACAGAGAGCCTAGGTCCTTCCCACACATGCTCCCTGGCTGGCAACTCAGTCTCTGTTGATTCTGTAGGTTTTCTTGTGAGTCTGAAAGAGGAACTCTTACTCACTGTAGGTGGGAGTGCAAACTGGTACAGCCATTGCGGAAAGCACTATGGAGGTTTCTTGAAAAATTAAAACAGAACTTCACATGGCACAACTATACAACTCCTGGGCCTATCTCCGAAGGGCTGCATATCCTATCACAGAGACGCTAGCGCACCCACAGCTATTTCTATACTATTATAGTATAGTGGGGAAATAGAAGCAGCCTAGATACCCACCAATGCCCGAATGGATAATGAACATGTGATGCATATGCACAGTATAATTTATTCAGCTGCAATGATAAAAACAAAATCATGAGATCTGAAGACAAGTAGATGTATTTGCAAAGTATAATATTAAACAAGGTTGATCCAAACCCAGAGACAAAATGACATATTCTCCCTCATAATGGATCCTAGCATGTGAAACACACATGTATGTCTATGTGCACATGTATATATATATATGTGTGTGAGTGCATGTTTTTGTGCATGCATGTGTGCATGCACATGTTTGTATGTGTGTGTGTGTGCACGTGTTTGTATATCATGTATGTGTGTGTATGTGTGCTCATGCATGTGTGCATGTAAGTTTAAGTAAAACCTAAAGAGTGAGAAAGGAGACAGAGAGAGGGTGAAAAGAGGTGGTGAGGGAGGAGGAGCCAGTGGACAAAGGACACATGTGACAAGAATGATGAAACCAGCCGAGGACAGGGAGATGGAGGTAGCGAGGGGGAGGGAGAGAATCACCCAAACACATTTTGTTTGAAAACACTCACAATATCTAATATTTTACATATTAAAAATAAAATAAAATTATCTTTCTTAGTAGTCATTTGTTCATCCAAAGCTTTCTATGGAAATGGTTGAATCTCTCCCATTGAATGCATCAGTATTTAAGGTTAATTTTGGTTTTTGAACCTGTGAGTATTTGCTTTGCCACGCTGAATCAGTTTTCAGAGTTGGTGTTTAAGCTCCCCAGAGCTCTGGTTGTGCTTGGATATCGTTATTGCCATGTCCATATGGACTTCTTTATTTTGCAGTAATTCACTAACGCAGCTTGTTGCCTGGACAGCAGTGGCCCTCCTCCTGGCACTCAGGATGGAGCTTTCCCATTTATGCAGATGCCTCGGGGATGGGCTCCAAGGACTGGTGGGGAGGCAGCTTGCTGCTGCCTCAGCCTCTGCTATGGCTTTATCGTCATTGTGGCCATCTGGGCTCATGTCCTGGCTCTGGCTGTTCCCTGGGGGCCCCTGACATGTTGGGCATCCCCTGGTGTGCCAGGCCAGTGCTTAGCACGGACACTGCTCCTGCTTGCAGTACCAGCCCACTCGGGCCTTATGCACCGTCATGCTTACATTGCCTTGTCAGGCCTCACTTGCAAAACTCACACTCAGAGAAGAAAGAATCCATATTTTCAAGGAATCAAGGCCCTGAGATTCGAGGTACCTGCTCTAGTGCACACAGCTGGCAAGTAGCAGAGTTGAGCTTTGTATCCATTTATCTCAGATCCCAGAGCAAGAGGTGGTCATTAGACCAAGCCAGGAGACCCTTCCTAAAATGCTTCTCAGTGAGTGTCATGGACATATGCCAAACATGGCTAACTGGAAAAATCCCAGACTCCCTAGCATATGTAGCCTAAATTAATTTTTCGGTACAGCATCTAGAGACTCAGGAAATTCATCTTAAATCCACACCTGTATAAGGATGTTCCTCTACTACAGATTATGCTGTTTACAGTTGTCGAAGCCTGCCATTGGTTCACCCAACAAACCTCACATCTGCACGGTCTGTGGATGCTGATCCCCGATTTAGAACTACAACGGGCTTCATGGTTCACCTCCTCTGAGGCTGTCTCACCTGGCCAGCTCTCTGAATATCCTAGGGACGTGGGAAGGTTTATATTCCCTTTTCATACCTAGAGAATTTGGTTTGGATTTGGGAAACATGGAATGAAGCCTAGAAACCAGCATTTTAGCCAACAGCCCGGGCTTCTGATGGACTGCCAGGTGGGTGTCTGTTTGCTGATTTTCCTTCTGAGAATATTTTTTTCAGGCCTCTACAATTTTGTTTCTCTGTCTTAAGATCATTCATTCTACCTCTATACTCAGTGTCTTGCTTTATGTGGTTCAGCCAACCAAGTCACACACACAGCTGTGACACAGAGGTCACCATGTTCTTTGCCTATTTCTGCTGTGTTAAATCCCCCTCTGGTTTTGTGATGTGACTTTTATCAATGTAGCAGAGAAGGTAGTGGGTGGTCAAGTCCTTGCTGAGCAGACATCATAGAGTAGAGGAGTGTGTGTGTGTGTATGTGTGTGTGCATACCCGTGCACGTGTGTGAGCATGTGTGTAAGCACATGTGTATATGTCGTGTGTTCCTGGGTAAGGATAATGGTGGAGGAAGTATATTTTGATAGACACTAAATGTCAGAGCACTTCGGACTGGTGATAGGAAATCTTACTAGGGATCCGAGGAAGACATAGAACTTGGCATAGGTTAGCTCACCTGATATGTGGATGCAATTTTTTTGGTATCACTTGTAAAGGCTTTGTTTTTGCTAAAGCAGTGAAGAGCTCCTTATCCTTGCAGCTTTAAGGACTCACATGACAAGCTACTTGCCGTTCATCAGGGTCTCAGTTATGTCTCCTCTTTCTGAGATTCTTGGTGGGTAGAATAGCAGACTGAAGCCCTGCAGGCTTCCTAGCAGAGAAAAAGAAGTTTGGAACATCTTGTACAGAAAGGCACCACTTTGGCTTGGAGATGCTATGCTGTTTCTACTTACAAACTGCCAGCCAGCGCTGGTGATGTGACTCTAGAGAATAAACAGCCAGAGCACACCAACTCTCACCAAAATAGCTCGCCCACTGCAAAGCACTGGACACGGTCAATCGACTTTCTGAGGTTTCTTATGAGATACAGGACTAGTGAAGGATACATATACAGCCCAAGAACCAGAGTCCAGAACTCAGCCCTTCAAAAAGCCTCAGCACACTAATGATTAAGATGGATCTACTACTAAAAATAAAAGGACCCCTTAGCTAGGTGAACAATTTTGGACATTCTTTCCGAGATGAAAAAGTTCTAACGTGCAGGTCTTCTGGAATTATCGTGGGTCATATCTTGATACACTTCGGGTATGTTAAAAAATATTACAAGTGAATATACATTAAAAGCATGCAGAGAATGCTCGCTTAGCAGCTCAACTCACTGTAGATGCTGGCTGTTTCCTGTCAGGATTGTGACTGGCTAGGAGCTATTGCTTCCTGCTCCAAAGACAGTATTCTACTTCTGTGGCTAGATAGAGAAAAGGCCAAATTCCCAAAGTAAGGGCTTTATAGGATGTGTATTAGAAAAAAATTGTATGGGGAAGTCTAGTTGATTTTATTATAGATCACGGTAGTAATCTTCCCTCTTTCCTGGTTTCTATTCTGGGCATTTGCCTGGTCCCCTGTCTCCTGTGAGGAGGTTTCCTCCCTTGTACATCCTCACGTGACTGCAGGTGTTGGTGTGCAGAGGTGCTATGCAGGGCTGGGTATTTGATTTTCTAGTGAGAATATGTTCACCATCTGTAGTCATGTATTACCTTGCTACTTTGTCTCCCCGTCTCGGTGTCTGACTTCCTGCTGTGTTCTTACTTTCTATCAATGCTCAGGTGAGACCAGAAGCCCTCACATTTTTAGCACATGGAATGAGAACACCTTTGAGCATACTAGAAACCGATGAGAAACTGGTCCCTTCACGGGAGTTTGTCAGCCTGATATGATGATAGCATTTTCAGGTGTGTTTCAGTAGTCGTAGAGGAACGGGCTGCAGTAATAAACATAACTCCTGTATTCTACACACTCCACAACTGAGAAAGACACCTCGGAGCAAAACATGTTCACTTTTCATCACCATATTGAGTCATGAGAACGTTAGCAATGCTTTCTCTGGGAACAGAGAAGCCCAGTTCTGAGGCATGCTGTGTGTGGACTCTTGCAAGGTACCTGCATTGTGGCACCCCATTTCCTTCTCTTGTGAAGTGGGGTGACTAGAGAACTTATGGGGTTTGTGGACTGTGTCAGAGGTGCTGTCCACACAGTACTGGCAATGATAATGCTGACGGAGTTGTTGACATTATTGTCATCATCAGGGTTACTGATATCAGGGACCACCGTCCTTAGTATCAAAGTTCTCCAGCATCCAGCTTCCCTCTTACCGGGATGGAGTCTGTGGAAGAGCTGTGCATCTTTTGGCCTGTTATTTCACAGTTCACTTACCCAGTGGGATTCTCTTCCTATCTTCATTGTTCCCTTCTGAATGTCAGCCTCTGTTTTGAGGAGCATTTTGGTCTGCTACATGTGATGTATTTACAGTCATCAGATTGCTCAGGAGATTTCTAAGTGCCATTTGAAGAAACCTGTATCTTCTGAGCTGCCTAGGTACAGAGAACACAGTTTTCTGCCAGCAGAAAACTTTGTCCAATTTAATGACGTGGAGCCCCAATGACAGACTTCCCATGTTTGCTATCTGCTAACTAGTGACATTTATATTTGCCTATCACATTTGATTTACAGATATTAACTCTACCCCATTTTGAAACACCAGGTTTACTGTGACATAATTTATATAAAGTTTACCAGTTTGTAAGTTGAGAAGTTTGATAAATGCTGTGGTTACCACAACAATAGACAGATTGAAAACATCTGTTAGTTTTTATATGTCCGTGGTGTCCCTTTGAAGCCAGTCCCCTTTCCATATGCTCTGTCCCCAGACTACTGATCTGTTTTTCTATTCCTTGGTTTTTCCATCTTGCTGACTATAATAGAAATGGATAGTGTGTTAGTTTGCTTTTCCACTGCTGTGATGGATGCCATGGTCAAAAGCAACTTGTGAGGCAAAGGATTTACTTCATCTTTCAGTTTACAGTCCATTGTTGATGGGAGGTTGGAGCCCAAGGAACCAGACTCAGAGTGACAAATTTTGCAAATGTTCTGCTGTGTGCAGGATTGTAGCAAAGAGACATGAAAGTAAGAGGAGACTGTGAGTAAATAAGAACATGGGATCAGAGAGTGAGATTGCTCACATGTTATCTGATGATGGTCACAAGCTGCTTTTGAGCATAATTATTATTTTTAAGTTTAAGCCATATGTTATTAGCCATTAAAGCTCTAGAACCAGACTAATTTGCTTTTAAGTTCTAGCTTTTTGTTAAAGACATGAAGTAAGAGGCACATGTGATAAGTATAATTGCTAGAGAGAAGGGTAAAACACTACTTTATTGTGTGTAGGTGTAAAGGCATGATTTTGATAGAATTGTTATTGCTAATTAAGCATTAATTTAGTGATCGATTAGCCAAATTGAAAGAGCTTCTAAGATTTACTGCAGATGTGCTAAGATGTGTAATAACCTGAGATGTGCTGACAGTTTTGGTAAGTCACTTGAGAAGATGTGACAGATGTGTAGGTGTGCTTGGATTCTGAAGATAGTGTGTGTCGCAGCTACTACACTTTTTGTGATGTGTAGATGTGTGGGGTTGCATGCAATGTTGTGAAGATGTGTAGTGTGTCCTGCAGATATGCTACAGATGTGTGGTGGCCTGCAGATGTGCTGACAGATGTGTGGTGTGTCTGCAGATGTGCTGACAGATGTGTGGTGTGCCTGCAGATGTGCTGACAGATGTGTGGGTATGCCTGCAGATGTGCTGACAGATGTTGGGTGTGCCTGCAGATTGTTGTGGATAGCCTTGTATTTTGATCCTAGTTCCACCCTCCTGGATCAAAATACAAGGCTGGGGCTAGCCACAACATTGATTCAATCCTCCTCTGCAGCCCCTCCCAGGAGAGTGGAACTAGGATCAAAATATAAGGCTGAGGCTATCCACAACAGCAGATGTGCTGACAGATTGTGTGTGTACCTGGATATGCTGCAGATGTGCTGACAGATGTGTGGGTGTGCCTGCAGATACACTAACAATTGACACCTGATACCTCCTTCCTTGATTGCTCTCTGCGTTTTTGATTGAGGCAAGGTTTCTCAGTCAGCAGTTTGGATAAGTCTAGCTAGCCAGCTTGCTCTGGGGATCCCCTCTCGCTGTGCTCAGGTGGCCCAGGTGCTTGCAGGTGGGACACCACAGCCACACCTGCCTAGCATTTGTGTGGATGCTGGATTCTCACTTTGTCTCACGTTTTTTGAAGCAAGTGATTGACCGACTGAACTACCCCCGGGCCTCCCTCCTCACACTCTTCAATCTAGCTTCAAGCTGTCTGGAGTTTGCTAAGTCCGAATGAGCCCACTGTCACACTGGGCTGGCTCATTAAGACTTCAGATAATGCTCACTTCTTGCTTCATTTACTCTCTGCCGTCACGATGGAAAATTCAGGGAACACGGAAGGCAGCAGGGTATGATGAAGTGTGTGCTTGAGCCCTGAAAACACATACACACAAGTAACATTGCACATGCGTAGTGAGCTACATGCCTGGGCTTATCTCTGGGAACTACAGAAGAACCTGGAAACAACGTCCCCTCTATTTCTGAGCTTCATGGGGAGAGACCTGGCTCATTCCAGCTCTTTAAGATAGGCTCCTTCATTTTGTGCTCTCCTCCCTGGGACCATCCTGATTTCCCATCCATCCTAATGGCTCATTACTCAGACTTGCCGCTCATTTCTGCCGCTCTGGAAAATTGCAAGTCTCATTTTCTTGTTGGCTTCCACTGCTGAGGCTCCTTATGAAGAAGGACAGCCTGGTGTGGCTTGTGGGCGGGGACCGTGGCAGCTCTCCTTATTTGCCCAGCTGGAAGTCCACATTAGCTAAGAGAGGATGGACTGGAGCTTCTTGCAAGTTCCTGGCTTGTGAGAGAAGCAGTCGGTGCCCAAGATTTTGATTCCTCATGTAGATGCTGTTCACAGAGTGGAAGGTGGGGGCGCCATGCTTTCCTTTACCTGTGGTCCCAACTCCCCGCCGCTGTCCCCACTTCCGGATCGCCCACTCCGTTGCCCTCCTTTCCCTCAGGATCCCGTTCTCCTGGAATCTTACTCTATGTAGTCACGTGCTATGGCGGGCATAATACATTTCTACAGGTATTTGAGGGTCCTTAGAGAACAGCATATATCCTCTCAGAGTTGTGAGCGTGGGAGCCCGGCGGTGAGGCATCGACAGAGCTGGTTCTCCCCAAGCCTCTCCTCTTGGCACAGATACCTCTTACTGTGGTCACCAGTCACCTTGGCTCGGCAAACCACCTCATCAACTTAACTTCCAGGATCTGCATTAATCTCCAAATATAAACACACCGAGAGTTTGGGCTTTCAAATGCTAATTTAGGGAGGGATACACAATTTAATTCATAGTAATTCATTATAGTCTATATTGAACACACATACACACACACACATATACACACAAAACAAAACACACACACAGAACAGTTTCAAGGTTCATAGAATTCAGGAGAACTGTATCAGGTCCATCCATGAAGATATTACGAGCATACTATGCAAGAAACACAGGCATATGTGTGCCTTTCCACAATGTTAGAATAACAATAAATCCACAAGCCACCTGATTTGGTTAGCTTACATTTACCAAGGGTTACTGAGCTCACTTGCTAATCACGACCATTGACAGGCATAGATTCTTTATTCCAGTCTTAATTACTAACATTAGCTCCCAGATTACATATTAACTTAGACATCTGCTGGTTGTAGATGCTGAAAGAGATGAAGAAGCCACAGAGTCCCAGGGGGCTGTATGGAAACAGGAAGGGGGGAGCGAGGGAGGGAGGAGAAGAAGAAGAAGAAGAAGAAGAAGAAGAAGAAGAAGAAGAAGAAGAAGAAGAAGAAAGAGAGAGAGACAGAGAGACAGAGAGACAGAGAGACAGAGACAGTCACACTCAGAGAGAGAAAAGAGAGAGAAAAAGAGAGAGAGAGTCTTTGCAGGAACTAGATATGCTTTATGCCTCACAGATGCAGAGCAGAGGACAGTACGAGGCTGACACTGCCCACATCTAGGAGGTAGGCATTTTGCCTGCCCATCTGAAATGGGCTGTGTGACACAGGCAGGAACACTTCCAGGCAACTGTGTGGAGCCTGGGGATGGAGGCAGAGGAAATCCACTGTGGCAATTTCCCCAGATCCGCTCATGACAGTTGAGTGGGGGATGGGCCAGAGTGTCACTACTTCCCCATTTTGGGGTGCTCCTTCATAGCCTTGGACAAGGGGTTGTGCCTGTGTGATCGTGAAGCTCTTGTGTTTGGTATTTCTGAGATGGCTCGATATACTCACAGGTTTAGTTATTCATGGGCACAAATGCTGGCAGGTGCTGGTTATTTACTTCTCCAAACAAGATGGAGAGTGATTCTTTCATAGAGCTCCTGCTCAGATGGAGCGACTCGGGTCAAACCTGTCACTTTATAAAATTGAATAATTCAAAGCTTGGCCCAACTTGAAAATACTGTTTAAATAACACGGAGTAACAGGGGGGAGGGCCTGCTTATTCTCCTCAGTAGGGCAGGGAAGCGCAAGTCTAAGGAAGGCAGCTGTCGGGCAGGAGGCCCTGGGAAGGCAAAGGAAACTCCAGACTTGCTTTGTGCTCCTTGTGGTCTTGGTTCTCAGGTGACATTATAGAACAGCATCACCAAGGCTGGCAGTTGATGTAAACTTTAAACCCAGAGGCATTGTGAGTCCAGTCCTCCACAAGACTGTGACTAAGGTCTCCTGCTGTCTATAGTTGCTACTTGTTTGATTGTTGGTAAGGTGGACAGCAAGGCCCTGACTTCCATCCTCTGAAACATAGCTCTCCTCAGATTGACTCTTGGGGAGGCAGAATGCAGGGAGTTTGACGGCGCTTATCCCATGCCACCAGAAATGAACATACCTTTGACCCTTCAGAACTTGGAGGACGTGGAGCCAGAGGCTGATGACTTAAACCGTGAGCCCCACACCGATTAACGGTGTGACCTTGACTATCCCTTCTCTATAGGCTTTAGTCCTCTGGTCTGTAAAATGTGGCATAAAACAGCCAATTTCGTGCAGTTGGTAAAAGGACATCAGGAAAGTTCCTGCCTCTTCACTCATTCGCTTCTCTGAGCTCTTTCCTCCCTTGCCCACTCCATCTTCACTCAGGTTCTCCAGACTCTGATCTTGATGTATACACACATATATATGCATACATACATACATACACATATGTACATACACACATACATACACACACATATTTACACACATACACACATACATGATACACTAGAGAAGAAGACAGACTGGGTTCAAGACTGAGACTGAGACTGCCTTGAGGGACAGTCACTGTACAGGAGGACCTGCATGTAGGGATACGTGAGTAGAGAACACCATACAGGAAGGATTTGGGATCCTGCGGCCTGCCCATGCACCCCCCTTCTTGGTAATGAGATGGCACGGGACATCATCTAGGTCCCATACAGTGGTCAGGGATGAGGACGCACTAGCAGCATGTAGCAGGGTCATGTTTAAGGGGCACTCTTCCCCTAGGGCACATGGGAATGGGACTTTAAAAGAACCTGGTGAAATTCTACTCTTTATTATTAAGAATTTTTATCTTTAAATGTGTTTGTGTGTGTATAAGTGAATACTGTGTGTGTATATAAGTGAATGCCATGTGTATAAGTGAATGCTGTGTGTGTATAACTGGATGTTTGTAAGTGAATGCCTGTGTGTTGTGTGTGTGTGAATGTGTGTGGTGCTGTGTGTGAAGTGAATGCTATGTGTGTGAGTGAATGCTGTGTGTGTGTGTGTGGTGGGCGTGTAAGTGAATGTCATGTCTGTGATCTTGAAGAGGACAGAAGATGGTGACAAATGCTGGATCCCTGGATCTGGAGTGACAGGCGTTGTGAGCCACCAGATGTTACACTTGGAACAAGCTCAGGCCTTGGAAGGAGCAGCTGTGGCTCTTAACCTATAAGGCATTTCTCTAGCTCCCTCGTTAAAACATATTAATGGCCATAGTAATTAATATTTATGAATATTAATACATGCATATGTCTATATATCTTATTATGATAAAATCAGTTAGTTAGCTATATCTATTACCCCATCATTTCTTTTTATTTGTTTGGGTTGGGAACATTCAAAATCCTCTCTTCTGGTCATTTTGAAAACTGTAATAAATTAACCGTCAGCAGTAGTTGCCCTACTGTGCTGTGGGACTCTCAAACTTAATCTCCTGTCTGTAGTTTGTAGCAGCCAACAGCCTTCTCTGTGCCCACTCTCCCCACCCTGTCCAGCCTTTTGTGACAAGGATTCCTCATTTACAGCCCCGAGATCACTCAGTTTGGATCACACATGTGGAAGGACTCTCCTGCTTTCATCTAAGCCTCCACTGCTGGTGCCCTTCTCCACATCTGTAAGGACGGTGAGAGCGTGGATGGCACAGGCATTGCTGAGGCCACACTATGCTCTCACCAGGCTAACAGTGAATGCCAATGTGTGTGTAAGTGAATTCTGTGTCTAAAGTGAACTTGAAGGAGAATGGACGTTGGTGCTTTCTAAGTTAATCTGCTGTGAAAAACTCACTCACTCCCCAGGTTCCTTTAGATTCTTCCTTTCCTCTTGTTTCCTGGCTGTGGTCCTGCATGACCTGTCTATCTTCTGGGAACTTTTTCCCTGGCTTAGAGTTCCATCATTGCTGTGCCGATTGAGGGGAATGGGAGGCTGTGCTCAGATCACTTGGGCACCAATGGGGAGGTCGCCCCAGGCTTCTGAATACCAGGCACCGGACAAGGTCCTAGGCAGAGACTAGGTTTCTTAATAAGTCTCTCTGAAAAAAACAGCTTCGCTCTCATAGAATTTGTCCCGAAGAGTCTGTCACACTCTCCATGGAAACTTTGCATTAGATTTTCATTAAAATACCTTTTATCCGTGTGATCTGTGTGTTTTGAATGTTGTTTGTAAGCTTTTGAAATGTGTCATTTAATATCAGTTAGCTTCTGGGCTCTTGTCAACCCTTCCACCATCTTGTTAGCTTCTTGGAGCCTGAATCAGGGCTTACCTAATTGTGTCACAAACTCTATGCCATCTTAGCCCCTCCTTCTGCAGCTGCTTCCAGGAATAGGACTTTGTTTCCCTGAATATCACCAACACTGTGTCTCTGTGAGGGGCCGTCACACTCCTTGATATATACAAGTTTAATGTGGGAGTGCATAAACACATGACTGGTGCCTCTGTGGTACCAAGACCAATGTCAAGAGGTGTCTGTAGTTGGGTGGTTTGTGCCCACTAAAAATCTTTACTCCCTTCCTGTACCAGAAGCCCTGGAAGTCTCTGCCCAAATGGCTCTTCTATGCAATCCTCTTCCTTGAATTTATGTCCCTAAGATTAGGCCAGGTTGCTGGTTTAAACACCCCAGGTCCAGAGTGTCCAGGAAGAGAGGCTGGTTTTAGAGGGTGTGGCCTGTACGTTGACCCAGATAATGTAAGATCCCACTGGTGTGGTACGGAACCTGAGTTCCAGGAAGATAACATGAAGATGTGTTATAAGCCAAAGACTCTGCTTGAGCTCCTGCCCGAGTGTTAGGCGTGAGTTTATGCTCACCCTGCATTGTCTCAGAGGCCTGGGTTTTAGCTCATATAGACTGCACCAGGAGCTCTAAATATGGGGCTCGGAGATCTATTGCAATAAACACCAGGAGTGAAAGACTGCCTGCAAGGCAAATCCGGACTTGCCCTGTGGTAGCTGTTGACCTTGGTCAAATAAATTCACCTTTTGCTTTAGGTCTCACATCTGTGAGCAGCAGCAACAATGGGTCCTTTCAGGGATTGAAGTGGGTGAGTAGAGCATGTTCAGTGTCTGGAATGGGAGAAATACCTGATGGGGTAAATGGACACCCCCTACCCTTTAGTGTTTGCACAGGAGAGATGCCCGGTGGGGTAATCGGACATCCCTCCCTTCTGCTTGTTCCAGCCACCTGGAATCTCATTTCCGTGTCGATTATATTACAATCTCTCTTTCACCATTCCAAATCAGCATCGGCTGCTCTACGTATTTCTAAGGCCTTGACCATTGAAAGCTTTGATGTTCATAGACTAATTTCTCCATATGGGCAGCAAAAAAAAAGGGGGTGATTTCAGAAGTGGAAAATATTCAGAATCCATGGGTATAAGTTTTTGTTTAAAAGCCTAGGACTTTCAGGAGCAGGGGAAGAAGTCACCATTTAAAAAAGTTTATTATTTATTTGTTTTTTTCTAATCACACAAGAGTCATGGTATAGGAAGCTACGGGCTCTGCCCCTCTCTCGGGTGCCTTCTGCCTCTCGTGATCCCCCAGCACCTGAGACTGTGCCTTCTCTTCTCAGCTCCCTGCAATACTCAGGCCAGCTTTTCTCTGGCCTCATTAGCCTTGATTTTTCTCCACTTAAAAGTAGAGGAAAGGCAGGAAAAAAGCCATCATGCTCCTTCAGACGCGTTCCGTGTACAGTTTCTGTGAGAAGAACCCACCCCTTGACGAGCAGAGGACGAGGTTCGAGAATCTGGTAAATGTCAGGAGAAATCGATCATGGAGAGAGCAAGGTGCAAGGGAATCAATCGCTGTCACTCTGACTGGTCCCTTGTTGTTGCTGCTGCCATTTGAGATGCAGAAAGGCTGGGGCATCCATCTTGGCTTACTTCAGCCGACTCAACATGTGCCACGCAGCCCTCTGTGTTGTGAGGTGCAGGTGTGGTCCTTAGCTCCCGGAATCACTCCCAGTGCTATGGACTGGTTAGCGGGGGAGTCCAGCCTGGAAACAGATGATCCAGACAGGTGACATGCTCCTTTGTTCAGGGATGCCAGCAACACAGTGGTGTCTCACTGGCTATGCTGGTGCTGACAGCTGGGATGAGCTGAGTCAGACAGATGTTGCGGTAAACGCTGACTTCCTAACATGGGGGAGAGCCATTCTGGAGCCCGTGTGCTACATGCTGCATGCCTGGCAGCAGCTGTAATGGTCACCATTACTACTACTTGTTTCCCAGCGTGGATTCCATGCTTCCGTGGCAGTCATGACACAAGCTGTTAACCCAACGTTAACATACTTGCAGATCTTTTGAAGGCTCTGAAGCCAAAATACAACCATGGTCCCTTCCTCGCAAAGTCACTGCCCTGTTGGTGAACTCAGAGAGACCCTCTGTCCCTGGACCTCCATCGATCTGACCTGTCCTGAGTTACCAGTGGCATGCTCCTTGTCTTTGGTATTTCTTCCATGGTGGGCTACACACAGGCACCAAGATCCCTTTTGTCTCCGCCCACGTGGTTCCTTCTGTTCCTGAGAAGGTTGCTTCTTCTTGCAGTGCTCTGGATCCCCATAGCTCTGGTGGTCCCATGGTGACCCCACTCTGAGTGTCTCCCTAAGGCAGCTCAAGATGCTTCTCCTCTAAGCCCAAGGGCATATACCTTCCTTCCAGCAACCCTTGCGCTTCTACTGTAGTTTGTGTAACAATCTTTCCATTCCTCAGTTACTGTAAACAGAGACCAGACCTTGTTCACAGAGCTCCTGCACCTGGCTCCAAGCACTGGCCAGACCCGAAGCAGAGCTATGTTGTGTTTGTTGAGTGATTACAGGACGGTGAGGGGAACCGAGCACAGGCAGCAGGAGCTGTAGGGCAGACATGCTAGCAGCAGCAGCCCGTGCATTGGGAGAATGTCAGCAACCTTGGCCCACATAGTCAAACCTGTGTGAGACTGTTCCCAAAGCCTGTGGGAAAGTGTAGATAAGAGGTCAAGGAGAGCTGTCTGCACTGCAGGGTAGGGCTGTTGTTGATATGGAGAGCAGCCCGGGGATGCTTTTAATCATGAATGGAAACACAAAGGTTGACCTCATTCCAAACACGAGGGTCCTTAAAGCCAGTAATTTAGCTTAATCATTTACATAAATTGAATCCATGTTTCCAGAAAGGAGACACAATGCCCAGGATTTTGGTCCAGCTTTCTCTTGCCAGCTACATAGCTTGGCAAATCTCTCCAGAACACAATGCTCATAGCCAGCAACTTCCCTTGTGAGATGCACCTGCCCAGTCCACCTGTTGGGGATGTTGTGAGGACCCCAAGCACTTAGGTGGGAGAGGCTGAGAGGATAAAGTCTCCAGGCTTTACTTCTTGTCTTCAGCAGCAGGAGGTGCTGGCGTGGCTGTGATTGGTGGCCCCAAAGCTTCCACTTGGGCTGCAGCAAGTGCAGGCCACAAGGGTGCACACCTGTGGCCTTCTTCTAGGCTTTGCCCTCCTCACAGAGACGTGACTGCCTGCTTGCCTCTGGCCTTGTCAATGGCAAAAGGGATACTCTGCCTCAACAGGGCCCTGTGTGAACAACTGGTGCCCAGTTTTCTTAAAAGTGGCCTGTGATTCCCCAAACAAGCCCTTGTGTGAGTTGACACCAGTCTTGTTCAGTTCCCATAGAAGGTCACCTAATACTTGCTTATCAATATTAAATGTGACCAAAAGGATCAGAATCATCACTGTCTATCTATCTGCATAGTTTCTAGAAGGAAAACCCAGAGACCACTGTTCAGTATGCAGAAGAGGAAGTCCTGAGAGAACCTGGGCTTCCTGGATGACCCCGACTCTCAGTTGAAGCTATCAGGTGGCCCCAGCCTATAGAGGCCAGGGATTTGCTCAAGGTTACATGGCTAGTCAGAAGCATGGCTGTCTGTGGGACTCAGCTTGACTCATTGCCAGCCAGGACCTTCTACAAACGCTGCTCAGATGATTTGGTGACCTCAGCACAGGCAGGATTAAGGGAACCCAGGGGGCTGTAAAGCACCACATAGGCAGGGTTATGATGATCTACGGGACTGTGGGACACTGCACAGGTAGGGTCATGGGGATCTACCAGGCTTCGAGGGACCCAGAGACAAGTAAGAGCAGGCACATTTCAGTATCTAGGCTGAAGGAAGAGCGCTACTTATTGGAGCTGTGTGAAAAGAAGCGCTACCCTGCTGTGGCTGCAATGTACAGGAAGCACCCTTCAGCCACAGAGCGCCCGTGTGAGCTAGTGGGCAGAGTCACCAGAGGAGAAGGACCCTCAACTGAGAAAGTGACGCCATTAGGTTGGCCTGTAGGCAAGGCTTGGGGACATTTTCTTGATAAATTGTAGGAGGACCCAGTTTACTGTTCGTGGTGCCACCTCTGAGCAAGTGGTTCTGGGAGGTGTAAGAAAAGTAGCTGAATTTGAGCCTGAGAACAATCCAGGAAACAATGTTTCTCTAAGGGTTCTGTTTCAGTTCCTGCCCTCCGGTTTAGGCCGTGAGCTCCTGCCTTGGCTTTCCTCAATGGACTGTGAGCCTTCTCCTCCCAAGTGACTTTTGTTCTTGGCGTTTATCAAAGCAAGAGAGAACAAACTAAGATGGTGCCCAAGGAAGAGGTGGGGGTGGGGTAGAAGCTTTTCTTCTGGCTGTTACTCTTCTCTTTTGAGGTCGTTGTGTCCAGTGAGTCTGTCTGAGACAGGCAGCCCCGGGGTTCAGAGGTGCAGTTCCTAGAGGCTCCTCTTGGAGTAGAGAAAGGCAGAGAGTGTGGCAAGATTATAAGAGTAACTTTGCAGTCCAGTCGTGCCTCACTCTCCTGTAAAGAAAAGGGTCAGGGATGGACCACAGTGCTTGGCAGGACAGACTTCTGGGGCACTGTTGGGGGTGGGTGGTGAATTTCCTTCTCGTAAACATGCTTCGAGGTCCCTTGTCCCAGAACCATTCAGTTGTGAGCCCAGCAACACACTCTGTACACAAAAGGAGAAAATGTTCCCAAGTGTGATAGGTGGGAGAATGGCTGACAGGGTAGAGACTCCCCAGACAATACGGAAAAGCATGCATTTTACCAAAGATTGTCTACAGAGCAGGCGCAAAGGATTTGCTAGTGCACCCCTGGTAGCTTGGACAAATGTTAAAACTGAGCTTTGCTGGCAAGTCCTTGTTCCTCCATGATAGTCAGGATGCCTCAGATCCTAATTTTCACATTCCAGAGGCTAGAATTTGCATCCTCTTTTATGAAGAATTTTCTACTGCCTGCCTTCTCTGTTCATCTTGGTTTTGCATATTCCATAGAAGGAACCTCTTGTCTACAGTAACACTCTTGTGTTGTTTGAAATGCAGTCTCTCTTCTTATAAATTCTTGTCCTTTCAGAGTTGAGCCTTTCCTTGGCAGCCATTCTTCAGAGAATGCCCAGGGGACCAAGCAACACTCGAGTTATTTTTAAGTCAAACTATTCACACTGAAGACGGTGTCAGCTCATGTTGACTGAGCAAGTACATCACACAGAAGCAGTGATTGAGTGGTGGACTTCCCTGCAGGGTGGTATGGGGAATTTGCTTGTCCCTACCCAGAACTCAACATGACAAAAGGAAGCAAAACACAGACAAGAGGATTTGGTTTCCTGTGCAATGCCTGGAGCACACACCACGTAGCCTGCTGATAACTTGCCTCCCCGAACTAATCTTGGGTGACTTCTTGTAGAGAGTCTCATACGGTTGACAGTAATAGCTTCTCTTACAGTTGTGCAAGGATTGCTGTGCCTGGAGACTCTGTCACTTTAAATTCTTTAGGGTGTAATGAGCCAACGTTGGCAGCATCTAAGTGGCTGGTCTTGGGGTCATGGGGGAAGTTGTTGTCTCCTGTGTCGCACTCTTCCTGGCCTTTAGCAAGCAATGCTTCAACTCCTAAAGTATATTCAGTTATATGGACTGTAAACATAGTCAGCCTAGAAGAACAGATCTTGGAATCTTCCTTTTGCCTATTAGTAGATCAGACAGACAAGCTAAGTCAGAGATGCCAAATGTATCTAAGTGTATGGACAAGGTATGTGTATCTCTACACTGAAGTGTTCGGCACAAGGCAGGGTCAAGAGTTTCTTTCCATTACCATGTGTTTAACACATATTTATTTGGAGACTGTCACGTGCAAAGCCGTGTCAGGCACTGAGGATGTGGTTATCAAGTAAAATGACGTATTATGTAAGTGTGGTTTTGTCTTAAATGTAGAGAAGACTTTTGATCCATCTAATCAGTTACCCAACATCCACCTATTATCAATCTGTATGTGTGTATAATACTGTATTGCTTTGCTATATAACTCCTCATGGCGAAAGGAATAGAGAGAAACACTAAGTCCTATATCATTACCTATATTTTAGTCAACAGATGAAGCCTGTCTACTGCCTGTGTCACAGTTCAGGGTGTAAAGCCACAATGAGACCCAGGATCCTGCTTATAGACTTAGAAGAAGAAGTATAAGGATTCTCACATAACTGGAAGGAGGTATAATATCATTTCAAGAACGTGTCTATGTGGCCAAGACTTTTCTCCCATACCTCTTGATAATTTATCATTTTTCATTCATTGATGCAGGAATTTATCCAATGAATGCTGCTTAAACACCTGCTGTGGGAGTACTGGGGATACAGAGATAAGCACATGTGCTCTGTGACTCTAAAGGGCCACAGGCTGGAGGATTGAACTGATCCACGGTAGATCTTGAGTTAGATCTCAGCATCCATCCTAGAAGCTCACTAAGCCCAACCCCTCAAATAGTCAGACAGTGATGCTGTTTTTGTCTTTGTGACTTTTTCTAGAAAGTTGGGTCAGGGTTTGAACATGCCCCCATAGTGGTGACTAGCAGGGCAGGCATTCATTGAGACTTCTTAGCGGCATGGAGTCTAGCAATGAGACGATAGATTGTGTGGAGTTCGGGTGTAGAAACCCAAAGGGAGGCAGCATTGAGTGCTTGGGCACTGTAGCCTACAGTGCAGGGGCAGAAGCCTGGCTCTTGGCTTATGAGTTGGAGGCAAGCCTGCTATCTTCTTCATCCCTCTGTTTCTCTATATGAAAACTGCGATACACTAATAGTCTCTGAATCATAAGTCGGTCTATTCTGAAAGCAATTGTGGTGGAGGGTCCATGCCTGTATATTATTCTCAAAGCATGTAGAACTAAAAATCAAAAGAACATATGCTATATAATATAAATGGAAAAAAGTGTGTGTGTGCACGAGTGTGTGTGTGTGTGTTGTGCAAAGGAATGCTAGATTGCAAATTAGGGGGAAATTTACCTAACTATATTTGAAACATCACAGAAATTCACTGGAGGGATTGGAGAGGCAAGGTGCTAACTTAAATGGCCTTGGGAAACAGTGTATGCTTAGGTAGCTAGACAATGGGCTAAAGAGTGCCTTGGAAAGTAATACTCAGGTAGCTGTACTGGCTTGCACAGGGTGTGAGGTAGCAATCCTGAAACTGGCTAAATAGATTCTACTTGTGATGACTGGATTTTCAGTCTGGACTCTTTCCTCTTTCTGGAACATTCTTTATCTCCTGGCATGGCCCTTTCTCTGTCTTCCACTTCCTTTCTTCAACCCTTGCTCACTCTTTCTGTTTAATCACTGGTTTTCTCCATCTGTGGCTTCCCAAGTAAGGTTTTCATTCTGGCTACTGACTCACCAATGTCCTCTTGGATGCTCTGTCTAAAATGTAATGGTTACTTAGGTTTCTTTTTCTGTTTTTTTTTTTTCTTATTTTACTGATTATTATTTTGTTTCATAAAACTCAGCTTGGATAGTTCTAAAATTTGTTGTTTGATGGATCACCTTTTTTCTTTTGCATTTGTTTGATGGAGACTTTATACTGCTGGTTTTATATATTCTGCTTGATATACCTTATTGTTTATTTTTAGATACGTTTAGGCTTACCCAAGAGCACCACCACAAATCCTATGGGGAAGGGATGCAAACCCTTCCATCAGCTTCCTGTAATGTTTATTAACATCTATAGTGACGATGACGATGATACTGAATCATTAACTAAACCACAGACTTCATCCAAACTTCACTAGTTTTTTCAAGTAATGTCATTTTATTTTAAACTAGGGTCTAATCTGACACTCCTTTATTCATCTGTGACATTTTCTGTTCCTTCTCTTCAGTGACTTTAACCCTTTTGAAGAGCTCTGGCCAGTTACTTTGTAGATTTGTAGCCTCAGTTGGGGCTTTATCCTATATTTTCTTAAAATTAACTAAGGGAATTTTGGAGGGTGATGTGCCTTCCTCAGTACACAATATTGGAATATTAATGAAGTTGGAACTTACTACTGATGATGTTACCTTAATCCCTGTGTCAAAGTCACAGCTGACAGGATTCTTCTTTATAAAATTATGCCTGAGAGATGGCTCAGCAGTTAAGAGCACTTGTCTTTGCAGAGGATCTGGGTTTGGTTTCCAGCACCGGCTCACAACCATCCATAACTCCAGTTCCTGGGATGCAATGCCCTCTTCTGACCTCGGCACTGTGTTCTGTTCCATTGACATATTTGTTTTTCTTTTTGCCAGGGCCTACTCACTGTCTGGCTTATTATATTATTATTACATTATATTATCATTTATATATACTATTTATATTAAGAGTTTACATCAGATGTTCTTGCTCCTCCATATTTTTTTATTTTATTTATTTATTGTTTGGCTAGTCTATTTCCTAGTCTTTGCACGTACATTTTAGAATCAGCTACTTGCTATCTTTGTGAGCCTGCTGGGATTCTGATGGAAACCACATTGGCTGTATAGATGAAAACGGACACCTAAACACTAACTCTCCTAATCCACACACATGTTGTGTGTCTCCATTCCCCGAGGTCTTCTTTGGCATTTGAAGGTAGTGGTTCATCGCATTAAGCACAAAGAACTATGCATAATTATTAGACTTATACCTATACATTTTTGAAATCACCATAAATGATACTATTTAAGCAATTTCAAGTTGTGCATGCTCATTGCTAGTATACAGAGACATACTTGGACTTCCTGCTGGTTTTGTAGTGTACAACCTCATTAAATGTCCATTATTTCTAGGAGTGATTTTGAGATACCATTCAGATTTTCTGTGTATACAATCATATTGTCTAAGCCCAAAGGCAGCTTTATTTATTCTTCTGATGATGTTTTCAGTTGCTTTCTTCTTGCTAGGATGTCCTGTATCATCCACATATCATCCATGTAACATCCACATGGAAGTGAGCAGAGACCATTGTTGTATTGTCCCTATCACACAGGGGGAAAAGGCATTGATTTTGCAATGTTAGTGCAGATATTATGTTCCTTCTATGGTCATTTTCTTCCTCTTCTACCTATAGCCAGTGTAGCTAAAGATCTGTCAACATCATTATCTTTTCAAGTGGATCTGGTGTTGAGAACACTGATTCTATTCTTTTTGTTGTCAATTTAGTTGGTTCACCTCTTTATTGTTTTTTCCTTCAATTTAAGATTTTTTTGTTTTGTTTCTTCTTTATTACTGAGAAAGATTAGGTGATTTGAGGATTTCTTATTTCTCTTAAAACATTGTTTTAACTGGATACTTTATGTTTTGCTATATTTTATTTTCCACCAGTTCAAAAACATTTATGTTACTTTTATACTTCTTTTCTTTTAAAATTCTGAGTTAAAACTTTTTCATGTATTTTGATCCTTTGCTCATCTATATTCTTTCCACAAGTCTTCCCTGATCCTTCCCACCCAACATCATTCTACAAATACAAACTTAAAACAAGTCAAAATCAATAAGGCAAACACACACACACACACACACACACACACACACACACAGCACACACATACACACACATACATACACACACACATACACATACAACACCACACATACACACACATACACCACACATACACACACATACACACATATAACATACATACATACACCACACATACACATACATACCACACATACACACACACACACACAGGCTGTTGTGTTGGCCAATTGCTCTTGAAGTGTTATTGCTACACACAGTTCTATCCTATTGGAGGAGGGTGATTTTCTATACAGTCTATATATTTCTACTCAGGTACAAATTGCAAATAGATTCTTTGTTAGTGGTGGGAATTTGTGTCCATTTCCCCTTCTCAGCACTGGGGTTTGTACAGTTTGAACCTTGTTCAGGTCTTGTGCATGCTATCCTGGTCTCTATGAGTCTCTCTGTGTAGCAATCCTCCTGTCCGGAAGACAATGTTTCCTAGGAGTCATCTAGTATCTCTGGCTCTTTTACGTCCTCTTCCATAGCTCCCTGAGTCCTGAGAGGAGGGGTTTGATAAAGACTTTCCTTTAAGGACTGAGTGCCCTAAAGTCTCTCACTCTGCACATCTTCCAGTTGTGGGTCTCTTGGTTAATTCCCATTTAATTCTAGACGAAGCTTCTCTGATGAGTGTTGAACTTTGCTCTATGGGCATAGCAATGCATCATTAGAGTCATTTGCTTGCCACATTCCTTTAGCACACTAATGATACTTTCTTTCTTATGTACAGCTTCTTATGTTTAGAAGTATGTTGGTAACTGCAAAGATTTGCACAATTTTGTGATATAAATTAATTATTTCTAGTTTCTTTAATGGAAGGTACACACACTTTCTAGTGCCTATTCTTTGAGATCTGTTGCCTTGCTTATAGGCCAGAATAGGAGGTATCTGGGTAAATATTCTGCACTGGGTCGTATGTTCAGTAAGTAAGAGAATAAATAAGTATCAGGTCTCGTTGATTACTAGTGTTGAGGTCTCGTCATTGTTACTGATGTCTTTCTGCTGTCTGATTGCTAAGTGAGGAAGATTGAGTTCCAGACAAAACTGTCATTTACTTCTTTTTTTTCTGTCAGCTTTTGTGTCATAATTCTTACTCTCTGTATACACATCCTAATGTAGAATTGCTACATTACAGAACTGCCTATTGTTTGGTGTGTTGGCCTGTTTGTCATTATGAAATGTCCTTTGCTCTTGGTCATATTGTTTTAAAATTTGCCTCACCAATTCAGGCTAGCACTTTGTTCAGTTCTGCATAGTGTGTGTGTTTGTGTGTGTATTTACTTCTACTTTTTACTTTTGTTAGTCTTTATATTTAAAGTAGATTTGTAACACACACAATGGCAAAGAGAGTCTTTTTTGTTTGTTAAAGTCATTTAACAGTCTGTCTTTTAACTAGGATGTTGGGTCGATTCATGTTTTCTATTTCAAATTTTATTCTTTGTAATTTTCATACTTATATACAATGTATCTTGACCATATGTACTTTTCACTCCTTCTGTCCAACTCTGAACACATCTTCCTCCCAGTGTCCTGTTTTCTTAAAAGACAAACAATCAATTCACTAAGTCCAGTTAGTCCTGTACACATGCACATGAGTCTGAGGTCACTGGAGCTTGGGCAACGTGTCCATTAGTCAAAAAAAAAAAAAAAAAAAAACAAAACGGTGACCCTTCCTCAACTGCCATCAGCTGTCAAGAATTCCTCAGTTACAGACAGAGCCCTGGGAGCACCTCTCCCCTTCATGTTCTATATTAAAATAAGATTGGTCTTGTGTGGCTCTCGTGTTGGTAACTATAGCTGCTCTGAGTTCTGTGTGTAGTAGCCACATCATTAGAATAGAATTTCTTAGTATTTTCCCCATCCCCTGGCTTTTGCCTTCTTTGTCCTTCTTCAGTGTTCCTTAAGCCTTGGGCAGGACATGACACACATGTCTCATTTATAGCTGAGCACTCCTGGTTACTTACTCTCAGAACTTTGAATAGTTCTGAGTCTCTGCCTTAACCACCACCCACTGTAATAAGAAACTTCTCTGGTCAGCATTGAAAGCAGCCCAGATTTGTGGATACGGATACGTTTTTAGAAGGGAGTTTGACAACACGACCATTTAGAAAACAAATACATCACAAAGTCCTCTCCTTGGGACTATGATTTCCACAGCCATAGATTTTTGACCATGTTTATACTATTAGACACAAATTCTCTCCTGTGGAGCGGGACTTAAATCCTAACACTAGAGCGATTGGTTACTGCTACAAAGTGTTGCCACTATTATGCTAGTGGATACATCTTGTGCGACAGGTTGTTATAGTAGCACATAGGGCCAAACACTAGGAAATAATCACTGATGTCTTTTCTCTTTTAGCAGCCTACTATCACCTTCCTGTACAATGAAAGTTAGCCAGCTGGGAGAGTTCCCTGGTCATTTCAAGACTGATTTCTCTGTGTCCTGTAACCAAAATCCATAGTATCTTTAACAGTAAAGTCTTACCATCTAGCTATGGTGGATAACCGGGGGCAATGGCTTAGGCTACTTCAGGGGTCCCCTGGATAGATAACTTATAGGGAGGTGACCAATGCCCAGGATTGGACATTCATATTTAAATGTATTTACTGGCATATCAAATTATAGCATATTGAGCTATTTACTTTGTTCTATTTTTTCTTTGTTCCTCCATCCCTTAATTTTTATGTCCTTTTCTGGATAGTTGAGCATTTTTATGATTCTATTTTATATCTGCTGCTGAATTATTCTCTTGTCTTCAGCTTTTAAATGCTTGCCATCAAGTGTACACACTTTCGAGATTAAGCGAAGTCTTCTTTCAAATGCTATTGTACTCCCGCATGCATATGATAATGACATTCTAATGCTATGTTTCTAATTTCTCTTCTTGATCATTTGTAATGTTGCTGTTGTCGTATATTTTATTTTTATACATGCTGTGAAATAATAGCGTGGTGTTGTTGCTTCTGCTTTCTTCTGAGAGTGAAACACCAAACGCACTGCACTCCACCTTTGTTCTCTCCATTTCCAGCACATTCCTCACGTCATGTGTGAACTCAGGATTAAGTTCTGTCAGTTCATTCTGCATGAAGAGACATCCTCCATGTGTGCTCAATTCTGATGCTATTGTACATGGGTCCTTCTGCTCACCGTAGTGGAGAATCTCTTCTGATCCTGGTATCAGAGGATCTGTTTGTCTGTCTATCTGTCTGTCTATCTGTCTGTCTGTCTGTCTGTCTCTGTCTCTCCTCTCTGTGAGTGTGTGTGTAATCATTGTATTTAAATTGTTGTTTATCTTTATTACCAAGCATGTATGTACAACTAGAGTGTGCATATATGTGTGTGGTCCTCTTGAATTAACCTGGTTTTATATAGTAAATAGAAGTCAATTGATTTAATTAGTCACTTGCATCAAGTAACCAATGATTTCATTTAACTAACTAATTAATTTAAAGATAAGTCAAGTTAATTTTTAATCATGTTCAAAAGCACATTCTCATAGAACTTGGCCTTGGGCTTGCTGGAATAAGTTTCCTAAGGAGACTATGTCACTTCTCTTTAGACCGCTTGCTGTACCTCTGGCATTTCCAATGATGACCTCAGGGATTTAGTGACTCATTCCAGGGCACTAGCTAGATAAATATAGAATAAGAAATCTTATCCTATCTTCTGTCTCAAGCTAAGAGGCTTCATTTGAGAGCCATCATCTCCATCAAGTGTCCTGAGCCACCATCTTTGCCCCAGGGAGTACTTCAGCTGGTACCTACGCTCTTATTCCCTTGAATTTTCCTTATTATCGTCCTTTGAGGTAACAGCTCATGTGGGAGGTGTGTGGAATATGAGGATGCTGCCCAGTGATGTTTGAATGATTCTCTTTCCCATCATCCTCCTGTGCCTTCAGTCAGCTCGTGCAACTTCATTAGCTTCAGGACTTGGGAATGCCAGGCAGAAGTGACAGGCTTCCTTAGCACAGCCTGAAGAGTTGAGTAGATGGTGGGGATGGAGAGGAAGTCTTAAGGATAGTGAATAAGGAGGTGGTCTCCAAGAGGGGACAGGAGAGCTGCAGAGGAAACCTGCCGTGTGGAAGGAAGAACAGACAACAGCCTGGCTTCCTTCTCAACGTGTTCCCTCCCTGTACTTCCACAGAAAGTTCTCTGGCATTGAGGAACTTGGGCTTCGAGGGCCTGGGCCCTTTGGATGTGATTAATTACAAAGAGAAATCCTAAAAAAAGATGTGTGCTCAGATTCGAGCATTGTTTACTTTTACTTAACAGAATAAATAAAGGGTTTTTTTTTTTCCCCTTGTGCTGTGTCCTATGAATAGAAAGTAATAGAAATAAACAAGGTTTTCTTAAGTGGAAAAGACAGTTGGAAAGATTTCTCTTTGCTGACATCTGGCCATAGCAAGCTACCCCTTGTAGTAAAGGCTTCCAGTTAGCTGGACCTGCACTGGACCTGAGATGTGGGCTTTGTATGAATTACTTTGTTGCTGACACTGTAAAACCTAGTATAAAGGGACTCTGCCACTCCTAAAATAGAAGCCACCTTGCTTATTTTATCAGGAAAGGATTCAATAGAGGAAAAAAATATACTGCTTAGAATCTCTGGGAAGTTTAGAATATGCACTATAGATGACTCCAGGAAACTCAGGAACTCAGGAGATTGAGGCCTACAGTCTGAGGCAGGCGAGCAACCAGTGGTTCCAATGTTATCTGAAGCATTGTATCTGCTGCTTTCCCTGAGTCCACTGGTCTCTGTCAGAAGAAAACACTGCTTTCCACTGTGCTGAGCTTGTCCAATAAGAAACCCTCTGTTAACATCATGATTTAACTAAGTGGCTGTTTTTTTTTTTTTTTTTTTTTTTTTTTGGTTTTTCAGACAGGTTTCTCTGTGTAGCCCTGGCTGTCCTGGAACTCACTCTGTAGACCAGGCTGGCCTTGAACTCAGAAATCCGCCTGCCTCTGCCTCCCAATGCTGGGATTAAAGGCGTGTGCCACCACCGCCCAGCTAGTGGCTGTTTTTCTTAGCTCATATTTTTCTAATAAATTTACAGCCACTGCTGCTATAGTTGGGTCTTGAGTATCCCCTGAAGGAACAGTTTTAAAGGCTTGGTCCTCAGATCCGAGCTTTTTCGAGATGGGATACATCTTTACCAAGCATCTTGGGGCCATCTTTGGCCACCATGGAAGAGAGTTTCAGATCCGCAAGCCCTTCCTTTTTCATTCTTCTTTGCTTCTTGGATGCCATGGAGTGAGGATCAATTTTCTCTATGCTCTTCTGATTTATGTGATGCTTTCTTACACTCCAAAAGCAACAAAGCTAGCCATGCACTAGGGACTGACATCTCCAAACACCTGCATCAATAGAAACCTTTTCTCTCTTTAAGTTGATTCTTCTCAGCGTTTGTTACAGTAAGGAAAGTGAGTGTATTCATGAAAAGCTGGTATCCAGTGGCTCTCCTAAGAGGTAGTTGAAGGCCTATCATACTGAATTGTGGGAGTTCTTTTTGATTATTTGTCCTTGTAATGTTTGATTTTGAGGGACTCATATATCTGTGTGCATGGTATATGTAAATGCATATGTATGTGTATATGTATTTGTGTATGCATGTATGTGTGCAAATGTGTGTGGGTGCACATGTAAATGTGCGAGCATGTGTGTGGAAGATCAAGGCTGATGTCAGGAGTCTTCCTTAGTAATTTTCCATTTTCTTTATTGAGGTCGTGTCTTCTCTCAAAGCTTGATGATATGGTTACGTTTAGCTAGCCAGTTTTCACCTTCTGAGCACTGGGATTATGGGATGCCAGACTCACCTGACACACACTCATGGGGGTTCTGGGACTCTTCATGCTTGCATAGCCAAGCCATTACCCTCTAAGCCATCTCCTGTAACATAGTGGTTAATCTTGATTGGCTGTAGAAATACATAATAGCTTAGTAAGGCACTCTTTGGGGTATTTTTATGAGGGCATTTCCAGTAATAATTAACTAAGGGCTACAGTCTACCCGGACCATGGGTATCTAGAGAGTCTGTGTATTTCAGGCAATCCTTACTGTGCTTCCTGGCTGCCATAGGTGGGTAGCTTTGATCTACCACACTTCCACCAAGATGTACTTCCTATGATTCAGAAACGTGAATCCATTCTGCTGGAGACTGCTCCTCTGAAGCCAGGAGCTAAAATATTCATTTGCTTCTTTTAAGTTATTCTGGGTATTTGTCATGTGATGAAAAAAAAAAAAGTCCAACAGTCTATTCACTTCTGTAAGTCAAATAATCAATTAAAAAGAAAGGTCCATATATGGATATTTAGTTAGCAATCACACCCCAACTTATTAAGTATATCATTTTACTCAAATCTCTATTACGTTGTTATACCCAGTATAAGAACTGAGGCTCTAGATGCACAAGTTGCTGCCCAAATGAACAACTAGAAGGCAGGCTGTTCAGGTTGAAACTTGACTCCATAACCACCTCAGAGTCTGGGAAGGCACAACGCTTTTTATTAGTTGGATCTTTCTGATCCACAATTTAGATGATCATCTGAAGGAGGAAACCTGTTGGTTGTGGTTATCTGCTCTGGATCACTATCAGAGCAGACTTTGGATAGTGGAGAGATAGCAGGATGATCTGAAGACATCGTCCTGTGTGGAAGCATTGACTTTATATGGAAAAGGGCAGAATGGGGGGTGGTGGTCACTGACATGAATGGGTTACCCATAAGTGGTTGCAGAGGGGAGTGCTCTGGGCTGCTCCTAGTATGCTGAGCAGAATGGAGCCTGTTCTGACTTGGCCAAGTGGCAGGGGGAGAGGCAGGGTCTTCTCTGATACGTTAACCTGGTTCTTGGGATTCCAGTCCTTATGGATAAAGGACTACTTGAGTTATATATGGGGAGCCCGATATTGTCCAGGGGAGCTGGGGATGGTGTTTTAGTGAGGTTGCTTCTGGTCTTCTCAGCTGTAAATAGTACTGACTACCTGGGCTGCTGAGTGATTATGGCCACATGACAGCTAGCCACAACCCATTTTTTATTTCTCCTGTTGTCTTTCACATTTAGATCATGTGTGTCTTCAAAGCAGGATAGTGATTACAGAAAGAGAACTGAGATTAGTCAAGAGTCCTGAGAACCTCAAGGACGCTCTCACAGACTCTTCCCATGGGCTAGCATCTAATCTTTAATGATTTGGTAGCCTGAGTCCTGGTTGCCATTCATACACACAAACACAAATATATCTGTGTGTCTAACATGGGATCTACATTCTTCTTCCACAAGAATCAGTGGGATATAAACAGTGGGAGCCCTCCTTAGGACTTGGTTGGCTCCTTTTCCTTACCTCTCATAGCTCATGGGTAACCCAGTAGGCTCACTGAGTAGTCCAGTGTAGCTGCTGAGCACTGAAAGACCTCTCTAAAGATTCCTTCAGAAGAACATCCAGGAAACAGTGCAGGAGCAGCAACCTCTGAGCAGTACCCAGTGGTTAGTAGGAACCTACAACAAAACTGATGTAAAACAACTCAGGGGAGGCAAGGAGATTATTGCCCAGATATGCTTGGAGAAGCAGGCACAGGACAAGTTGGGGGATGTTGTCTGCATGATCTACAGACAGTGGGCCACAGAGTTACCTCCTCCTGTCACATGCTCATCCTAGAGAATGCTATAGGAGGCCAGCAGGTATAGAAATCACCAGTAGAAGGCCCATGACTCTGCTTCATACCCTGCAGTGGCTGAATACTAATCTCCAATTCCTGAAAATCCTAAGTTCCTCATTGAAAATTTGAATCTGCCAGGGCTTCGGGTGAATGTGATCATAAGAGATTTTTGATGATGGGGATGGAAAGATGGCTCAGTGGGTAGCATGCCTAGTGTGCAAGCATGAGGTCCATGGAGCATCAGATGCTCAGCACTGTGTAAACGATAGATGAGGTAGCACATGTCTTTGGCTTCAGTGATGGTGAGGAACAATCAGGTGAATCTCTGAAGCTCTCTAGAAAAACAACGCAGCCAAATCAATGCGCTCCAGGTTCAGTGAGAGAGCCTGTCTCAAAAAATAAGGTGAAATGGGAAAACACCAACACTATGAATGATACTCTGTTATGTTTGCAGACAGTAGTCTAGCATAACTGTCCTCTGAGAGGCTTTACCCGGTGACTGACTGAAACAGACACAGATATCCACAGCCAAACATTGGGCAGAGGTCAGGGTCTCTTATGGAAGAGTTGGAGGATGGATTGAAGGCTCTGAAGGGGATGGGAACCCCACAGGAAAACACACAGACTCAATCAACCTGAACCTCTGGGAGTTTTCAGAGACTGAATCACCAACCAAAAATCATATACCTGCTGGAACAAGGCACATATATAGCAGACCTGCAGCTCAATCTCCATGTGGGTCCTCCAACATCTGGAGCAGAGGCTCTCCCTAAAGCTATAGTCTGGCTGTGGTATCAGTTCCCCAACAGGGCTCTTACTTGGCTTCAGTGGGAGAGGATTCATCTACTCTGGCAAAGACTTGATGTGCCAGGGTGGGGATACCCAGGGGGAACCCACTCTCTCAGAGAAGAAGGGGTGGGAGATGGGTACGGTGTTTGTGAGGGGGGACAGGGAGGGAGGGAAGCATTTGGGATGCAAATAAATAAATAAATATTAAAAAAATAAGGTGGAGCATGGTTAAGGACATTGACTTATAATCTCCACATAAATGCACACACATGAGCACACACACATATATATACACACACCACATACACATATGTACATATATCACACACATAAGTGCACACAACAGTTTAGAAAAGACCCTACAATCTTAAATTATGGTAATTGCCTTTCAGTAGTAATTCATACTCTGGCTTTGAAAGTTTCTCTCAAGTGGAGTGATGTGGACCATCGTGGGGACACTGTGATTGTATTTTGAGATGCCATTCAGCATGGAGCTCAAATTCGAGCTCTTCCTGAAACTTCCATGGCTACAGAGTTTCCCGTGACCCCTTCAACCCTTTATGGACAGGTCACCTGCTATCTTCCTGGATGCTTATCCTTTAAGGTCCTTCTCTCTTGTGCCTATTTGATCTCTCCAATTATGAGGCTCTTGAAGGCCAGGTTCATGACTTGCACAACTCTGCTGTGGATACTGAGACCTTTGAGTGTGTAATGTTAAATGTCAGAGTTAAATACTAAACTGCCATGTACTAACATGAGAGTCAGTACAGTTACCTACTAGGCTATAGGATAATATACTTCCACTTTGGAGACTAGAAGAAGACAGACAAATGTGGTTCCAGAGAGACTTAAATTATGATTTTTCTTTTCAATCCATAAGAGCTGGCATGCCAACTGCCTTCTAGAGATCACAAAATGCATTAACTCATTATTGCCCAACTCTGATTTGTAGATGAGAAAACTAAACCACAGATAAGAACCTGTTCAAAGTCAAACACGATCTGAATTCTGGAGCAAGATTCTCTACACCAAGCTAAATGGTTTCCATGGTGAGGAGAGATGAAGTATATGTTGAGTTGGCAGAGGTGACATCAGCTACTTTGCACCTGTGTCCATTGTGCAGAGTCACTGAAGGAGTATCACGGAGCTGAAGGCAGCAATGTCCACAGTTAGAATAAGAGTTTAAAAGACACCAGATAGAACAATGGCCAACTCTGTGGCTTATTCCTGCTCTACCCTAGAATATCTACTCATCTCTTTCTTCTAGAAGCTTGATTTTCTGTTTATAGGATTTTAACTGCCACCCAATACACCATGGCTAGGAGCAGGGAGATTGAGTTTCAACCCTGTATATTCTGCCCATGTTTCTCCCCCTACACTGTCCCTATTTAGGTGCCATTCAGCAGTCACTGTTTTGAAGAAAGATTACAAACAATCCCTAAGCAATGGAGATCTTCATGTTTTTTCTGTTCCTTTTCTATTCAAACCCTGGGGTCCTCATCCTTTGGTGAGTTTAGCTTAATGCTAGCTGAGAAACCGAATATCTGGTGGAAGTAAATGGGGAGGGGCTCTGCACCTGTCCAAGGTGCTCAGAACTGACAGGAAGTGCATGCAAGAGGCTGCTTTCATGGTTCAGTAGTTCTCAGTTCTGCCTGGGATGATTTAACTGGCTGTCCTTATCCTGGTGTGGGCAGGACTCAGACATCAAAAACATTTAGAGTGACCCTGATGACTCAAACAGGGACCCAGGGCCAAGAATTCCTACTTTGGCTCTAGTTTGTAGGTTTGGGAGAGAATGCAGAGTCACTAGTAAAACTTGAGAGATCAGCAAGACAGAGGCTTGCCCTCCTCTCATACATTTCTCTGCTGACTCTTCTAGAAACTTCCACAATGCGCTGCTCCTGCTGACACCAGGGGATGAGTTGTGCTCCATCTCTACCCTTTAAGGATTTCCAATGGAGAGTGCACAGGGGAATTTAGTGTGCTAGATCAGTTTTGCATGGCTGCCAGCTCTGCCCAGAGAATTCTTGCTAGAGCGAAAGTCTGGGTAAGTGCCCACCCCAGGGAGATGTAGTCTCTGCATAAATCACCTTGAAGGTATGGATTCTTTCTCCCTGATTAATAGCTAGCCTCTCTGCCCTCCAGAGAGTTGTAGATGCCTCGCTGGCATTTTTCTTGGGAGATAAGAGGAGGGCAATGCTTTAAGAGGCCTTGGGGAGAGGAACTTGATGATACTCATGAGCCTGTACCCTAATCCTTATTTTCAGAGGGCAGTAATGGGAATTCTCAACATGGCAATTAGCGTTTTATCAGCCACTGTCCTTCTTGCTGCCACAGCATACGTGACCAAAGCCATTTACAAAAGAAAAAGTTTAATTTGGATCGCAGTTTTTGTACAGTTCATCAAAGTCATGTTGGCAGGAGCAAAAGGCAGCTGGTCACACTGTATCCAGTCAGAAAATAAAGAGAGGGAAGGAGATGAATTCTGGTACCCAGCTCACTGTCTCTTTTGTATGCAGTGTAGATCCCAGGTCATGGAATGCTCTTTACATTTGGGGTGGGTCTTCCTACTCTATCTAGCTTAGAAATGTTTTTTCACAGACTTTTTTCACAGTTTTGCCTTCTAGGTGGTTCTAGATTTTGCCAGTTGACAATGTTGACCATCAAAGATTTCCAAGCAGGAACTTGGAAGCCAAATTCTGGGATTGAATGAGGTTGTCTGGGAGGTCATCAAGGTCAGGATTAGACTGCACTCAAGTTGGTGCAGGATTTCCTGCAGAATTACAGCACCTCCTGACACTCTGAAGCTGGAGTTTATATCAGGGGAGGCCTGGCACTTCTTGGCCAATATCCCTCTTGGAGTCCCTCTCCTATGGCTCCCTCTGCTTCACTATAATTTGGTTGGCTGTTTCTCTTATTCAGGAGGCTGATAGTCCTACTGAATTGATGTTTCTGGAAGTGTGATAATTCTGGTTCACAGATCTGTCTTTGATGCCTGGCATCCATCCCCAATGAACATCAGCTCCCTGGCTCAGCAGCTCCATTAGGTAAGACTCTCCTTCACATAAACAAGAGAAGTCAAAACATTGGGAGCACACTCTAAGAATAAAGGGGGAGGGCTTTGTCTTTTGTAGGTGTAGAGTTTAAAGGCTTCAGGCATGGTGGACCCCTAGCTCAAGTGGTGATTTGTCAAAACTCTGCTTGCTTTCTGTGTCTCTTGGCTCTGCTCCCCTTACAGGCTGCCTTGGCTTTCCTGGAGATCTTATCCATTTGAGAGGAAAGATGGCCTCTGACGGGGTTAAGCCAGCATGTCCAAGTTCATAATCCAAAAGGAAGAGAGACTGACTTCTTACTGTATCCTAGCTCCGTCTTAGTTCTCAGGAGAAACTAGATCAGCTGTGTTGGGTGTCGATCCTTTCCTGGATTCAGTTGAGTTGAAGGATAGAGAATCCTATGCCCAGCTGGCTGTTACTCCCTTCTTGGATTCAAGAAGTCAGGCTGAGGGATAGCATATTCGATGCTTGGCTTAACTAGAGCTGGTTTCTACTGCAAAAACATTTCTTGGAAAAGGATGGGTCAATGATAATGATGATGATGAAGGGCACTCTGCAGACAGAAGCAAGGCTGTCCACCCCAGTGCCTGAGCTTGATTTTCTCTTGGCCTACACGGTAGTGTTATGGGTTTTGTTTACACATCCTCCTACCATTGAGAAGTTATTTAATTGTTTTAGCTGTATAATTGTCTAAATTGGGTAATGCTCCTTATTCAGTGGCTCCATTAAGTATTGTGTGTGCTCTCTCTTTCCCTTCCCCATTCCTTGCTAGTCCCCAACCCTACTCCTGCGTGAGTCACCATTAACATTTTTCCAGGACTATACTGCTTTGAAGGGATAATTCCTTACTTGAGAAGGAAGAGGATGAGAGCTATTAGCCAAATACCTGGGGCCGGCATGCATCCATCTGGGCCTCCTTGGAGGATTCTGTTTTCTGTAGGAGGATAATCTCGTTAGGGATAATTGAGGAAAGCCAATGACATAAGATGGCTCTTGATTTTTCTGAAAAGGGCACTTCCTATCTCCACCAGGCTGGAGCCTTCTGTAAGAGAAAGCGTGGGAAATGGAGTTTGGGAATACCCCATATTCTTAGGCTCATTAATCAATGACACAGATCATGGGTAGGGAAAGACAAAGAGAAGAAGAAAGCATGGTTGTTGCTGGTGTGGGCTGGTCAGTCTACTCAGAGATACCTGAAATAAAGGCAGATTGCATCCATAGCAAACGAGAACGCTGTACGTACCATGCCTAAGCTATGCTTTGAGTTAGAAAATGGGAAATGAGGATTATAAGATTCTAGTGTGGACTAAGACAGCTCCATGAAGGTACTTGCACAGCAGAGCCAGAAGCATGGTAGAGGAGAGAAAGGAAAAACATGGAACAAGCCATATCTCAGAGGAGAAATTGGATGTGTGTTGGAGGCAGGCTGGAAGGCATACTGGTGGGAGTGTGAAAGGCACAGCTCTGGGGATGCTGGGTGACAGAGTCTTAGCATGCTGGCTGCTGTTGAGGGACTCTTTCACCACCTCTAGGCCAGGCTTTTGCATGGTGCAAGAGTCATCTCTGTGTCTGGGAAGGTGCTAGCAGGATTCTCTACTTGAACGCTGCCCTGACAGGTATCACATCAGCAGCCATTGGTTTCTGGACAACTTCAGAAGCTGTAAGAAAACTTTTCTTCTTTCCTTGAATAAAAACTCTCTTCCTCCTAACACCCACTGATGTGTTCCAGTTTTCTTGATGGAACAAATCTTGTTATTTTGGATGGTGAAGTGGCGACGCCAGAGTGTGCTATCGTTGGCATCTAAGGCAGTTTTGGCACACGCTCCCTAACTCCTCACTCTGCATGGGCACGTGCACAGCGTTCTGACCTCTGTGGCCCTCTCTGGAGGGAAGAGCTCCTTGTATCCCAGATTCTAGCCTCCTCAAGCTTTCTGTTTGCCAGTTATCTCCTTTCTCATCTTTAGCATCTTCTTGACTGGCTCAATGCACTCAGCCTCTAAATATATTTGAGTATTTCTATCTTCACAACAAAAATAAAACTCTCCACAGTGTCCCCAGCCCACTCCTCTGGCTTTTTCTTCCTCTTCACAGTCAACTTGTGAAAAGATTGTATCTGTTCACTCTTCCAGATCCTCACCTTCTAGTCTCTCTTCAACCACTCCAAATTGCTTCCCCATCACCTGCTCCATGGAGCAAAAAGCTGACTGGGTACAGGTTGTCTGAGGTCTGCCGGTCATTAGGTTGTGCAGACAAATTTTAAGTCTATTCTTGCACAATCATTTGACATCATGGGTCTCTCCTTAGAAAAATATTCTCTCCTTTGGGCTTTTCCTGACACATAGTGCTCTCTGTGTACTTCATATTTTCCTATCAATCCTCAATTGCTTTGAAAATACATGTTCCAATGTATCAAGTACTGAGCTCATCCTAAATTCCTTCCCTAGATCCCTATTTAGCTGGAGTACTGCCTCATGCCTTTGATCACTGCCTATGTGGGATGAAAAATTACCTGAATTCTGTACATTCACAATTACAGAATTCACAAATTCACAATTGGACGTACCTCCTCTTAAAACTTGTTGATAGTCTGGTGTGTACAGCTGAATATTCAACAGTAACATTGTACATATTGTTTAGCCAGAAAGACTGGGATTATTTTGACCTCTGCTTCTTTCTTCTTCACATAAATTATATATATTTTTTTTGTATTCATATTTCTTGAGGCTACCATTTCATCTTTAAGTGTCCTTTTTAGTATATTTTATCATCCCCTACATTCCTTGTACTGGGGACAGCAGTTTTTTGTTTTTTTCTTAGGGTCAAAGAGTGCTATTCCTATTCCTTCCATATTTTAAGTCCTCCAGTGGCTTGTTTACACTATGTTCAGTGACTTGAGGCAGAGGTAGGCTGGTCTGTGGGTAGGAGATTGTAATCAGGAGATGGAGTTTAGTTTATGGAGGCTGTGTGAAAGGTTACAAGGCCTCCTGGGGTTGAGAGTGGATGTGGTTTAAGGCATCAATGGGGATCACCGGCTCAGAAGAGCAGTGATACTGAGATGTGGCAGAAGCATAGTCAGAACCTTGTGAAAGCTCCGGGAGTGCCTGGGATGTTGAGCTAGCACCAAGGACAGCTCCAGGGTTCCCGGCTCCCTGTGGTAGTAGCATCAACCCCTTTGCTGTGAATAGTCTCCGGCGGCTTGGTTTTTCTGTTTGGGCTCTTTGATAGGAGGACAGATGAAACGATGTGTGTGTGTGTGTGTGTGTGTGTGTTAGAGTAAAGCATGACCATTATTACAATAGGAGCTTCATCCTTGGTCCGCTTTGAGAGAAGGCAACTCGGTATTCCGACTTCGTGGTTTTTGGGGCTTGTGCAAAGGATTCTGGGGAAAGATTGCCTCATTGTCTTCTTTTGTGGTTCCTCTTACGAGGGGAGTCTGATGAGACTGGCTTAGGGCTTCAACAGTTTTGAAGGCTGAACATTTGATTAAATCCTTGATGTGGCTCTTGCCTTATTTCCACCAACGGCAGAGCCCCTTTTCCCTCTTCACTCCAGAATGTGTGTCAGCTCTGTCCTGTGCCACATTGAGCTCTCTTCCTGATACAGTTGTGAGTTGGTGCTGATGTGCATTCCCAGCAGATGCCTGATGCTCCCTCCCCAGAGCCATCTCAGAGACTTTGCTGTCTGAGGAACTTCAGGAAAGGAAATGGGGAAAATCACTGAGATGTGCTCTTCACTTCTGCTCTCCTCGGGAAGTTGTGGTGAGCCCTGTTCAATCGCCAGGTTTTCCTTGTTTGTCTCCTTCTCTGCTCAGCAGGATGTCAGGCTCCCTCTTCTGGAAATGGTTAAGGAAGGTGGGGCTGGGGCTGGGGCAAATCAAGCCACAGTCCTAGTCAGCATGAAAAAGAAACAATCTTTATTGGGGGAAACTGCTGATTGTGCACAGCTCCAAGACAGATCCCAGATATTTTAAAGCTATCCCAAGGAAAACAAATTCAAACTGTAACATTTTGTCTCTCAGGCACAGTCAGAAAATGGTGCATTGCTTTCCAACATTTTTCATGTTGGTGTGGGAATGGGGGAAGGTATTATTATCCTTTTAGGTGGGCACAAGGAGGGGGAAATAGAAAACTAATTTTATCACAGACGAGACTAATTCCTTAAAGTCAATAGACACTGATGGTTAGATTTCTCCAAGACTTTTTACAGTCAAAGGCATCTGTTGGTGCCACTCACATATTTACACTGCCCAATGCGTAAGAGAGAAGGTAACTGTGATCATCTTTCTCTCACCACTGTCCTCCGGACAAAGAACTCTGGGAATGCTGGGGTGAGAGGTACTAGGCACTTCTTGGTCAGGAAAGTTAATGCAGCCTCATAGAGGAGCAGATGTTCTTAGATGAGTAGCAAAGTCTTTCCACAGCATCTACTTGGGCCCCTACTTGGATCCTGAGCCTTTCTGTGTTATTAAAAGCAGGAACTGGAATATGGGTAGGAATAGAGATCTGAACTTGCAATCCCAGCACCAGAGAGGTATGGCAGAGGGATCACAGTCACAGGGCCATTCTTGGATGCAGAGAGAGACGCAGTCTCAGAAAACAATGACAAGAATAAGAAACCCAAACAGAGAAAGCAGAGAGTTTCAAACCTGCAGTGCTTGGGATATGGGTGAGGGGGGAGGCAGGGATTGGGAGGCACACATCTGTTGGTTGCTAAGGCAACTGGCACCTGATATCACAGCTTCCTACAGGGAAGCTCTTAACCCATTCTAAAAGTCAACAACCCATAAGTGAAAAACTGTGAAGAGGAACCCTGGAAGGAGCTGGAGGGAGGCCCAGACTCACAAGAAGTCCTCCACATCCCACCACAAGGCTGGTGGAAAGTTTGTAACTCCAGGAACACTTGCCATTATTGTTATCTTGAAAAATTTCAGCACCATGGTCTATATATTGAGCCACTGCTGCTGGCTTGGGGCCAACTGCCATTTAGAGAAATAAAGTCTGTTATGGAAACCTGCAAAAAGATGTCGATTGTTCTTTCAAACTTGTGAACAGAAACTCCTGATATGCTAAGCAGGTGGATAGCTTGGAGGTAGGAGGTGTGCTCTGTGGGATGGGAGATGCCATGTAGAGGTGTAGAGTTGTATACGGGCTTTCTTGCTTCTTAAGAAGGTGACGTGGAATTTAACGTCTCCAGATGTCAGTGCATTAGAACAGAAAGAGAACTGCCTCACAGTCTTGTTGTGGGGGCTCGGCGATGGTGAATGCAGCCATGTGAGGTAGTCTTGGATGAGCAAAGTGCTATCGATAGCTACATGAAAAACGTCACTCTGGTTTTACTTCTCCTACAGAAGCAGCCCCAGGAGGAAGATACACTCTGACTTGCATCTCTGCTGAGAATACTAACTCTCAAATGTAGGGTCAATGACCAACTCCATTCTTTTGTAATGAGATGATTTGGGGCTCATCTAATCTCATGCCCATCACCAAATTCTAAGGATTAAACTAAATACCTCACACAGTGGCCTTCCCAAAGTGTTTTGCCCGAAAAAATGTTCTTAATATTGTTATTTTGTAACTATTACTTAAATGACTGCATCCTGGATAAGCTTAGCCTGATACAAAAGAAGTGCTAAGTACTCAGACCAGTTCCTCAAATATACTTGCTACCAGGATCCATTTTGGCTTGGTCACTGTTCATCTTCTGTTCTATATTATTAAATTTCCTAAATCTAAAGGTTAATCTTACAGGTGTGAGGAGAAGTATTTGGGGGAGCTTAAGTCACCTGGCTTATTGATTTCTTTGAAACAAGTACCACCTCTTCAGCCGTGAGCCCAAAAGCCATCACCTACTGTTTTATCCTGATCCCTAGCAGAGAAAAGTAGAGGTTTAAAAAGGAACAGTGTGGGCTGTTCCTATACATACAGATGAACGTGTGCACAGATGAACCTGCATCCTGCCTTTGGGAAGCAGAATACTGGAACAGTCCGTGAGCTTTGTATTGGCAGGCAGGGAGGCTTGCTAGGTTGTTTCAAAACCTCTGTAAGTTTGAGTTGTTTTCCCACCGAAATTACACGTCTCCTTCTTCAGGTGGGTATTCTTTAATAAGACTGGAATGTATTTAGTTTCTTCCTCCTCGAAGTGTTTATTGCCACATGCTTATAATAGGTTTGCTCTCTTTGCTGTATGGATGCAGCCCACAGCCTTTGAGTGAGCAAAAGGAAAATCTGAGTCACAAAGCAGAGGTATCATTTTTGAAAAAGTAATGCACAGCATACATAATTGACAGGTTAGCGTATGTAGGTAAGTCTGACAAACTCCGGGTAAAATGTTCTTGTGCAGTTGGTGACAATCTACAGCTGAAGCAAACCTCCACAGAGGTGCCAAGTCATGCCTGGACCCACTCCTTTCTCCTAGTATACAAGATGGGAGTTCTTGCCAGAAACTTGGGCTTCCATGAGATAAACACTTCCACTTGTTAGTTTTAACATCAGATAGTCACCACCTTCAAGAGATGCCTCTGTCAGGAGCTGGCGTGACAGAAAGCCTTGACTTTGCTCACTTGGCAGCAATTATGTATTTCTGATGGATGGAGCCTTTGCACAGCAAGACAGAATGATACAGTGAGAAGGATCTAGGATGTGTTTGAGAGGGGATGAAGTAGGCAGCCATGATGTGCTGTAATTTGGTGAGGGAAAGGGTTGGTGTGCATTTCAGAGAGGAGACAAACCAATATTTACTGACACTTTAAAAAAAAATCCTGGCAGAAATTCAGGCATTTAGCAGATGCTAACCTCTTTATTCCTCACGCCAGTTGGACAGCTTTGCAAGATGGCTACTGAGTCAGGACACCCAGGTGAATACAGGAAATGTCATTATCACACCTTCAATGTGTCAAATAAAGATTTCCCTTCTGTGTTTTCTGACTCTCTGGAGCCCTCATTTACAGACAAACAAGGTGCGAAGTTCAATTGGTAGGAGAGTACTGGGGACCAGAACATAAGCCTGTGTGATTTCAAAGCACGTTCTCTCCGTGGCAACCCACAATCGTGCCCAGGACTTTGGCCAACCCACGAGCTTGTGCTGCATCTTACTGATGAACAGATGCAGTGTCCAAGTTTCAAAACCAAAGCATGGGGGCAGGGAGGCTCATTGGGTCGAGGTAGATTAGTGGGTCCAGGAAATTGTTCCGGAGTTCAGGGGTCAGCAAAGTGAGCAGGGTTAGGCATTAGCTGAAATCTCCAGTGAGGCCTTCAGGTTCCCAGTAGATGGACGGTAGAAGGAGACCTGAGGTGTACATCTAGTGTTCTGATGCTTCACCACATGGCTGTCAGGCTGCCAGGGCAGTGAGTCCTCTTTAGAACCAGCAGGGCTAGCCTGTGAGAGGAGGGTCAGCCAAGGCCAGCTGACACAAAGAAGCTATAGTCCCAAGTAAGGCAGCTAGAATGAACAAGTGGACAGCAAATCGCACTGGAGGGAAGGTGAGGGGAAGTAGGCTGCCTGCCACCCTGAGAGAGGCGGTGGGGATTCCAGTTTACCCTAGAACACTTCAGAGCACTCTGATTGGAATAGAAAAATGAGATCCCATAATCCCTTGCAAGCACTAGGAAAATTCCTTCCAGATTCGGATCTTGACATTCCAAAGTTATCTGATAGAAGGGACTCCAGATGTGAGTCTGGAACTTTTTTCTTGTAGGGTCTTATTTTTATTTTTCACAAACCTCTTAGTTTTGTGAGTTCCAAGATCTCTACCACTGTTTCCATTTTGAAAAACAAAAACAAAAACAAAAACAACAACAACAACAACACAACAAAAACCGTTAAAGGCTCCTGTCTCCTGGAGCCCTAACTGGAATTCCAAATGAGTTGTTCCCTCCCTGGCTCAGAGGCAAGCCCAAGTAACTGCTAATAGGAGAATGCCTGGGCCCTGGGCCCAGAAACTTCTGGATCATGCAATAAGCCAACACTTTGCCAGGAGAAGAAAATGAGGTGTCCTGTTTATCCTACCTTGATGTAAAAGGGGGTTTTGTGCTTAGAGACAGTAGTTTGAGAAAGAGACCAATAAACAGAGTTCTGAGACCTTAGTTTCTTTTCTTCTTTGTTTCTTTCTTTGTCTCTTTGTTTCTTTTTCTTTTTCATTTTTTTTTGAGATAGGGTTTAATGTAACCCAGGCTGGCTTCAAAGTTACTATGTAGCTAAGGATGACCTATCTCCTGGTCTTCATAACTCTATCTCCTGAATTACTTAATTAAAGGTATGCTGAGCTGCACCTGGCTCATGCAGGGCTAGGGATCAGACCCAGGGCTTTGTGGAGAAGAGGCAAACACTCTAACAGCTGAGCTATATCCTTGTGGTAGTTTAAATGAAAATGGCCTCATAGGCTCCTAGAGACTGGCATTGTTGGAGTAAGGGTGGCATTTTTTGGAGGAAGTGTGTCACTGGAGCCGACCTTGAGGTCTTAGAAGCTCATGCTATCCCTACTGTGGCTCAGTCTCCTTCTGCTGCTGACGATCCAGATGTGGAACTCTCAGCTTCCTCTCCAGTACCATGTCTGCCATGATTCCCACCATGATGATAATGAACGAAACCAGTTGTAAGCCAGCCCCAGTAAATGGTTTCCTTTATAAGAGTTGCTGTGGCCATGGTCTCTTCACAGCAATGAAACCCTAACTAAGATAATCTCCAAATCCCAATCTGATGTCCTCAGCCTTATGTGGATACTGAATGGATCCTTACTGACAGCTCTGTTATTGTCATGTTCACAGGTTACAGTGGGGCAGTTATTTAACTAACTGGTTTAATATTCTCTTCTGTTCTGTACCCTGGGACAAGCTCTGTATTTGTGTTCCTCAGCTTCTACCCCAGGCTCTAGTACACAGTGTGGGAGAGATATTTGGACTAGAGCTGATGAGTCTTAATCACGGGGTATGGAATGATCCACAGTCCATCTCTGTCCACAAAAGGATAAACAAAATAGTTTGGTCCTTAGGTTTATCATTGCATGTGGATAGGAAAACAAGAATCTCCTTAAGGTGGATGAGAAGAAGGCATACTTGGGGACTTGGTACATGAGGCAAGGTAGCCAGAGCCCCGAACTGAACCAGAGGATGTGCACTCACCCCAGAACCTTGACACCCAACTGTGTGGCAAACTAACTGTGTTAGTTCCCTATTCTCTTGCTGTGATGGAGCATTAAGAGAACCAATGTAAAGGAGAAAGGTTTATTTCAATGGACAGTTAGTTCCAAGTTATGGTCCCTCACTGCAAGCAACTCACAGTGGCAGAAGCTTGAATCAGCTGGTCACATTTATACCCGCAGTTCAGAAACAGCAATGAAGCCTACCTCTATGCAGTCTTCCTTTCCATTTACATGGTCAGGGTCCCAGTCACGGAATAATGTCACCCATATTGGGTGAGTCTTCCCACCCCAATGAACTTAACTGTGAGAACCCCATAGGCATTCTCAGACACTCATCTCCCAGTTGATTCTTCATTATATCACAGTGATAAGCCACATTATCATGGGTACTTAATTTTTTAAAAGATTTACTTGCTTTTAAGTATGTTTTGCCTGCATGCATGTCTGTGCTCCACCTGCTTGCAGTGCCCAAGGAGGCCAGAAGAGGGCATTAGATTTCCTGCAACTGAAGCTATAGATGGTTCTTTACTGTGAGGGTGCTGGGAACTGAGACAGGTGTCTCTGGAAGAGGAAGTGGTTCTTTAAACGAGAGCCACCTTTGCAGCTCCTATATGTGCATACATATCAATAATAGTATCCACTGATCTCTTGCTGTACATCAGGCCAAAGTGTAAGCATTTTATATTAAACAACCCATTAAGCTCTAATACCTGGCCTACAAATTAGAAACTATTATGTCCATTTTCTAAGAGAGAAAATTGAAGCCCAGAAGTTAGACTAGTCAGTGTATAGTTGCACTGACTCTGGACCCTGCATCTTCTCTGCACTGTAATCTGACTCTTGAGTCCACTCTCCTCCCTCATGCCTGGTGTAACCTCCATTTGGCAGACTTCTTGATGCTTGCCCTCTATTGCAGTACAGCTGTCCCTAGACAAAAGGCTCTACAGTTTACTCTCATTCTTGTCTTGTAGTCATTGCTACATGGGTGATTCTCATTCTTGTCTTGTTGTCATTGCTACATGGGTGAGTTCCCTTTCTCATCACTGCGATAAAATCCAAACAAAATGAATTCAAAGCAGGAGTTCTTTTGGCTCATAATTTCAGGACATAGTCCATTGTGGTAGGAAGGCATATAGGAGGAGCTTGAAGCAGGTGGACCCATTGCATTCATGGTTAGGAGTCAGAGAGGAGAGAATACCCACATGCTGCTTGTTTTGACTTTTTATTTAGGATGGGACCCAACCAATGGGATGATGTCACAGAGGGTCAGTAAAGGTCTTCCTGCCTCAGCTTATATTTATATTATGTTTATATTAAACAACCCATTAAGCTCTAATACCTGGCCTACAAATTAGAAACTATTATGTCCTTTCATGAAGACTTATAAAGACACCCATTGATGTGCTTCTTAAGTGATTCTAAATCCAGTCTGATTAATAATGAAGATAAAACATCATGATACCTGCCCAAGTATCACCAATGGGCTCACTTGGGGCCCTAGAGCCTGCCGTTGGTGTGACTGGCAGGCTTTAGAGTCCTAGAAGCCTGGCTCCTAGTCCTGCTTCCGTATTCCTAGCTGTGAGGCTTAACTGTTACATCAGTGCTAAGGCTTGATAGCTATGCCTGGTTCACAGCTCAGGGGACTGCAGCTCAGGAAGCATACAGTGCAGAGCTCCAGTCTCAGGCTTGACATATGGGCTGGAGACTCTTGAGTAAAGGGACAGCTATTTCAGTTCCTGGGTGTTAGGTAGTGAAGGAAGTTGGATTCATCACACTGTTCTTTCTTGGAAAAATGTCCAAACTTTAGGTGACCTTCTACGAAAAGTAAAAAGAACAACACAACATATTTTTGTGCTACGGCCTTGAGTGGCAGAGAGTTGACTGGGTGACTGAAAGTCTCGGTGCCCAGTTCTAGTGCCTGGCCATGAGTGTGTGTGTGTGTGTGTGTGTATGTGTGTGTGTGTGTGGTGTGTGTGTGTGTATGATGGATATGCAGAGGAAGTGTTGCTGTGGTTACAGCCTAGAAAATAAAAATTCTGCATGCCAAACAGAATTCGCTTAAAATTCAGTTGGAATTTATAAGCTGATGAAACAGGTGTTCTTGGAATTTAATTAAGCACTGAAATATTGTTTAAGTCTGCTGAGGAGTTGCCAAGAAATGTGTTTCCAGGGCTTGGGGATGTCAGAGCCCACTGTTCTGGACTCTCTGGTTCAGAGCTAAAGGAACATGGCTTGGACTCAGGATCCCATTTCCGAGTGTAACTTTTGCTTTATATGTGAAGAGCATGCCATGGTCAGCCGGGAGAGGGGAGCATAGTATTTGTTCAGTAGGCCAACTCGACGATGTGCCAGAGGTGTTCACCGACATAAATAACATTTTAATCAATGAAACTGAGAAATCCATGATGAACCACATTTCAAAATCTGAAATAAAGACAGTACCTGAATCATGTCAAGTTGCCTTTAAACTCAGGCTTCATATTCCCGTATCTGGATGAGGAGATTGCCTGTGACTTTCCACTTCTGTTGATGTTGGACAGAAGTGATAGCTTCCTGGATGACTTCATGGTCTTCTGTCAAGGGAATCACGCGGACACATGACAGCCACGCAGTGATACTGTACTCTCTGCTCTGACCCTGTACTGAGTGACTCATGCAAAACTGAGTGAGACAAAGAGGTAGGCCAATGATTTCTGAGCTCTAGAGCGCACGTGCTCAGGGTCCTGGGATTCTTTTGTCCCTTGGTCTTCCTTCTTCAGCAGAATCCCCAAGTATTTTTGTGGCTGAGAACAAGTTGGGAGAGTTAATTTTATATACCAACTTGTCTTAGCTAAGAGATGTCCAGGGAGCAGGCAAAGCACCATTTCTGAGTGTGCCTGTGAGAGTTTTGTGGAGACAGATTGTCATTTGTATTAGCTAACAGTTTGATGAAGATGGTCTGCTTTTCCTGATGTGGTGAACACTGAAGGCCAGGATAGAACCAGCATTTGCAAGTTTGGCAGATGCTCTTTCTCCTACTGTACTGGGGCTATGCATCCTCTTCCGATTTGGAGCCCAAGGCTCCTTGGCTTAGGACCTTTGGTCCTGGAGAGGATTATACCATATTTGATCCTCAGCTAACAGAAGGGGCAATCATGGGACTTCTTCCTCTTCGTAGTCCCATGAGTGAGTTCCTGTGATAAATCTCTTCCTAAGCACATGAGTCTTATTGGTACTATTCCTCTGGAAGATTCTGAGTGACACTGCGGTCTTCAGTGAAGCTGTTTAATAGGTCAGCGCTTAGAGTCTGCTGTGTTTTAATTTTTCCTTTTAAGACATGATCCCACTCTGTAGCTTTGGCAGGCCTGGAACTTTCTACGTGGAGAAGGCTGGTTTCAAACTTCTGGCAATCCTTCTGCCCTTGTTTCCTAAGTACTGGAGTTATAGGCAAGTGTGTGTCATCTGATCAGCTTAGAGACTCAGCACCTAATTTTGAATTCCAGATTTGTCACTTATGGATTGCTTTTAAGATGATTGCAGGTTTTAAGCCTGGGATTTCTCACCTTTGGCATAAATATGAACACCACAGGGTCACTGTGCAGCGTGGGAGATGGTGCAGCACTGGGGGATGTGTGGTATCTGCTCACAGGTGTCAGACAGAACTGCTTGAAAGGGGTGGGATCCGAAGAGGCAACATGAACCATGGGAAACAGTACGAGGTGGACAACAGTGGGAACGCATCTTTCCTGAGGCTTCCTGAAGCCAGAGGTGCTTTGGAGCGACTCATATGGCTGCTGGTGACTGTCATAGACAAGGCCAAATTTCATTCTTCCAGAGTCTCCCAGGATTAACTTACTGCATCTCTTGATTTAATTGTCTGTGCATGTTGAGCTGTCTCCCAGTCATAGACATATTAGCAACAGGTATAACCTTATTATTTTATTATTAGAAGCTGGCTATGGATAATGCACTTGGTTTGTATCAGCTATATAGATGCAGAACATGAGTTGTGTAGTAGGTCCTGCTGGGAACTTAGTGAGCTATTTTCAGCTGACAGCCACTCTGTGGATGTGATTGGTAGAGCATGGACATTGCTGAGTTTTGATTGGCCGAGCTCTCTGACGCACCAGCTGATCATGATAACCTGCAGACTCTGGGCCATGGTTCTGGTTCCCTCAGGAGAACCAATGTTTCTAAGGCTTTATATTTATTAAGCAATCCAAATTTTAAAAGCTTTTTGTTGCCACCTGTAATGGCTTTCCCGGTTGTCAACTTGACTCTATCTGGAATGAACTACAACTCAGAACCAGAAGAAGGTTCCCCTGTGATCATGAGGCTGGAAGACACAAGTTTCTGACCTGGATCTTGGCATGGAGATCTTGAGAATAGTGGCTACGAAAAGTTTAGGCCTGGGCAAGGTAGTACACTCCTTCAATCCCAGAAGTCTAAGGCAAGGAGATCTTTGAGTTCAAGGTCAACCTGGGATAAAACAAGCCCCAGATCCACCTTTAATCTGAGCCACACCTTCTGCTGGAGACCTACATAAAGACATTGGAAGAAGGAAGATCCACTTGCTTTTACTTGCCAGCACATCTGTTGGAATCTACATCTACAGAAGACCAGCTGAAACAACTAGCCTTGTGAGACTGAGCAACTACTAGACTCTTGGACTTCTAATTCACAGCTAACCATTGTTGGGGAGTTGGACTACAGACTGTAAGTCATGATAATAAATCCCCTCAATATAGAAAGACACTCCATATGTTCTGTGACTCTAGAGAACCCTGACTAATATATCACCATATATTGTAAAAGAAAGGCACAAGTTACAAATGTATAGTTTGATGGGTTTTATTAAATACACACAGAGCAACGCTCAGACCCAGATATGGAACGCTGCCTTAGAAGTTCCTCCCCTACCTGGGCGGTCTTCCCCATGTTGCTGCTTCTGGTCTGAGTCCTGACTCCTTCAAGCTTAAATTAGAGGAAATAATAAAATTACTGTTCTTTTTTTGGGGGTGGGTGGGGAGTCTGGTATCATTTTCCTAACATATCTGTGAGGTTCACCCATGGTGTTATTGGTTGGAAATTGTTTGCTCTCAATGCTGTGTGGCGTTCCACAGCAGTGCTACCAACATACACTCGGTTGCGTTCTACTCTGGAGCCACTAACAAGTGCTCTTGACAGAGAGCAAATCGGACTAGAAGAGAGAGCTCAGCACTAAAACCTCACATATGGTAAAAAGCTGTGCTGATGTGACAGACTACTGTCAAGGCACCTGTCCCAGTCAGAGGTATTTCCCAGGGACTTCTGCATTGCTAACCTGGCTGCAGACACCGTTCTGTAGGCAAAGAAAGTTCCTAAAATAGTGTAGGTTGGGAATACTGGACATCTACATGCAGAATAAGGGAGTCAGACCAGAAAACAAACTCACAATGGACAAGTGCCCTACATTTAAGAGCTAAATTGGAACTCGTGGTATTAAATAGCAGCGAAACAATCTTACTACAGAATAATTGACAGTTGCTTTGTTGGTTATAACACCAAAAGCCCAGGTGACAAAGGAAAAGTAGATGAAAGGAAATACACTGGAGCCAAACATTTTAGAATATTAAGGAATATGACTGACAGTTTGAAATTGCAACGCAGAAAATTAAAGGGGCTAGGAGATGTCTCAGTCAGTAAAGCGTCTGCTGTGCAAGCCCGAAGTCCTGCAAGCCAAAGCCGAGTTAGATGCCCTATAAGCCATGGAAAGATCCAGGTATGGTGGTGTAAATCTTTTGTTCCAGTGTTGTGGAGGCAGATACAGGACGATCTCCGAAGCTTGCTGGCCAGCCAGTCTAGCTGCAATCAATGTACTCTAGGTTAAGTGAGAAACCTTGTATTAAAAAACTGAGATGGATAGGCAGGAGAACTCTCTGAGTTTGAGGCCAGCCTGATCTACAATCTAAATTCCAGGCTAGCCAGAACTATAGGATGAGACCTGTCTCAAAACAACAAATGTAAGATAGAGAACCATTAAGGTAGACATTTGGCCTTTTTGTGCACACATGCATACTGTGTTTTTTTTCCTTTTCTGATTGCTGTGATGAAATTCCCAAATAAGTCACCTAAAGGCTGGGAGATATTTATTTCTACTTCCAGTTTCAGAGGACTCAGTTCATGATCACTTGGCCCCATGTACTGGGGCAGAACATTATTAAGCAGGAGCTGTTTACCTCTTGGTGCACAGGAAGTAGAGAGAAGAGGAATACAGGACGATGCCAGGGAAATATGTAATCCTGAGGATACAGCCACAGGGGCTTGCTTTATACAGACAGCTAGGCCCACACCAACCTTTTACCATCTGCTGAATAATTCGTATTATGAACTTCTCAAGAAACTAGTCCGTTCATTAGATCAGAGTCCTTATGGCCCAGTTGTCTCTAGAAACTCTCACAGACAAATACAGAGAGGTATGTTTCACTTAGCCCAGTTGGGTTGACAACCAAAATTAACTGTCACAATACTTTAAAATACATAATATATTGAGTTTCACGTATCTCCAGTTATATATGTGTCTCTCTCTCTCTCCCTCCCTCTCTCTCTCTCTCTCTCTCTCTCTCTCTCTCTCTCTCTCTCTCCCTCTCTCTCTGTATTATCTATCTATCTATCTATCTATCTATCTATCTATCTATCTATCTATCTATCTATCTTGTGGTTTAAGTGTGAGTGTCCTCTGCGGGGTGTTTGAGCTCTTGGTCTCTAGCTGGGGCTGCTAGTTTTGAAGACTGTAGAACATCTTGGAGGGAGGTGTGGAGTCACTGAAGGAAATAGGTCACTGAGGATGGATCTGGAGTTTTTATGGCCTGGACCCACTTCCGGTCTGCTGTCAGCTTCCTGTGGCACCACGATGTGATGAGGTGAGGAGTCCCAGCTGCACACTCCTGCCATGCAGAGCTACCTGTACCACCAAAAGGGAAGTAATATACATGTATTACCTTATGCAAACACATGGCCTCAAAGAGTACCATGTTCCTCTGAATCAAACAAAACAAAACACACTTCTCATATAATCTACCCAAATCCTCTTCAGGGTGTACATGCCTGAGGATAGATACTTCCCACTGCCTAAGACTCCCTATTGTCTAAGACTAGGGACTCTAATAGATATTTGTACACTCTTAAAAGCATTGCGGTCTGTAGAGGGGAAGCAGCCCGTGTGTCCATTAGCAAATGGATGGACAAACAAAATGTGGAATAAGCACACACTGGAGTATTATTCATCTGTAAAGAGAAGTTAAAATACACGCTATGGCATGTATGAACCAGGAAGACATTTTGGCAAAGGAAAGGAGCCGACGGCAAAAGGACAGAATTATTTAATTCTACTTGCATGAGCTTGCATGATATCATGGATTTAACTTGTATTCTCAGAAGACTGAAAAAAAAATTCAAGCCCAGTTTTGCAAATATTTGTTTTAATTGAGTTGCCTGTCTTTTCCTTCTAGAGTGAGAAAACACTTTTATTAGTCTTAGGTGGGAGTCTGATTCTATCTAATGTCATTGGCTCTGAGAAGAAGATGCCCACAACAGCCTAAATATATATACTTTCATTGTACATTCGTGAAAACAGAAATTATATAAGTGAACCCAGATTCTCCAAGATCTCTTTGTTGGGAGTTTTGGGTCTCTCCAGCTGCCTTTTTTATCATTAGAGCCTGCTTCTGGGTAGTGTTTACTAAGTCCAGATGGTCAGGGCAAGATCCCGCACAAGGCTAGCCTTGGTCGGTCTATACAGGAGGTAGCTGTAGCATTGATAGGGAATGTCACCATATCAGCTGCATCAGCTCTGCTTTGATGTAATGTCATACATGTTCAGTCTTTTTATTTTTGTTTTTAAAAATTAAATTTTATTTGTGTGTCTGTGAGCACACATATGCCTTCATGTGTCTGTGGGTTTGCATGCCTGTGCATACATGGATGCCAGAAGGCGTCAGATCTTTTAGAACTGGGGATCTTGAGTTACAGGCATTTGAGGGTATCTGACTTGTTATGTGGGTGCTGGGATGTGAATTCTGGTCCTTACAATGGTTTAATAAGCACTTGAAAGCACCTTGATGTTAGCCAAACGAACCTGGTTCCAGATTTCTGAGAGTAGAAGAGGGTTTATATGAGTTGTGTTAATGGCTAAGTTTATGGGCATTCGTAGCAACACCAACCGGAAACTAATACCGCTGGATGTGCTAGTGAACTCCTGTAAACCCAGCTTTGGGAAGCCAGGATGGAAATGGAACCAGGAAGACATGGTTTCAAGAGCAGCCTGGAACACACCGGAAATCCTGTCTCAGACAAAAGAAAACGGCCAGAAAGTCACAACGAAACAGAGAAGGAACAGATACCGTGGATTGTTGCAATATGTGCCCGAGGGCTCCAGACAAACTACTTCTATGAGGATTGCTCATGAATGGGCTGAGATCAAGGTAAATTTGCGGGGTGGGGGTGGGGTGGGGGGGAGGGCGCTAAGAGGTAGGATGTATCATTAGAGTGTGGGCTTTGCTTTAAGGACAGGGTGGACAGCTCGGAGGCCTTGGATAGCAGTACTGCCACTCCGTGCTCTCCTAGGACGGAGACCTGAGTTCCTTGCCCAGGTAGCTGGTCCCAGAGCATCCACCTCTTCATGAAGTTGAGCCAGAATCTCTCTCATTCCAAGTATGCTGAGCAGGAGAAGGCCACTTGCAATCCGCCTTTCTTGCTGGGAAGCACTGTAAGGTCTCTGGATCCAGCATGCCTTGCGGTGCTATCTCTGGATCCAGCATGCCCTGCGGTGCTGTCTCTGGATCCTGCATGCCCAGTGACAACTCACTCCCGTTCATTGTCAGTTCTGCTGTGTTTGTTTTCTACCTATTTTGTTTCTACTTTTCGCATCTGGTTGCTCATCCAGGTAGCGGCTATGGTGGCATTAAGAACACCTTAAAAATAGTGATCTCCGTTAATTTTTTTCTAATGTCATTGATAATATAATATGTAAATATGTATATATAGTGTAATGTATGTGTGTAGGTACATGTATGTGGGAAGGTAAGGATGGTCATATGTGTGGAGGTCAAAGGACAGCCTCCATCATCGTTCCTTAGGGAACATCCACTTAATTTTTTTGAGGTGGCTCTCCCAACTGCCTTGGAGTTCTCCTTCACCACCCGGCTAGCCAGTGAGTCCCATGGACTCCAGCTCTTGGATAGCAGGTGTGTTCCACTGGGCCTACTTTTTAAATTTCTTTATATGTGGGTTCCAAGGATTGGATTGAGGTCCACCCATTTGTTCAATGAAGAGTTTACTGACTGAGCCATCTTTTTGGGATTTTACAGACGGCTTCTGTTTATCCAGACCCTAAAGCTTATTCACAGAAAGGAGTCCTCATAGCTGACTCACTCTTCATGGCATCTCTGAACGACGTCACACTGGAACTAGCGGAGCTTTGGAGGAGATCCGCTCCAGCCCAGGCCCACCCTGGTTGGTTTTCCTTATGGAGCTTATCTCAGTACACGGCATGCATCTGCACTATTACTGGATCAATTCTTCCACCGCTGCCACACTGCATGACCCCTGAGCACAGGGACTGTTTTCCAGGAACCTCAGTTTAGTGTGGATTGTCCAAAGCCTGGAGCGTAGTGCGTGCTCAGGAGACGCCAGGTGAAGGAATGGATGCACTACTGTGAATGCATGGCTTTCTTCTATCTCATTCCTGCTTTCTTTCCCTACAACCAGCTCCCACCCAACAGCCAATCTACTGACCTCAAACTCGGTGACAGCAGCAGAGAGGAAGAAACAGCATTTAGGGACTTTCTCCTCAGTGGCAGCTGCGCAAGGGCTTGTCAAATCCATGAATAGTCTCTCACCTGTGCCTTCAAAGCAAAGGCCGTGGTTTCCATGAGCGGATCGAAGGGCGTGGTCTCTGTGGGCAGAGAGGAGGGCGTGGTCTCCGTGGGCAGACCACTCCCCTCACCATTCCCTCTAAGATTAAGTTTCTACCTCAGTAAAGTTGGCCAAGATCACATGAGAAAGGTGACTAAATGTACAAAATCTCACAGGTCCAAAGAATGCCATCATGTAAGGGTGTCTCTCCGGATACAAGAAAACAGAAACATCTCTGAAACATTAGGCTCCTCTTCACTGTATTCATCCGAGTTCCACTCCTGTTCTTATCCTACCTTCGAGGAGAGGCCATCTGTCTGGACTCCTCTGCCAAGACGCCTGCCGTGACTGACAGTCACAGATTGCTCTTTCCCTCGGCTGTCAGTTGAACCCATTGCTCTCTCCCTCAGCTGTCTGTTGAACCCAGCCATACCACCTGGAGTGCCTCTAATTCGCTATTCTTGAAATATATTTTTTCCTCAACAGATATTCATGACATATATTTATGAGTTACACTTCGACATTTCAGTATATATCGAATATATAATAGTGTGTGTGTGTGTGGGGGGGGACGACTGTCCATCGCCTTGGACACTTATCAGCACACTGTGTCAGGAAGGTTCAGAATCTTCTTAGAGTTCTTGTGTGATAGTCACCAGCAGGAGCCGACCGAACTGGATAACAGCGATGTTTCTCTCATTGTAATTAATGTTTAATGGGCTCTGTCCCTCTTGGCTTCAGCCAAAGTTGCTTTATGCTTCCATGGCCATCCTGGACAATTGTTCTCAAAGGTTTGGTTCCCAGCCCACCCTTTCCATCCATTCCACTGCTCCCTTCTCAGTAACTGGATTCCAGCCTCCTGCTGGGATCCCAGACCTGTTTAACTATTCAGCACTAGTCTTCCCTGGTCTGAGTCTCCAACCCCAGAGGCTGCTGGGAAATTACAGTCTAGGTTTGGGTTTGTGTCCTCTGGGTGGTGGCGGAACAGTGACCAGGTTGCCGAGTGAGGACTTGAGACTACAGCTTCCTGCAGGTTCAAATTCTACTTCTCACTGGTTATTTCATGGTTTTAGGGAGGCACCTGAGTTCCTTCTTTCTCTTGTGGCAATAGTAAAAGTGTCTAAATGCTTTTACAATTTAATCTGCATCATATAGTATATAACATAATAGAATGAGTGTAATGGAGTTGAGATGGTGAAAGTACATAGCACACACACGCACACATACACGCACACGTACACGACTCTGAACTGAGCTTTGTTTAATGATAGGTGATTAATTACTTTTTAAAATTAGGATATTCCTATATCTTAGTCTTTCTAGAATTTGCTATGTAGCTCATAGTCTTGAACTCTGTTTTAACAGACTAACTTTGTGCTGGATGATGGTGGCACATGTCTTTGATCCCAGCACTCAGGAAGCAAAGGCAGGTGGATTTTTGAGACTTTGAGGCCAGCCTAGTTTACAAAGTGAGTTCCAGGACAGCCAATACTACACAGAGAATAACTCTGTCTTGAAAAACCAAACCAAACCAAAGCACTAACTTTGTTTTTATTGATTTATGTGTGTAGTGCACTCTCTCGTCTCTCTCTGTCTCTCTGTCTTCTGTGTGTGTATTGGGTGTCTCTGTCTCTCTCAGAGTGTATATCTCTCTCTCTTCTCTTTCTTCTCTTTCTCTCTCTCTCTCTCTCTCTCTCTCTCTCTCTCTCTCTGTCTGTCTGTGTGTGTGTGTGTGTGTGCGCGTGTGTATGCATGCACATGCCATGAGTACGCCAGTACCCATGGAGATTCGGGATTCTATGAATCTGGAATTATAGGTGGTTTTGAGCCACAGGATGTGGAACCAATCAAGTCTTTGGAATAGAGGCAAATACTTACTTTCAACTGCCGAGTCATCTCTCAACCTTGAACTGAGAATTACCTTAGGGTCTCAGTGCTGGGATAGCAGTGTGCCACCATGCCAATCCTCCTGTCTCAGCCACCCAAAGATCTGTTATTACAACTTTGCAACACCCTTGCCCAGTTTCATCGTTATTCTTATTACTGAGACAGTACTTATCTTCACAGCTCTTTTGCAGAGTGGAGGCCTGGGCCTCTGTTTCAGTATGAACCTTCCTGCATGCTCCAGCCAGCATGCTGGTTCAGCCAGCAGCAATCTGAGCCATCAGGATTGGCACAGAAAACAGCAGAAAGACACCTACTCATCAGCTTTGCCAAGCCAACTTTGACATCCTTCCCCTCACCCACGAGACACTTTTATGCTGCCTCCCATCTGTGCACAGCTGGAACATCTGTGATTAGCCCATTCAGGTTCACAGAGCCTCATGATCCCCAAGGAGATCTGTCCCTTACTCTCTGCCAGTTGAAAGGCCCTCTGCGCTAGCTGGGTGGTAGCCACCAGAGTTGGGTTTATCCAACATCGCCTTAATTGGGCATCTCATTATCCCATTCCCAGAGCTGAGAATAGCCTCGTGCAACCAAGGTGAGCTCATCCACAGACACGGCAGAGATAGCTAATCAGCCTGTGCAGGGCATGAGCAGAGAGAGAGGCTAATCAGCCTGTGCAGGGCATGAGCAGAGACAGAGAGAGAGCAGGACCAGAGCCCAGGTCCCGAGCTTTGCAAATGACTCTCAGGAAACTCATGATTGCATTTGGAAAGTAATTTCTTCCTGTGAGGGAAAAGTCCCTGTTAGATTGATTTCCTCTGCAAGGAGGCTGGATTATGCCTGCTCTCACTCCGGCACCCATTTCTATGTTCCAATCAAAGTCCTGGGACAAGTGACTGCTGTGTGTGGGCTGTAGTCCTCTTTCAGGGATTGGGAAGCCAAACTGCTAGCTGGCTGTTGGTGCGACATAACACTGGACAGAGTGTGAAGAGGGAAGGTTTTCTCTGGCTCAAATTTACCAAATGCATATAAAATGCTGTTTATTAATTAATGATTTGCCAACTCTTTTCTTTCTGGAAATTTAATTTTGGAATTTGATTAATAATGCACTTGCATTCATTAACTTTGAAGCAGGGTCAAGCTATGCATTCCAGACTGGCTAGGATTTTACTATGTAGCCAAGGCTTTTCTGTTACTCTCTCAATCCTCCTGCCTTAGCTTCCTGAATGCTGCGGCTCTAGGGATACATCACCATGCCAGGATTTATTAATTTTTCTTGAGTTATCTGCAAATATACTGCATTTATTATATACTTCACATATAAACATTTCCACATGTGTTTCTGGACGGCAAAGGGTGTGTGTGTATGTGTTAGCATGGGCATACACACTTAGCCTCTGTGTGCCCATGCATGCATGAATGGGAGCCAGAGCCAGGACTTCAGGTGTCCTCTTGTTCTCTTGTCTTGTTTTCTACTTCATTCTCCTGAAGCAGCGTCTTCAGTGGACCAGGAGTTTGCTACTTTTGGCTAGGCTAGCTGCTGGCCCATGAGTTTCCTGGTTCTACCTGTCTCTGACCCATACCCCTGGAGATTTGTATTCACGTTCCACCGCTTGTTCAGTAAGAGTTCCTACTCACTGATCCATCTTCCCAGACGGTTTCTTAAATGACCAAAGTGAAGAGCAGGAATTTAGCACTGTTCTATTATTTTTTTTCTTACCCATACTCAAAACTTAGTAATTTCCAACAATTTCTGTCATTGTCTTTTCCCTAGTCCAGACCCAATGCCCGGCCATGCCTTTCACCTTCGCATAGCTTGACTTTGTCATTTTCAAAGGCTCAGTTCTTTTGGACAATGTCTCCTCATCCAATTTGTCTGTGCTTTCCCTATGATTTAATTTAATTTGTGCCTTTTTGACAGAAACACCAAAGACATATGTATCCCTTCCAGACATGGTACTGGTGATGTTGACTTGAGCCCTTTGTCACTGTAGTGTCTCCAAGTCCTGCTTATATCATTAACGGTGAGGAAGTAAGAGGCAGGTCCTGGAGACTACAAAATGTCCTGCTGGATTTTTGTCAAAAATTTCATTTACCAGTTTTAGTATCCATTGTGATGGGTTTATCTTTATTGTCTTTATGTGGCCTTAATGTACTTTATTGTCTCTTCGCTGTTTTTCTACTGCAAATAATATTTTCTTCTTACTCATTCTATTTATCAATATCAATATAGATATGGATTCATAGTTATTTAATATGTTATTGATTACATCTTTATTTATTATTAGTGTGAGAAACAGAGACAGAGAGACAAAGAGGGAGAGGGAAGAGTTGGGAGAGGAAGGGAGGGAGGGAAGTAAGGAAGGAAAGAGAGAAATAGAGGGAGAAAGAAAGAGGGAGAAAGAGAGGAGAGAGAGAGAGAGAGAAAGAGGGGGGGAATGCACACGGTGCTCATACTCTAGAAGCCTGAGGATGTTTGGACCTTGGTTCTGACTTCTCATCATGGGTTCTCGGGAGTCAATGCAGACTGTCCAACTTGCATGGTTCTGTGTGACATTTTTCCTGGGGAGAGACTCAGTACAGACAGTAATCTGACAATGGAGCAAAGTACATATAGCTCCAAGGTCCAACCTGGTGAACAATGAGTTTTATTGGGGTTATCTACAGGAATTCAGGTGAAGGGTCACTCACAGGTGTAGAACAACTCTAAGAGAGGTGAATCACCAAAGCCCATCCCACTGTAGGCGAGGCGTGGGAAACTGGAGCACACTGTACAGCCCCAGGTGGCTCCATGGATTGGACAGCATCCTTTCTAGGTGGATGGTTGGCTGAAGATCTTCCAGGTAGCTCAGTTGGTCTTTGTTTCATCTAGACAGTCAGGTTGCTCTTGGCCTCTTCCAAGCCACTGGGGACAGTATCTGCTTCTTTCAGATGGCTGGGCTTGTCTGCCAGTGACTCTTAGCAATCTTTATTGTTTATAAAATCCTGGCGGGGTGGGTATGTATGTGCTCAATATCAGGGACTTCCCCTACCCGCCCACCCACTCCTTCCTCAGCTAGCATTCCCCTACCCTAGGAACCTCCACAGGACCAAGGGGCTCCCTTCCCAGTGAGGCCCAAATAGTCAGTCCTCTGCTACATATCCAGCTGGAGCCATGTGTTTCCCCATATGTAATCTTTGGTTGGTGGTTTGGTCTCTGGGAACTTTGTGGGGGGGGGGAGGTCTGGTTTATTGATATTGTTTTCTCTATGGGGTTGCAAACCCCTTCAGCTCCTTCAGTCTTTGCCCTAACTTCTCCATTGGGGTCCCCACCCTCAGTCTGATGTTTGGCTGCGAGCATCTGTATTTGTCAGGCTCTGGCAATATTTTTTGATGGTCAAGCTTTCCTAAATTTGGCCAAAGGAATTGGTATAGAGCCAAGTCATGTACCTTTCAATGGTCTTTATTCTTTAAGTATTTCCTTGCTTTCAGTTTTAACAAGGTGTTTTCTCCTGTTCCGGCTCTGGGATCAGCATGTGGAAGGGATTCTTGCCGTTTCTGGTGGAGAACATTATTGAGAAGCCCAGATTCACTTGCAGACTATGCTGACCGCTCCTGTGGTACCAGTCCTAACCAACGCTCTCGGCTGTTCCCCTGGTACACAGTGCCCTGTCCACAGGCATTCCGCAGTGCATTGACTTAATTGCTCAAGACTAGAATAACATGCTGTGCTTTCAGGATTGCTCACCATGTCACTGTGAAGAGAACCTATTGACTAGACTTCAGTATTTGTTTATTTTCCCCTTCAAAAGGTAAACTCCTTAGAATGACATGTGTAAATACTGAGTGTACATTTCAATTAGTTATGACAAAGGCACGGAAGTGTGTAATCCACATCCTTCTCGAGGCAGAGCATCTGTATTCCTCAGAAAACATGCTTATTTCTGTTTCCAATCAGACCTTCTTTCAAGAGCTGAGAACTGATTTACTTTCCAGTGTTCCGGAGCTTACTGTGACAGCAACAGTACAATGTTGTGTTTGTACGTTCACTTAGTGTAGTACTTGTGAGATCTATGTGTGCTAATATGTCACAGTTTGTGCTTTCTTGCTTTCTTTTCTTTCTTTCTTTCTTTCTTTCTTTCTTTCTTTCTTTCTTCTTCCTTCCTTCCTTCCTTCCTTCCTTCCTTCCTTCCTTTCTTTCTTTTTCTTTTAACTAAGAACTAATATCCCATAATGCACCACTCACCTGTTTTTTTCTTGATAGATCTTTGCTACATTTCTGTGCTGTTTTGGCTCTGATGAACAGGACACCTGTGAGCTTTCTATGCGTGTCTGTTTGTAGCATGATTTCATTTCTTTTGTGTAAATAACTGGAGGTGAAATTTCTGGGTCAACAGGGTAGGTAAATGTTTAACTTTTTCTTTATTAGTTAAGAGACTGATAGACTGAAAGGCCTTTCCTTTTCCAGATGGTTTTACAGCCAGCTGTGTGAAATTTAAACAAGGTCCTCACATTGAACTTAGTTTTATATCTTACCAGTCTTCCTTCATCCCTCAAAGCTTTTAAAGTTTATAATAAGTGACAGCTCCTAAAAGTATTTATTTCACAGACTCCGCATATAATGCAATGTTCCGATATCTGTGTACAGTGTAAGGTGACTTAAGCCCACATTAATTAAGTTGTCCGTCTCTTTAATTATTCGACATTTTTGAGATGATGTCATGGAAACTGACTTTCTTGTTGTTTTGAATATATAGTCCATTATCGCCAACTCTTTTTTTTTTTGGTTTTTTCGAGACGGGGTTTCTCTGTGTAGCTTGACTGTCCTGGAACTCACTCTGTAGACCAGGCTGGCCTCGAACTCAGAAATCCGCCTGCCTCTGTATCGCCAACTCTATGTCCCAGTGTTTAGTGGATGTTACAGCTTGCTTTTCCTGTCTAGATGGGGCTCTGTACCCCTTAGTCAGTAACTGTTCCTCCTCTCATTCCCCAACCCCGACCTATACTCCATCACTCTTCTCACTCCAGGACTTGTATGAGTTCAGTTTTCTTTTGTAAAATGCCAAACTTAATCAAGACAATGACATTTTTGTCCTATGTGCCTGTATTATCTCACTTAGCAGAGAGTCTCCTAGGCTCATCCATGATTCCTGAGTAATAGAGACTTCTGTTTTTTAAGCTGAATAATATTCCACTGTATGCACACCACATTATAAGATCATGGCAAAATTCTCAGTACCATGGACTGTTAGGGAAATACAAAAGAAAGATGAAGTGAAATGTCACATCCTGTCTGATAGAATGATTTTGTTTCTTAAATAAAAAAGGTGCAAGATAACAAGTGTTGGGAAAGAGTCAGAGAAAAGGGCACTTTGTACTGTTGGTGAGGATGTAAATTAACAGTCTCAGAAAATGGGAACCTACCACATCCATCTCCCCCTTGCTTTTATTTCATTTTGTTTGTTGACGATACCAGTCATGTGACCTGTAAGAGACTCCACATTCCAGATGTCCCGGGTTTGATTACTTTTCATGCCACTGAGCTGGGTACCATGTTCTCAGAACATGCTGTGGTCGAGATAATGAGCTCTGGGATCAGTTGCTTTCTCCTAACAAGAACTCTTCAGAGCATCACAGTAAAGCAAGTTAGCACTCACTTGTAATCTTAGGGTTTCTGTTGCTGTGATGAAACACCATTACCAGAAGCAAGTTGTGGAGGAAGAGGTTAATTCAGCTTATAATTCCACATTGCTGTCCATCACTGAAGGAACTCAGGACAGGATCTCAAGCAGGGCAGGAAGCTGAAGGTAGGAACTGATGCAGAGGCCATGGAGGATTGTTCTTTACTGGCTTACCCGGCCTGCTTTCTTATAGAACTCAGGACCATCAGCCTAGGGGGTGGAACCACCCACAATGGGCTGGGCCTTCCCACATTGATCAGCTGAAAAAATGCCTTACAGCTGGATCTCATGGAGGCATTTTCTCAACTGAGGTACCCTCCCCTCTGATGCCTCTAGCCTGTGTCATGTGACATAGAATCAGCCAATTGAGCACCTCTCTTTCCCCCATGACTCTAGTCTGTGTCAGCTGATGTGGAACCAGTCAGCACACTTCTGGTTTTGATTGACTCATTGGTTCATGGTAGAGTTGTGGCTCTGTCATCCCTTCTTGTCTAACTTACTGTGATATTTTTTTCCAGGAAGAGCTTGCCCCAGCATTCTTTCATTCTGCAAAACAGAGTCTAAATCACAAGGTAGGATGAAACCTTGGTTTTTGTGTGGTGTTAACTTTTACAGTAATAGTTGGTTAGCAACGTCCAGTGGCGATGGATAAGAATATTTTTTTTGTTTTGTATTCTGATTAGTTCATGATTTTTTTCTAAGTCTCACATCACATAAGAACAGGAAAACATTCTCAGAAATGCACTGTTAGGTGGTGTTGTGGGATCATTGGATCTTTTTACTCAGAACTTGATGGGGCAGGTCAACCACCACATGCGTCCTTCCTCTTCGTGAGATCAGGAGGTGGCACACTTGGGGTGGTTCACCTCCCACACACTGATGCACCCCACCGTACCCTGCTTTTTAGTGAATGAAGAGAGTGTGCTCTCTGAGACCGTAATAATGTAGTGGGGCCTTAAGCCAGTAACTTAGTTCCTTATTATGAAGTATTTTGTGCTGTTTACACATCAATATTGCTGTATTTTTATAGAGTCAGAACTACAGCTGATTGTTTACACACCATCTTTACACACACCCAAGGGGCACGTTACATCGTGACACTATGAGAGCAAAGACATCAGCAGGAGAAAGAAATTCTTCTGCTCCATTGTAATCTTTTGGCATGGCCTTGTACATATTGCCTGTTGTTGGCTAAAACACCCTCCAAGGCATATGACTGTGCTTGATGTTTTCATTCACTATAATTATATTCTCCCTTACATTATGCCATCTTAGGACATTATGTGCCTTGGACTTGGATCCCATGATGTTTTCGGCATAGCCTATTTGTCACTAACAATGTCCTTACTTTCTTGGCACAAGATAGCTCAGGCCTGGAGTCACTCTGTGGGAGGTGATATTCAGAAAGGACTGTCTGGCATTTGGGCTCATGGCTGAGGGCTGCCATTGTTTTTAGGTCTTTTTAGTGATTTAAAATAGAAAATGTGCATTCATGTTTAGAAAGAATAAAACTAGAAGAACATGCTGATATTTTCTACTTAAATTTAACTTCCCAAGGCCTTTCTTTGGTATGCATGCTGTGAAGGTTAGCTTAAACACTCTACTTGAGTTATTCTAGAATCACCTGGGAAGATAATTTCCATGAGTGCTTGTCTGCATTGGTTATGCAGACATGTGGGCACATATGTGGGGGTTGTATTAATTAAGTTGTTGATGTGGGAAGACCCAGGCTACTTTAGGCAGCGTCATTCCCTAGGCAGACTCTGATGGCCTGTCTGAGAGCGGAGGCCTGATGAACTGTCTGTGAGTGGAGGCTGTGGGATGAGTACAAGAAGACAAACAGGCACAAGGCGCTCACTGCTCCACTGTTGACGGTGCTGTGTTTGAAATTCCTGCCTTGGCTTCCCACAAATGATGAGCCGTCACCTGAATTTTAAGCTAAAACAAGCACCTTTCTGCTCTTTCCTTTTGTCGGGTATTTTTATCACTGCAGGAGAAATGAAACTAGGACAGATGTATGAAGCTAGACCTAAAATCAATCACTTGCTTTAAAATGATCGTTGAAAAGCAGTACCATGCTGCTATGATACTCAATACTGATGGTTCATATTGTGGCAATATTGCTCTGGTGGTGGCTGGTCTGGTCTGACCAGCAAAGAGAGTTCAAGGCAGTTCACTCACATACCTGGTGCCTCCCGGGAATGGCTGGCTGGCTGTGGTCTTCGTTGACTCTAAGGAGCTTAGGGTCTTTCTATGGGTGGTCTCCCTAGTGGGGTTGCTTATGTGGCAGCTCAAGTTTCTAAGTTTGGTGGAAGGTGTCAGCCTTGTTAAAGACGAGGCTTCTGATGTCCTTATTTCATGAGAGGGCAGGAACGTAGATCCAGTTATGGGCAAGAGAAGTGTCAGAATTTTTACCCTCTACCTTTTTGAGTCATAGCTTCTAAAGGGTCTTCTAGTTTGTCCCTTTTGCCCCGAGTGATGGAGCCAGAGGTGGGGGGAAGTCTACATCCTTAGTATCACATAAGCCTCCATGATGTGGAATCTGCGCTGTCTGTGCAGTGATCCCTAGTCTGCGAGTGATGCCTTCACGTCAACTTTTTCACCGCTATAAAAACTTTGTGACGAGTATCCTTGGGTGGACTCCATTTTGTCTTTTCTGATAGTTGTGATTCCTAGAAGCCTTGTTGCTAGGTAAAAAGACAGAGATGCCCATGAGATTTGGATAGACACTGCACTTCTTACATAAATGTTGCAGCAGTAATGTATATGTGCCTGCTTTGTTCTACCCTCATAGGGAGCACTGGCAAGACTCTGGAGTTTTGCCAATATCATGAGAAATTTATCTCTCTTTTTTTTTCTTTCTATGTTTTAGCTTTAGTGTGGTCTAATCTCCAAATAAGAACAGAAAATTAATTTTAAATGTTAACATAATGGCATTTATGTATTTTGTAATGTTTGCTATTTGTGTTAACTGACATTTGTATAATGGTACAAGATATTCCCAGAATCTAGAAGACTTTTTCACTATTTTATGTTTCTTTTAGGCTAATATTGCATACACAATATTGTTATATATTTACTACTACTATTGTGTGTGTGTGTGCCTGTGTGAAGGTCTGATGACAACTTGAAGAAATTAGTTCTCTCTTTCTACCCGTGGGTCCTAGAAATCAAATTGAGGTTGCCAGCCTTGCTGGAAAGTTGTCTTTATACATTGAGCCATCTTTCTGGCCCCAGAAATCATATCATCTTGATTATAGTGACATAGATATCTTGACTTCATATTAATAAATCACATAGTGTGCACATTTTGTTTTTTTACTTCTTCTCTTTCTCTTCTTCCTCTTCTTCCTTCGTCTTCTTCTTGTTCCTCCTCCTCTTCTTCCTCCTCCCTCTTCTCCTCTTCTTTTACAGTGGGGTTGGGGGGAGGTTGAGACAGGGTTTCTCTTTATAACAGCCCTGACTGTCCTGGAACTCAGTCAGGCTGGCCTCGATCTCGCAGAGATCCGCCTGCCTCTGCCTCCTGAGACTTAGATTAAAGGTGTGTGAGCATGCCTGCTGGTTTCTCACTTCTCTTACTCAGCATGGTATCTCTCAGAGGCATCTATATTGGTTATATATTGCACATTGGTTATTTATTACTTTTGGGATCATGTTACTATAGACATATTAACACAGCATGCACAGACATATTAGTTCTTTAAGTGGATTGTTTCCGGTTCTCGGTGCTCCTTCAAATAGTATCGTATGGACGATTGGTTTACGTAATGTACATATTTCTCATGAGTTAAAAGTAGAAATTTTGCTTGTGAGGCAGGTGAATGTTTAGCTGTACCTGACATTACCCCAAATGCCTTTTCCAGTTGTACCAGTTTGCATCTCACCTGCAACCCAAGCTGTTGTTGACCTATCTCCCACCAGCACTCATTATCAGGGCTTTAAAAACGCCACATTAGTGTGCATGTAGTGATGGCTCATTGGGATATCGATCTGCATTTGCTCTAACTCAGTAGCATTCACTGTCTTCCAGAAGTAGCTCACCCTTTTCTTCGGTGAAATGTGTGTTTATGTCTCATTCTTAATGATTTGGGGATTCTTATTATACTTTGTCCTTTTGATCCTTTGTCGCAGATTGTCTCAATCTATTCTGAGTTTGAGTGAGGCTGAGGTGTCTCAAGCTATCAGTTTTTAGTTTGGGCTTGTTTGAAAATTCAGTTGTTCATCTTTCTTCCATAGAAGATCTCTAGCTAGGGTATCCAGGATACGGTTCCCTCAGCTGTCATTGACTTCCTACTTTATGTGTTTTTCTTTTAACATCTTTGCAAAGTATTTTAAAATGTCTTAACTAATATACAGTTTCTCATTAGATTTAAGTCATAGCCAGGACAGATGTCTCCAGTTGATAATTCAGTTCCATTTGGAACTAATCATGGTGCATGTATGATAGTATGAGGAAACTGTCTATTTTGGGATTTTCCATATGGTCATGCAGTGGTCCCTACATTATCTATTAAAGCTGTCTTTTCTCATTTCTTTAGCTATCTAGTGTAGCAGCATACATTACTTCGCCTATCTGCTCAGATCTAGTTTGAGCTCCCTGCTTTGGTTTGTTGGTCTATTTACTGAGAATGTACTATGGCAGCTTTGTCCGTGGGGACTTTAATATGCTTAGCAGGACCGGTTTCATCTCCCCAGCATGAGTCTTGGTTTTAGAGTTTCTTGATTTTTAGTATTTCCATATGAACCCCCTTAACTTGCTTAGCTCCCAGACAATAAGTAAAAGGATGGTCTTTGCTGCATCTCAAAATGTAGTTAAACAAAGAGAACATGGGTCATTTAACTGGTAACAGCGTTTCTAGGGTGGGGTTCAGTCTCTCAGGTTCATGTCCGCTCGATTTCAATAGCAGTCCCACATCTTCTTGAGACAGTACGCCGTGCCAATGAACTTCTTCTCTCGTCAGGTGTAGGTATTTCGTCTCTTCGTTCATTTGTGAATGTTTTCTGTCTTTCTTATTTCCTAGTTTGTGTTCTTTGTCAGAGCTACTAGTTCGGTTCTTTCATACAACGAATAACTTGGCTTTTTCATGGTATGTAACATCCGAAGGTCTTAATTTTCTTTCCTGTTCTTTTTCTTGCAGATCTATTGAATAGCTATTGTTGATTCACGTCTAGGATGTTACATGGAACGAACACAGAAAAGGAGAACCAACGAGTTATATTAGAAGGAAAGCAAGCACAGTATCAGGAAACAGCTGCTATACGCGGCGGAACAAAAGGGACAGAATCTAGTAAGGAAATCAAGCATGAGAAAGGGCCCCTGAGCACCTGTAACTAGGGACTCTCTGAGGAGTGGGAATCTTTGCTGGAGCCACGATCCCTGTCTGCAGAAGGTTGGGCAGGACATGAGAGGCAGCTCCCGTGAGAGGTCTTTGGACAGTCATGCCAGAACTCCACGAGAGTCTTGACTCATGCTCCTCCTAGTGAGAACAGACTTATGTGAGAGTAAGCTTTCTAGGTGTGAAGACTGACTAGCTTAGGGCTGGTCACATGACTGCTCAGGGCTGGTCAAGCAGCAGGAGTAGGCAGGTGGCCAGCGACACCTGAGGATGTCCTGAAGGTATTTTCTCTCCTGAGCAAAGCCACACAGGAACTTCAGCCTTTGATTGCAGCTTCTAACAGAAGGGCAGACTTGGAGCAGAGGGGTGAGAATTAAGGAAGCTGACTGTAATTAATTTTATTCAAATTTTTATTATAGTTTGCTTAGTATTTATAGTTTAACTCATGATTCTTTTAGGTTTCGTATAGTCTTACAATATTCAGATCTTAAAAATCCTCTAATTCTGTGACAATTTAAAAGTTAATGACCTTTGTCCCCCAAATGCCTTACCTGATGATTAGGAAATCTCACCTCATGCTTGGAGTCCATAGTCTCTGTTCATGGAGCGATCAGGAGCACTAGTGAGGACGGGGAGGTGGTGTGGCAGGGGAGAGCAGAGGCTTCTTGTTCTTTATGGTTCTGTGTATACACATGGATGCTCATGTGTCTGTGTGTGAACATGCACATATGCACACATGCACACATGCACACATGCATGCAACAGTGTGTACATGTGTGCCAAGGTTGCTTGTTCTCACTCTCCTCATTGGAAGCAATCTCTCTGTTGTATACATACACATATGCACACACACATGCATGCAACAGTGTGTGCATGTGTGCAAGGGCTGCTTGCCTTCTCTCTCCTCATTGGAAACAATCTCTCTGTTGTATTGTTGTGGTTGCTTACACATGAGAGCTCCCAGGGATTCTCTTGTCTCTGTCTCTTTTATCACTATGGGAACAGTGGGTTTACAGGCGCATGCAGACAGTAGCTGCACATGGGCTTTAGGGAGTTGAACTCTGGATGTCATGCTTGTATGCCAAACACTTTATCCAGCGGGCAATCTCTCTAGCTCTTAGGGTCTTTCTTGCTGGGTGTGTAGAAACAACCTATACAATATTGAAGGCAGATTCTTGGCTGTGTTTAGGATACTCACAGAGGCTGAGAAATGCTAAACATCTGTGAGGTGGATGTTTAGGTTTGGTATCCCATCTACTCTTCCATGCTCTAAAACATCTGCCCTGTCATCCCTTCTTCTTACATATGATGGAGACTCATGGCCAATTCGGGGAATGGCAGGGTTTCAAAACTAGGCCAATGAGGCTCAGTGTTGTAATTCTTGCAGAAGTCAATGGAAGGAAGTGTTTCTTCTGCCTTGGGTCAGCTATTCATTCTATGTCTGCTTTTGATGTGCCCTTTTCTTCTGCTGACTGTTATAGGAGCCACTGGAGAAAGACTTTCTTGTGGTTTTGTTTGAGTTCTTGGACCTAAGTTGTGTCTGTAAGGTTGGGTCTTGAAGCTTCTAATGTGAGAAATGTCATTTTCAACACTTAAAACATCTTCACCTGGATTTCATCCTCAATAGCTAAGCTAATCCTAATTGGCCAAATGATAATTGCAGTTTGCTCCTGGGCCATGAGACAGTGCTCTATGGAGACTCACTACAGACCAGGCATGTTTGCTATGCTGTGTGCCCCATGTTCACAGCTCTTTGCCTTCTGAGTTGTCCTAATCCTGGTGACTATTTCCGTTCTGTTTCTTGCCTCACCTCTGTGGCGGACTACCCACAGGCTGTTGTGAGTCATGGCTGATTGTTTTGAGGACAGTCGTATCACAGAAAGCTTCTGTGTCTGCCATTGTTCATGAGCTTGGACTGTGATGTGTTTATGTAGAGACAGAGAATGGCAAACTGCTGTGAGCACTAGCCTATGCCCTCTGCCTTCTGGTTCCCCCCACCTCCTGCACATTTGTATATCAGTCCATGAAAATGAAAATGAAGTCAAAGAAGCTCAGTTTTCGTTCCTCAGGCACTATCTATCTTTGAGGTTTTTTTTTTTTTGAGATAGAGTCTCTCATTGGCCTAGGATTCTCCAACTAGACTGAGCTGATTAGCCAGAGAGAGCCATGGGTCACTTATCTCTATCTTACCTATGCTAGGATTAAAGCACATGCTACAGTGCTTGGCTTTTTAAAAAAAAAATCTATTTATTTATTTCTCACTTTACATCCTGCTTACTGGCCCCCATCCTGAACACCTCCCCCCACAATCCATTCCCCCACTCCCCCTCCTCTTCTCTTCTGAGAGGATGCCCCCACTGGGTATCTTTGCACCCTGGCACATCAAGTCTCTGTGGGGCTACATGCATCCTCTCCCACTGAGGCCAGACAAGGCAGTCCAGCTAGAAGAACATATCCCATGTACAGGCAACAGCTTTTGGGATAGCCCCCCATTCCAGTTGTTTGGGACCCACATGAAGACCAAGTTGTATATCTACTACATATGTGTGAGGAGGCCTAGGTCCAGCCTGTGTATGCTCTTTGGTTAGTGGTTCAGCTTCTGAGAACCCTAAGGTTCCAAGTTGGTTCTCTGTTGGTCTTCCTGTGGAGTTTCTATCTCCTTTGGGCTGCAATCCTTCCCCCTTTCCTTCTATAAGAGTCCCCAAACTCCGTCCATTCTTTGGCTGTGTGTGTCTGCACCTGTCTGAGTCAGGAGCTGGATGGAGCCCCTCAGAGGTCAGCTATGATAGGCTCCTGTTTGCAAGCATAACAGAGTATCATTAATAGTGTCAGAGATTGCTGTTTGTCCATGGGAGAGGTCTCAAATTGGAGCAGTCATTGACTGGCCATTCCCTCCATCTCTGCTCCATCCCCTGTCCATGCATTTCTTGTAGACAGGATATACTTTTGGTCAAAAGTTTTGTGGGTGGGTTGGTGTCCCTATTGCTTCACTGTGGTTCCTGCCTGGATACAGGAGGTGGCCTCTGCAGGTTCCAGATCCACAATGTGGGTCACAGGTAAGGACACCCCCATTGGTTCTTGGGCTCCTCCCTCATCCCAGGTCTCTGTCTCATCCTGGAGATGCCCACCACCTCCTCACCCCCATCAGTTGCAGATTCCATTCATTCTCATGGACATCTGGCCATCCCTCCTGTCCCTCCACACACCTGATTCTGAATCCCCATCCGCCTCCTATCCCATCACTTACCTAGTTCCCTCCCTCCATCTGCCTCTTATGCCTATTTCATTTCCTCTTCTAAGTGAGATGTAAGCATCCTTGCTTCCCTCAACTGACGAATGAATACAGAAAATGTGGTACAGCTACATAATGGAATACTATTCAGCTGTTAAACACAAAGACATCATGAACTTTGCAGGCAAATAAATAGGACGTGAGGATATCATCCTGAGTGAGGTAACCCAGTCCCGAAAGGACATATATGGAAGGCACTCACTTATAAGTAGATATTAGCCATAAAACACAGGACACCCATGCTACAATCCACAGACTCAAAGAAGCTAAACCAGAAGGAAGGCCCATGCCATGCGAGCATGCTTTTTTTTTACCTCCTAGTGTAGGTTCTGTTGGCTGAATTTGTTTGCGCTTGTCAAATGAGCATCTTACAACTGAGCTGTCTTTCCAGCCCATACTCTCCGATTTGTGGTGTTTTCTGGTCCCTTTTATCATCAATATTATTTTAGATATTTTTATTTTATGTATATTAATATTTTGTTTGCATGTATGGATGTTGTCATGGGCATGCCTGGTGCCCAAGGAGATCAGAAAAGGGTGTCAGGTTCTTAGGAACTGGAGTTACAAATGTTTGCAGACAATCATGTGAGTGCTGGGAACCAAACCCAGGCCTTTGTAAGAACATGTGGCCTTTTGACTGCGGAGCCATTGGTCTACCCCTTGTTTCTGGTTCCTGTTCTAGAGTGATTAAGATGACTCTCTTGAAGGGGCCTTCTCATCATGAGTTAGACACTCTGTGTTCATAGCTCTTGACTTCTGCAGTCAATCTCTATTCCTTTGCAGCTACCCTTGTGGAGCATGGCTGTGCCCTGTGCTAAAAGTTATATGTGGCATTCAAAAATGAAACTGACAGGATGGCCTGTAAAGAAAGAGGGGTGATTGGCCTCTCTGGGTCTAGGGGGGACAGCTCTCTCTGTTGGTGCTTACTGTGCAAGCACAAGGAAATGACATGTCCCAGAATCCACATAGAATGCCAAGCCTTGGTAAAGTGAACCACAGTTTCAGTGCCGGGAAGGTGGAGACAGGCCACCGGGGGTTGCTGACCAGGCAATTTAGTTTAGCTCGTGAACTCCAGATCAGTGAAAGACCTTCTCTCAAAGAAGATGGGTGGTATGACTGGGGATGACACCTGAGGCTTCTTCTGCCCTTGACACGCACATGTGTGCACATTCTGACACCCACACAAATATGCACACATGCTTACTCCAATTACAAAAAGAGAGGAGACACAAAACTTGTGCACGTGAAAATGACACCTTTTACTTTTTACTCTGTATGGATGATGCAAAGCAGCTGGTAAATAAAGCTGCAGGACATTGAATCATCCTGTGTGATTATTTTTCCTGTTAATAATGATGAAACTTTACTGTGTGCTGACAACATCTCTCGACATGGAAATGGATTCAATCTCCCAGTAAAGAAAGGCAGGGGCCCATAAAGGAACAGAAGGCAGAGCACCAGGTGAGAAAGGCTCATTGTCATTAACTGCATTTTACTTCCCTTCAGAACCTTCCCACAACCGACAAGAGGCTCTTGGGTATCCTTGATAGCACTCCTTAATAATTTCCAAGACCCCTCTTCTCAATATGTTGTGTGATAGTCTTCCTGAAAGATGATAATATTTTGCTTCAAAATCAACTGTAACTCCCAAATTCTTTTAGGTCAGGAATAAAAGCAGTAGTCATGCTTTGCAAAACTCTCATTATGAGAACCGAAGAGAAAAGTCACAAAGGAGGGGTGCCCTCAAGGGGAAGAGCTGGAAGAGAAGCTTCATCTATCAACCAGATAGAGGGAGGAATCGGACAAAGACTTCTTGCTCACGACTGTCCTAGACACGAGCATGGAGAGAAGAAGCCGAGCTGATTAAAACAACTTATCACCTAAAAGAAGTTCAGGATGATGAAGTCTGGGCGTATGAATTATACCTCTGCCTGTCTGGCTGGGAGAACATGGCTGCAAGGTAGCTTGGAGGAAACCAGAATAAGATAGCACAAGCCTTTCTTATCTCTTTCATTCCTCTCGCTGTTCCAGTTTGTTTACTTCAGTCAGGAGGTCTCCCCGCGGTTTCTTCCTCCTCCCTCATCTTCTCCCTTTCCTACTACTCCTGTTTCTTCTTCCTCCTTCTCCTTTTCTCCCTCCTCCCCTCCTCTGCCTCTTCCTTTCTTCTTTATCTCCTTTACCTTCTCATTGTTTCTATGTGGCCCTAAGGAAGACCTTCTGGGCCCCATTTAATGATAAAAGCATAAAAAAATACTCTGTGACTGGCCTTTCTACAGGAAGTCTTTGCAGCTTGGACACTCATGGCCCTCATTAGCATTCTGTGGTTGGGTGTTTATGAGTTGAATTTAAATTTGTAAATAGTCCTTGGGTCCTTACAAAGAGCCAAGCACCTTGGATGTTATGATGGTGAAAAAAGAAAGAAGAAGAGAAGAAGAGGAGGAGGAAGAAAAGAAGGAGGAGGAATAAACAGTTCTTCTTGCCTTCAATTTTCTTATCCTCAATCAGGAAAATCAATCCACCAACCAGTGAGTTGTTGATGTCTGACTCTATGTTAAGTAGGTGTCAGGTGTCTGATTTACTCTCTCCTTTCCTTGTCCATATACATTTCCAATGGGATAATAGGAGCCATTATGTAGAGACAAGACGGCAGTGTGACAGAGAGAGGGGCGTGGTCAATGCTTTCTAGCTGACTGTGGGTAGTGCCCTGTGTGAGACTACCTTGAATGTATAGGGAGTTGGCCAGGCAGACAAATAGAACAAACAAAAATAAGACAGTGTGTCTGGAATATGGCAAGCCACTTGCTGTCCTGGAGGAAACAGTTCTGGAAAGGAAGCCTGTGTCACCTAAGGAAGAAAGGTGGTGTCTATGTGCAAAACAACTTGAGTCTCCTTTATCACAGTCAGCGGGGTGTTTGTGTCACTGAGAGTAGAGTGTGACAGCTTGTGGTGGAGATGAGTTTGAAGTAACCACTGTCTCTCTTTCTCTAGGGAGTAGTCCCATGTGATGGGAGATGTCAAGCTCTGAGATGGTCAAGGGCATCTTTGTTTCTTGAGTGGAGGGGACACATGTCTCTGAAGTTCTGAACCAGATACCCACATAGCTGTGCTCTTATGCCCTAGGCCTTCTAGCTGTGGATAGAGGCAATGGCTACCTTGTGGCAGGTGACTCCAAGGTAAGTTGTGACTTTATGAGCAGAGTAGAATTGGTTGCTTTTGGAGGCATAGAGAGCCATCTTCTCTTAGAATTTAGGTGACAACCAGGGGGTTGGCTTGGGAAGAGCTTATAGCACAGCAGAAGTTGTCAGAGAGTACTGATGGGACAGACTAGGCTGCTGGGGGAATCTTTGTGTATGCTGTGTGTAGAGCATCTTCATCTACCCAAGAGACCTTCTGATTGGTTTAATAAAGAGCTGAGTGGCCAATAGCTAGGCAGGAGGGTATAAGCGGCACATCTGGGAGAGATATGAACTCTGGGAAAGAATCAGGGGTGGGAGATTCACCATCCAGATGCAGAGGAAGCAGGTGCCAGTACTGAGAAGAGGTAAGGAGTCACATAGCAGACATAGACCAGTATAAATGGGTTCATTTAAGTTAAGAGCTAACTGAGAACAAGCCTAAGCTAAGACCTAAAGCGTTCATAATTAATAAAACATCTCTACGTCATTATTTGGAAGCTGGCATTTCAGAGACAGTCTGGTTATACTAAGCTCTAGGACTTTGGGTTCTAGGTCAGATTGCCTCAGAAGGAGAGGCAGATACACCTGTCAGTGAAAGCTCCTGATGGGCTGCAGTTACCCCTGTGAAGCAAGAAGCCGCAGAAACCCCGTCGGTGAGACTGGCAGGGTGATATACTTTCCTGACTCACAAGACCAGAAATTTGGCATTTGGGGAGAGAGTAAGGAAGCAAGAGTGGAGGAAGGGAGGAGGGAAGGGAAGACAAAGAGGGAAGAGGTGGATTCTTGTGTTTAAGTAAACATGAGCTTAATCAGCCCATGCAGCCAGCCCAGGAATGGACTTTGAATCCTGCTCTTAGAACAGATGCCATGAGCAGTGGTTCCCCAATACTGCAATATATGCAGAACCCAGGTAAGGAACTGTGACTAAGAAAACTCAAGACATTACAGCAGTTATAGTATCCTCTATTGCCAAGTATCTTTTATGAACCAAGCACTTAGATACTTTTTGATTAGGGTGTATTCAATACATGAAATAGTCAGTTTTGTTCCCATTTCATAGATGAGGAAACTAAAGCACAGAAAGATGAGGCCACTGATGGTTCTCAAGGCGGAGACCAGGTCTATGATAGCTCATTCTTGAAACCCCAGAGTTTATCACACAATGAATGGTCAGTGAATAGCTGATGGTTACATGAATAGCTAACCAACCACATTGTTAATGTGCCCAAAGTGTGTTTGGCATCTGAGACCATAATTCAAGACACGTTCTCCATGGTCGCATACCAGAGAGAGTAGAGTGCAATAACTAAGATGAATGTGGTGACTATAAGTGATCTTAGGAGACCAAAGAAAGAATTCACAGTGGCCTTACAGTGGTCAGAGGAAGGAGCACAAGACAATGGAGAATGAGCAGGACTTTGAAGGTCAGTCTACACTGGGCGAGAAAAAGGGAAAGGTCTGTATTCTGGGTGGCTTGAGAGGTGGGAGTCTGAAGTCATAGTAAGGAGACTGTTTTCAGGGTTGCCACTGTCCTGCTTGCACTAGGAAGCTGTGTGACACTGGGCAGGTGTCTCTGTGCCTTCATTTGCTCATTTATAAATGGGTCTAATTCGAGATAATTCACACAAAGAACTTTGCAAGTAGGACCTGGTACATAGGAACTAGTTCAATGGAAACAAGTTGTCATTATAGCGAATCAAAGGACTTCTTTAATGTGGAACAGGGAGGAGGGGTGGGAAGATGGGCAAGGATCAGAATGCACTGTGCCTTGCTGGCGAAGAAGGGATTTGGGATTTTACTTCATCATTTAGTGGCTCTGACAAGATAAGAATGCCTCTCAGCACCCAATTGATGCTGATTTCATGTCCTTTCCTGCTTACTGAGAATCAAGAACTTCAGTCTGTAGAAAGCACACCACTGCCTCGAGCCCCTCCATCCTCTTTAATGATCAGTTGGCCTCCTGATTCTCTGGGAGTGGGGGCGGGGGCACTTTCTGAATCTAGTGGTACCTTTGCTGTAGCCCAGTAAACGGAGGCCAGGCTAGAAACAAAACCCAAACCAAAAAAAATTTCATACAGAGAAGATAGACCCATAAATAAGCCACAGCCTAGAGGAAGCTAAACTTTATAAAAGCAGCTTGGGTCCTGTCACTTTAACCCTGTCCTGAGAGATGGCTGCAATACCTCCCAGCGCCTTTACACACTAATGCCTGAAAAAACTCCACAGTAATCCTATTTGTGAAATTTCCTTTGAAGGCAGCTATTTATGGTACTCATTAGCTTGGGATGCTGGCGCTCGGAGAAACTTCACAAGTGGCTAAAGATGCCAGCCTTCATCCCTGTGATGGATTGGCTTTGAATTACAATACTGGATGAGCATCTTCAGCTATTGCTTTAAAGTGATTTACGGAGTGGGATCCTATTATTCTGACCCCTTCTTTTTCACACACCAGACTGTATAGCTATCCAGGATGACTGATAAGAAAGATGGCTGTTCATAGTGCTTCCATTGATTCCTTCTTGAATGTTTCCTTGAAGAGACTGAAACCTCCAAAGTTGTTGTCAAACTAAATGGACCCCAAAGCTCTATGTGGAGAAACTCAAAAGCTCTGGGCTATCTTGATACTAAAATGTAGACATCTGCGAACCTCTGTTGCTCTTAAGACAATGTGCTTTGCTTGGAGTGTAGCTCAGTGGTGAAGTTCTTACCTGGTGTGCACAAGGCCCTGGGATCTACCCTGAGTGTTAGAAAAAGGAAAAAAGACAGTGTTTTCTACTTACATTGTACCAAGAAAGGTGGAGAAATTAAGATGTTCCAGACAATGGTGAACCATGAAAAAAATAACACACAAAGCTCGGTAGAAACATTTGAAGAAGATATGCTCACCTCCAAACAATCCAAGGCTTTGGAAAGTTACTCTCTGAGAAGCAGAAAGCTGTGCTCTAGTGTGTGATGGGCAGCAGCAATGCTGGATGCTGAAGAAAGATGGCTTTGGTGAAATCTCATAGCTACCACTTGCGACTGTGGAACAACTGACCTAGTGCCTGCAACTCCATCGTCTGTAAAATAGGAGTCATGGCATCTCTTCATAACTGTTTTGAAAATGAAACTTTGTTTCATTGAATGTCTGTGGCATATTGTTGGCTGTTACTAAATAGTAATTAGTTACAGTAGCAGGTGGAAATAACTTCCTGTGGCAATAAAGACTGTGTGTTAGATAACCACACAGTCTGGTTTGGAGCAGAAATTTAGATTGATGACAGAATTTGTGGGACATACCCAGGGCTGAAGTGTGTGCGAAGAAAAAGACAGGTTCTTGAAACTTAGAGACATGAAGCTGTCTTCCTCATTGTGTAAGCTCACTGTCTGATAACCTTGGCCCAGCCCTTGACTAGAGTTACCATGGAAACAAGAACATGCACACAACATGTGCTCATCTCTCAAAACTTCCAGCCCATGTCAACAGAGCTGGCTCTGGAGGGAAGAGATGCTGCTTCTCTTCACGGGGAAGTCCTGACCTGTGGCAGAGGGATGAATCAGCTCCATTTATGAAGCCATAGGAGCCCTGGCTCACTGAGAGACTGGGCGAAGGAATCCCTCATGGTTCAACTCACACAGTTGTAAGTGATCGTTACACTCCTGTGAAGTTCATACTATCTTGGATACCTGCAAGATGTAATTTCTAGAGGAAGTGAAGGGCTCATGTCTTTTTTACTGTGGTGCAGTGTGCAGCTCCAGACAGGAGAACAATCTCTCTCACTTTTCTTGCTTTCTGAGAAATGGCAGGACATATCATAACGCAGGGGCTGCCGAGAATATCCAGGTCCATTTTTGACTTCTAAGTTTCTGTCTTTTTCCAGGGCACAGGGAGGCTGTCAGGGCTCCATTTATAAACAGAAAGTGGCTATTCACTTTATGACACACTGAAAATTGTATAAAATTCAGTATTTTTCCATCTTTCCCATGAGCTGTACAAAGTGGCTAAAATCTACACAAAGGCGAATTTAATTTCCTTGGGAATGAGTTTATATACCCCCCACTTTTTACCTTGGGGAACATTTTTAAGTGGAGTTTTTAAACCCCCCTGATAAAGGATGAAAATAGGAAATCCACTTTTAGCCAATATGCTTTCTGCCCAGGTTTCATTACAGGTGGGCAGATGGCCTCACAGATGGCAGGGACTGGAGAAATTTAAACAAGGGTTATATTAGGGATGGAGGAGAAAAGTGGATTTTTTAAAAAGTTAAACAATAGCTCTTTAAAGTGTCTGGAAAGATGATTTAAAGTGGTTGGCTCACAAGCAGGAGGACCTGAGTTCGATCCCCAGGACCTATATAAATCCAGACATAGTGGTTCCTATGTGTAATTTCAGCAATGGCAATACAAGGGGGGTGGAGACAGGTGGGCTCCTGGAGCTCCCTATGTAGGAGGAGGTAAGGTGGGAGGAGTTAGGAGAGGAAGCGGAAAAGGAAGAGGAGGAGTTAGAGAGGCAGAGATGTAGGAGGATGGAGAACCACACAGGTATGGAGAGCACTCATGGGGAACAACTTATAAACTTATAATTAGGTTAGCTAATTGGGATACAACTCTCTTTGTATGGGCATCTTGTTATTAATCATTATCAAACATATAAACCTTTGATTAATCTATAAGAATTAGAGTCTCATTCTCTTACTGGGCCCACATGGATGGCGGAATGGTCTGGGCAATGCCCTGCCTTGCAGAGACAGTGTGGAAGATTGGCAGAGCCATCTCTCATGCTGGCATCTAGTGGGTGGCAGGGCTGGTGTTTCTGGTGGGCCGGTTCTAGCTGCAGCGTGCACTTGGCTTGCTTGTAGAACTAGCTGTGCAACACTTATTAGTCTCTCATCTTTGCTGATCTTTGATTCATTGAGAGAGACAAGGCAAAGCTCTTCTCCTGGCATTCTTATTGGTCCTCGTCCCTCCTGCTGACTTGTGCAGATTTGATTGACCTGGCTGTCTCTGCCAGGTCGAGTGACCACTGCAGATTTGTGTTTGCTATCCCAAAGCTACAGAACTGAATGGCTGATATATTCATTAAATATTTGCAAGTGAATCAAGCTGCCACTGCTGACCTGTGAACTGCTGATTTTCAGACAACAGAGACGAGAGTTGCTCTAAAGAACCTTTCTAAACAGGTCCACTCCCCCCATTTCCTTTCCTCTTTCCCACTACCTCTGGTGGGTGGTGGGCTACAAGGGAGGTTAAAACATTTAAGAACCATCATTAAAAGTTTTCAAAAAATTGAAAAAATTAAAGTTACAGTGAAGTCCAGGTCCAGATGGGTGAACAGGTAGAGGGGCAGACAGTTGAATAGGCGGCTTGTCAACAGCAGGGAGTGATCTGTATCTGGGAGTCCTTGGTCTTTGACATACTTGTCAGTATCAGTTCATACGCTGGTGTGGGGCTGGGACATTGCAGCAGTTAAGTGTCTACCACTTTAGGGGGGCAGGTGAAGCGGTTACAACCTTTCCTCCACTGCGTGTGTCTGGTAAGTTCTTGGGCCTGCTTTATCTGGGGTGTTTTTTTTTAACATTCCCAATTCTTCCTAATGACCTTGTAGGGTGGCTCCTTCCTATTCCCAGGAATAAGTCAGTTGTCAGTTTGTTCTGGGTGGATGATATCTGGAGATGGCACAGTTATTAGCTATTTTTCTGTTGCTGTGGGAAAACGCCAGGACCCCATGACGCCATGACTCACAGAAGAGTTTATTTGGGCTTACATACAGAGGGATCATTGAGTTCCATGGAAAACATGCAGCTGGCAGAAAGCAGGTGGCAGGGGCAGGAAGCCGAGGGCTCCCATTTTGAACCTCAAGCACTAATTAGAATGAATTGGAAATGATGTGAGTATTTAAATGGCTAGGCACACCTCTACTGCCATGCTTCCTCCAACAATAGCCAGGTTCCTACACTTCCCTAAACAGTGCCACAGGCTGGGCACCCAGTGTTATTATTCTGTCTAAGCTCCACCTCCACAGTTACCTGGCAACAGCCAGGTAGGCCTGCCCACTATGAAAGGGGGCTGCTTGGCCCCTCCCCTCTCTCTTGCTCCCTTGAGCTCTTGCCTGCAGGTTCTCTCTGCCTCCTCCCCCTTCCCGTCCCCCTCTCTCCACATGGTCATGGCCAGCCTCTACTCCTCTCTCTCTCTCTCTCTCTCTCTCTCTCTGCCTCTACTATCCTCCTGGATCCCCTCCCCATGCCCTGAATAAACTCTATTCTATGCTATACCGTCGTGTGGCTGGTCCCCAGGGGGAAGAGATGCCTTGGCACGGGCCTGCTGAGACATCCATCATTCCATCATTGGTTTCCATCCATCACCGAAACATCTGTTTCCACCTTTGCAGAGTTAACCTCTTTTTGTTTTCAGTTCCCAGGACAAGGAGGGCGACTGGCACGTGAGTCACTTCGTGGCAGCTGAGATCCCATGTCTTTGAGTCTTTGCATTGGTAAGTGCCTAGCCTCACTTTCAGTTCTATAAACAATGAGTTGATACTTCTCTGACCTGTTGTGAGCTGAGTGAAATAATTCCTGTGGAAGTCTCCTGCACAACCCAGCACAAAGAAGGGCTCTCTTTGATACTCCAGGGACTCAGGCTTCTGTCAAGACTGCTTCCTGTGAGCGCATTCATGGTTCTGTCACCTGGGGGTTGAGGTTCACTAAGGAACATGTGCTGGGTTGCTTAGATCTTCCCAGCTTTGTTTGGCTCTTGCATCTGAGACTAGGGGGCAGGGAAGTGAGGGAGACACAGTGGGTTGGGAGGTATCTTCGTGGTACGTGCAGGATTGTTGGAGGGTTACTGTGGAGTGTCATTGTTTACCCTGAGGAGATGAGAGGAAGCATTTGGCATGTGCACGTTATCACAGAAGAGGGAAAGCGTGTACATGGTGCCTGGAGTAGAGGAGGGGTAGAATCTTAAAAATAAAAGCAGCTTTGAGGAATTTAGTCTATTTTGTTTCATCTTGGCCAAACTCAGTCTGTGATGGCAAGAGTGATGGATTGATTGTCTCTATGCTGAGTTTAGACTGCCTTGTTACTAGAGTGGAGAGGCCAGGACAATGGATGGAATGCTCCCTGGCTGATGCCTCTCGGTGTGAATCCACACAGCCTTTATCTATTCAATTAACACATTCCACTAGACTCTTCTTCCACCCAGGCCTCCTGCTGAAGATTGAGACTCCAGGGATGCCAGGAGCCTGCCTTAGCCTTTTGGAGAGATGCACAAAAAAGTGAGGCTGTGACTGTGGTGTGACACAGTCCCAAGGTTGGACTTTCTAGGTTCAAATCAGTCTGGCCAGTTAAGGCCTGTGAGACTTGAGCAAGTCATCCGGTCTGTGTATGTCTCTGGATTTGTCTTATATATGTGGGATTTTAATTTTGCCCCCTTCATATGTTTATAGAGAATTAAAGAAGGCAGCAGAGCAAGGGCTGGAGAGATAGCTCAGGTGGTCAAGTCCTGGCCTCAGAATCATGAGGGTCTGAGTTTGAACCCTATATAAAAGTGTCAGGTCTGAGGGCACTTGCTTGTATTACCAGTGCTGGGGACAGGGGCTAGGTGGCTCCTTGGGGCTTTCTGCTATCCAACCTAGTCTAATCAGTGAGCTCCAAGTCAATGTCTCACAAAAACAAGGTGAATGTCTTCTGAGGAAAGGCACACCAAGGTTGAACACTGGCCTCCCTACGAATGTACCTTACATAAGATGCAAACAGACACACAGGCTCACACAGAATAGTGAATACATTGTAAGTGTAGTTAATTACATAACTAAGATTTATTATTATTATTATTATTATTATTGTATTTAAAATGCTTGTGGCCACAATTGATGGAATAATTTTAGACAAGGGTTGCCTAAGTATATAGGGCACCCAGGAGAGAGTATTCTGTTGAGTATAAGTGTTAGTATTCTGTCTAAACTCCACCTCCACAGTTACCTGGCAATAGCCAGGTATGCTCCTCCCCACAGTTACCTGGCAACAGCCAGGTAGGCCTGCCTACTATAAAAGGGGAAGCTTGCCCCCTCCTCTCTCTCTTGCTCTCTCGCTCTCCTGCCTCTAGCTTCTCTCTGTCCCCTTGCCCCTCCCCCTTCCCTTCCCCTTCTCTCCGCATGGTCATGGCTGGCCTCTACCTCTCCTCTCTCTCTCTCTCTCTGCCTCTACTACCCTCCTGGCTCCCCTCCCCATGCCCTGAATAACTCTATTCTATCCTATACTGTTGTGTGGCTGGTCCCTCAGGGGGAAGAGATGCCTCAGCATGGGTCCACTGAGACATCCCCTTCCATCATTGGTTTCCATTCTTTCAATAAGGGAATGCACATAAATGCAGGAGTTTGTGTGTGTGTGTGTGTGTGTCTGTCTGTATGAATGTGCCTATAAGTGTATGTATGCATGTATGTGTCTGTCTGTATGTGTGTGTCTGTATGTATATGTATGACATATGTATGTATTTGTTTGTGTCTGTATGTATATGTGTATGTGTGTGTCTGAATGTATATGTATGACATATGTATGTATCTGTTTGTGTCTGTATGTATATGTATGTATGTATGTATGTATGTATTACGCATGCATTTATGTGTGTCCATGTGTGTCTATATGTGTATGTATGTATGTATGTATGTATGTATGTATATATATATGTATATGTGTATCTGTCTGTATATGAATGTAAGTATATGTATATATGTGTGTGTGTGTATGTGTGTGTGGGATATTGGTGTATGTAGAGTGTTTTATCCTTTGGCTGATTGACATTCAATTTTTTTTGTCACAGAATTTTTCATTCATGAATTCCATGGGTATATAATAAATAGCTACTCTGTAGAAGATGCTTTGCTCAGTCTCCTTATCCTGTAAAGGGGGCTTGGGATTTGGAAGCATTCAGTTTTTAGCCACGAGAGAGCTTGTGTAAATTGTTCCTTTTGAAATCAATCTCATCCTCCCTGGAGAGGAGGTGGTTATTTTCCCTACTATTAACTAATTCACTTATATAGGTCCTTTGATCACCCACTCAACAAATCATGTTATAATGTATTCATTCCAGATAAATCCATTGTTGTAGGAAGCAGTTCTCCCCACCAATAAAAGATGGCGTTTGGCATGTAGCCAGCAAGCATGAGAAGGCACCATGGCTGTGGCTCATTAAAGAGAAAAGGCTTGTGCTTCCAGGCGTGGCTACCCAATCAGCCCACCTCGCATCATATGGAACAGCCAATGAACAGTGACGGCGTGGCAGCTGCTGATAGGATTAAGGCAATGCATATAAGGGACTGCTGGGGCGGTAGGAGGAGGCTTGTTGTAGGAGGAATAAACTGCTTGAAGAAGAACACAGTTGCTGTTGCCTTATTCTGCTGGTTGGACAAAGGTAGCGACAAGTGGTGGCCCGTATGGGGAGCCTCTGGATTCCGGAGTCGTATTCAGAACTTCTTGCGGCTTCAGGGCAGTTGACTGGTAAGTTCTTGGTAAAGAGACAATAAGGTTCCTGGTTTAGGGACAAGTTTAGGGCAAGTTCTCAGTAAAGAGACAATAAGGTTCCCGGTTTAGGGACAAGTTACAAGTGGAAGTTGCTCTGAACTACAGAGCCAAATAGATAGATGATATGAATAAAAAACTGTTCTAGGCAGAGGGCCAAACAGAAAGATAGTGTAAATCAGATGTATTCAGATGATATAAAGTTATATTGCCTCACAGGGGACTTGGATTCTGTCTAAAGTGGGCCCCACAGGAATTCTGGGTTCATTTCCTGCTTGGCAAGATAGGGAAAGAAGATGGGTGTGATTTTCAGTTTTGCGGTTATATTTTTCCTCTGGGAAAGAAGTGAAGATAAAAGTTTTTCTGGTTACTGGCTTAAGGATATTCTGTTTAGGGAAAAAGATTTTGTCTGTGTTTTTCAAAAGAAACGATTAAGGTATTTCTACCTCCCAGAATTATATGGATTAGACATGACAGAGGCAGGCCTCCAGAAGACTAGATTCCAGAATTCAAACAAATTATCTTGATACTAAAATTTGTTAAATTTTTTAAAGGAGGTAGATGCAGTGGCCCCCTGGTTCGCTCTATCAGGCCACCTTGCAACAAGCAGCTGGGATAAACTTGGGAAAGATCTCGATTTTGCATAGGAGCAAGGAGAATTAAAAGCAGGTGTCCAACCATTATGGAAGCTGATACGCAGCTGCATTCAGGGTAAGGAAGGGAAATGTCAGAGGAAATTAAAAAGGGGGCAGGAAGCGTTAGGACAACTGAGAGAGGAGAGATCAGTGAAATCAGACAAGGCAACAGAGATAGACACTGAAGATGAGGATTTAGATTCTGAAGAAGAAATATATAACCCCCAAGGACAGGGAATAGTTGAGTGTGCCCATAGAACCCTGAAAGAATGTTTCTCTTTACTCTTAATTATTTTCAGTTGGATAAAGATGGCAAATCTGCAGCTGAGGGACATATGCAACAGTCTCCAGTAAATAAAGGACAGGTGTTATGGAAGGATATTCGTAATGGACAATGGAATGGTCCAGATCCAGTGTTGGTGTGTGCGAGAGGCTCTGTTTGTGTTTTTCCACAGGATCGGCAGCAACCTTTATGGGTTCCAGAGAGACTCACGCATCCTGTACAAAATAGACAACAAGAACATCTATCCAGCCATGAAGCCGCCAATGATGATGATGCTCCTATCTGATGTTGAGGGCCTGGTTTCATGGGTCCGAGCTGCGATGGATCACATAAAAGAGTGGGTGGGAATAGGGGTTTTAGCGACTTGCCTTGTTCTTATCAGTTGCCTAGCACTGTGGTGTATCCTAAAGATGCGTTCCCAACAACACAGGGCCCAAGCCATGGTAGTTCAAGCATTTGCCGCTCTTGAAGGAGGTCAATCTCCACAGATCTGGCTGAGCTACTTGAAGACCTCTGAAGTGTAGAATGAAGGGTGACGAATGTGCACCACAGAGGACATTGTCTGTCCTCGGGCAAATGTCTGACTGCACACAGGTCAGCCCTAGATCCTGTCCCCTGGAAAACGGCAAAGGGTTGGGTCGCCGATGGTAACCATACTGTATCAACGACAGATGGTGAGATGGGGTCTACAATCTCCCAAACTTACAGGGGGTCAGACCTCTGTGTCCTCCTGCTTTGCATAATACAAATAAAAAGGGACAGCTGTAGGAAGCAGTTCTCCCCACCATTAAAAGATGGCATTTGGCATGTAGCCAGCAAGCATGAGAAGGCACCATGTCTGTGGCTCATTAAAGAGAAAAGGCTTGCGCTTCCAGGTGTGGCTACCTGATCAGCCCATCTCGCATCATATGGAACAGCCAATGAACAGTGACAGCATGGCAGCTGCTGATAGGATTAAGGCAATGAATATAAGGGACTGCTGGGGTGGTAGGAGGAGGTTTGTTGTAGGAGGAATAAACTGCTTGAAGAAGAACGTGGTTGCTGTTGCCTTATTCCGCTGGTCAGACAAGGGTAGCGACACATTGTGTTTCTATGAGTGGCAAGGTGTCTGCTATTGTACTGTCTACTTATGTGAAGTTTCCTTTTACATGAGAGCAGGGGATCCCTGAGATATTTGAAGTATTGGATAACTAAGCATGATATAGCTGGAGACCATGTTCCAAAGCATTGTTTGACTTATAGCTTGGTGATTTGTGCTTAGCCTGAAGTCATTTGAGATAGGTCAAGCCAAGAACACATACTGTTATTCTTACTTTTTAACTGGATAGTTTATTTATTTACATTTCAGGTGCCATCCCATTTCCCCTCCCTAGAAAACTCCTATCTCATTCCCCCTTCCTCCTTTTTGCTTTTATACCATTTTAATTACATTATCAAGGCCAGTTATACAATAGATGCAGTAAAGGAACAAGCAAGACAATAAACACAAATAGTCAAAGAACAAGCAAGGCAGTAAACAAAGTTCTGTGATCACTCCCATGATCACTTTTTCTAAGGACTTATTAGGCTAACCAAAGCATCTGAGCCAACTTCCCTGTCCTAGCCCAAAGTCGTTTCCTGTCTGAAGCCTATTTCCTTGTTCTAGCTTAAAATTTAGAAATTTGCCTGAGCTTACTTCTTTGTTCTAGCCTAATATTTAGATTTCTGCCTGAAATTACTTCTTTATTCTAGCCTAAGATTTAGATTCCTACCTGAAGCCCACCTCCTTGTCCTTGGCCAATGTCACATTTCTGCCAAGCAGCCCATTTCCTTGTCCTTGGCCCATGTCAGAGTCTTGCCCAGCAGTTCCAAAATCTCTCTGCCTCTCCCCCTTTTTATTTGATAAACAAGACTGAGCCTGTCCTTACGTTGTTCTGACAAGAATGCCTTCCTTACCCATCGTGAAGGCTTTCCTCATGTTAATGGGCACACAGTATCCCATTCCTTCTGATGGGGTGGAATCCGTTTCCTTTGCCCATCCATCCAGCCTTGAACTTAACTTTGACCAATTGGTGAAGAAGAAGATGAGGTATTGTGTGATTTCCCAGCACTGCACAGGGCTATGCCCTTATATTGAAGGATTGGATATTCTCCCTCCAGACAAAGAGAATGCAATGAACCTAAGTGACCCTAGCCAGATCTCAGAGAGTCTCTGTACTATTCATATACACAAAGATCTTCAGAATCTCACTGTGGGCAGATAGCTTCAAGGTCATTTGGGATCTTTGTAAAAGTGTTGAATATAGTCTCCAGCCAACACAGTGTGGAGCTTGCATGAGGTAGTACCTATATCCTTCCATGCCTATAGGGTCAGAACCATTGATAACATTAATTAATGAGGAGATGAGAAGGAAGAATGGGAGCCTCCTCCTGGACTCACTACTTAGTCTGACCTGGGCATTGTATTTTAAGAAAGGCCTCACAGAGACCCCCGTATGACAAGAACCTCAGCCAATCAGTGAGAAGGATGTGGACATCTTCCGGGGCTCTCCTTGTCTTCATACTTGGCCATTAATTTATTCAGTCCTTCACCTCATATATGGAGAGCCTGTTTCTGTCTGGCACTCTTGCTGGTATGAGGGACATGGTATTAAGTGAGGCAGGGTTACAAACACTGTTCTACGTAGCTCATATGCTCATGTGGTACATGGCCTCTTAAATGAGGAAATGGGGAAGACATCCCCACCAGTGTTTATCTTCACCCTTAACAAAGGTCAGGTACCACATCCCAATGGTAGCTACTAGTGATGGACTCTACAATGATGGTGCTGTCCGTTCAGTGATTTGTTCCTTCATGCTCCTTCATGCCTGCTCCTTCACATTGTAGGACAGATAAAAATATCTGCTCTGGGCTGCCCAAGATCGTGAATAAACAGACACAATGTGAAAGTAACAAAGACTTTCCATAGTATGTGGAGTTCTAGAAGAAAATCCTGTGGTCTCTAAGTTGTAGAGAGCCTGTGGCTCCCAGCCTGGTGGGTGGGAGCTAACTGAGCATTCATCTTTTTATTCAGAGTTTATCTGATGCTCCACCCTATCATAAGTGTGGTTGGTGACACCAAAATGGAAGTAATGCAAAAGTAAGAATTTATAGTACAGAAGGAAAAGAAAGTTTCATGTGGTTGAGTGGAGGGATGGGATAAAGCAACGGTCAGAAGAGGAAGTGGACTGGCAGACGGTGAGGGTCCCAGGAGTTCTCAGAAAGGGCTGGGGACATGACACTGGGTGGGTGGGACATGCATGCATGTGACTCATGCAGGGACTCAAAGGATGGTTGACTTTCAAGAGAGGAAGGGTAAGTAAGCAGAAGTGCAGGTTTAGGAAGGAAGGAATGAGCAAGAGGGAAGGCTAGAGGCTGGTAGGAGAAGAATGTCTATGAGAAGTCATTTCTGGCCACGGAGGTCAAGGACTAAGGATTCCAAATGTCACTTCACAATGAAGGAAATCAAGAGACCCAGAGTAAAGGGGTCTTCCCCAAGGCCAAAACTCCAGCACCAGTCTCCCAGCCTGTGGTCTCTTTACCTATAGGATACTAGCTGTGGAGCTGAGAAAAGATGAGAGCAAGCCTGGGGTAGGAATGTTCCAGAGACAGGCTGAGGCTGCATCATAATTGGATCATGAACACCACTGGCTACTGGAGGACTCTGAGCAGGCAAGTGTTTTCAGGGTGATGCTATGTCATCCCTTTACTGCAGAAAGCTCCCTGCCAGGTAACTTCCTGCTTTGAGCCTGGTGCCCCATCACCACAGCAGCCTTGGTTTTCTACCTTCTTTTCTTCTCACTCTGCAGCTGCAGCTCTCTCTCTTCCTTTCTTTTCTCAGGAAGTTGGAAATGTGTTGCTCTTTTATTATGCAGAATGATTTTCTGAGTACTTCTGGGTCCTGGGTTTGCTCTTGGGATGTCCCCTTCCCCTCTGAGACATCTCTCCAGAGTACAGGAACACCTATTGGGAGGAATATTCCCCAGCTTCCTTTCTGCTATAGTTAACATCGAAAGCTGTACCTAAGTTGTAAATGTTTGTAAAATTCCGATTTTCTTTATTGGTTGCCCAAGGAATGACTCCAGCTTATAATCTGTTTTCATTAAAAATGTTAGATTTAATCTCTGGCACCCAAAATCAGAACTGTGTTGGTAAATTAAGAAATTAGAAGCTATCAATGATTACATGCAGGCTCTTATTATAGAATCACGGTAGTATCTAAGTCAGACTGTCAGCCATGAGTGGCATAGTGTGTAAAAGTGTGGGATAGCATAGAGTTGTGTGCTGAGGTTGATTCGAGTATGTGTGTATGCACATATGTGTGTATAAATACATGTGTGGGGTGCATGTGTACATGCATGTGTATGTATGCCCATACGTGTGTGTAAGCACATGTGTGTGGGGCATGTGTATGTGTGTATGTGTATATGTTTGTGTATGTACATTTATGTTTCTGTGCACATATGCCCATGCACATGGTGTGTTCATGTATGTGTATAAGTATGTGCATGCATGTTTCTGTGTGTGCACATGTGTCATGGTTTGAATCAAAATGGCCTCCAAAAGTCCATGGGAGTGGCATTATTAGGAGGTGTGTCTTTGTTGCAGTGACTGTGCCTTTGTTGGGGGAGGTGTGTAAATTGGGGGCTGGCTTTAAAAATCTCAGAAGCTCAAGCCTGATCAGTGTGTTACTAGTGTTACTATCACTTCCTGCTGCTGCCTGCTGATCAAGATGTAGCATTCTCTAGCACCATGTATATTTGCATGCCACCATGCTTCCTGGCATATCAATAATGGATAAAACCTCTGAACTGTGAGCCAGCCCCAATGCAATGTTTTCCTTTATAAGAGTTGTCATGGTCATGGTATCTTTTTGCATCAGTAAAACCCTAACTAAGACAACATGCATGTTGGTAGATGGTCTTTTGGCTCTCTGCATATGTAGATCTGCCAGCATTTCCTACTGAATGCAAAACTGAAGATGAGCTTGCGTCTTGCTTAACAATCAGGAGACAAAAATTCCTTACAGAAAATCACAGTTTTGTTGCTTCTCTGTTTATATTGAGAAAAAAAAAATCAACACATTGATTCAGGCAAAAGTTTGTTCAGCCTGCAGACATAGTAGTTGTTTGGTAATGTACCTCCAGGACTCCTTCCAAAGCCAAGGAGTCACACTTCACTATTATTTAATAGACTTTTAAGGTAGTATTAAAACCTAAGAGGGATTTTCCTGGGCTGGTAGATGAAGCAGGCATGTTTATTTCTAATTCTGTATTTATTATTTTATTTTTTTTGTACATAGACACTAATTATAAAATATAGCCCTGAGGTTGATAAAAACCAGCCTTCCTCAGCTTCCCCCAGCCTGCCGAGAGCTACCCTTATTTCCAATTATCCAACTCACTGCCCACTAAAGTATTGTTCCTTCAGTGCTGCAGACAAGAGGAATTAGTTACAGAGGCAAATTGCTTTGTTGTGTTTCTCTCTTGAGCTATAATTCATGTTCAGGGGCATCCAGTATTACGCCAGGCTCCTTATTCAAAGTTCATGTATGCATGGAAGTGCTCTCTTGCCTTGGGCACCACATGGTGAACCACCATTTGTCACCCAAACTAGAGCCACCGAAAAATCTCCATCAATCTTTGGTCAGGCACCCTAACACTCTGACGAACCAGCACCACGTCTGATCATTTAACACACCAGAGTACACAAAGCCCCTGGATGCTTTTTGAGCCAGGCGCCCCTTATAAGATGAAATGCCTTATGGAGCCAGAACATTTTACAATGCAAATGAGCAACCTAAGAAGGAGCCTCTTGGATGTTACTCACATCTGAATCTGAGCCCGCCTTTGCCATCAGTTATAAAGTGTGTTGAATCTGTTTTCTCATCTACAAATGCTGGTTAGTGTTCATCCAAAAGCTGGAACAAAGATCAGATGACAAATACGTATCACTTATGCCCATCACAGTCAGGTACCTAGATCCCTGCTAGTTCCATTACATGGTTTATATAGGCTTGCTCAATCTAGCCCACACTTGCTAAGTTTCTATTGTATGCTAAGCAGTGAGTGGCAATCAAACATGGCCCCTGATCTTTGGACTCTTACAGCATAGACTAAATGTTAGTGTGTACTATAATCTAATAAAGCAAAAGTGTGAAATTTATACCTTCAGACCAGTTTGGCCCTGTTGGGACACGACCTTCTGAAGTAGCAAGGTCACAGTGTGATTCCTAAATCAGCTCCCACCTTAGCCTGTGTCTTCTTGCTTTGATATTTCCTTATTGTCTTGTCGTAAAATCTAGAATAAACCCCTTCTCTAGGTAGAGTTTATCAGAGCTTTGGAGGACACGAAAGAGAGCTAACCACAAATGACCAGTGGTACCTCTCACCCATGCTTCCTTTTTACTTTAAAACTGTTTTTTTTTTTCTTTTTAAATAGTTTGAAATACTATTTTCTCAAAGCGTTGAGGCGTTTGAAGTTTCTGTAGCTTTGGAGGTAGCATGCTGTTTTGGTTCTGTAGGTTATTATGCCTTGTTGTGTCATTAGCACAAAGATTGTGTTGTATAAGACTGGTGTGTAAAAATGTGCATACATTGGTCTGTAAGATGCAGACAAGGTCATAAAGAAATTTCTAGCTATAGGAATCCAACAGTCCAAACATTAAAAAACTTCACTAAATAAGTGTGCAGCTAGCATACTCATGCATGCGTGCATGTATGTGCTTGTGCATGTTGTGTGTGTGTGTAACTTCTAGAATGCCCTTATAACAACATAACAGTGAAAGGATTGATTGGGAGAGTCATGCTGAGTTCCAGGGCTCTCCTCCCAAACACTGTTGCAGAATGAATTAACATGCTTGACTTGGACTTCAGGTTCCATTAGTGAACAAGGTATACTGCTGCTTGAAATTGCTCATCAACACAGAGTGTGTCAAGGCCTATTATGGAATAAGAATCATTTTAGATATTGGTATGCAGTGGTAAGTGAAAGAAGTCCCCAGCTTTTGTGGAGTCTCTCCCATTCTTGTGTTCTTTGCTAGTCTTAAATGTCTGGTATCCCTCTTGTTGGTGACACCATGACCACACTGCCTGGGATATCGTGCAGCAGAAACTGAAGTCAGCAATGGTGGAATTTACCTTCTCTCTATGCACGAAACAAGGAAATGAGCAGGTTGCCAAGGGTTCTTGGAAGGAGTAATTACTAAGCCACACACAAGAAAAGGAGCCCAGGCAGAGGGAAGACATGATCAATATCTTCTAATATTCTATTATAGCAATTCCTTGAAAATAAGCAAGCAAACTGTAGACTCCAGGCAGGTTTATCTTCGACATTTTGCTAACCTGAAGCAAACAGGCACTTTAAAGGATTTATGAAGTAGACCAGGAAAGATGTTACTGTCTACGGAGGCTTACTTGCATTAATGGTAAGGTTTCCTTGGGCCTTTTGTTGTTGACTTTTGATACTAGTTTGTGTCTGGGTACTTGACTGTTTCCCTATGAACTGCCACTGGTGTCTTGGTGGCAGGGCCAAGGATTGCTGGTGATGTGAAGGATGAAGCAGCTAACAGGCTGGTGTCTAAGAATAGGCACAAGCTCTCCTTAAATGCTGTGAACTGTGTGTGCCTGCTATGAGCAGTGATTCTCCTATATTGTAAATACAACTCACACCATGAATTTCCCAAAATCTGTGTTTGGTTTGGAAATTTCTAGAGCTTGTATGTGGAAGTGGACACCTAGGAGTTTCTCTTCTGACCTCTTCCATTAAGGAGGTGTGGACACATGGCCTCCTAGGTTTCCTTCTCTGTTTCTGTTTCTTCCCTGTCTATCTCTCTCCTGTTAGAAAGAAGTTTGAGGCTGAGTCATGCACAGTAGTGTGTGCCCATAAGCCCAGGGCTTGGGAGGCAGAGAGAAGTGAATTTCTGTTGCGAGATATTTGATCACACCGTGAGCCCCGAGATTATAAACTGGAAAAACCTGTCTCTGGTTGTGGTGTGGCTCAGCTCTAGCACACAACTTTAATCTGAGAGCTTCCTGTTTACTGCAAACAAGATGGAATAAAGTCAACCATAGGTCAAGAGGTGGAGCATGTCAACAATTAGTTGACAGGGAGTGAACACAGGAAAAAAAACAGAGTAAGAGGAAGTCAGGAGGACGAATAGAGAGATACGCAGGAAGTAGAAAGGAGGGGCATTCAATTTAGAAGGGTTTTAAGAGAGTGTGGAATAAGGGAACTAGATTTGTTTCCTTCTGGTATGTCAGTGAAGTAGGAAGGTCAGCTGACTGCTTTCTCTGCCTCTCTGAGCTAGTAAGCCTTCACCCCAGCACTTGGCTCTTCAGTTCTCCTTGGTAAATTGAATGTTTGGAAATTTTTTTTTTTTAAAACCAAACCAACCAAACAAAAATACAACGTTTTTCCTTTTCCTAGTAGGTATCAAATATAAATAGCTTCTTGGTTAAGGGTGGGACATTGTGTCCAGTTCCTCTTCCCAGTGGTGGGATTTTGTCTGGTTTAATCTCATGCATATTGTCACAGTCTCCCCTGAGTTTATGTGTGTTAGTCCTCTTGTGTCTGGAAGATGCTGTTTCCTTAGAGTGTTTCCATCTACCACCTCTAGCTCTTACAGTCTTTCTACTGCCTCTTCTGCATACATTCCTGAGGCTTCATCAAAGGATGGGCTTTGATGAAGACACTCCATGTAGGGCTAAAGGGCAGGTACACATATTAAACCTTAGCAGAACTTCACATTTTATTTTCTAAACAAGTCTTATAAACTAGAATTTCTTTTTACAAAATGCTTCTTGAGTCGGAAGTTTATATACAGCAGTGGGGTAGGCTCTGGAGTGTAGAAAACCACAACCTTGAGGAAACTGGACCTGGATTCAGGTTCAACTATGCTTCATTCTAACTGCATGACCTTGGACAGGTTATCCAAACTCCTGAACTTCACTTTCCTCTGTGTGCAATAGAGAGCATAGAGTCTTGTGAGCTCAGAAAGTATAAGATAAAAATGATACGGGCTATGGAACTCTGGCCACAAGAGTTCATATATAGCCCTGGACCAGCTGCCTAGGGAATGGTGCTGCCTACTGTGGGCTGGGCTCTCCTATATCAATCAATAATCAAAGTAATACTCCACAGACATGTCACAGATCAATGTGACTTGAGCAATCCTTCAATTGAGATTCCCTTCTCAAGCATATTTAAGCTACAAGTTGATAGTTTAAGGTAGGACTCAGAAATAACGTTCCTGATTCAATCTTTATACTGTTACTCTTGGCCTTCCTCATAGATTGAGTCATCTGCCACACCCCTCTGTAGTTGGCGGCTCTGTTTGAACTTTGTGGAACAGGAAGGGTAAACTGTAGTGAAAACATGGGGCAAGGTCCCCCGGGGGAGATGTATTTTAGTTTCATTCTGTTGCTGTGACAGTTATCATGAGCAATAGCAACTTAAGGGAAGAATTGTTTATTTTAGTATACAGGTCATGGTCTGTCACTGAGGAAAGTGGGTCAAGAACTCAAGCAGAAATTTGAAGCAGAAACCATACAGGAGTGCTGTTTGGTAGCCCACTCACAGACAGCTAGCTTTCTTATATAACCCAAGACCAGCTTCCTAGGGAATGGTGCCATCCATGTGGGCTAGGCCCTCCCATATCAATTAATAATCAAGGCAATTCTCTACAGAAATGTCACAGATCAACGTGACCTGAGTAATCCTTCAATTGAGATTTCCTTCTCAACCATATTTAAGCTCTGTCAAGTGGATAGTTAAAGTAAGGTAGGACAAGGTGGCAAGTGAGATGGTCGTACTAAGTGATAAAAATCCTTCCAAAAAGGAAGAGGAAAGCATAGCTCCTTTGGGTATTGTTCTGCATGTTACAGCTTATCTAGATGGAAGGAAAATGGATTCTAGAAGCACTACTTATGACATCTAATTCAGGAGCTGGGCATCTACTGAAATCAACTGCATGAGCTCCACTCTTTGGCATGAGATGGTTTTGATTCACAGTCTCAGACTTTTCTGTGAATTAGGGTGGGATAATTGTTACCCCGGAGTTAAGAGGACCTGTTCTCCCTTTCCAAACACAACAGGGCTTTCCTATTTCTTCAGACTCACACCTACAATCACTCAAGACAAGATAAGGCTCATTGCTCCAATAGTGGTTCCACTATGCTGGCTGCCACTGACATCACCATATTATTTTATTTTTTACACAGAGGACTCTTTCTCTGTATTCATCTAAAGCAGGAAAGCAAACTATAGGAGACAGGGATCTCACTGAAGGACAGTCAGGACTGAGCAATTCTGGGAGAAAGTATAAGGACTTTCCTGCATGGCTACAGGAAGTAACTGAATGTGCCACCTGGCCTTGCAGTTCCAAGAGGTCTTAGCTGTTCGATGGTGAATGAAACTTCGCTGAAACTTTCTTCACTCAAAGTCTGTAGGACCATAAAAAAGGACAGCCTGGTTTCTGGTCAAGCACCGGCTAGAAGTCGCAGGAGACCCAGCAGGGTTCCCTGCAAGGGACGGCATGCATTTCACCATGTTTCCAGACTCTAGGCTCCTGACACGAGGCTGCAGACCTCCATAGGTCCGTGCCTTTCAGTCACATAGGACAACACCCCTACTAGCCCCTCCATAGGACTTGACTACAGGATGCAGAGCCTCAAGACAGATCTCCATATTAATGAGATATCTAAAGGCCAGAGGGGTGTAGCCAATTAAACATTCCTTTCCAGACCCTCCTCCTTACAAAAAGTATTTAACCTCAGGTCTATCCTGAAAGTACCTAGGTATAGTTTTCATCCATTTTCTGCCATGACAATAAAAATCTTAAGACCATAGCCTATTTCTCTTCTTTGGGACTTGCTGTGGGGAACAGTGGAGAAGGTTTTAAATTACCAAACTGCCATCTAATTGCCCGCTAAAGATCTCTCTACATTCTCAGCCATGGAGGACCAGCAACCCAAGCAAGCAAACTAAGCTAGCCGTGACCCAGCCAAGCGAGTCACCAGAACTCTCCTCCCAGCAGGATTCAGCAGGAGCTCATCCCTCCCCCTCTCCTCTCCTCTTTGGCTGCTGGCCACCAGCCCGTATGCCCCACTTCGGTCTTGGCTCTTCTGAGGCCCCAACCAGTTCCTGAAAGCCTAAGGGTCTGAGAACCAACCAGTTTCCAGCCGCCTTTTGGCCTGGGGACCCCCAAGCCAAAAGCTCTTTCTCCCCGTGGGACCTCAGACGGCGTTTCCACCCCAAGTGAAATCCTGCAGCTTTGCATAGCCAGACATTGCACAGCGCCAGTGTGGAGTGAACACAGTCAAATTCCTGTGACTCTGTCCCCACAAGAGGCACTAGCTGCATAAGACAGACTCGGAACCCACACATCAACCCAATAGGACCTATGTACACACTACAACCCAATAACTGGTGGAGGACGTGGACAGAACCAACTTCAAGTATACCCCCCTCCAGTTGGAGGCCCACAGACTCACTCCAGAACTCAAGTATCCTGAGTAACTCCTGACCTAGTCCAAAAGACTAAGCCTCTCTCTCTCTCTCTCTCTCTCTCTCTCTCTCTCTCTCTCTTTCTCTCTCTCTTTCCCTCTCCATGTGTTCCTGGCCAGCTTCTACTTTTTGACTCTTAGCTATAGTCTCCAAATCTCATTTTGGCTAGCCTACATAGTCAAATTCCTGTGCCTCTGTCTCCACGAGAGGCCCTAGCAACGTGGCAAGACAGAGGAAGGACCCAGGCACACACTACAACCCAGCAAAAGTCAGCAGTCTTTAACCTGTGAGTCGTGACTCCTTTGAGGTCAAATGACCCTGTCTCAGGGGTTGCCTCAGACTGTCAGAAAATACAGATATTTACATTATGATTCATCACAGAAGCAAAATTACAGTTATGAAAGAGAAATGAAAATAACTTTATGGTTGGGGGCCTCCACAACATGAGGAACTGTGTGTTAAAGGTTCTCAGCTTTAGAAACCAGTGGCTGGGAACCAGTGTTCAAAGCAAAGCTTTTAAATTTTATATATTTTGCAAAGAGGTTTGTGGAGGGACTCTAAAACAGATCTTTTTTTTTTTCTTTTTCCTTCAAAAGAACTCCCTAAAATGAATGCCATAATGTGTTCTAGAAATGGCTCAGTCCCAGCAGATAACCAAAAGGCAGATGCTTCCTCATGGCCGCAAAGGATATACTATTAGGTGGGCTATCCTGTCTCTTCCCCCTTTGCCCCCTCTGCATCCAAGTACCAAAATGTGTAGCTTTTAATATTAAGGTGATACTAATAGGCTCAAAGAATGTCTGTTGATACCATAGCAAGACATGTTCAGGGATTGTCTATGGCTCCCCTAGTGCCTATCCTACAAAGATAGCATGCCATTTTTCAAAATAAATCAAGTTCTGGGACCATTAAGCTCCCTCCTAGGAAGGTTAACTTTCCGTCAGGGCCATTTCCTAGTGGTTCATGATTGAGGAGTCACTTCTTGACCAATGAGGCAAAAATTGCTTCACTCACAGAAGTGACCCAAGACAAAGAAGATGAAGTGAATTTAGTGAGCAACCACACTCTAGGCAGTCTGAGCATGGTGGCCTAACATGCTTGGAGGCTCTGAAAATGTTTCTTGGGAATGGAGTGTGATGGTCTATAGGGTATTTGAGCAACCTGCTTGCCCCCAGAATATTAGCTACTTTTGTCACTGTGGCAAAATAACTTGGAAAAAAAATCCTTAAGGAAAAGTAAGGCTTATTTTGGCTCACAGTTTGAGAATACAGTCCATTGTGATGTAGAGGTCAAGGTCGCAGGATCTGAAGCAGCTGTTCGTTGCATCTGCAGTCAGGAAACGGGAAATGAGCACTAGCATTTTCAGCTCACTTCCTCCCTTTTCTTCAGTATAAGACTACAGTCCATGACAGGATGCTGCCTGTAGCTATTGTGGCTCTTCCCACCTCAGTTAACCCAAGCAAGATAATTCCTCACCAGTAGACTCAGAGGCTGTGTCCTGTGTGACTGATTCTGGATCCTATCAAGTTGATGATATTAGCCATCATCCTATCCCGTCTCTACAAGATTAGCTATGCCTTCAGAATTTTCTGGAAAGGAGCATGAATAACTTTCCGTCTTTGGTTGCATTAGTAGCCTGAAGAAGAGATTTGATTTCCAGTGCAGAAGGATGATGCCTCAGGGTGGAGATCCATTTCCAGGGCTCAGCTAAGGTGCACAGAAGGCAGAGGTGTCTATCAACCCTCGAATCTGCAGTTCTCATGTTTGTATTTCTACTGGAATCAGCTGGGATCTTAGGAAAAGTGCTCCCTTTCAGTCTCTGCTCATTCAAAATTTGGTTTTCAAAATGGTTGGGAAGCAGTTCCCAGGACTCTGCATTCTCCCAAGTCTTGAAAAATTCTAGTGCAAACATTCTTCAGATCACCCCTTTGCTCAGTGCGTCTTCAAATCCACTTCATACATAGTCTTCAGCTAGTTAGGAAAGCACTTAAGGATTTATGAGTATGTCCTCTGAACTTGGACCTCAGCACTGCTTCAACAGACAGGCTTATTATTTTGTTTTTTAACACAATGGAATTATAAATTATTCATTCCCAGTTGAAAAAAATGGAAGGCAGCCTCATCTGGGAGCTGAACCCAGTGTGGAGATGGCTTACGCTGTCTCTACAAGAATGAAGTTCATACTCCATCAAGGGGTGGAAGTTGCCCTTGCCCCGCTGCCTTCAAAGGGTTAGGATTGTACGATGAGACTGGTACCCAAGATTCCTATGAACTTCTCTGTTTGTGGAGCTCAGATCATTGGGTCCCGAATGTTGGTATGCAAACCATCCCCTGGAGAGCTGAAAATCATATTAAAAATGTGAGATTCTAGACACAGAGCCAGAAATTCCAGTTTCAGTCAGTGTGGGTGAAGGTCTGAATCCCCATGGAGCAACATTCTGCTGCATCTTTGGGGCCACTCCTGGGACGTCTAGTAGCCTATCTAGTCTAGTCTTGCTAAGTATAGTATCTGGGGATGAAATGCTTTTCTGACGTTGACAGAAGTGTGTAAACCCTGAACCACTGGGTTGGTTCCGAGAAATGAATAGAAAAGTGCAAAATCAGAGTCGTGGACCAAACATAACACACTGACTCCATTCATTATTAGGCTCAGTCTTCATAAAAATTTCATTATATTTGAAAACAATTTGTAGGCTAGATTTTTCTCTCACTTCCCAAGAAGTCCTGCATATGTATAATAATCATTAAGAAACCACAGTCAATTATAAAATGACTTGTAACTAGAACTTAAAGGCCAAATTATAAAAAATTCATTTCAAAAATTATTACCTATTTGTACTTAGAATGGGGTATAGCTGTAATTTAATGTTTAAAGTTCTGCTTCAGTGGTCCTTCTGGAAAAAAATGCCCATTACGACAAATGTAGGATTTTCTTTGTCTTTGGATTAATTGGTTCATAAGTCCCTTTGCCCTATTAAATAGGGAATGCCTTGATATACATTTTAGAGAGAGAAGGAAGTCGAATAGCATGTTGACTTACCCAATGACCAACAGAATCAGCTCCTACCAGTATCAGGACTCTATATTTTGTGTGTTCCTGAGCTTCAGTGTTGGTGTCATGTCAGCAAAGACCCCACACGATAGTACTTTTGGATGAAATGCATCATCAGCTATGAACCAACTGAATCAGTAGGGGAAGTTGGAGAGGTTTTAGCCATAGAAGAAATGATTTTCCTAAACTTGAGCCAGAAAGCAACATGTTGACCATGATCTTAATTCAGTTAGCAGGGATGACAGTAAGCATTGGCTTATGAGTCTAAGAATTATAGTACCCCTGTTTACCTGTAGATATGAGGGTAAAATGTGGGGCTCTTGGTTGAGATGGCTGTAGATCTGCATTAGAATTCTATAATTCCTATTTCAGTAAAACCAGTGAAAGATGGCATATGGGTGTTGCAGAATATTCAGTCTATTATGTCCCCTGAGACTGTGTTATTTACTCAAAAACAAAGACAATAACAAAAACTGTTTCCAGTTGTGGTCCGGCTCAACCCTTAGCATGTACCTTTAATTCCTCTGGCTGGAATACAGACATGCCCTTAGTACACACCTTAATCACAAACAATGAAGGTAAAGATAGCTTGTAGAAGGAAGCACCAATGTTTGGAAGTGATGTCTAATTGAATGGGAGACAAAGTGATGAATCAGAGAAAGATTTGACAGAATGAGTCAGAGATAGGATACACCCAACTCTCAATGAGAACAGATAGGAAAAGGCGAAAGATTTATGCGATCTGAAGAGAAACCATATTTGTCAAAGGAAAAGTCAACCAACATGAACTCTCAATTCTGAACATCTATGCACCAAATGCAAGAGCACCCACTTTCATAAAAGAAGCCTTACTAAAGCTCAAAGCACATATTGCACCTCACACAATAATTGTGGGAGACTTCAATACCCCACTCTCAGCACTGGACAGATCAGGGAAACGGAAACTAGACAGAAGTACAGTGAAACTAACAGAAGTTTTAAACCAAATGGACTTAACAGATATCTATAGAACATTTCACCCAAAAACAAAAGAATATACCTTTTTCTCTGCACCACATGGTACCTTCTCCAAAATAGACCATATTATTGGTCACAAGACAGGCCTCAACAGATATAAAAAAATCGAAATAATCCCATGCATTCTATCAGATCACCATGGTCTAAAGCTGGTCTTCAATAACAACAAAGACAATGGAAAGCCCACACTCACATGGAAACTGAACAATACTCTACTCGTTGATAATGGGGTCAGGGAAGAAATAAAGAAAGAAATTAAAGACTTTTTAGAATTTAACGAAAATGAAGACACATCATACCAAAACCTATGGGACACACTGAAGGCAGTGCTAAGAGGAAAGCTCATAGCTCTAAGTGCATTCAAAAAGAAACTGGAGAGAGAACACACTAGCAGCTTGACAACACACCTGAAAGCTCTAGAACAAAAAGAAGCAAAAACACCCAAGAGGAGTAGACGGCAGGAAATAATTAAACTCAGGGCTGAAATCAACCAAATAGAAACAAAGAGAACTATACAAAGAATCAATAAAATCAGGAGCTGGTTCTTTGAGAAAATCAACAAAATAGATAAACCCTTGGCCAGACTAATCAGAGGGCAGAGAGACAGTATCCAAATCAATAAAATCCAAACTGAAAAGGGTGACATAACAACAGAAACCGAGGAAATTCAACAAATCATCAGATCCTACTACAAAAGCCTATACTCAACAAAATTGGAAAACCAGGATGAAATGGACAATTTTCTAGACAAGTATCAGTTACCAATGTTAAATCAGGATCAGATAAACCATCTTAACAGTCCCATAACTGCGAAAGAAATAGAAGCAGTCATTAAAAGTCTCCCCACCAAAAAAAGTCCAGGTCCAGATGGTTTTAGTGCAGAATTCTATCAAACCTTCAAGGAAGATCTAATACCAATTCTCTTCAAACTATTCCACAAAATAGAAACGGAAGGAACACTACCTAATTCATTCTATGAAGCCACAATCACGCTTATACCTAAACCACACAAAGATCCAACAAGAAAAGAGAACTTCAGACCAATCTCCCTTATGAATATCGATGCAAAAATACTGAATAAAATTCTCTCGAACCGAATCCAAGAACACATCAAAACACTTATCCACCATGATCAAGTAGGCTTTATCCCAGGAATGCAGGGTTGGTTCAATATACGGAAATCCATCAACGTAATCCACTACATAAATAAACTCAAAGAAAAAAACCACATGATCATATCTCTTGATGCTGAGAAAGCATTTGACAAAATTCAACACCCCTTCATGATAAAAGTCTTGGAAAGATCAGGAATTCAAGGTCCATACCTAAACATAGTAAAAGCAATATACAGCAAGCCAGTAGCCAACATCAAACTAAATGGAGAGAAACTTGAAGCAATCCCATTAAAATCAGGGACTAGACAAGGCTGCCCACTCTCCCCCTACCTGTTCAATATAGTTCTGGAAGTCCTAGCCAGAGCAATTAGGCAACAGAAGGAGATCAAAGGGATACAAATTGGAAAGGAAGAAGTCAAAGTTTCACTATTTGCAGATGACATGTTAGTATACTTAAGTGACCCCAAAACTTCCACCAGAGAGCTCCTAAACCTGATAAACAACTTTAGCAAAGTGGCTGGGTATAAAATTAACTCAAACAAATCAGTAGCATTCCTCTACACAAAGGATAAACTGGCTGAGAAAGAAATTATGGAAATGACACCATTCACAATAGTCACAAATAGTATAAAATATCTTGGGGTGAATCTAACCAAGCAAGTAAAAGACCTGTATGACAAGAACTTCAACACCCTGAAGAAAGAAATCGAAGGAGATCTCAGAAGATGGAAAGATCTCCCATGCTCATGGATTGGAAGGATTAATATAGTAAAAATGGCTATCTTGCCGAAAGCAATCTACAGATTTAATGCAATCCCTATCAAAATTCCCACTCAATTCTTTACAGAGATAGAAAGAGCAATCTTAAAATTCATTTGGAATAACAAAAAACCCAGGATAGCGAAAACCACACTCAACAATAAAAGAACTTCGGGGGGAATCTCCATCCCCGATTTCAAGCTGTACTACAAAGCAATAGTGATAAAAACGGCATGATATTGGAACAGAGACAGTCAGGAGGATCAATGGAATAGAATAGAAGACTCAGAAATGAACCCCCATACCTATGGTCACTTGATCTTCGACAAAGGAGCTCAAACTATCCAGTGGAAAAAAGACAGCATTTTCAACAAATGGTGCTGGTCCAACTGGAGGTCAACTTGTAGAAGAATGCAAATTGATCCATACTTATCTCCTTGTACAAAGCTCAATTCCAAGTGGATCAAGGACCTCCACATAAAACCAGCTACACTGAAACTAATAGAAGAGAAAATAGGGAAAAGCCTTGATCATATGGGCACAGGGGAAAAGTTCCTGAACAGAACACCAATGGCGTATGCTCTAAGATCAAGAATTGACAAATGGGATCTCATAAAACTGCAAAGCTTCTGTAAAGCAAAGGATACGGTCAACAGGACAAAGCGGGAACCAACAGACTGGGAAAAGATCTTCACCAACCTTACATCTGATAGAGGGCTAATATCCAAGGTATACAAAGAACTGAAGAAACTAGATTCCAGACCATCAAATAACCCTATTAAAAAATGGGGTAGAGAGTTGAACAAAGAACTCTCAACTGAGGAAACTCGAATGATTGAGAAACATCTAAAGAAGTGCTCAGCATCCCTAGTCATCAGGGAAATGCAAATGAAAACAACACTGAGATTCCACCTCACACCAGTCAGATTGGCTAAGATCCAAAACACAGGTGACAGCAGATGTTGGCGAGGATGTGGAGAAAGAGGAACACTCCTCCATTGTTGGTGGGATTGCAAGCTGGTACAACCACTATGGAAAGCAGTCTGGCGATACCTCAGAAAATTGAACATGGTGTTACCTGAGGACCCAGCTATACCCCTCCTGGGTATATACCCAGAAGATATTTCAACATGCAACAGGGCCACATGCTCCACTATGTTCATAGCAGCCTTATTCATAATAGCCAGAAGCTGGAAAGAACCCAGATGTCCTTCAACAGAAGAATGGATACAGAAAATGTGGTACATTTACACAATGGAGTACTACTCAGCCATTAAAAATAATGAGCTCATGAAATTCTTAGACAAATGGATGGAGCTAGAAAATATCATCCTGAGTGAGATGACCCAATCACAAAAGAACACACATGGTATGCACTCACTGATAAGCGGATATTAGCCCCAAAACACACAATACCTAAGATGCAACGCATAAACCTCATGAAACTCAAGAAGAAGGAGGTAGACCAAAGTGAGGGTGCTTTTGTCCTTTTTAGAACGAGTATCAGAAGATTCAACCAGAGCTCCCAGGATCTAAACCTCCAGCCTGAGAACAGACAGGGGCAAGCTGTCCTCTGAGAGGCTCTAACCAGCAGCTGACTCAGACAGATACAGACATCCAGAGCCAAACAGTGGATGGAGCTTGAGGACTCTTAAAGAAGAATAGGTGGAAGGATTGTGGGCCCTAAGGAGATAGGAACTGCACAGGAAGATCAACAGAGTAAACCAACCTGAACCCTTGGAGCTCTCAGAGACTGAATCACCAACCGTGGAGCATATCTAGTCTACACAGATCTAGCTCCATGGGCTGAACCTAGGCCTCCCTGCACATATGTTGTAAATGTGCAGCTTGGTTTTCATGTAGGTCTCAAACATCTGGAGTGGGGGCTATCCCAAAACATGCAGCCTGTATATGGAGTATGATCTTCTAAAAAAAAACAGTTGTTCAGTTGTTCATGGAATATTATTTTTTTATATCTCTTGTATTCAGTTTGCAACTACTTCATTGAGAATTTTTGTATGTATATTCATGAGGGATACTGGACTATAACTTATATTTTTTTGTTGGGTTTATACTTGATTTCACTATTTCAATATTATTTGCTGTGTGAAGGAGCTTATTGTGGTTCTGAATTTTTTTAAACATAACTCAAAAAGTATTGTTTGTTTGAAGGCTCTATAGAATTCTTGTATAAGTATATCTGACACTTGGTATTTGCTTGTTTGTTTCTTTTCATTTTATTCTGTTTGAATGCTTTTTAAATTTTTTTGATTTGCTGAAAATAAAATAAAAAAATAAAATATTTATTAAAAAAAAAAAAAAAGAACAGATAGGAAAAAGAGGCTACTTAAGAGAGGAGGGGTGGAGGGGGTGGGAAACGGGAGAGGGGAGAGGGAGAGGGAGAGAGGGAGAGGGAGAGGGAGAGGGAGAGGGACTACTGAGGAAAGAGCAGTGCAGAGAAAGAAGAGAGGCAGTTTTATTGGGACAGTTGTACAGAGACAGGTTGCAGAGAGAGAACAAGCTAGACACAGGTAAAGACAGAATGAGCCAGATAATAAGAAGGAGACAGAAGATTAGAACATATGGCCAATGTTAGTATGAGGCCAAGCAGAGTAATTCAGGAGTAGTTGAGAGAAGCCAGATTGAGTCAGTCAGCTTGGAAAGGAGTTTGAACCAGCCAGCTAGAGTTACGAAAGAACAAGAAAGCATGAGTTTATTCAGTAGTAAGTCTTAAAGGCTGAAAACATTCTAGGCTTACGTAAGATTGTACAAGACTAGAAGCTTCCAGGACTAGGACTAGGTTGGTAGATGGTGGCAGTAAGTCCTTTCAAAGACTACATTTACTACAGGAGAATAAAAAAATACTTTTACACATGGGTTTTGTCATAAAGGTAGCTTAGTGTTTACCAGAAACTCTGAGTTAGAAAACTGAAATGCAGTGCCAGCTAGTTGTACCTTTCACAGCTCTGTCTGACCACACTGTGGACCTCTTGGGTGTCAGTTGCCTAGAGCTGTTGTTTATGCATGTTTTGCCGCCATTCCTTCTGTGGCTATCAACATATTTGACAAAACACTTGAAGGAGGAAAACCTGTCAAACAGGGATTTTTTTAATCCTTCTTTAAATAATTAGTTTTTATTGCATAAATCTGAGAATGAGCAAGAGCAGAAGTCTCCCTCCAGAACATCGGCCATTAATTTCTTTGTAAATGTCATTTCTAAAGGTTTCATTTTTTTTCTCCTAAGTTTCTAATATGCTCCATGGATACTTGAGTTCAGACTGCATATCTTTTCCATCTATTGCCTCCCCCCCAACCTGTGCCAGGGTATGAGAAATAGTAGTTGACATATTTCCAGAATAATGAGAAAATAAAAATGCATCTGACTTCCCAACATACTGTACTACATTTCAGATCATTTGTCCCCTCGGTTCAGTGGGAATATTCTTGAAGTTCACAGTGCTCCTGGAAATAGAATGGAATGCATTGTTTTGTGATATATGCAGCCTTATGAATGATGTATTGTAAAGGGGTAAATATATGCGTGCCTTAAGATACATTTTAGTGGAAAGTCTTATTAGCTGACTGAGGAATATATGCATATGTGACCTGAAAGCCTTCCCTTGGGTTCTAGAAGGTAGATACTCTAGTTATTCAAGGAATACTGGTGTTCTGTGGGTCATTGGTACGAGGAAATTTATGTCTCATCTTAGATAATTTACTCCTTTCTTATCTTTTCACCCATCTCACAATGCAGAGGTTTCAGGATACAGGCTACTCAATTCCCAATGTAGTGCTTATAGCATAGATATTGTGTTTAAAAAGACCTTCTGAGGCTCGTGTTCTGGATACACATTCTCTAACTGGTGGCACTACTTGGGGAATTTGGGAAAATGGAAGATGTAGTCTTGGAAGAACTAGGTAACTAGGTTGGGCCTTTGAAGGTTAGGCCCTAGCTTCTAGTTTTGGCTTTCTACCTTGTTTGGACCACAGTGGTTTGATGAGTCTCCTCTGCTTGTGAACTCTGATACATCCTCCCTGCCATGGTAGACAGAGGTCGGTGAGACAAAACAATCCATCTTCCTTTAGGTTGTTTCTGTCTGGTGTTTTATCACAGTAATGCAACCAACTATTTAACTAACAAATCAGATGTCAGTCAACTCAACATTGACCAGAGGGAATGGTCCATCTACTTCCAGAGGGAAGGGTTTTATTTCTTTCAGTTAATCACTTAAAATATTAGAAAATATTTTGTTTATCTAGTATTGATAGGGCAAACTTTTCTCTGTGTAGAGCCTTACACACGAACAACTAGTTAAACAGGCTTGCATTTATTTATTTATTTGTTTGTTTATTTATTTATTAATTATTTTCGGTGTGACAGCACTCCTTCATAGCTTTCCTTTCACCTCAGCCCTGCTGTCTATTTTCCTGAGTTGTACACCTTTTGTAGGAAATAGCTTTTATTTCCTGGATACCCTTTGCGATTTTTTCCCCCTTTGTGATTCTCGTGTCTGTGAGATGAAGATTTGTGTTGACCTTTCGAGTCTTCAGATTTGCTCTCCTATCTCCTCAGATGACTGATAATGAACTCTCCACATTTCATAAACTATTCAAGAAGTCTCTTTATCCCAGCAACTTCAGCTGACGACTCTGACAATAAGTGCTGCGACTGTGTGACCTCTCATTCCTCAACATGTCTCCATTGAGAGTAGAGGTCTGTGCTCCTTCTCAAATCTGTGCATACTTGTGCTTGCGCTAACAATAGAATGTATAAAAGTGCAGCTAAGAGGCTCCCAAAGCTAGGTCGTAAAAGACTCTAGACTTCTGGAAACTCTCATTCCTAGAATCCTTGGGAACACTGAGGTCTGGTAGCTCTGAGGCTCTCTTGTCAGAGATGTCAGGTTTCTTCCAGGCTCCCTTCTACTATCCAAGCCAGTCGATACTGCAGTGTGAGGAAAGGGGCATTCTCAAAATCGAGTTTTCTAAGTCAGTTGTTCCACTCAGCTTCCCTAGTCTTATGAGTCATTTTAGCTAAGGACTTGGTGACTATGCAACAAAGAAGGGCCAGCTTCAGTACCATGGTGCATGAAAACAATGCTACACCACTGGACTCTGGGATAATTTGTTACTTTGTTGCTGTGATAGCATGCTACAACCAAAAGCAATTTATGGAAGAAAAACTTGATTTTGCTTACAGTTCCAGAGGGATATGAGAGATAACAATTATCCCATCATCGTTGGGAGGCATGGCAGCAACTAGCAGGCACTGTGACAGGAATAGGAAGCTGAAAGATCACATGGTAATCCACATACAGGAAGCAGAGAGAGTGGAGTGGGAAGTTGTATACTCTCCAAGCACTACCCGGTGACAGAGTTCCTCCAGCAAGGATCCCCTTCCTCTAAGTTCCATCTTGTCTCCAAGCAGCACCACTAACTGGGGGACTAGGTATTTAAATATCTGAGCCTATGGGAAGCATTTCTTATTTGAGCCATCACATTACCATGTTATACAAAGTAATTAGGTTCCAATATGCCATCTTGAGGTTGAAAGAATCTCCATAACCCAGACCCCATAGAAGGCTCCTTGACTTTACCTGCCACAGAGAGCCTGAGGAGGATGGAGAGAGCTCAGTGGAAAAGAGGGACAGTGTATGGGAAAGGAATACAGAAGGACTTTGCATTATAATGCTGGGACTTGGCATCTTGTAGTAACATGGAAATTGAGCTGCCCTTAGTGGGAGCAGTACTACCAAGAATAATTCCAGCCAGCGTCTAAAAGACCTCTTGGGTTCTTCATCACGTGCAATCAAATGTGGGTGGAGAAAGATGCATGGAAGAGTGAATTATTTAATATTTTGAGTGGTATATGGAGCAAGAGGTCCCTTTCAGAAGTCAAACATTCGTAGATTTGAAGGAGCCCCATGGGAAAAGTGTAACTCAAAGTATTGTCAGGAAAACGGATACAAAGGAAGACAGAGGCATGGCTTTACCACACACTTCCTTTACTAAGACCTCAGACTGGGTTCTGATATTGACTCATAAATACTTTCAAGGACAAAAATAAAAATAAAATCCTCTCAAGGTTGAAAAGAATGTGCTTCAAAGACCCCCAAAATCTTGTTTTAATGTACTTTTGATTGTGTGTATGTGTGTGTGCATTTATGTGTGTACATGTGTTTGTGTGAGGGTATGTGTACATGAGTACAGGTGCCCATGAAGACCAAAGGGGCCAGATCCCCTGGAGCTGGAGATGAAGGCAGTTGTGGGTCACTGGCTATGGGTGCTGGGAACTGACTTGGGGCCTCTGGAAGAACAATAGTCATTCTTTTTTTTTTTTTTTTTTTTTTTTTCGAGACAGGGTTTCTCTATGTAGCCCGGGCTGTCCTGGAACTCACTCTGTAGACCAGGCTGGCCTCGAACTCAGAAATCCGCCTGCCTCTGCCTCCCAAGTGCTGGGATTAAAGGCGTGCGCCACCACCACCCGGCAATAGTCATTCTTAATCACTGAGTCATCTCTCCACCCCACTCCCCAAGATCTTTTTAACTTTTTAAAAATTATTTCTCCTCTTTCGTATGAGTGTGTGTGTGTGGTGTGTGTGTGTACTCACTCTCAAATTCACAGCCTCTTTTTCTTGAGTCCCTAAATGTATAAACATAACCTGCTCAGTCTGTATATTATATTATTTCAAGGCTGATCACTTGGTACCAGAAAACCAACTGACAACTTTTCCCTGACGAAGACTAATAGTCATTCTTAATCACTGAGTCATCTCTCCACCCCACTCCCAAGAACTTTTTAATTTTTTAAAAATTATTTCTCCTCTTTCGTATGAGTGTGTGTGTGTGTGTGTGTGTGTGTGTGTACTCACTCTCAAATTCACAGCCTCTTTTTCTTGAGTTCCTAAATGTATAAACATAACCTGCTCAGTCTGTATATTATATTATTTCAAGGCTGATCACTTGGTACCAGAAAACCAACTGACAACTTTTCCCTGACGAAGACTCTTTCTTCTCTTCTTAGCATTTTTTTAGTTGCTTGTACTGCTTGTTTATGATTGGGATGGGTTTTCCTTCTTTTCTTTTCTACATGTTAGCATGTATATTTGTATTGTCTTTGTTCTGTTTGTGTTTAGGCAGCCATGTTGATTAGACTTTATGGCTGTAGCTTCTCTGACATTTCTAGAAGATGAAACCTCACAGCAGATTTCCTGTTCCTCTTGCTTCAGAAAATCTTTCTACCCCATTTCCAATGTTTCCTGATCTTTAGGATTTAGATGCATGAGTTGGACCTGGATTTTAATCAATTATCTTTTTCTGAAATGGTCTCTGTCCATTCTAAAGAAAAATCCCCTTGGTGGAGGGGTGAGAATTACAGTTACCTGTATATGTTATGAGTATAAGGATAGATATTTACAAGTTAGTTAGGAACTATGCTGGTTTAGTCAAGTGGCAGACCCAGGTAGTTGGCTATTTCTAGTATCAGTCATTCCTTCTTGTTGAGTATGACTTAAGAGTAATTAGAGAGTTATTGGTTACTGCCAAGGCATGAGTGCCACTACTACACACGTTAGCTCACCCTAAGAACATTAACAGTTTTGTCCCTCAGTGGTCTTATAAGGATCTAAAGAGGGAGAAGTTTTTCTTTTGATAAAATTTGTGACCATACATTTTTTTTTTGGTATGGAATAGATTTAAAATGTATTCTAAGAGACACACACCAGTTTTTAAAAGGAATTATACCAGATTGAGTTGAATGAGAAAGTAGAAATACAAAATGGAAAGAAGTTTGCAGACTTCCCATGTTCTATGTGCAGCAGATAGGCAGGGACTACTCATTTTCCAAACAAGAGCTTTGTTAATAGAGAAGGAAGGATTGCTTAGAGGACAGAGTCAGGAGCTCTGGAGAGTCACTCCTAAAGAGAAGGTGGAGTCCTCAGCAGGGAACTGGCAACACAAGACTGTAGTGGACATGGACTACAGTGTGGCTTTTAGTTCTCTTTCTCTTTAAGCTCACAGTTCCTGTCCCATCATTATGAGGTACATCTATTGGATGCATCTCTAGTTGTTCTTGATCTCTATCTCTACTAAGGTTCAAACCCAAGCCTTCACTGATGCTAGGTTTGCCCACTGCCATGAATACACTTCTAGCCAATTAGTTCTTTATAATGGATTTTGAAATCAAGAGGCTCTACTGTCCAGAATCTAAACTCAGCAAGCTTCATTCATACTGGGTGGGCAATCATGTTTTCTCACTTGGTGTTCAATATCTAGGATGCTGGTAGGCACAGGGTACTTACACTCTCATTCTACCAGGGCTCTGGGTATTTTCCATCAATGTCACTGGGGTCTTTCTCTTGGATATTTGCATCAGTAATTCTGTGTCAGATGCAACTCACTTCTGTTGAGGTGGTTGGTTGCCTAGTCAGTGGAAGAAGTTGGATCCATGGGGCTTTAAAACTGCAGTATCGCCAGCTCTTTTGTTTTCCTTGATGACAGCATCTCTCTTTGTAGTGCTACCCTCTTCCATCCCAGCCTGACAAAATAGGGATGCAGCAGATGGTAGTGTCTTCTAGTGTCTGCTTCATGACCCTGTACAATCTCCTCTCTACAATTTCTTTTCTGTAGAGGTGTTTCCGAATACTGTCGTCTTCTTTGCAATTCCAGTAGGATTGGATTTTCAATTATCTGATAGGATAGCTTGTCCTTGAGGAGACATTTGGTTTGATAAATGTGCAGAGCTAAGTTGGTTCTATTCAATTGACTTGTTCAGTATTTAGTTGAAAGTGCTTATTCTGCACCAGGCCTCGAAGTAGCATTCGCCTTAATGAAGAAAGAAGTGGTTTGGTCTCTAAACTACCTGATGAAAATGTTTTTTTAAAATCTTTTAAAGCTTGGTTTATTTATTTGTTTGAATTGTGTTTCATAGATGTAGAGATCGATTGACATCAAAGGACAATAAATGAAAGATTTATATAAAAAGATCATGTTTCTTGACTCATAGTTACTTAGTAATTTCAAAAAAGACTGCTGTGTAACCCCTAAATACCTCAAACATCAGGATAGTTAATATTTCAAAGTATCTAAAATCACCTAGGAAACGTATTTCTGGAAGCATCTGAGGGAGTTTCTAGATTAGGTTAGTTGAGATGGGAAGACCCTCCATAACCGTGCATGGCACCATTTATGGTTCCAGACTGAATGGAAGAAAGTGAGCTGAGAACATCATTCATCTCTGTATGCTTCCTGATTGCACATGCTACTAGCTGCCCCATGATCCCGCCACCATGATTGGCTGTAACCCCAAACTGTGAGCCAAACTAAACCTTTCATTCTTATTGCTTTGGTCAGTTATTTTGTCCTAGAAGTGGGAAAAGAAACCAAAACACATCATGGAAACTCAGTTAGCCTTTACTGAATGATGGACAGCTTGTGAAGACAATGATGGCTACTGTTTTCCTATACACTTTGACTTTAAGTCCTGGCTGGACAGAGTTACATGGTTCCTTTCAATTGGTTCTTTCTTGGGAGTCTTTATAGAGGAACAGGATCAGGATTAGATTCCTGTGCTACTTTTATAGAGCTTAGCCAGTGGGGTGTTGGGGGCCATGATTCTCTGTGTGGGTGTGTGTGGGACAACTGTACAGCTGAGGCAGGTCAGAGTAAGAGACACTTTAAGTAGATCTTTATGTGCACTCTATTTCTTTAGCTGGAGGGTTGACTCTGGAGAAGTGATGATGGATAAGGACCTCCCTCCTGGACCATTTCAGTGATACTGGTGCATTCTGGGGTAGGCTGGAGGGGGGGGCGGTCTGTAGAGGAGTAAATGCTGAATGGGAGAGAGGATTCCCTCACTGAGATGATCATAAACCTACCCACTCCCCACCAATCCTAATTCCTCTGGATTTAGGTACAATAGGTAGAAGAAAGGAGGTAAGGGAGAGACAGAAGATGGCTATGGGAAAAGGAAACATGGTTGGCATTCTCTGCAGGGCAGGTGGAGTCAGGTAATGTAGAAATTGGTTCAGGCCCTTTACCCCTCAGAGTTCTGAATGAACTCTGGCTTTCAGATGTCTCCTCTTTTGATTTTGAGAACAACGACCTTCCTTCTGAGGACCCTACACGCTGTGGTTGGCCTCTGTGTAAGTTCAAAGGCTAAGCCTGGTGTCTGACAGTCCTCTATCTCCAGGGAAGGTCCTGGGCTGTTCTGAATTGTCAAATGAGCATTACATGGTACGTCCTGTACCACGTTCCAGGGTTCATTCTGTAACTGTGAACCCATTCCAACACCCCCACTTTGACCTTGTTACCTGTCTTTTATTCATCCCTCTCTGCATGGGCAGTGGCCCCCTGACTTAATCCTCCTGTGGAACTCAGCCCCATAGTCTGCCTCCCTTTAATCAAGGGAGAGTCGCTGCCATTTTTTATGCGCTCCATGTCATTGTTGGGATCCTAACTTGTCCTTTTGATCCCCAGAGGCAGTTCGTTCCTAGGAAATGTGAGGTTTCTTGCTGCTCACCCTGTTTTTTTTTTTTTTTTTTTTTTTTTTTTTTGAGACTTCTCCAGGCAATGAGAAGTCCATAGTCTTCCCAGGAATGCGGACATCAGCTTGAGTTGGTTCCTGGTGCAGACTAGAAACCCTCAGGCTTCCCCGCAGGCCAGAGAAACCTTGGCAGGCTGTGTGCTTTCTCCTTTCCCATGTTTTTTTGCTGGTTTGACATGACTCAATACATCTTCGTATATATGTTTAGAAGGACCAGACTTTCACTTTGGCTCTCAAGTTCAGCTCCAATGTTACGGCTACGTGTTCACAAATGCTCTTTTCGAGCTATCTGTCACAAGATCAGAAGAACATATTTATCATTTATATTAAAATGTTGTCCCTTTATTGCATGATGGTTTTTGAAAGGTAAGTATTTAAATTCTACTGTGATTTTCTAAGTATGGTATTAGCATTTCTTGGTTTTGATCATTTGGAATCAACAAAATGAAAAAGCAAGTAAGTAAACAGATACACCAAACAGCTTTCTTTTATATCTGAAACACCTTCTTAAATGGCCATCTTCCTGTGTTGAGGAAGTTTAGAGGACCAACGGAAGTCCCTTGGACAGAGGTACTAGATACTGGTCTGCCTCTGCAGCCATACTGAAGGCAAACCCAGGCTGCTCCAAATTCGATTTACCAAGACTGGAGAGTTGGCACACAAGCTGAAACCACAGGTTCAGAGATGCTCTGATATTTTGGCCGTCACTGTGTTAGTCCTGTGATTACTGGACATGAAATCTGAGCTGGATAAGTGGAAAGAAGTGATGGCTTATACTGCCTGGGCCTGGCTGCATAGCAGAGAAACGGGCCCTCATTGGCCTCTCACCCTGCTCTCTTGGCCAGTGGTCATCTTGCTCTCCATGGCTGCTTTGTAATATCATTTCTTTGATTCCTTTTCATGTTATACAAGCTGCAGAGACCCCCTCCTTACAAAACTGAATGCACACTTTACCTTTATATTTGGGAGAGAAAAACAGCCAGACAGAAGCGGCAGGATAGTAACTGATCTTGTTCTCTCAGTGTGACCAGAGGAGGAATAAACAAACCCCTACAAGCTTGGCCATTGACAGAGTTACTGCTGTAATAAATACTGTCAGGCAGACGCAGTCCCATGATATCCAACTATTCATGTTCCCTCAGGAGAAAAAGTCCTTCTGCCAACAGTGGATCACTGTCTGTGGTGCCAAGAGGGAGAATGGAGAAGAAAATTATGTCTGAGTGTCCTTGAAGGAGGGATACAAACTTCCGATAGAAATCATCCTTTTCTCTTTTGGCTAAGGCTAGAACGATACCAGTGTCCTCCCATGGAGATGACATTGGTGCTTCCTCCTTCCACTGTTCTCAGAGCTCCCTTGGGGCGGCAGCTACATCTAATTCTTTAACCCCGTAGTAGGAGATTTCATGTCCAGCACACACATGCATCTCATACATACCTTTCAGAAGCTGGAGTTCACATGTGATTGAGAACACTCAATATTTGTCTTTTTGACAATAATATCATATTTTCCAGTTTAATCCACGCCTAGAGCTTTGTAGGCACTCGCTCCCTATTTTTGGATTGAGCAAGTGACTGTATGCGTTACTTAAGGCAGAAAGTATATTGGCTCATGGTGTAGAGATGTCTCAGTTCATCATAGGTAGAGACATCATAGAGGAGCAGCTCAGGCTGGGGAGGCAGGAGCTTGGGTAGCAGCTGTTCACATTGCTGTAGATTAGGAATTAGAGAGGAACCAAGTCAGGAGCTGAGTGTACCTCTCAATGACTCGATATTTCTACCAGACAGGCACCACCCTCGCCTCTCTCCACACTCATTCACATGTATACAAAATTATACATATGCAATATATGTATATCGCACACATGCACATACACACACATCCCATACATATCCCTTAGAAGCTAGAATTCACATGTGATTGAGAACATTCAGTCTTTTTGAGCCTGGGATACGTCGTTTAATATAATATTTTCCAATTCATTCCATGGCCACATCATACACAGCTTAGTCCTGGAAATCTGACTGGGTTGATGAGGAGATGAAGAAAGGACAGAACAGAACAGACAGACAGACAGACTTCCAGAAAGGCTGGGATGGGGTGGGCTGTACTGACTCTGATGCAGCAGTAGCAACTAGGCAACAAACCGGTTGCCTTGGTGCCTTTATTATGCACAGCCTCAGGAGAGGAGTTGTAGTCTCTGTAGAAGGTCTCTGCAGACAGCAGTCTCAGGCTGTAGGTCTCTAGGAGGAGGGAGCTATGGTTGCACGCTTTTGCACACACAGGCCAGTGGTTTGTAAACACTCAGACATTCATGTATTGCCAAAAGGTGGACCTGGACAGGAGGGCTTCACCTTTTTTCTGAGCCTGACTCAGATGGGGAAGGCTTTGCCGTTTCTGTGAGGGACACTGGGTCCTTAATATGACTGCACTCAAGTCAACCAGGATTCCACCAGCTCTTTACACACTTACTTGTGTTCTTTGGCTTCCCCCAATCCACTTCCTTGTGGATCTCACAATTTCACTTTTTCTTTATGGATGAATGAAGAACTAGAAATGCCAAGCTTCTAAAGGGGTAAGGGGAAAGTAGAGAAAAATGTCCAGGCTAGAGATACAGGCAGATTCTCGTAAGCAGAATCCTAGCCGCACAGGAATTACTCCAAAGAGCTGACAAATGGCATATATAAAACTAAAAAGCTTCTGCACAGGACAAGAAACCATCAACGGAGGGAATAAATAGCATGCAGAACGGGAGAAAAGTCTCCGTTAGCTCTGCTTCAAACAAGGGATTAACATCTGGACTATATAAATAACTTCAAAAGGTAAACGCCCTGACTTCCCCCAAACTGCATATCCTTAAGCAATATCAGCTATCCATACGAAAATCTGCTATCTCCAAGCGGTAAATGAGCTGAATAAACAGCTCTCGGAAGTCGTACAAATGACCAGTAAATACTCTGGAAAGTGCTCTGCATTCTTAGCCACCAGAGAAATGCAAATTAAAGCTGTGCTGAGATCTCAGCTCACTCCAGTCAGAATCCCATTATCAAGAAGTTAAAGGACCACAGATGCTGAGGTGGCATGAAAAGGGACCTTATCCTCCGCAGGTGAGAGAGTAAATGGGCCCATCCATTATGGACGTCAGCGTGGAGTGTCTCACAAACAAACCAACCTTAAAAAACATCACATGGATTGAACTGCCCGATTGTATTGTTAGTTGTATTGTAAGGGAGGTTTAAATATGGCTTTTCCATACACCTTTCCTTTTGGTTAAACTCCACCACTACCTTGTCCAAGCCTTCCTTTTAAAGATGTTCTCTACCTACCTGTACTTTTCTTTGAAAAATCTTTTCCCTTCCCTTCCCTTCCCTTCCCTTCCCTTCCCTTCCTTCCCTTCCCTTCCCTTCCCTTCCCTTCCCTTCCCTTCCCTTCCCTTCCCTTCCTTCCCTTCCCTTCCCTTCCCTTCCTTCTTCCTTGCTTTTCTTTTTCCTCCCTCCCGCCCTCCCTCCCTCCTTCCCTCCTTTCTCTCTCTCTCTCTCTCTCTCTCTCTCTCTCTCTCTCTCTCTCTCTCTCTCAGAGGATTTTCTGTTTCTTCCTAGCCCACTTTTTATCTTATATTTATTTTGGGCTTTCCTCTCTTTAATCAACCCATATGTTTCTGAAGATAGCTGATTATTTAATTTACTCATCATTCAAGGAAAAGAAAACGCCCCCTTGAACTTGTGACAACACAGAGCATATCGTGAGCAGTTAAGATCATAAATGGCATTTAAGCCTAAAGAGGATTCTAGGTTTCCTCTAAGTTGCTTGCCTCAAACTTAATGGGTTAAACAGACTTTCCAGAAAATACGTGCAAGTGTAATTAGATCTGTTAAATGTTCGTGTTCTTCCCAGTTCACTCAACCAAAATGATCACGGAAGTATTGTTGAGATAGATGATCGGTAATTGTTATTAAGTTAGTAAGACCAGTGCAGTAATGCAGTTAAAGAATAGATTTATTTAATACATATACAAAAGACTAGTAAGGTAGGTTTTTAATTTTTTTTTTTTTGCCTAGTCCATTTTTAAATCATTTGTTTACATTTTTAATGTTTACTTTGAGCATTTGTCTTAGGGTTTCCATTGCTGTGGAAGAGACACCATGACCAAGGCAACTCTTATAAAGATCAAGGCAACTCTTATAAAGACCAAGGCAACTCTTATAAAGACCAAGGCAACTCTTATAAAGGACAACATTTAATTGGCTGGCTTACAAATTCAGAGGTTCAGTCTATTATCATCAAGGTGGGAACATGGCATCATACAGGCAGACATGGCACTGGAGAAGGAGCTAAGAGTTCTGCATCTTGTTCCTAAGGAAAACAGGAGAAGACTGGCATTCTCAGTCAGCTAGGAGGAAGCTCTCTCAAAGCCTACCCCCACAGTGACACACTTCCTCCAACAAGGTCACACCTATTCCAACAAGGCTACACCTCCTAATAGTGCCACTCCTGAGGTGGGGGGGGGGGGGCAGCATATTCAAACAATCACAGGGAGTGTCTTTTTATGTTATAGATAGATGTGATTCTTCTGTCAGATGAATGGCTGGCAAAGATATTCTCTGATTCTGTGGGTTACCTTATTATTGGTTTGATGGTTTGATTTGCTGTACAAAAGTTTTTAGTTCCACAAAATCCCATTTGTCAAACGCTTGTCTTGTTCCTTGTGTGACTAGGGCTCTATCATGGACATCCTTATCTGTGCCTGTAATTTGGAGGCATTCCGTACAATTTTGCCTAACAATTTCAGGGCTACCTTGAGATCCTTGGTCTATTTAGAGTTGAATGTCTTTAGGCCAAGAGATAAAGATCTAGTTTCATTTTTTTTTTTTCATGTTGAAATTCTGGGTTTTTTTTTTTTTTTTTGTTTTGAAAAAGACAAGGCTGGAAGGTAGGGTCTATGGGGAGCTGGGGTGGAGAAGAAGTATATGATTGTAATACATTGTATCCATGTGTGAAAATTTCAAAGAATAACTGTTTAAAATTTGCCAGTTACTACTCCCTTTAGCAGAGTGAGACACAAACACCAGTTACAGTGAATTCTTTTGCCAACATTTCCCCCGAAAAAGTTTTAGATTGGTGATTACTAAAGGGCTCAAAGGTTTTTGTTTAAAAAATGTGCAAATTTATGAATGTATAGATGCTTTAATAATTTGAGTGTTTTATGCTTTCTAAATAGAGATGTAGAAGAAGGTTTAGTTTGGATATATTAATTTAATATGCGTATACATATAGGTTTGGTGCTTCCAATTGCTTCCAGAGCAATATCTTAAAATTTTCTGATAAAATTCATATCAACTGCAATAAAACAGAAGTTTCAATTCTTAGAAACTAAAAATAGATCTACTGTATGACTCAGTCGTGTTACTCCTGGGCATGGTCTCAAAAACTCCACATTCTCCTACAGAGACACTTGCACATGCATGTTTATTGCAGCTGTCTTCACAGTAGCAAGGAAGTGGAATCAACTTAGCCTCTCATCAGCAGATGGATGGATAATGAAAATGTGGGACCTGCATCTTCTTTTTGATGACATTAATCTCTTTAACAGTGATGGCCAAGGGCAGAAGAGATGGCTCAGTAGTTAAGAACACTTGCTGCTCTTGCAAGTGGATCCGGGTTCAGTTCCCAGAACCCATATGGGGCAGCTCACTACTGCAGAATCTCCAGCCCAAGGGGAGCTGGGTCAGACGCCCCCTTCTGGCTTCTTCGGGCATTAGGAATGCACACAGTTCACAAATAAGCAGGCACTCATGCAAACTAAAAACAAGCAACAATGGCAGCCAGTTTGTCTGCAACTTTGTTTCCTATGAGACTTTAAATGCATTCATTTTCCTTTCTTGCCCATGCTCACTTTTTCAGTTCTCTGGGCCTCGCTTTAAACCCAGATGGCCCCAACCATAATCAAGCCAAAGGTTAGATGCTCTGCTGTCTCTAAATCCCTTCACCAAATTAATTAATTTTTGCTTTTAAATTCATTCAACCTTGCTCAAACTTTCAGGCAATATGTAGGACATAGAGAAATTCTTTATTGTCTGTAACACGTCTGGCCTGTGGTTAATCTCTAGTCCTTATCGGCATGGTCTGCTCTGTTTGCTCTTTGATCAGCATCTGGTCTTCATTCTCCACAGAGTCACTAAGTGGGGCTTATGGTAGGAAGCCACACTTCCAAACTCTTTGCAATTCTTTTCATGGGCCAGTTTCAAAGAGATAAGAACCACACTGTCATGTCTAGTCAGAGCAGTGATGACCCTCTTCTGGAACCAATTTTATTAGTTGATTTTGTATTACTGTGCCCATAATACCCAAAATATTCAATTTAGAAGAAAGATATGTTTTGGCTCACTGTTTTTGGAGGGGTTTCTGTTCATCATAGCAGAGATGGTAAGGGGGGGTGCATTCCATCTGTGTGTCCGAAGAGAGTAGTCTCATGACTGTGGGCTGAGTTAAAGCCTTCAAAAGCCCACCCCCGATGACCTAATTCTACCAGCTAGACTACATTTGCAGATTCCAGAGCCTCCCCAAATAGTGCTACCAGATGGGAGCAGTCATTGAAACCATGAGTCTATGGGGTCATTTGGTTTCAAACTAAAAGCAGTGGTCAATGGAAGAAATGAATGGGTGCTTGCCGTTCACAACCAAAGGGAAAATTGCCCACTAAGACCCAGCAGGTTCCTCCTTACTCATGTACGTGAGTCCTTACATCACCCTCCACCAGACGTTGCTAATCTATGTTTTGTGCTTGTTGAGTGGATGCGAAGCTGTGACCAACACTGTTAGTAAGCCTGCCTACGAGAGAACAGCCTACAGCACTGTGGCTCCTTTGGAGTGTAGGACCAATGGCTTCATTAGTCATGGGTGTTTGTTTCAGAGGCTAATTTGTTTCTGCAGAACATCTGAGAGTTTACTATGTGCCAAGAACTGTTCTGACTACTCTAGTTACAACTGGTTATTGAATTTTGCTTGTGTTTTTATGAGGCAAAGTCTAATGTTACTCTTAGTTATATAGATGAAGTGGAAAGATTTGTCCCAGTTGACATGTTTTTCTATCTGGCAGGCCTAAGGCTTGAAACAATACTTTTATGGTGACTCATGTTTCAAAACCTTTGGTTGAACGAGAAAAAAAACTCTGTAAACTGAAAAGTCTAAGACATTTCCATGCAGCAAAGATGGTGAGTGAGTTGCTTGTCACATGACACATAGTAGTCCTTAGTCACAGATGTTCTTGAGATCCTTCCATTCACTGGACTTGGTCAAGCAAAAAAGCATAGAGAACCTTCTGGGATAGAGCACTTTGGTTAGTTACAGAAGACTCTTGAGTGACAATGAAATGGAAGTTTCTAAAAAGGTTTCATAAAGCATCTAAAAATCTCAGGTCATAGAGGGAACACCATGCAGTGTCCTATCACAAAGGGATATTGGGGGATTAGTTAGTTCTGTTTCCCAGACGTTTAGATTTCATGGGTCAATTAAAGAAGTGTTTGAACTGAGTGAGTTGACAATTTTTATTTTGTTATTCAGGATATTTTTTTTTCTTTTATAAGGTAGCAATTTACTATCATTTCTTAGAAAGAAAGATACTTAAAATTACAAGCTATTAGAACAGAGATTCAGAATAAGGGTAATTTTCTCTTAAGAAAAGACAGCTGTTGAGTGGCAAGCTCTATGCTCACCTGTGGGTATAAGGGGACCTCTCATTGCAGCAGATGAAGACACAACAGAAAACTACAAGCTGTTAAAATGCAAAAAACAACAACTGTGGAGTGCCCAGCCCAAGCTGATACATCTGCTATGCAAACGTGGTACCTAAGGCTCAGGGACCATTCCAGAAGAGGTGAGCACAACGATTCTGATAGCCAGAGGGTCAAGAAATCTGTTGTGTGATTGTGTCTCTTAGCAAAGGTAGGAAAACTTTATCTATGATGTCTCTCAACATTTTGGCTATGTAAAAAAGACCAGAAGAAGCACAGTACCAATAAACATGCTAGCATGGAAGGGGGAAATCTTATGGGGTCCACCCCTAAGCAAAGAAAGCAGGCAGGTAAGGAACTGAGAGGTGAGGGGAATACAGGCAACTAAAGAACTGAGGAGAAAGAGTCTCTCCCTCAGGGCTGAGATCTGGTTATCCAATACCGAGTGGTCAGCCCTGAAATCATACGCATTCAAGTAACATTAAAGTGATTGTGTGTGTGTGTGTGTGTGTGTGTGTGTGTGATGATGGGTTAGCAGGCTGAGAGCAGGTCCATCCCTGCATCTTCAGAAAGTACACACATACACACACACACACACACACACACACACACACACACACACACACACACACATCCACTCATTCGTATCAATAACAAAGAATAAGAAGTCATGATTTCCAGAGGGTGCAAAGGGATGGTACATGGAGAGATTGGAAGGAGGGAAGGGATGTATCATTGTATTATTGTATATAATATGTATAATTTAAAATTAAATTTAAAAATTGATAAAAATACAAACATGTAAAAAACAGAAGGAAAAAATAAAGGACAGGTGACAATTCACTGCTGACATTTAAAAAGAAACTGAATGTGTTTTCAGTTTTGGGTTTTATATTGTACAGGATGCCAATCAATTTGAACGACAGCTGCTTTAAATCTTTACCCTTGAAGATACATACTAATTCAGAAATCACTGAGCTAAGGTACTCTCAGCTCATTTTTGGTTTATTGTGTATATATTTTTAAAAGAAGCAGAACTGTTTCCAGAATACCACACAATATGTATTTGATGCAGACACATCTGTGGTGCTCTGAACAAGTGGATCTCAGAAGGCAGTTTGAATATTCATAGACATTCAGTTTCATGAAGAGATGCTGTGGAAATGGGCCCTGGGTCACAGCCAGGATTGCTCACTGCAGAGTGTCCTTAGTGGTCTGAGAGAAATGTTAGCGCCTTGACCCTGTGGCTCAGGTTGTTGTCTTTGTCTTGAAGGCTTGTGGAACTGGCCTCTGGGTAGCCTTGAGGACTTTCTGAAGATGCAGGGATGGACCTGCTCTCAGCCTGCTAACCCAGCATGACAGGTCGAGTTCATTTGAGACACCGCTGATCTGGACTTGTTTAAATTGACTAAGGTCTCTGTGTCTAGGCTGGGTACTCTCTCTCCAGTACACAGAAGCAATGTTCTGAGAGGCCGACCATGGCCAAGGCTAATCTCATCATTATCTTGGTTTCTTTTCACCCTCTTCCTGTTCTCACTGTGCCTCAGACACTTGCATGCCAGGCACTGGTGGCAGATTCTGCAGGTGTAGCTTTGTTTGCCAAGGCCCAAGTTTGCTTTCTATCCATCCTGAACACAGACTAGGTACCCAGCTGCCCAGTGGGCAGAAGCTCCACATGGCGTGGGTCTCTTTAGGCTGCCTTCTCCTCAGCTCTGGTCTACCTCTGTCAAGTGCCATTGCCACTATGTCTGTTCCTGAGCCATCTGGCTGTAGAAGAGAACAGGACATCCGGAGTTTGAATGGGTTTCCTCAATCTATACCTCTTGTCGTTCAAAAAGTATATGTATATAAAAACTACAGAAACATGATATGAGTCAACACACAACAAGATGCCATGCAGGAGTGACGTGGTCTCTTGGCAGCTGAGTTCAGATTCCCAGCGAACATATATCTGTAGTTCTCAGTGCTGAGCAGTGTCTCCAGGAGACAGGCAGATCATGAGAACCAGCCAGTCTAGCTGACTGGTGAGCTACCAGGTTCAGTGAGAAAGTCTGTCTTAAAAAATATTGTGTAGAGTAGTAAAGGAAGACACTAGACATTGACCTCTGCATGTATACAGATAAACATATTACATATGCATCACACGCGCACACACACGCACACACAGGCACACACACACACGTTATCTTTAATGTACTATGAGCTTCCAAGTCATACAAACTGTGCCTGAAAGACAGGAAGATGAACAAAACCCAGTGACCCAGAGGATCACTCTGTTTTCCATTCCTCCTTAAGTTGTCTAATTCACACATAATAAATGCATGTTCCCTGTAAATCAGAAGTGAGTGCTGGGCAGTGGTGGCAAATTCCTTTGATCCTTGTACTAGGGAGGCAGAAGCAGGTGGATCTCTGTGAGTTGGAGGCCAGCGTGGTCTACAGAGTGAGTTCCAGGACAGCCAGGGCTACACAGAGAAACCCTGTACCAGTGGGAAGCTCTGTTGTCTAAGACTGGTGATGTTCTGAGTTTGATCTCTGGGAGCCATACTGGAAAGAGAGAACTAACTTCAGCAAGTTGTCCTCTGACTTCCACATGCTACCCAATAAATGAATAAATAATTCAGAAATAATAACTAAAAAGGATTATTTATGGCTCGGCCACTTTTGGGAGCAACTTCAAATGTAACCACCAAATTATAGAAAGAGTTCTGTGTGTGTAGTTGGTCTGATAGTTTTATTTGCATTGTGACTACTAGAAAAATGCCCAGCAATTGGGCATTATGTAAGCAAAACATGGAGTGTTAATACAACGGCATGCTTGGCAGTTGCCATTCTGATGGCAAAGCCAGTGCAATGAATGCACGGTGAAGCTAGAACACAATGCTGCTTAGCAGTGGGCTTTGAACTGAGCATAGAGACACTGTGTGCACAGCAAAGATGTGCAGGAGAAATAGAGCATGCACCTTTTTGGTTTTTATCTGCTTCTTGGGTAACTTTGAACATGTCTATCCTGGTTTTGTCTTTTCTGGAGTTTCCTTGGTGAGTTTGTATAAAGGAAGGCTGCCATTAGCTGCCTTTGGGCATTTGCTGATAGACTCTGTTTCCTAATAAAGCAAATATGCATTATTGCGTAGAGGTGTATTTTCCAATTTCACTTGGCTGCCAGGAAGCACAATGGTTACCTTATTGTGTGATAAAAGCAACCCTATTGGTTATAGAATTTGATTTATTCCTCTCTTATGCTTTTAAAATTATATTTAGTTAGTTTCATTTTAAAATTTATTTTTACAGGGATATTTCATCACAAACCACAAGGACTGTTTACAAGTGGCGATATTGGTGTCAATACATAATATGTAAATAATGCATAATAATGTCTTTCAAGTTTAAAGCAATGAGGATGTGCTCAGAAAATTTAGATGTGTGTGCACTGTGTGTGTGTGTGTGCACAAAAAAACTGGAGTACCTGGGAATTTTGGTAATCTAAGAGTGTTGCTTCTCCTTTGTCATTCTGTTTTTAGTGTCTATCTGCTTACCCCTCTGTGTGGCCAGTGCTGATGGATCTATCAGCACACAAGGCTGGTAGATCTCATCCATTCTTACAGGGAGACCACGGCCATTGGCTAAGAAGCTGGCTTGGCTTCTCCTCTCTGTTGGATGGAATAGCCACTATTAAACATTAGAGGGAATAACTCTCTTCATCTCAGGACTGTTGTTAGCAGGATGAGCACAGGATGCCAGTTCAGAAGAGTGGCGTCACAGCTAGCACAAGCTCATGGCAGCTCTGTGCCAGAGAATACTGTGAGACTTCCGTGAGCACAGCAGTGTTTGATCTGATAGTATGAGAGCACTGGAGAAAATCAAACTGGTATTTCCTCACTCTCTGTGCCTCAGCATACTGTGGGGAAGGGGCACCTGTCTGTCCTCACAGATCCTTCCTATGTTGCAAAGACTGTTTCTCTTCTTTTTTTCCCTTGCCTCTTTTTCTGACATGTCTTTCCAGGGGGTGATCATGTAGCTTCTCTGGGCATGGTGATTTTGAGGACAGCCCTTTAGACTGTGTCAGCCTCTGCTGCATGACAAGCTGTTTGAGATGCAGTAGCTTCATTCAGTCATGGTACTGTAGTTATGATTTTGAGTTCCTCGGTTCATGTTCCAGCCTCTAATGTTTTTCTTCATGTTGCCTTTGTGGTTTGGGGTGGGTAGGCTGTGGCATCTGGAAAGTCTTTACTGATGTATCTAAGATTGTCAACCTGTATCTTGTCATTCAGGGGACACAGTCCCTAAGGGCAGACGTGGATACCCAAGGTCCCTTATGTTTAGAGTCTGATGTCCAACCTTACTTCTACTGTCCCTGAATTGAAATAGATCAGAGCACCAGTTAAGTGTTTTTGAAAAAGGAGAGTACATTTTACCTGATGAAGGGATGACAGGGATGGCAATATCGCATTGCAAAAATTTAACCTATCTGGAGACAGAAGGAATGACCAAGGTTCCTTGTAACAAATATCTGTTGCTGAAGCCCTGCATTAGCAGCTGTGTCTTCAGCTTGTGGAAGGAATATACAGCAGGGGTGAGAGAAAGCCAGGGACAAGAGCTGGAGGCCCAGAAAGAACCAGTGCCCCAGGGACCGTAACCTTGCTCTTCCTGCTGGAGAGCCCTGTCCTTTCTCTCCTAATCTGATTTGAGTTGAGTTTCTGTCATGCTTTCCCCAGGACAATGACTCAATATCTGCCGAGCCTTTCCCCTTTGTCTACCTTTCTCTGGAAGAATGGAGCAAGGGCCAAGAGTGGAGGTCTGCGAGATGTAAATTAATTATGCACACAGACCTCTCTCTCAATCCAGTCCCCAGCCAGCTGAGGACAGAATGTATTGGCAACTTCCTTGCATCACAGGGATTGATTCTGTGGATAAAAAGGACCCTGGGCTCCCAGGGAATAGTATCCTATGGAGAATGCACTCAGTGAAGACTGCAGAAGAGGTAGGAGCTCGCCGGGAGCATGTGTCTGCAGCTTTAGTCACCCTCTCGGGCAATATCCGGAGAAACCCCGAAACATCCATGTCAGCAGAACAAGAATGGAGAGCCTCCTTACCATTCTGAATTAAGTTCTTATGATAATGGGTGAGTCAGACTTTCCCAAAGCGCTCTCAGCACATCAGTGCCAGCCCCTTGTTCTTTTGGGGGTTTATCTTTTTGGAGTAAATATGCTCAAAAAAGTTAGGTGTCCTTTGAAACTAAAGATCTGGAAACCTTGAAATTCCATGCTTCAGATATGATAAGCTAATACTGCTTCTTCTTCCTCTTCCTCCTCCTCCTCTCCTCCTCCTCTTATTCTTATTCTTATTCTTATTCTTATTCTTATTCTTATTCTTATTCTTATTCTTATTCTTATTCTTATTCTTATTCTATCTTATTCTTATTCTTATTCTTATTCCCAACCCAAGGTAGAGATGATGTGGCTTCTGCAGACAGCCATTCTGCTCATCCCACAACCTCTTCATCGGGAGCCTTTCTCTGCCTGATGTAGAATGTCATTATCCAATTATCTCAGCAAACCTCTTCGTAAGAGCTGGACCTTTTCAGTGTTCTGTAATTTAATTGTCTAACCACATTACCTTTCCAAAGCGTTTCGTTTGTCCAACTCATAAACAATAAATATTTCTAAGGTTGAGTTCTCAGACTTGACCTTGCAATGTACTCCTGCTGGTGAAGGCAGGAGACCATTTGTCCTGGAGCAGGGTCACTAGCAGTTCCTGTGTACTGGAGTGAAGTTACCGTTCAGGATGGCTATTGGGAAACCCCTCATGGGTGCCACTCTCTGAGGAGGATGGGAGAAATGGTCACATTGAATGTTTCCCTAGAGTATTGTTCCTATACTCCTCCCTAAGGGATCTGGAGGGATGGGAGAAGACTGAGGAACAGAGGCAGAGGCTAAGGCTTTATACTCTGGAGCCAAATAGATTAGTTGACCACTGTTCATCTCCACAACAATGAGCAAGTTGCTTATCTCCTAGGAGCCATGGTTTTCTCATCTGTAAAGTGGGTACAGTAAGACACTCTAGGATCAAAGTTGAAAAACTGAGAAAACAGTAGAATGCTAAATACTCTGTGCACCATATATATTTTCACACAGTATTTAATTAAGCAAAGTCTAATTGATCTGAGTCTTAGCTGGGGCTTCTATGATAAAGGATTTCAGGCTGGGTGGCTGACACACAGTAGAGGCTCCTGTCTTGGAGTTCCACAGGCTAGAAAGGACTTGAAGCACAGCACAGGTGGGGTCTGGGAAAGAGCCTCTTCCAGGATGCAGAATGAGAACTTACCAGATCCTCACATGATTGAAGAGAGAGGCAGCACCCTGTCATAGAACACCCATGGCTCAGGATCCAGTCGCCTCCCTCAGGCCTCATCTTACCACTGTTGTGCCTGGGTCATAGATGTCAACATCTGCATGTGTAGTGGAGACAGGAATTCACTTCATCAAATCTGTCACAGGGCAAGAAGAATTCCTTGACATGTTAAGTGCAACCCACAAATCTTAAGTCATTCTCTGCTTTTCGGGGAAAATGACAATGTGGCTTATTCAGAAGTGACGTATTCAGTACTGAGAAGCTGACAATAGTCATTCTGATGACGTGCTGCGTTTTAACATGGGGGACAGTCCACCAACATTCTTTTCAGGAAGCCCAGGACTAATTCAGAACCTTCTATAACCTTGGATTTTTAAAGCAATTCTTCCTTCGTCTGCATCTGCCACTGGGTCCCTGTCTCCGCTTTTGTGGTGTTTGAGATTGTCTAGCTATAAGTGGTTTTGGATAATTATTTCCAAATAAGCTGATATAAGAGGGGAACAGGCTATCAATACTTTTTGCTCTTAGGGCTTAAAGTCTCTTGCAGCTGTGTGTTTAGATGCAAGGCTCAGTCAGCTTGATATCATGTGGTCTCACGTGTTTCACATGGTGGTCTACTCCAGTGCTGTGCTCAGTGTCAGAGCTTAGCCTCTGTGATGGTTTGTATATGCTTGGCCCAGGGAATGGCATTATTTGGAGGTGTGGCCTTGTTGGAGTAGGTGTGTCACTGAGGGCATGGACTGAAGACCCTCATCCTAGCTGCCTAGAAGCCAGTATTCTGCTAGCAGCCTTCACATGAAGATGTAGAACTCTCAGCTCTGCCTGCACCATGCCTGCCTGGATGCTACCATGTTCCTTCGTTAATGATAATGGCATGAACCTCTGAACCTGTAAGTCAGCCCCAATTAAATGTTGTCCTTACAAGAGTTGCCTTGGTCATGGTGTCTGTTTATAGCAGTGACACCCTAACTAAGACAGCCTTCATGCATTCTCCCTCCTAGTTTCATAACCATTGTCCAGTAGCTTCACAGTGTCTACCACGGGACGTGGTGATTGTCTTGGCTTACCTCTGACTCCATTCCTGGTCTGCTCCATCCTATGTGGGTAACCATAGAGCTGAACTGTAGGAGCTATGGCACCCACAGTAGTCTCCAGATTCAGCAGCATGGGAGAAATTTCTCCTCTCTCCTAGAACCACAAAGGCAGGCTATCTAGCAATGTCAGGAGTACAGTGGGCAAGCACAGGACTGCATAGGGTCTGCTTCCAACAGTGACACCTTGTGGTCACAAGAGACCATGATCATGGTGGACCAAGTAGGAAAACCATCTGTGGACTGTGTGGACTCCTAGGGGTCACTTTGCCAGAGTAAGACACTCATACTCAGTTTACTGTTAGAAGTAAGATAAGGGATCAGAGTAAAATTATAAATGAGAGACAGGCGACACCTGCTCACTTGGGGCTCGTACCCTATGTTACTGTCGGCATCAAGGATTGTGGGGGCAGAGAAGCTTGGGGAAAGAAATGGGACTCTGTGATCGTGGTCTGGAAATAGCTGGAGTTAGTTAGGAGGTGTTTGGGAAAGGGGTGACACGTGATGCCCTGCATTTTACCAACAGAGCCACTCCTTCAGCCCCTGTTCCCGGTGTTATTTATTTATCATTTATTTTTGGCAGTTCAGGTTCTGTTCTTGTTCTTCTGACCAGAAAACAGAGACACAGAAGTTCCCCGGGAGGAAACTATAATTTGAGAAGATGATTATTTATTTACTTGAGTACCAACCCAGCAAAACCAGGAGGGCCCTGTTCCTTCCCACCCTGCAGGGAATTTACTTTCCTCCCCCTGGCCACACCACATGCCAGTATTTTTTAGCCAAGGCAGAGATAAATGGGCCTGCCTTGTCCGCTGTCTTATACGTCTCACGGACATCAACCACACACCGAGCAGGAGATCCATCAGACCCCATTTCCCCTGAGCTGACGTCTTCCTTCGCTTTCCATGGCATCACAAAGCTCTTCAGAATTCATTCATGCAGACCTGAACACGATGCTGGGAGAGTTTCTCTTTTGGCAGGCATGGGTATCTCTGACCACAGCTGTCTTCTTAAAGAAACAGATACCGACAACTGCAACCTCCGGCATCAATTTCAGGCTCCTTGAAGAGCATCCGCAGTCAGCATGCTCATCAGCAAGGAATAATAGCATGCATCTAGAGTACAAGAGCACTTACAGAGCCAAATGCATTTCCGTGTCTTCACGTGGTGGCCTGTGGTACAGCATCCATACCGCCAGCTTGGCTGTGGGGCACTAGCTTTTTCTGTACACATGGCAAGAGGCTGGTTTGTTCTTTCTGCTAGCTGGTGGATCTTGGACACATTTCTCAGCCTTTCATGGGCCAGATACGGATGTGGAAATAATGACAAAGCTTCCTGTTTACTGAGGGACGCACTCAGTATCAGACGACACTTCAATTTCATATTCAGTAACTTAATTCTCGCAGTGATACCTGAGGATGTGTAATTATGTCAACTCCCATTTCCCAAACAAGAAAACAAGGGACAAAGATGCTAACTAGCTTCCCCAGTGTCTCAGAACTGTAAAGCTGAAGAACCAGGATCCTGGCTCAGGAGTTCAGACTGTAGAGCTGAGCCCTTAGCTTAGGCCACCCTGGTCTGATGTTACTGTAGCGACGGTGTCTGTGTTGGATTGCTATGCGGGTGACAGAGATCAGATCCACAAAGCACACAGCATGGTAGGAGCTTGTTAAGTGTTCACTGAGATGCGGCTAGACTCTCCAAACAGCTACGCGATTTGTCAGTTACCACGTCTAAACTCGTGGTTCAGGTTAAATGGCTTTGCTCAACACAATGATTTCTATAATTTTGAAAATGAATTCTGGAACAAACCCAGAGTTAATCCATGTAATCCCCCTGCCAGGGTGACTGGTGTGAGTGAGAATAGAAAGATTATTATGCAATTATCTCTAAGTTCATTTTCTCAGTCTTTGGACTCATGTTCACCTGCTTTTCTTACTGTGTCTGGGTCATGCTTGGCCCCCACCTTATGTGTCCAGAGCACTTAGAGTGTCCTCTGGTGCTGTGATTAAAAAGATTTGCCACAGCCCCATAAGAGACGTAATTTAATCCATTCTTATTAAGCAAGTCAAATAATATGCAAATGAATTTGCTTGAGAGCAGTTTAATTAAAAGATGTTTTTAATCCCACTGTTAGGTGATTCTCTTGATGAAGGATTTCTCTTGATGAAAAATGTCTTACTCTTCTTGAAGACCCCAGATACTGGGTTTGGAAGTGTGCTTGCCTTGGAAGGAAATGTGTTACTGGGACAGGTCTGGCCTGATTCCTCACAGGGAATCAGATGTTCTGAAAAGTGGAGCACAGGAGTTGCTGGGACCTTGGAAGACAGCCTGTCACTTCCTTAACTTGACAGAAAAGGAAGCTGAGTTCTGATCTTCCAAAAAGATTCCTGACTGATCCTAGTCTCTGGCCTGATTAGTCTTCAGGATGTGAACAAAAGGTTTGTTGCATTGCTGAGGTTTGCTGTCTTCATTTCTGGGTGTGTATGCATGTGTTATAAGGCATTTCAGGCTATGGGTACCAGATGAACTCACTAGTTACATATTAGGTGCATTCCTTTTGTGTTCTGTGGTATATATGTCCATGAGTGCACCTGTATAGAGGTCAGATATCAGCATCCGGAGTCTTCTTCCTCTATTTGTGATGGTTTGTATATGCTTGGCCCAAGAGTGGCACTATTAAAAGATGCAGCCCTGTTGGAGTAGGTGTGTCACTGTGAGTGGGCTTTAAGAACCTAGTCCTAGCTCCCTGGAGGCAGGTATTCTGCTAGCAGCCTTCAGATGAAGACATAGAACTCTTAGTTCCTCCTGTACCATGCCTGCCTGAATGCTGCCATGTTCCTGCCTTGATGACAATGGACTGAACCTCTGAAGCTGTAAGCCAACCCCAGTTAAATATTGTCCTTATAAGAGTTGCCTTGATCATGGTGTCTGTTCACAGCAGTAAAACCCTAACTAAGACGCTATTAATCCCCACTTTTTGGGGGACAGGGTCTCTCAATGAATCTGAAACTTGCCAATTTGGCTACACTAGATGGCCAGTGAGTTCCAAGGATTCTCTTGCCTCTGTGTCCTCCCATTCCAGTGCCTGAGGTACAGGTGCTGCTGTGCTCAGTTGTTTTGTGGTCCTCGTATTTAAAAGGTGAACATTTTACCCACTGGGAAGTAAAACCCAAGTTGTTTCCTGTTGCTGTGACTTTCATATTTGACAGAAGCAACTGCCTTGGAACAGTTCAGGGGATATAGTAGAGAAAGCACAGTGTTGGGATTGGCTTATGGTCATGGTAGCAAGAATGTAACATGATCATCCACATTATGATGGCCAACTGGGACTTAGTGAGTTCAGAAAGGAAGTGGGTCTGGGGCCAGATGTGGTGGTGCATGCCTGTAATCCTAACAACTAGGGTGTTTCTGGAGATATTTTAAAACAGAGGCATTCAATCTGACTTTTCTCAATCAGCTGTCATGTTCTCAACTAACCTAGGCCTGTGGCCATGAGTGGAGGCAGTGTACCACAGCTGCTCAGCTCAGGCTGTCTGCTCAGGCAGCCAGAGACACAGGCCCTGCCACCCATGAGATGCCAGCATGGGAGATGGCTCTGCCAATCTTCCATGCTGTCTTTGCAAGGCTGGGCAGTGCCCAGACCATCCCGACATCCATGCGGGCCCGGTAGGAAATGAGACTCTAAAGCTTAAATATTAATCAAAGGCTTTATATATTTGGTAATGCTCAATAACAATATGCCCACATAATTATGGGATATTTCCTAATTAACTAACCTAGATAAGTTGTTACCCAGGACTGCTCTTGGTACATGCATGATCATCCATGGCGCTACCTCTCTGCCCCTCTCTCTTCCTCCTCCTCCTTCTTCCTCCCCTTACTCTTCCTCTTCTCTTCTTAGTCCTCCCACCTTAGCTCCTCCCAACTTGCGGGGAAAATTTCCCACTACACTAGGGAGGCTGGGGCAGAAGTAGTACTTATAAGTTCAGGGATAGCCTCCTGGATTTCAGGAAGTTGGGCTGGGTTATAACTGTTAAGACCCACTCTATATCAGTCTGCTAGGCTCTACAACGTAAAAGGCTGTTCCCAGCCTCTTCAAAAAGTGACCCAGATGGGGACCAAGTATTTCAACATGAGCCCAAGAGAAAGAGTTCACATGCACATCACAACAGCATGTATCTGAAATGTGACTGGCAGATGCTATAGCTAGAGATTGCTGTTGTTTTATCTGTTCAGCATTCCTGACTCTCCCTCCTGACACCTGCATCTCTCATCTGCATCCAATGACCACCAGAGCAGTTCATTCATGCCATCCTTATGTGAAATGGTATCTCTTTAGCGGGATTCATCCTCTGTGCAGTTTGTTAACCCAGTGGTAGATTTATGATTGAAGTTAGGCTACTAATTCTTCCTTGGGATTTCTGTTACCGAGGCGACAAGGGTTAATAAAGCGTCTTTGTTAGTGAACTGACAAAATTTGAATGTTGAAGGCTGACCTATACTTTCATATGCAGAAAGTTTGTCTGAGTCAAAGAGAAAAGGGGAGATACATTGGAGAAGCAGAGAGGGATAAGGCTGATTTGGCCCCCTGGGCTCCACTTGGGGCTTCTTTAGGTCCTGGTGTATTCCTGATCATTCATCCCCCTGTCCTTGGATTCCTTTGAACCAATTAATCCTCTTCATGGTTTAATGTCACAGGGACCAAAAGAATACTAATGCGTTCTGTCAAATGAACAAAGGGCAGGTGAAGCCTTCTCCGTGGGTATCTGTGGATTATAGTCACTTACCTCAAATCCTATTTCTCCCTATAAAGTTCCAAAGGAAACTTGTACAAGGGAAGCATCAGTGATGGACAGACCACATCTTGGATTTCAGCATGAGGCTGACTACATAGCATACATCCATCTCTAGATATTGTTTCTGAACAAGCCTAGTGAATGTTAAAAAAGCACTACATCTTATTTTGCATCAGATAAAGATGGATTTGAGTTCAGCCTCCATATCCAACTTTGCCTTTCTAGATCTTCACCACCTATATAGCCAGAATATCACAAGCCACAGGAGGAGCTATCTGAAAACCATGTATTGTGGATTTCCTTCCTTCCTTCTCCTTCCTTCCTTCCTTCCTTCCTTCCTTCCTTCTTCCTTCCTTCCTTCCTTTCTTCTTTTTTCTTTTCATCCTCCCTCTCTCCTTCCCTTCCCTTCTCCTCTCTCTCTTTCTCTCTTCCTCCTCCCCTCTTTCTTTCTTCTCTTCCTTCCTTCTTTCCCAAAGTCACTTCAATATAATGTTCCCATATAATTTCCCTTTCATCATGCTGCAAGAGTAGAACCTTAACCATTTGTGTCATTCCTGCCCCTTCCTGAGGATGCTAAGGGCCTAGGATACTGAGTGGTACTTCAAGGAGAAAGCCCTCCAATTGGTTCATTTGTTGACATCCTTAATATTTCAACTGATTTGGTCCCTAGAGTCCCCACAACTTTTCCCTTGAAGTCCAGGCCAAGTGCAAAGATTCCTGGAGTAATGTCAAGGCCACTCCCACCACAGATGTAACCTCTGTTGGGGAGCAATGTGAGGGAGGCACTGATGCCCTTGGGATCATGTCCTTTATGTCCTAGTCTGGTGAAACATGCATGCTCTTTGCAGGTCTCCTCTACTCCAGTTCTCTCAAAGGTCTTATTCCTCTTCAACCAATTTAGGCTTTTTACCCAGGCTTGGAGAAACTAACTTCAAGCATCTTACGTTTTCTCCTTATGTGGTGAGAGTAGAAACCTCAAAAAATCTGAACAACAAATTGATGACTGGCTCAAAACTGTGGCCCAGAGTAGGCTGAGGACAATAAAGAAAACCATCAGTAATTTGTGTTAAATAAATGACACAATCATATCCATTTATGATCTCTTTATTGGATCATATCAAATGTATGAGAGGAATGACCACACCTACCTTATCTTCTTGTGGTATTTGATCTGGCATGCTGCAGAATTTCTTGTGTATCAGTTTGATTTTTGAAGGTTTTGTTACTGAGATTTCTCAAAACAGGTCCTGAGCAGTGTTTGGAATCAATTTAGCCTCACCACTAAAGTGTAATAATAGGTATCTACCCAATGATTGAATCATACCTAGTGATTAAAGATATAACTTGTCCTCTCTTCCTTTGAATGTAGCTGTGTCAGTCCTGACCTTGTGCTCTCCTCATTGTCCTAGTCCTAGCTTGAAACTAAGTCAAGAAAATGTCATATATATGGGAAAGGAAAGAGTAAAATGGCTGCTTTTTAATAGCTATGTCATAGCTGGCTTAGTAAAAAATCCAAAAGTGTTTAAATATAAGATTATAACTCAAAATTTACTAGAACTAGTGAATTTATCCATGTAACCAAAAGAAGACTGTTCTAACAATAAACAACTAGATGCTGAAAATTTAAAATAGCACTGTTTGCAATATCATCAAATCCATGGAGTATCCAGGAAAAATTGAAAATGAAATATGTCTAAGAGCTGGTTGCCAACAACTACAAACTGTAAACTTAGAAGAAATATAGAAGAACAAAAACCAAACCAAACCAACCAACCAAACAAAAACCAAGGAACTATGCAGGAATGGTCATATACCTGACATTTTGAAGCTGTTAACTGTTAATACGCTGCCTCGGTTAGACTAATTGATTGATTCAACACAGTTATATTTAACAGCAGAATTATTTTTCTAAAGTTATTGGTTACTCAAAGACTTAGATAAAGCAAATTCAAGTAAGAACAAAGATGTAAGAGGCACATTACCAGAGAGGGGAAAGCTGCAGGGGAGGAACAGGGAAGGCGGAGTAAGGGGAGAAGGGGGGGAGTGAGATAGAGAGGGAGAGATATAGGTAGAAGGAGAGAGAAAGGGAGAGGGAGATAAAGAAGGAGAATGAGAGGGAGATAAGGAGGGAGAGGGAGAAGGAGGAGAGGAGGAGAGGAGGAGGAGAGGAGGAGGAGAGAGAGACTGGATAAATGAAAGTATCAACAGGCAAATAAATAAACAGGTTGTGTATTTTCATACAGTAAAACAACTAACAACTATTTTTTTAAAAGACCAAACAACTTAAACATCCAACACCATGGACATTTCTTTTGAAAAAAATTTAAAAATAATTTTATTATGTGTGTATGAGTACTTTACCTGCAAGTATGTGTTTGTAGAGTGTACATGGTTGGTTCCTTAAGAGGCCAGAAGAGGGCATTAGACCTCCTGGACTGGGACTGTAGTGTTGTGAGCCTCCTCAGGTCCTCTTCTAGAGGTTCTCTTCACTATTGAGCCATCTATCCAGCCCCAGGACAGATATTGCCTAAAAGTACAATTTTAAGTGAAAAAAGCTCATATGAAAGACTATACCTCACCTTCATCAACAACTCATATGAATGTTGATGAAGGTCTCAACTGTGTCAGTAGAAACATCAACTGTCACATGATGGCCGGGCAGAGTAAACAGAGTATAAACAGACACAAGCTTCTTGGGAGGCAACGGATGGTCTTGACTATGGTAGATACAACTCCAGACACTTATCAGTGTTGTATAATTGAAGCTGTAAATTTCGTTTGTTAATTTTGATAATTTTTTCCATCACTGATGTTATCTAAGTCATGTTCATCTTGGGAATCTTCTGATGGTGTTACTGCTCGACCCTCATCCCAGTGTTTAAGAGACCATCTATGAGCCTAAACGCAAGAGATTTCCGGGATGTGGAGAGGAATTTGCTTGGAAGAATAATATCCCAAGTCAGTGAACAGAACTGGGAAAAGTAAAAAGTCAGAGTTACACTTAGGGATCCCTTTTTCTCCTATCCTAAGTTATTAAAATCCATTGATAAGTGCACACTAAAGAATATGCCAATCATTTACATACATTTACATACATACATTACATACATTTACATACATACACTTTACATACATTTACATACATACATTTACATACATACACTTTACATACATTTACACACATACATTTTACATACATTTACACACATACATTTTACATACATTTACATACATACATTTTACATACATTTATATACATACATTTTACATACATTTATATACATACATTTTACATACATTTATATACATACATTTTACATACATTTACATACATACATTTTACATACATTTACATACATACATTTTACATATCCCCAATGGGTGATTAGTTTACTTTATTATCACTTTTTTTTTGGAACATTCAAGATTCCTCTCTGTTACAATTTTTACATGATATTTATGTTTATTTTACTTTGCTGCAGAAATCATTCATGGATATAATGTTTAGAAGTGTAGTTCTTCGTCTTGATTTTTTGATCTGTGACCATTTACTCTTAGCTTTTAGAAGCTCCTTCCTAGACCTAAACAAGGTCTGTTGAGGACAGAATAATCAGGACTCTTCAGACGACAGGCTTTGTCAAACACAGCACAGGGTGTGTGTGTGTCTCAGTAACTACTTCTTGCTTGTTTATCTTTTTCTATTTTCTTATGAGTTTATTTATTTTCCAAAAAAAAAAAAAAAAAAAAAGAAAAAAGAAAATCTCATAATCTTTTCTCCTAGCAGATGCTGAGATTGGACTATGGTATAAGTGAAATAACTGAGCAAATTATTTCATGGAAATCCCAATGTAAGAGAGAAAATGGGCTTCCAACATCTATTTACACAATGCAAATTGCAAGAATGAAAAAAAAAAAAAAAAAAAAAAAAAAAGACACTGAGTGCCTTGTCACACAGCAAGGGACTGGGGCCAGTCTGAGAATGCCATGAAAGTCATGGATGGGACATTCAGGTTGAGATGTAGAATGAAGTAAATTTTCAGAATGTTGTGAAAGGAATATTTTTCCAAAAGTCCAGGATGATGGGTAGCCTGTATTGAGAGCTGGGGGTTTAGTGAGAAGTTACCTGCTGAAGGCAGATCAGTGTGAACGGGGTGCAGGGAGCTTAGGGAAGAACATAGTAGGGGCTGAGCTATGCAGTACCTTGTATGATTGTGCATTGCTCTGTAGAGGACAAAGTAAGTTCTTGATGAATCCTCATCAGGAGACTTGTGAGTTCAAGTTTACTTTTTAGAATCTTAAATGGCAACTCTGTGAGACAATGATTTTGGAGCAGGAATGGAAGCAGAGGAAAATTTCTTAGGAAATATACTCTATGAAGCAAACATATGGACTTCTGTCATCTCTTCAAGTAAAAGTGCATCTGATAAATTACATGCCCAGACTCCCTTGCAGCTAAGGATGGTGCAGATCCCCATATGTAAATATGACCAATGGGATATTAATTGAATGCTGCTTAAAATTTTTGGCTAAGTTTTTTCTCTCCTGAAATACATGTCCCCATTCCTTTTTGCCAAGTCCAGCATGGTCATGTAAGGGAAAGGGACAGCATGACACGGTTTCCACCCCTGGAGCAGAGTCATCAGGGCATGAGTCTTTGTGACTGTTGAGGTGAAAGGCTTATTTGTATGATAATGTACATACTTTTGTGTTCCTCCTTCCAGAAATATTCTACCTGCCAAAGTTAATGACTCCATGATAATTTGAGATAGAGATAAGTCTGAGAGATGACATATGTCTATGTCCTTAGCAAAAATGGTAAACGCTAAGATCTTCATGACAGCCCTTAAGCCCTAAGCCCTTATATTTATAAGTTCCAAAATATATAATTCCTCAACTATGCAAAATGTAAAGGTGCAATATGCTTTATATGAGGGGCTTCATGAACCTAAAAGAACAGAGACAGCAGCACTGTAAGCCAGCTTGTCAGAAAGATATTAAAGGAGATAAAGAGATCTAGGGAGTAGTAATTGCAGGGCAAGATCCCACCCAGCTAGTTTTATTGTTTGTGCTTATAAAGGCAGGCAGATTCCTGAGTTCAAGGTCAACCTGGGACAGAGCTAATTTAGGCCTAGGAGTGATAAGAATGGCAGTCTCAGGATGGGATTGCACCCAGCCAGCTTATTGTCTGTGCTCACAAAAGCAGATCTCTGAATTCATTTGCAATGTTAAAAAATGTTCTTGGTGTCTCTTTCTAAGAATCAAGGGGCTGGGATCACTGGATGTTGATCCATGGAAAAATCAAAAGGGAACCTGGGGTAAATGACTGAATTGATAATACAAATAAAAGACTGGGCTTTTGGTCTGCAAGAGATAAGCTATCCAGAGAGTTTTTAGATTTTTTTTTTTTTTTTTTTTCTTTTCTTTTTTTTTTTTTTTGCAAGAGAGAGCTGTCTTAAGTAGAGGGTTGCCTGGAAAGCTGTCTCAAGCAGAACACAGGCTGTCAGCTTGTGTCCTACAATTGACTTTAAGTCTTCTTTTTTTGTCAGTCTCAAATACCTCTTCTCTCAGGAACCCATCTTCAAGCTGAAGCTAGTCCTCAGCACCTTCTTTACATGTATCTTCTTCCGTTTGAAACATAAACCCACAACTGCAAGTAGCCCAACAATCAAACAACCTTCGGGAAAATGCACGGGCTAGGAAACTGTCAATTGTGCAGGTGTGGCTCCATCTTACCTCTAGGTTCTTTATTTATTGAGACAGACCTCCATTTGTTGAGATGTGCAGTTGGATTTCTAGATAGTAACCAAATTTCAAGTTAAGTGAAATAGATTTAAGAAAATGTTAGTATGGAATAGGATAGGGACAGTTGAGGAGAAGCAAAGACATTTAAAAGCCTTTTAGGATATGAGATTCAGACTTTGACAAGAAGATCTTTGTTGTATTTTTACTCTCATGTAAACTGCTGGAAGGCTAGTACACAGCCAGAATCATTTTATCGACGTTTATCATTTATTTAATTTATTCCTTTAAACATCTGTATTTGTCATATCCTTCTTTCTTATTCACAGTCTCTAATTTCTTGTTTTCTTAAATGCCTCTAATAAGGACATTTAAATAATGATATACTAGACAAAAATTTAAATATTTTAATAGTGGAGACTTATTTGGGACAGATTCATTTGAGTCATTTCTATGTTCTTCATATAGTAGATGAGTCGCTTCTGATAATTTGTTTCACTATTTACATACAGGCATTTTGCCTGGAATTTAAAGTGTTGTTTACATGCAGCATCTTTTGAGCTGACTGAGATGATGAAAGTACTTTCCTAATATGATGATTCCATCCCAGGTTGATTACAACAGGTTCTTTGGAGATGGTATTCAGTTGTCAGCATTTTAAAGTCCCCATGCTGCTGAAGTTGGAATTCACTAGTCATGGGGGTTGGTTGGTGGCTGATGCTGGGGTATAACTGTCTATTTTATCAAAACGTTCATAAGCAAAACGTAAATGCTAAAAATTTGGTTGACTGGGCAAAAGCTGTCAGATTGTCATGTATCCCTTGGTTTCAACTTCAGGAGGATTTTTGTCTTGATAACTTTTTTGTTTGCCTTTTTATTTTTATTTTTATTTTGTGTTGAGATCTGTTAGGCCAGCCCTCATAAAGAAAACCATTTCCCCCCCCCCGCCATTTTAACAGGATAGTTACCAGAGAACTCTGAAGGCACAGAATGAAATTCCCCAAAGCTGGAATCGTGATACCCAGTGTGTTGATGGAGCCTTAGAAAGAAGTGTCTGTTATTTTTAGGAACCATTTTGGCATTTCTTTTAGCTTCTTTGCCTTGCTAAGAGTCCATACCGAACTCCTACAGTCGTTCCCACAATTACATGGGCCTCTTGGGGACTTCCCTCTTTTAAAGCCAAAACCCAAGAGGAGCTCCACACGGCAGGGAACCAACAGGGCATCTGGTAACCGCAGATCTGCCCTTTGGAGCTCCCCCTTGGCCTCTCTGCTAGTCATCATGTTCCTAGTGCAAATATTTTCTTAACTACGGGTCCAGAGACTGACCTTTCCCATATACAGGACATCCTCATCAGAGAGATGATCCTGGGGAATTGGAATGTTTGAAGTCAGTGGAGATGAAGAAGGACGAGATGTCTGAGTACTTGCCTTATGCCATGCTTCTGTGCTATGGTGCTTGGTCTTTCTCTGTGACCTTTCCTGAACTTTCTTGCCAGGCAGGGTCATCTTGCTTGTGGAAGACCCATGTGTGTAGTCTGAGTGTCATTCACATCAAAATGACACCATGGGAGGTCCTTGGAGGTAGATCTTAGATTTGCAGGATACACAAATGCAGGTGGAGTCTAACAGTCTGTATTCTTTAGCCATGCTCTGAGTAGTTCTAAGGATCAATGCCACCAGGAAACACTGTTGTTAATTGCTTTATTTTGATCTTCACAAGAAATCTTAGATTTGGACTTTCTATTGTCAGTCACCATGTCCTCATCGGAGGAGAGCAATCTGCATGGAAGGGAAGACACTTCCACCATGAAGAGTCTGTGTCCACAGACAGTGTCTGGTTCAGCACTAGCCCATGTCTCATGTATCATAAGGACTGTTCTGACTGGATAACATTTTCAATTCTGGAAGAAGCTATGGTCCAGTTTCTACTTGGGGTCCTAATGTCTGGAAAGTGCTGGGCTGAAGCCAAGCCTAGGGACTGGCACAATCTAATGATGCCAAGAACAAAATTTCCTTTGGGAGGAGGATTTTTGAACATAGACCAAGGGCAGGGGGAACACTGGGCTATGGCCAAAGTCTGAAATGGTTGAATTATCCTCATAATTTCTGACACAAGTTAAGCAATTTGCCATAATGGTCCCTTTCCTGCTCCATTTTCTGTTCTGAAATTGAATTCAAATGAGATGAGACAGGAGATCTGCTTGTCCAGCAGAGTTTTGGGGTGTTAGTTACTGACTGTGCTAAGTCAGAGCTTGTAGTCAAGGCCAACTTTTAGTTCTGGGCAGGTCAGCTGAATCAGTATGGTGTTGAGTGCAAAGGCCCCATCCAGGCAGCTGCTGTGCCCTGCTCCCTTATGTAGCCACTCATTCTGCACCTGGGGCGGGGGGGGGGGGAGGTCAGGCAGGCAGGGGGTGTGGCCAGGTACTACCTTACTCTTTAGCTGGCTTGGAATATTGTATTCTTTTGCCTGTTTAGGCTGTCCACACAGTTCTGTGATCATTAATCTTAATAATCAACTTGCTGGTAAGGAACATGTCAGCTATTCTACTATGATTATTACACATTATATGCCAGCATTGCAATATTCAAAGAACTCCACAAATATGTACAAGTGGAGTCACCAAGGAAACAAGTCTCTGGACATGTCACTGAGAGATTATCTAGATTAGCTTAATTGAGTCAAGAAGAGTGGTGTGGTTCATGGCCTGGGCTCCTGGAAAGGACAAAAATAAAGCAAGTTGAAAGAAATCAGTCATCACTCTCTGTTTCCTGACCATGGGATCAAGGATTTCCTGCTCCCACCAGGAGACATTTCCTGTGAGCCCAAACCCATTCTCAAGTTGGTTCTGTCCTCGCTGCTTTGAGACAAGTACTAATACAGGCCCTTGACATTTCAGCTTTGCATTTTCCAGAGAGTAGTAGCCTCTCTGAGCCTCTGTTTGCCCACTTAGTACCTCCCTTAGGTTCCCTATGATTCTTTGCAGTTCATTCCCTCACTCGGTGGTAAGCATTGGAGATTCACCCCCATGGCTGTATATCAGCATAGTTCGATGCTTTTCACAAGCACAGGTGTGATACACTTATGTCAACTGAAGTGATGTGGATTATTTCATTTTATTGTGAAATATTTGCCTCAAGTTCTCTCTCTCTCTCTCTCTCTCTCTCTCTCTCTCTCTCTCTCTCTCTCTCTGTGTGTGTGAATTTCTTTTTTTTTATTTGGAAGCAGGGCTCTCTCTAACATAAATAAATATGCACGTTTGTGTGTATACACGTGTATTTATACATGTGTTTAAGCAACACATAATAGTTGCAGATATTTATGGAGTCCTTTAAAATATTCCAACATGTGCATATAATGACATTAGATTAGTTTGCATATCTCTTACCTCAAATGTTTATTATCTCATTCTGTTTAGAATATTTAAAATTCACCCTAGTAGCTTTTTTGAAACACACTGTTAGTTCTTGCTCAGGGCTCCCCCAGTGTACTACAGAACACTGAAAGTCACCCTTCCTACCAGCTACACCTTCTGCATATAATAAGCAACTTCTCTTTACTGTTTATCCCCATAGCCCACCTAGGCTCTCACAAATCAATTTTTATTTCTGGCTTCTGAAAGCTCAACTTTTTAGGTGATTAGGTGGTGTTTGTCTTTCTGGTCTTGATTTGTTTAACTCAACAACACGATGTCCTTCAGGCTTATTCGAATTTCTGAAAATGCCAGTACTTTACTCTTTCTGTGCCTAAATAACACTCAATTGTGTATATATAGCACATTTAAAAAAATCTATTCCTCTAGTGATGGCATGAGTTGCTTCTATATCTTGGGTGTTCTGAACAGTGGGGTACAGGGCTCTGTAGAAACACGTACTTTATTTGAGGGAGTTCATTTACTGTTTTTCTTTCCTATAAAAGAGAGGAACTTGGGGTGGGGGGACTGTAGATACTTAAGGCAAACTTGATAGCTAAGGGCACAGAGATAATAGGAGCAAACAGCTGCTTAATCACAAGCAAGGCTGTGGTGAGTTCTGTGGTTAATCAGGAGCAGGGCTGTGGTGGGATCCATGCTCATTGAGTTCCTCAGAGCAACACTGTCCTATCTGAAGCAAGATCTACTTCAAATGAAGTGTGTCCTCACAAGCCTCTCAGGCCCCTGTATACCTTCTGTCACATTGCATGCTTTTCCCTGATAAAGTTGTATGCATCTCGATCCCACCAGGCTCCAAGAGCCCCTGTACACAGGGCATCAAGAGCAGGGGAGTAGTGCATTGCACAGATCTGCTCTGCCCAGTCACAGGCTCCTTAGTCCTCTATGTAGAAGAGACAGTATTTACAGCCATGAGGTCTAAGTGGCTTCCAATGTCCATAGCTGTTGTGAGGAAAGGATACATATGTGGGCACCGGTTACCCATACTTCCAATCTTATCATTGTTTCTCCATTTCCTCTATAACTTTATCAAAGACTAGATCACTAGACTCTGCTTTCTTGGAACATAAAATGAAAGTTGTGACTGAAACTTGGCTTGGTAATTTTGGGAGCAAAGTTCAACTTTTACATACACACACTGCAGTATTGTGCCAGTTGCTTTTCTCTGAGCATCTGTTCTATCTATCTATCTATCTATCTATCTATCTATCTATCTATCTATCTATCATCTTATCTATCTATCTATCTATCTATCTATCTATCTATCTATCATCTATCTTTCTATCTGTGTATCTATCTATCTATCTATCTATCTACTATCTATCTATCATCTATCTTTCTATCTGTGTATCATCTATCTATCTATCTATCTATCTATCTATCTATCTATCATCTATGTATGTATGTATTATCTATGTATGTATGTGTCTATCTATCTGTCTATCTATCTATCTATCTATCTATCTATCTATCTATCTATCTATCATGTCTTCAGTGAGCTAAGGGTCCATGTCCTGATGACCATTTCTAGTATGTTGCAAAAGTAGCCTGATAGATGTCAGGAGGTATATTGTGGATAGCCTTAGCCTTGTATTTTGATCCTAGTTCCCAGTGGATAACCCCAGCCTTGTATTTTGATCCTAGTTTCACTTTCCTGGGAGGGGCTGCAGAGGATGATTGAATCTGTACACAGATGACACCTTGTAAACCTTCTGTCCAATTAAAACCTGTAAAATAAAGGCTAGAGCCAGATATTGGGCAGTAGAAGGGGAGGCGGAGAAAAAGGCTTGGGGGAGGAGAGAGTGAGAGGAATTCGATATAAAAGGTAGAGCAGAAGCAGAAGTAGAAGTAGAAGCAGAAGGAAGTCTATGGCAGAAGGAAGTCAATGAAGGAAGCAGTCGGAGGAGCTGGAGCTGGACAAGCACGCAGCCTGGATAAACTGCAAGTTATAAGGGATCTCATAGCCGGGAATTAGAGTAGTGTAATGGTAAATCTGCCCAATCTAGGCGTGCAATTTATACCATAATTGTCGAGTTGTGTTTTCCTTTACTGATCTCCTTTGGGTAGGAGATCTTACTGCAACAAATTTGGTGGTTTAAATAATTTCTTCTAGAACAGAGGTAGACTTCAGCTCTACGTTATTTTGTTTTGTGTTTGAGTAAGTCATTAGCTTGTTGAAATTGAACTTTGCTGTTTATCTATGAAACAGACAAATGGTACACATTCTACATGCTATTCAGGGAATGCAGAAGCAGCAATATAGCATACCAGCTCGACACACTATTTATGGTTACCTAGTATTTTGTGTGATTTAATTTAGCATCTTAGGTTGTTCAGGAATGGCAATATATGCCTTAACCTTGGAAAATGAACCAGAAGACGTAGTCCAGAGGATTGAATTTAGAATTGTGAAGTTTCCAGAGCTTTGATCCTGGCATATCCCATCTGTTTGAGAATGGGAAGAACTTCTTGCTGTCCCTAATGAGGTATGATTTCTACAACTAAGGGCTGTGCTTGCATCTTAGATTGTCTCTGGTTCACCCTCCTGGAGGCTCACTTCATGTCTGTGGGCGTTCTAGAATTTTGTTTTAGAAACAAGGTTTATGTGTCGATTGTACTTCCTCTGTGGCTTTCTCATTGTCTATTTCTGACAATGTTTGCATGCAGCCAGATACCTGACTCAGCGAACATCTGTTCTCAGAGTTCATTCCCCACCTGAGGCACAGCTCTTCCGACAGGCTGTAAAAGCTGCGTCACTCAGCATTATTAGCCACACAGGCCGAGAGGAGAAAGGAGAGGCTTCAGGGACAGGATTGGGGCCTGCCTATAAACAAAGTTGTCTAGGATAGATGCCTTGGACAATGGATGATGTTGGGCCAATGGTGTTTATTCCAACTTTTCCAATGGCATTTATTCTTTCAAACACAAGGACTTAAAATGAGATAGCTGTTTGGCTGGCGATCTCTCGGCTATGACGTGCATTCACGTCCCCCAGATTCAAGTACAGACAGAGTATGGAATATTTCTTGCATACCAGACTTTGTTTTCAGACTTCAGAAGGGATTTGCATGCATGTGTTGTTATTTGTTTTTGTGAATTTTGTTTGTTTGTGTGTGTGTGTGTGTGTATGAAATTAATAGCAGAAATAATTTGTTGGTAAAAGAATGGCTGGAGAGGGGATTCGGTTCTTGGGGCTGAATGTACTCAGTCTGTCTCTTATTATCATGTCTGTTGCCCTCTCTGGGTTACTGTATTTATCTATTGCAAATGGACTTTCAGTGTGAGACTGGAAAAATGGCGTGGTAAATATTAACTCACATCTTTCAGTTGGAGGCTGAAAGGAAAAAGTGGTGGGTGGGTCCCATTTCCATCTTTCAAGAAACTTCTGCTTCTGTGCGTAGGCTTGGAATAATCCTTGGGACAGGGCCTGCGAGGAGTTGTAGTGAGCCCAACACTGCTGATGTACCTACCTTGGAGGTGTTAGACACCTTGCTTGAAGACAGGCCTGGTGAAGCTTGTCTAGTGCCTCTGCAGCCATCACTCATGGAGAGTAGCAGCGGCTACTCACGGAGAATGAGCAGGCCCCAGTGAGCCCCAGCATTTCCATATATTTTGTTTGCAAGTGGATATAGGATCCAGCAACTTGAAACTGTACCTATTGGTTCCAAGATTCTTACCAATAAATACTTGTTTTTTGCTAAATCTGTGGTTACTAAGTATCATCATTTGCAGCTATGTGATATTTCCATCTATTAAACTCCCAGTGTCCATTTGTTCCTACCTCTAGCACTCCGTAGCACGCTTGCTTTCTTTTCTCTGAGGATTTGCAACTTCTGGATATTCCATGTAACTAGAACTTGTACTGACAGGTGTTACAAGTTTTGTTTCTTTCCTTTTGTGTGTTTCCAGAACTCATACATAGCCTAGCATGGATCAAAATTATACTCCTTGTCACTGTTGAATAACATTCTATTTTATTGCTTTGTTTATCCCCTCAGAAATTGATGGATATCCTAGTTTACCAGTTTGGGGCTATTAATATTGAGTGGAACAGTTGCCTGCAAGTCTTTATGTGAACATATGTTTATATTTCTTTTGGGCAAATGCCTCTGTAACATCTCAATTTCTCCCCTTTTTCCTTTCAGTAGCTCTTTTTATTCTATGTATGTATGTATGTATGTATGTATGTATGTATGTATATGTTCCCCTGCAGTTTTAACTGGTTTACTGGTTTTGAAAAAAAGTGAAAACCTTCCACTTTAATTATAGAGCTAATATTCGCATTTGCTGTAGGTTTTAGCAGATGAGTGTATTCATCTTGGTGTCTGACTCATGTTCCACTTTAGCTCCTGTCCCTGATGGCAACGGAAAAGCCTGTGACAGCTTCTGTGCTGGGAATGAAGATAGATTGGTGCACGTGCAATGGGAAACTTCCAGAGGGAGAGAGCTCAGTTCACAGCTCCATCTCCACCTCACCCCCACACTGGCTTTGGTACCATGCTTTCTCTGTGTGTTGATCCTGTGCAGTCATTTCTGTTGGGAGGTTGTGGACTATTGTTCTGAAGGTCACTCAGGAAGGCTGTCTCGGGGTGAGAGATGCTGAGCAAGTTTTAGGGGCGTTAACTGTGCTGGCGGTTAAAGCAGAGTGGCTCTTGTGGATGTTCAGTGTATCTCTTGGAAGCAAGACCGATGTGACCACGGCTGGCTCTTCCTCCATCTGACCTCCATCTTTCATTCACTGGCTTTGTATCCATGCAATCCCAGTACCTGAGGTTATTTTATACTTGGTAAAAAATCAAATCAAATCAAAACAAAAAGAACAACACCAAAAAATTCCACCACATTTACCCTGAAGGGGAGGGTGACCACAAAGTTTCATCTATGTTGGGCATTGTTTGGTTTTGGCTTCAAAGTTTTCTGCTTTGTTTTCTATCTGCCAAGGACTCATGTGAGGGCAGGGCACTTCTGTGATAACTTATGGTGGAGTTGGGAAATGCTCTAAGAAATGTCTGAATTAGCTGTGGGAGCTGAAGTGGACGTTTGCTCACACTTGACTGATGCTGTACTGAGATCACTTTCTCAGCTGAACTTCTTCACTGTCTTTCTGTCTTTCTGCTTCTTCTCCTCAAGTGAGGCCTGATGGGAGAAGGGCGCCCACAGGAAGCAGTGCTGGGAGAGACAGACTCAAGCGCTCGCTGCAGGCTGAATTCGAGTCTGCCTCTAGAGCTTTCCCATCTTGAGAACCAAGGTAAAGATGGATTTGGCCTATTTGTGTGCAGACTCCCAGAGAGGGCACTTGGAGCCCTTATCTTCCTCTTGGTTCTTTTTGCCCTGTTACCTTATAGCTTCTGGTAGTAGAACCTTAGTTTTACTATGGTGTACAGTGCACTGTGACCTTAGGTCTTGTACACTGCACTGTGACCTTAGGTCTACATGGTTTATGTGTTATTGATTCTGTCTCAGATTCTGTAGCTGAGCATAAGATGCAGGCCTGACCCATGAACCCCTCGTCTCCATGGTGATGATATTTGGATTTGTGGCTTTTAGGAGGTCATGAAATCCAGAAGGGGAGTCCTCTAGGATCAACACTGCTACAGGCAAAAGAGGTTGTAGAGTCTGTATCAAGCCCTTTATCTTATGGAGAGGCACAGTGGTTTGAACTTGCTTCCATGATGTTAAGCAGCATGACCTATTGACTATTTCTTATTCCTTGCTGAGAGCTATTTCTGGCTGTGTGTGTGTGTTTTTTTTGTTTTTTTTTTTTTTTTTAAATAAAGTCTGATTGTCTTTTTATAAATCAGATTAGCAGGGGCATTGTTGAAGCTTTGTTTCTGCAATTTATGTCTTGTTTTTGGTTTTCTTAAGAGGCACTATTGATGAATTAAAAATAATCTTTGTTACAAGTCTAACTGTTGCTTTGCAGTTAAAATCTTTACTCTAATACAGTACATATTTCCTTCTGTGTTTTGTCTAGAATTTGTGTATATTTTTTTCCCATTTAGGCCTATGCTGCAATTGATATTTATGCATGGTACTGGGAAGGATGAAATCTATAGTTTTCTTTTCTCTCTGTGGTTTTCCAGTTGCTGTTGCTGTATGTGCTTTTTAGCTATATTTTTGCTGTAGAGCTATGTCTGTGACTATGTGTTCTGGGACCCCTGTCCCAGCCCTTTGCCTCTCTTGCAGTAATGACACATTTATGGAAAAGCAGCTGAAGAATTTTCTTAGGTGCTGCAAGCCTTCCAAATGTCTTCATTATTACTATTTAGGTCCTTTCAGATTCAATGCATTTTCATGTAAGCTTTATAATAAACTTGTCAGTTTTCCAAACAATTTTGATAGTTATTGGAATTAAATGCATTTATATATTTTGGAAGAATTATCTAAAAATATTGGCTGTTGCAATTCTAATTTCATCTTTAATTGAGTAACATCTTATTATTTTGCTGTATAGAATTATAAATCTATTAATTTATGCTTTAGATCTAGCCTCTTAACTTTTATTATATTTCATTTTTTTATACTGCATATTGATCATATTCTTTCTCCTTTCCCAACTCCTCCTAGATTCTCTCCACTTCCTACCCACCATTTTCATGCTGTCTCCCTGTCTGTCTGTCTGTCTCAAATTAGATGTGACCTTTTAAAATATTGCTGTAGATGAATTTTTTAAATTTTATTTTACAAATTATTCTTATTAATATATTCTGATAAGATTGAGTTTGATATACTGACCTCAGGGCATGGATAGCTCTGGGCTGCAGTGGGCAGTCTTATAGTAAGTCAGAGTCACACAGCTTCAAAAGTTTTTCTTTTTCTTTTTAATTTTTCTCTCATACATTGCATCCCAACAGCAGCTTACCCTTACTCCCCTCCTCCCAGTCCTCCATAACTTAAGTCTCCCTTAGATCTTTTGTTCCCCCATTTCCCTTCAGAAAAGATCAGGCCTCCCAGTGAGTATTAACTGAACACAGCATAACAAAATGCAATAAGACTAGCCACAAACCGTCATCATACCAAGTCTGGATGAGGCAACCCAGCAGGAGGAAAAGGGTCAGAGGCATTCTCACTCCTACTGTCCGGAGTCTCATGAAAACCTCACACTAAGCCACCACAGCAGGTATGCAGAGGGCTGAGCCTGAGCGAGGATCCACACAGGCTCAGTGGTTTCTGCTTTAGCCTGTAAGTTCCCATGAGCCCTGCTTAGTTGATTTCGTTGTCCTTGTTCTCCTGGTGTCCTTCATACCTCTAGCTCTTATAATCCTTCCTCTCCCTCTTCTGAAGTGTTCCCCGAGCTCTGCCTAATGTCTGGCTATGGGTCTTTACATCTGCTCCCATCAGCTGCTGGAGGAAGCCTCTCTTAGAATTACTGACAAGCCACTGATCTGAGTATAGGTGAATATTATCGGGAATCATTTCATTAACTTTATTATTATTATTGTTGCTGTCATTATTGTCAGCCATGTTTCATTCTACCCCAGATCTCTGAGCCATCCAGCTTCTAGTTCCTGGCCATCCATCCCTGCATATCCCTGCACATGGGCTCCTTCTCTTGGGCTTAGACGTCAAGTTAGACGAAGAGGGAGTGTCTGGGGGCAAGCATGGATCTCCTTGGGAAGGGGAAATTGAAGAGATTTTGTGGGTGGACTTGGAACAGGAGGGATCAGATAGGGAAAGGCTTATAGGAAGAGACAGTACAGAAGGAGACAACGGGAAAAGGTGGGCACTTAGGGGATTCCAGTGTGAAAATCTAGTGCAGTGAGAACTTCCTGAAACCTATGAGGGTGACCATAGCAAGGACTCCTAGTAATGGTCAGTATAGAACCTGAACTGGTCATCTTCTGTAACCAGCCACAAAATCTTGGACCTGAAACCTGTCCTGCTTGCAAGATATGCTAGGGCAATGGTGGCTCAGAGCTTGTGAGAGTGGCCAGGCAATGACTGGTCTAACTTGAGGCCTAAATCTTTAAGACTAAATAGTTCTTACTTAACTGTTCTGTGCTAACTTGGGCAGAGGGAGGAATTTAAAGCTAAGTGCTTCACAACATTCTTTCTCAGTTCTCTCTCTTCTCTAGAATCATGGCTGCCCCCATGGCTGATCAGGCTTCTTTTCAGCAGACTCAAATAGTCTCTGATGGGATCAGCATCCTATAGTCAGCATTCCATTAGCTATGCCTTTTGTTTTCTAGTTTTGAGCCTTATTCCTTCTCCCAAGCTAGTTGATCATTGGCATCACATTTAGAGGCGAAAAGACCGGTAGTTTCCATTGAATTAAGAAATGCATCAAACTTTGTGATGTTAAGTTTGGAACGAATTTTGTCCTGTTGTTAAACACAAAACGCTGTTTGCCAAATTTGCTTTTGCTCTTTCAATAGTTAATGGAATAGAAATGGAATTTCTATGAATTGTTTTATCATTGTCTAGAACAAAAAGAAAAGAGTTTAACTTGGAGCTATTCCAGAAAATATGTATGACCCCTTTCTACATAGCGTTCCAATAATTTCCACAGGTTAAAAAACTTGGTAATGTGATTATATTGAGTTTTCCAGCTAATCTCTACTGGGACATGGCAATCACTAATTCAACAACTACTGAATGTCCTTATTGAAAGCTGTGCCACCACCAAGCTAGGGCTAAGTTTGAAAACTTACTATAATGATTTCAGACTATACAACTAGCAAAATCTGCCAAATACTACAAATACAAATATTTTGAGGCTCAGGAATTTAATCCAGTAAGGTTGGACGCAAACCTGGTAACTGAATTCTGAGACACACTCAATAATTTGCTGATCTGAACTTGGAAATGTAAAGCTTAAATGTCCAGGATGTTGTGGGTACCAATGAGTCCAGGCAAGGCAGCCATTTTGTCTGTGAGGCATCCATTTTGTCCAATGAGGCTGCCATTTTGTCAGTTGTGCACTGTGATTCTTACAGGGAGAAGCAGTGTGGAGGAAGTGACTCCCTTTGCCAGTGTTTTCATAGCTGAATGTATAACACTGTTTTAACTTACACATTTACCTTGGTGGGAAGTTCTGTTAGGGGCCATGTTCCAAAGGCTTGTGACTCTTTGCTGGAAGAGTAAAGGAAAACAAATTCCTATAAAAATTTCCAATTATTTGGTCACAGAGAGAAAAAATGTTTTGTGTAAATGTATATAATGAATAAATATTTATTTATGACATCTAGGAGAGGGCTTGGCATTGGAATTGTATGTGTATGTGTGTACATGCAGTTGTGCACATGAACCTGTGGAGGCTACAGGTTAATGTTTCATGTCTTTGACTCCACTTTGTTTTCTGAGACAGAATTTCTCCCTGATCTTGGAGCTTACCCATTTGGCTTAGCTTGCTGGCCAATGAGTTCCAGGAATCCTTCTGTCTTGATCTCTCTCCCCAGAGGAGAAATTAAATAAACTTGTTGTGTTGGTCAGCATTTTATGTGTGTGTCAGGGGTCTAAATTCAGGTTCCTATGCTTGCAAGGCAAGTACTCCAGTGTCTGAGCCATCTCCCCAACCTCCTGTAGTATTCATGTTTTGAAAAGACTTTCCTCCCTCTCTCCCTCCCTCCCTTCCTTCTTTACTTCCTCCCTTTGATAGTTCTTTGTCAATTATCTGTGAATTGAAGCTTGCAAGCATCACTCTTGAAAAGCTTAGTGTCCTTCGTCTACATCACCTGCAGGTATCAGAGCAGAAGGAGAACCATCCCATTATTATTGGGTGAACAGATTCTGCCTCATTTCAAGTTTCATCAGTCAGCAGAAGCACCCCTTGGGCTGTGCAGGAAGCTAATCTAACTTGAAGAGTTTCAGGATGGCAGGTGTCTGACAGCTGTGAACTCTGGTCAAAGGCATACATAGAGCTGGACCTAGAGAGGCAGGCAGACTTTCCCTTGAAGATATACTGGGTTAATTTAAAGGATTTTTTTCTTCTATAATTGCCATCATAGAGGAGGTGGCTTTCTTAGAGCTGAGTCAGGATTGATTCTTCAAAGAACACCCTATGAATATCGAGTCCTATAGGTTGTCTGTAAGTAAAGTGATGTGGGAATCCTTTGAGAGTTTCCCTGATGACACTCAGGCATAGTGTTGTACATAGTTTTTTTTAGCTTAGATCAGCACAATGCCTGTCTGTCACAGCAGCTCAATGCACTAATTCAGTGTTTCTCAACTAAGGATGGCGTTGCTCCTCAACAGATACTCAGCAGTGATTGGAATGATTTCTAGTCGACCCAAGTGAGGCTGAGGGAAGGAAAGAGGAGCATGTTGTACTTGTCTCCTGGGTTGTAGCAAGGATGCTGGTAAACTTCTTAGGATGTACAGACACTCCCTCCACAACCAGAACTATTCCAGCATGTTAGTGCTGCTGAGGATAAGAAGCTCTGCACTAGAATAGAAATGCAGCTAATTCCAGTTTGATCCTTCGGAAGCCCTTAAATGATTTAAGTTATGTATTTGCATGGGCCATTAGAACATCTCCAACAATGGAAATTCACTCCGTAAATCTATCAAAGCTGGAAAGAAATGAGGTGGACAGAGGGCAGGGTTAGGCAGGGAACTGTGACAGGAGACAGTTAAAGCAACAGTGTTTTCCAATTATACATGGCATTAATGATCCATACCTAGTTTATTCCCTTTTGTGTGGATGAATGGGAGTGGTCACGATGGTAAATGGAGCTTGGTGTGAGCTCTGCAAATGCAAGCACCCTGAAGACCGATAAGGAATCTTGATAGTTACCAAAATGTAGACATTTGTTTTTCAGTTTGTCAGAATGGCTTGGACTTGGTTTTGTATTTTAAGTCTAATTTAGTCATCATTGATAGATAAGCTCTTGGATACTTACTAGGGGTGCAGCCTGACCATTTGCATACAAATGAGGGCTGTTCTGCACTTTGGAGGTGCACACTGAGCCTCTGAGGAGTTCAGCAGTCTGAAGTGATTAGAGCTGCTCTCTCTGTCTCTCTGTCTCTGTCTGTCTGTCTGTCTGTCTGCCCCCCCCCCCGTGTGTGTGTATGTGTGAGCTTAGGTACACATGTGGAGGTACCTTCTCTTTTACCTGTTTGAGACAGGGACCCTTATGCTTACTGCATATACTGGACCAGCTGCCTTGAGAGTCTAGGGATTCCCCTCATCTCGAGCTGTAGAGGCACTGGGGTACAGATACTCAGTACTGTGACTAGTTTTCTGTAGGTTTTGGGGACCTGAACTTTGGTTTGCACGCAGGAAGCATGTTGCCCACTGAGTCATCTCAGCAGCCCATCAAAGGCCCTGTGCTGTCCTTCATGGGTACCTGGGTGAGTGGAGAAGTTGAAAGAACATTCTCAGGTCCTGATTCCCTTGTGCTACCTGAAGATTATCTTTAAATTTAATTCCTGGACAGGAATTTCTCAAAACTTAATATTCATAGTATTAATAAAACCAGATAGCTTTAAGGAGTTGAAGACCAAGACTTTAAGTATTACTGTAGAGAATAATTTCCCTCAATTGCCATAAACTGATAAGAGTTTTATTTTATGGTAGGAAACAAATAGCAGGTCTTTCTAGGATTGGAGTCACAGATGCTCGTGAGCTACCAGGCATATGCTGGGAACTGAGCTCAGTACCCCTGCCAGAGCAGCAAATGCTCTTAACAGACATCTTTACCCTCATGAAGTGTTATGTTTTAGAATTAGGGTCTCATGCATCCCAGGCTGGCCTTAAACTCAGCACATAGATAAGAATGACTTTGAACCTCCTCGCCTCCTGATTGCTGGGATCACAGTCATGTACTGCTGTACCTAGTTTATTCAGGGTTGATTCTGGAAACCAGGGTCCTCGGCATGCAAGGCCAGCATTCTACCCACTGAGCTATTGTGCTAATTTTAGAAGGCAAAATCCTGATGATTTATTAAGATAGGAGATGAACATATGTTAAGGGTTTTATTTAATTCCACACTGATAGGAGAAGTGGTAAGTTGTCAGGACCAGGGACCCCCCCACCTGCTCAGAGGAGAAGAGGGGAGGGAGAAAGATGACAGGAAGGGGGGAAATGAGTGGGATGTAAAGTGAGTAAATAAATAAATACATAGATAAAGTCAGTGGAAAAAGAGACTACAAATTTGAAAGAGAACAAGAAGGTGAATAGGAGGGTTTGGAGGGAGAGAAGAGGAGATGAAAATGATATAAGTGTACTATAATCTCAAAAATTCAAGAGATAACTTTAAAAGGAATCACTGGAGCTTTAGTGACATGACACTTATGTCAGACTTTGCCTGAGTTTGAAAAACAAGGGGCCTTAGACTGCTGGGCACTTTGGCCAAAGCTTTATGCTGCTGCTTGTTTCTGTGCAGCGACTCAGGTTTTCAAATGTAACGGGGCATAATTTGGAAGACTGGGGGAAAATAGTAAACACTTTTTAATGTGTATTTATAATCTAAAAAAAGAAAAATCCAAAGAAGCCTGCCATTTGTGGACCAGCACAGAGGGGAGGGAGGAAGTATCATTTCACAGGAAAAATGGAATCACGTGTAAATAGAAGAAAATCACTTTGCTTTGCTTTCAGTTATCGACACCTTAGTGAGCTACAGCGGTTCTCAAAGGCAAGGGAGCAGAACCAGGGAATCGTGAAGGGTACGAGTGAAATAATGCTTAATTTTCCTTCCGAGACATCCCATAATATTCTCTGCTTAGTTCAACGTTTTCTTACATTTGGATGTTCTTGCTTCACATCTGGGGCTTTTTTTCTCATATCGCACTGTGTTTTTCCATGGATTCTTCAAGAAAGCATCTGGGGTATGGCAGGTGCCACTCTGGGATCACAAAGAGATCTTTGCACTTTTCTCATATTAGGTTATAATCCACTATTAAAAGAGATCTATACTTTAGAGCTGAGTATGGTCGTGCATGCCTTTAATCTTGGCACTCAGGACATAGGCAGGTGGATGTTTGAGTGAGAGGACAGCCTGGTTTATATAGCGTTCCAGGCAGGCAATGTGACACAGTGAGACCCTGGTATCAAAAATCAAACCAACAATATAAAAAGAAAGACAAAAAGAAAATCTATGCTTTATTCTAAGAAGTAGGAGGATGTCCAAAAATTTGAGAAAATAATAGACTGTCCTCTGAGAGGCTGCTGGGTGGAAACAGATGCAGAGATCCACAGCCAAACATTTGATGGAGCTCAGGAAATCTTTTGGAAGAGTCTGGGAAGGATCAGAGCCTAAAGAGGGTAGGGACTCCACAAGAAGAGCAACAGAGTCAACTAGCCTGCACACTTGGGGGCTCCTAGAGAGCCCCTCCTGTGGTGAGAGGTGTGGAAAGGCTTACAGAGTAGAGCAGAGGCTATTATTGGGGATTTTTTCTTTAATTTATTTATTTATTAATTCACTTTACCTTCCCCTTCTCCTCTGAGAAAAGGGAGGGTCCCCTCATACCAACCCCTCCCCGGCATATCAAGTCACTACAGGACTAGGTGCATCCTCTTCCTCTGAGGCCAGACAAGGCAGTCTAGTTAAGGGAGTGGGATTCTGAAGCAGACAACAGATTCAGGGACAGTCCTCATTCCAGTTGTTGGAAGACCCACAAAGACCAAGCTGCACATCTGCTTGCATATGTGCAGGAGCCTAGGTCCAGTCTGTATTTGCTCTTTGGTTGGAGGATGCACCTAGTCCTGCAGTGACTTGATATGCCGGGGGAGGGGTTGGTATGAGGGGACCCTCCCTTTTCTCAGAGGAGAAGGGGAAGGTAAAGTGAATTAATAAATAAATAAATTAAAGAAAAAATTCCCCAATAGTAGCCTCTGCTCTACTCTGTAAGCCTTTCCACGCCTCTCACCACAGGATGTAAGCAGTTCTCTTTATTTCATATCCATCAACAAGTCTCTTGTGTCAACAATGACACACAAACATTCCTAGCCACATACAGGGATTTGTGGCATGAGCTTATATGACTAGAAACATATTATACGTGTCTGCATCTTGATTTTTGTCACTTACAATCCCACACTGAAGCAATCTCAGGTATAAGAAGGAAGCTGAGTGTATCCATGCAAACAACAGCCCTGGGACATGCCATGGAGTGGTTTCTACTGTCATAGCCTCAACTCTGAGGCTCACTGAGGAAAAAGTAAAAAGAGCTACGTGATAGTTCAGGAGCTGGGCCTGTCTCTCTGTCCCTCTCTGTCTCTCTGTCTCTCTCTGTCTCTGTCTCTCTCTGTCTGTCTCTGTCTCTGTCTCTCTCTGTCTCTGCCTCTCTCTCTCTCTCTTTCTCTCTTTTGTCGGGGGGCATATCTCATGGTGTGAACTGAGTCACAGCAGTGGCAATACTGACCACCTTTATCCAGCTGGAATAGACTCCCTCCAGTCCTAAGGGTGAACCTGAGTTGCCCAGGGTGAGTACCCTCATGAGTTTTAAGGAATTATTTCTTTAGCCATCAAAGTAGAGTTATTTTCAAAGAAAATTAAGTATTTGCTAGTGGGGAAAGGAAACCCCACACTCTAGGAATTGCTGAAAGTCTATAGCAATATCAGGACATCAAAAGGTTGCTCACCGTCTATGACAAATTAAACGTTCATATCCAATTTAAAGCCATCTCTAAAATGAGTTACTAGAAAAGAGCGTCCTTGCTGCTCACAGGATTTCCCGTGAGGAGGCGAGAAATGATGTCTGGTGACAGAGAAGTGAGGAAGTATTTTTAAAAAAATTCTTAGAAGAGAAAGCTTTGAAAATTCTCTTTGGAAGAGATCTCCATTAAAGCAGAGGGCGATAAACACTGGATTTTATTAGATTGAAAAATGCGAAGACAGGAACTCCACAAGGACAGAAACAGCAAGAGCAGCCTTAGGTCAGACTCCTTGCCTGCGTCTTCCTAGTCATCCTCTGGGCTTTGTATCCTCCCAGGGGTCATTAGGACCTACTGGCCTTTTGTTTCAATCGCTCCATCAGTACATATTTTATTGATCATTTACTCTGTGCCAGCAACTGTGGGAGTTAGTGCAAACTGATGCAATAAGTTCCTTCAAGGCAAGAACCATCTTGTTTGAAGCAAAGTCCATAAAATGAAACTACAAGACAGTGTGTAGAACATTTTAAATCCTGAGCAAAGCTTTTATTCCTTGAGAATTTTGGACATCTTCAGCTGAGAAGTCTACATGGTACAATGTTGGAGAACGCTGTCCTACTAGCAGAACAGCCCTCCTGTCTTCATCAAAAGCAAATGTGTCATCTTGAGTGACCCTCAACAGGGGCCTGTTGACATTTCCCTGTAGGAAGATCCAAGTCACTGCCTCCTGTGCCTTCTGCTGTTGGATGGGATTGTGCTTAAGCCGTGAGTGTTCTTGTGAGAGTCATAGAGTATGCAGCATGTAGTAGAGGTACCAAAGAGCCAGGGGGGCTCCATCTATGCAGCTACAAGGTGGAACTTTTTGGTGGTGAGGCTGTTAGGAGGCCATCACTACTCCTGTAAATAACCCCTAATCCAGTCTATAAATAAACCTAGTAAATTCATTTGTTTGATGAGTTGGACTTTGGTGGAATTGTCCTTGACTGTCATTAGTGCCTATGCAGGATAAGTGTTGGCAGGAAAAAGTCACTCAATTTATAGAAAACAGTTTGTGCAAAGCAAACGTGCAAACATAAGGTCTGGACAGACTCACTCTTGGTTCCTCAGAAAATTTGAAATAGTTCTACCTGAAGACCAAACTATACCACTATTGGGCATACACCCAAAAAGATGCTCCAGAATATGACAAGGACACATTCTCCACTATGTTCATAGCAGCTTTATTTATAAGAGCCAGAAGCTGGAAACAACCCAGATGTCCCTCAACAGAAGAATGGATATAGAAAGTGTGGTACATTTACACAACGGAATACTACTCAGCAAACTGATGCAATAAGTTCCTTCCAGGCAAGAACCATCATGTTTGAAGCAAAGTCCATAAAAATAGAACTACAAGACATTCCCTCAACGGAAGAATGGATACATAAAGTGTGGTACATTTACACAATGGAATACTACTCAGCTATTAAAAAAAAAAAAAAAGACTTCATGAACTTTGTAAGCAAATGAATGGAACTAGAAAATATCAATCCTGAGTCAAACTCACTCTCTAAGAGGTCTTGGTGAAGCAGCAGAGATGGCTCAGTAGTTAAGAGCAATGTCTGCTCTTTCAGAGGTTCAATTCCCAGCACCCACCTGGTTGCTTACAACCAGCTGTAACTCCAGATCCAAGGGCTCTAACACCTTCTGACATCCATGGGCACCAGGCACATATTTGCTGCTCAGATATATATGCAGGTAAAACACCCACACATGTAAAATAAGAATAAGAATGATTGATGCTCTTCCAGAGGACCTCAGTTAAGTTCCCAGGACCCGTGTTCTGCCCCTCACAACTACCAGCCGAAAGGTGGACATCCCTGACCATTCTGAGCCCCTGTACTCATGCGCAGAACCACGCTCACATATTCTTAATTAAAAATAAAATAAAATATTAAAAAAGAGGCCTTGGTAAAGCAAGATTTAGGTTCATGGCGTCATATTAATAACGAGTGCAATTAGATGGCATCAGGAATACTATCAGGAACCCTCAGCTATTGAGCACATCTTATTTAATTCATAACCATCTTAGGATCTTACATATTTAATCATTCCCATCTTAGAGATGAGAACACAGAGCACTAGGGTAGTCCTAGGTGAGAATGTGTCAGAGTGGCCTTAGACTATGGGACATGCTGGTATTGGAATAGGCAAGTCTGTTATTTGTGCAAGTAGGAGAGAGACTAGAACATCATGTAGCAGCCTGCTCTGCAGGGCCTTTTAGAAAGGGCCAGGGGTTGAGACTGGATGAACGGTCTGTTGCCTAAGGAAGTCTAGCTTGTCTATTGATTTTACAATTCTACGATTGACCACCTTGATAAATCTTATGAATGGAGCAGACTAGAGTGAGATAAAGTTGTAATTGGTGAAGAACCGGCAGCCTTTTATTCAGCCTGGGATGGGGGCACTGATGTTCCTTGTGATGAAGTGACCTTGACTGAGTGGATGTACTGCTCAACGGCTTGTGGCCAGTAGAAGGATAATAGCATTTCACCACACGCATCAGATGCATTTGGGCTCAACTATAAGTTTGATGACAGAAAGGGCTGTGGGGTGTGTGTGTATGTGTGTGTATTATGTGATATATATATATATATATACATACATACACATATACATATAAAATCTTGAAATTAAAATATAATTAATTCCCTTCCCTTCACTTTTCTCCTTCCAACCCTTCCTGTATACTGCCATTGCCCCTCTCTCTCAAATCATACCTCCATTTTTAATAATTTTTTAAATATATATACTCATACATATATGTATATATTCTTAAATATATAAATACAATCTGATCAGTTTGTATGAAATCAGTTTTATGTGTTTGGTTTGGAAGAGCCCGCACATAGGTATTCTGATATGAAGGGGTTGCCTTTTATGCCATCTCACTTTTGAGTGATTCAGACAAAAGGGCTGAGTCAGTTGGCTTCAGTGCCCTCTATAGCCAGTAGACCTTTCTTGGGAATCCTGTGACTTCACAGGGACAAAGAGCATTTCCATCTTAGGGCTACTGTTGCTGTGAGAAGACGCCATGACCAAAAGCAACTTGGAGAAGGAAGAAATTTTTGGCTTGTTCCTCCACATGATGGTCCATTATTGAAGACAGTCAGGGCAGGAACTCAAACAGGGCAGGAGCCTGGCGGCAGGAGCTGATGCAGAGGCCATGGAGGGGTACTGCTTATTCACTTGCTTGCTTGGCCTGGCTTATTAAGCCTTCTTTCTTACAGAACGCAGGATCACCAGGCCAAGGGTGGCTTCATCCACAATGGTCCATGCCTTCTCCTATAAATTACTAATTAAGAAAGTGCCCTGCAGGGTTGCCTGCACACAGATCCTTATTTTGGAGCCATTTATTTTCAACTGAGGTTCCAAACCTCCTTTCAGATAATTATAGCTTGTGTCAAGCTGACATAAAACTGGCCAGCACAGGGCCTTTGATGCTTACCATCCAGTCATCTCTCTAGCACTGGGTCATTTCTGTGGGAAGATTAGAAAGCCAGGGAGAAAGGGTGATATCTTCCATCACTCAAGAGTAGCAAAGGAGGAGGAAACATGGTGAGTGAATGATGCTTACCTTGAAGACCCCTCTGATGGGCTGGACTCCCATTTCAAGTCCTTTTGGAGCTTAGGCTGTTTGATGAAGTTCATTTTCCTTCCTTCCCAACTTAACCCTCTCCCCTCCCTTTCTCTCCTTTCTTCTCTCCTCCCTGTCTTTTAAAGGCAGTCAGTCTCAGGACTTCCTGGCAATACTCTTCTTGGCATTCAGAATTTGGTGTTAGTCCTCAGAGACTAATTGTTTTTTTTTTTTATTATTATTTAAAGAAAAGGTATTTTCTGTTTCTCCCCTCTCCTTGAAGAGATTGGAAAAACACAGCTGAGCCTATCGACTTGTCTTTTATAGAGCCATAAACAAAACTTATATCTCAGAATCATAGAAAACCCTGGTGCAGCAAAAAATCTTTACTGCATAATTAATTTCCAGCATATCGGATGATAGGAGAATCTTAGCTCAATTTGCAAGGAAATATTTTTTTCATATGCAAAGTTAAGAATAAGTAAAAATAGCTGTTGAATTTCAAGTGGGCCTCATATGTGTTTAATGAGGGAATCTAGTCAACAGAATCATCACCTGAATGTTTGGGGACGTCTTTATTGAGTCGATGGTGTTAGACATCTTCCTCCGATGTGCAGTCAAGAATCTCCTTCCATTGCTGTACAGTGGATACAGCTCATGTCACGGGAACAGCATTCGCCATTTTAGAATTGATGTTCTTAGAGTAATATCATTAAAGGAAATGACAGTATTTAGCAACATCAGCAATATGAGAGCTGCAAAAAATAAAAATAAATGCATCCTGCCTCTTGGATGACAAAATTTTCCCTGCTGAAAAGAAGACAGAAGTATAAACATGCAAATATCTCAAATGCCAGAAAGAGAGACCTCTAGAAAACTCAGTGTTCCCTTAGCTTGAGTTTTCTCACTAGACTAATTCAGACAAAGAGGCTGATGTAGGGGTGGAGGGTCCTTCAAAGATTTTAGGTTCTTTTATGTCATAGAATTCAGGATATGTTAAGCTGTGATTTGGGCCCTTTTATTGATACCAACTAGCTGATACCTGAAGTCAGAGTCTCCATCCACAGAGCAGGGACAATAGAGTTGTAACAATGCTCAAGGAGATATAAGGTGTGGTTGGGGTCTGGTATCTTAGAGAAGTTCCTCTTGTGAATTTTTGGCAGCACCACCACCATCATCACCTCCTCCACCTCTTCTTCCTCCACCTCTTCTTCCTCTACCTCTTCTTCCTCCTCCTCTTCTCTTCTTCTCCTGCTCCTCTTCCTCTTTCTTCTTGAAATTCATGTGTGTTGTGTTTGTATGTGTGTACTTTGATGCACATGCACATGTATAATATGTATATATGTGTGTGTGTGTGTTTATGTGTGTGTTTGTATACTTAGATGCACATACATGTGGTGTGTGTGTGTGCATGTGTGTGTATGTTTGTGTACTTTGATGCACACACACTTGTATAATATGTATATATATATTGTGTGTGTGTGTGTGTATGTGTGTGTTTGTATACTTAGATGCACATGCATGTGATGTGTGTGTGCATGTGTGTGTATGTTTGTGTACTTTGATGCACACGCACGTGGGGTGTGTATGTGTGTACTTTGGTGTACATGCATGTGCTGTATGTGCATGTGTGTATGTGCTTTTACGTACATGATACGTTGTATGTATATGTGGAGGCCAGAGGTTGGGCACAGCTGTCTTTCCTCTATTGCTTTCCACCTATGACTTGAGGCAGAATCTCTCACTGAGTATGGACCTCAGTGAGCTCTGGGGAATCTCCCTGTCCTCCCCAACCTCCCAATGCTGTGATTGCAGATTTGTGGCACCATGTCTACCTTTGATGTGTGGTGGGGACCTGAATGCAGGTCCTTGTGGTTGCATGGTGGCATAAACTGACTAAGCTATCTCCCCAACTCTCAGTCCTAAAGAATGCAAGTGCATTTCACACTGTGTGAGTTCTTCAACTGCTATAAAGGTAAGAAAATTAAAGCCCACACTGATAATTCATGAGCCAGGACTGAGCACATGGTTTCCTTATAGGATGCTAATACTCAGCCCTCCGGCCTTCTATTTCCCATTTGCATATTCCACTTACTAATGTTTACTTATGTTCTATGATTTAAATTAGTTTTACTATGATTTATCATGAGAACCCAGAGATGAGATCCGTGTAATGACTCTGGACTTATTTGGAACTTGATTTTATGGGTTGCACTTTTATAGAGGCTGGGCTCCTTCCCTGTGGACATTTGTGCTGAGCAGGCTCTGAAGAGGCAGCACAGTGCACCAGTAAATGGGTTTGTAACCAGGCAGCGCTGCATGCATTTATGCAGTCACTTTATTAGCCCTCTTGTTTGTAAATGACAATGCCCTAACCGTATCAATGATTTATTGTAAGGAGACTCGATCTCTGGGGAAGCACAGAGTCCACTATATTTTGGATCATTGATCTGTGCATCACAGATTCACATGATAAAGACTTTTTCCCCAACGTGACATTGTTTAACTTTAAGAAAAAGGAGCTAGAGGGGTTTGTACATACTGGGGACATTCCTTTGAGGAAGATAGTGGTGTTGTGGCTATTTCCTGTCTTTCCTTTGCTCTTAGATTGTTAGAGGACCAGGTTTGCTCATTATACTAACTACCTGACCACGAAGGGATGACACTTTGTTCAAAATACTATGGCCAACTGATCGTGGATTGAAATGTCTTAACGTCTAAGTCAGAATGAACCTTTTCTCTTGATAAGTTGATTCACAGGGAATAAGAAACACTATTAGATCAAGTTGCAGTGTAGAGGAAAACATGCTGATTCTACCAAATACTTACAGGGCCTTGGGGGCCTTATGGTTATTTTACTTCCTAATAGGAAAAGACACAAATGACCAAAGGGGGCAAGCAAGACCTCAAGAGAGAAACAACCTGGAATTCAATACAGAGATGAAGATTGAGAAATTTGTCAAAGGATTGTTTTCCTTACAAATATTTGAACCTGAAAGTGACAAATCTACCTTGCCTTTCAAGCACGAATATAGAATACAATATTTTCAATTATCATTTAAAATAACATTAGCTTTAGTGCAAGTCCAAAGAGCACATAAAATGATTATATGTATCATGGCTATTTTATTTGTGATTTGGACATTTACAATTATCACAGCGAAGAGAATTGAGTATTATGTTAGCAGAAAAATTACTATGACAAACTAGGGCTTTTTCTAAGACTGCATTAATTCATTAATATTAGTGAATCAGTTATCTTCATTTAACTGATTAGCAGCAAGAAGAAAAAAATCAATGCAAATGAATATCTTGATAGATGCCACAGAAACATTTAACTGAAAGTAACACCCATTCCTGATATAAAACCTCTCAGTCAAATGCCCACAAATGGACATGCTGACAGTATTATAAAATTTACATTCATAATCCACAGCCAGCTTTGGGCTTAGTGACAAAACTCCCATTAAAATCGAAAACATGAAAAGAATGTTTATTGTCCTAACTATTATATGGCTGTGTTTTTTCTGGATATGCCAATTCTATTTGAAGTAGAGGCAGAATGAGTAGAGGAAACATTGTTAGGATTTATAGACTGTGAAGCCATTAAGAAGGCAGTGTGTTCTCTCAGTGCTCACCCAGATCAGCATCCATTCCATATAGGGAAGGAGGAGGAAGAGGAGGCTAGGGAGTAGAGTATGAAAACAGTTCTGTTAAATTATAAAGCACACATGCCTCTGAGTATGGATGTGCTAATGTGTATGTGTGTGTAAGTTTGTGTGTGTGTGTGTCTACATAGCACAACAAACAACTAAAAAAAAACCCTCACAATCTCTTATACACAGCATTAACTGTTGTATTTCTGGATGGTGGAATTATTAAGTCCCTCTTTTTCTTCTCTGCTCCCTTTGAAAATCACATGACCTTTAGTTTTAAAACAAGATTCATAATGACAATGACTATTAATGCCAATTTAAGTATCAAGTGTGTTTTTCTGTTTCTTCTCCTTTAGTTACACGTGTCTGTCTGTCTCTCTCTCTGTGTACACAGTTGCATGCACATGTGTATGACTACCAATGCTTTATATCCATAACAATTCAACCATTGCAACTATGAGCTCACAGCATTCGTGGTTGACTGCACTTGGCCTGAACAAGATTTGACCTGTCACCAGCCATCATAGCCGGAGGAGAGCCACCGGACTAAGGGCTACTGATGGATTCTGGGTAGGAGAAGTCATTATCTTTAGATGTATACCCCCTGGTGAGCCCACCAGGCTCTGTTAGATAGCATCATATCCATGGACAGCACTGGATAAACTCAGAGGGCCACAAAGGTAGAGAAGAGAGAAGGGGTACTGATAGAGGTGGTAGGAAGGAAATAGGAGAATGTCGGTAGGTAAGGACAATCAGAATGCCTAAGATCAATAAAACACGTGGCAGCTCATGCTGATCCAGCTATACACCCAAAGGATGCTTCATCCTACCATAGAGACACTTGTTCAACCATGTACATAACTACTCTAGTCATAGCTAGAAATTGGAAACAACCTAGATATCCCTCAACAGAAGCATGGATAAAGAAAATGTGGTACATTTACACAATGGAGTATTACTTAGCTGTTAAAATTACGACATCATAAAAGTTGCAGGCAAATGGGTGAAACTGAAAAAAAATATCCAGAGTGAGGTACCCCAGATTCAGAAAGATGACTATGGCATGCATTCACTTATATGTTGATATTGGCTGTGAAATTGATGATAACAAACATAGAAACTCAGAGGGCAGGTATAGCATAAGGGACTACAGGTAACAGATAAATCTTATTAGGAGAGGGAAATAGAATATATAGTTATGAATATGGGTGGAGGTGGTAGTTTGGAATCAAGTGGGGAGGGGGATTGTGGGAGGAAATATAGGGAGAGGTAGCTAATATGAAAGCTATTTGAGAGGTAGTATGGAAACTTTTAATAGGATAGAAACTTCCTAAAATATACACATGTATGAAGGTGATCTAAATTAAATCATCAAATAATATGGGAGACAGAGTTCCAACTACCCATCTCTTGTCACCAAATGATGCTTTCAGTACCATAAATGAGTTACCACTAATTGAATTACTGGATAAAGGTGTTCCTCAGGAATCCCCAAACAACCCAGTTTTTGCCAAGACTACAGATTGTAGCAGGATGGTTTCCTGCTGCTGCTACTGTTTGCAGTGGAACGATTGAGAAGAGAGGAACTGGAGAGGAGGAGAAGATGGCTGAGGATGTCTGCGTGGCTCTAGCAGTCTAAGGTAGTTGTAATATCTAGGTTAGGTATTGGGTAACAACACTATTGTGTGGGCATCCTGTTAATTGAGCATTTCCATATATGTATATAAGGCCTTTGGATAATAATTAAGCTTTAGAGTCTCATTTTTACCGGGTACTATGTGGATGGCGGGATAGTCTGGGCTCAGCCAAGAATTGTGGAGACAGCACGGTGGATTGGCAGAGCCAACCACCACCCTGGCGTCTCACGGGTCTAGTTGTGGCACACATGGCCTCTGGCCCTTTCCAGCTGTGGTCCGCTTGACCTCTGGCCGCTTCCAGCTGTGGTGTGCTTGGCTTCTGGCCACGGACATGGCGGCCTGAACTAGGCAAAGCCACCGCTGCAGGGATAGACAGCCTGGGCTGGGGAATTTTAAATATTACCATCTGCAAACTGACATTTCACAAACTGACTGCAGAGCCCATTACGGAAGACAACACCTACCCAACTCACTGAAGGTGGAGATGTCAAGCTGATGCCCAATCAGAGCCTTCATCTCTGTGTACCAGCATCTTTCGTCCAGGGACATACTCTGCACCAATGTAAACATCAAACTAGCCACAAACCATTATCTACAATGGTATCCTGCCTGTAAAGTATGATAGGAGTATGGTGGTACACAGCTTGGGAGTAACCAACCAATAATTGGTTTGACTTAAGGCCTCCTCCAGAAGATAGAACTCATATCCAATGCTGCTTGGGTGAACAAGGATCTATTACTATGTAGCCCAGGGACCTAAGATAAAAATCAAATAATATTGGCCTAAATTCTTTTTAAATGACTTCTAATGATGTTCTGCTATGCTGACCCATCAGTGCCTTGGAGCCCTCGTCGTTAAATGGGAAAACTCCATCAAATCCTCCCCCTCAGAACTCAGGAACCCAACGGAGGAGAAGGCGGAAAGAGTTCAAGAGCCAAAGGAGAAGGAGGATACCAGAGAACAAGATCCTCTAAATCAACTGAACAAAGTTCATATGAATTCACAGAGACTGAGGCAGCAGGCACAGGGCCTCCATGGGTCTGCTCCAGGGCCTCTGTGTGTGTGTGTATTATAGCTTCCAGTTTAGTGACTGTATGGGACTCTTGAGTGTGAGAATGAGTGGGTCTCCGATTCTTGTGCCTTCCCCTGGGCATTTTTCTTTCTGTTGGTTTGTCTTCTTCAATTTCAATCCAATAGTTTTTGTTTTGTCTTATTACATTTTAGTTTCTTATACTTAAAAAGGAAAAGAAAGGAAGGGAAGGGAAGGGGAGAGGAGGGGAGGGGAAGGGAGGGGAGGGGGGAGGGAACCCAGCCGCTAGGGTATAGGTTAACAACTGAGCTATCAGTTATACCTGCTGGGCGGAGAGAATCAGTTTTCCCAGTGGAGTGACACTGGGTATATCAACCACTCCAGGACAGGCCTCATGATCAAAACTAGCTGACAGCATACGATGGACTCTACAGATTTTGTTTTTGTTTTGTATGCTTTCATTTGGTTTCAGTTTGGTGGGTATTTTTAGGGGGTGGTTTTATTTTATTTTATTATTATTTTTTTGTTTTGGGGGATTTTTGTTGCTTTGGTTTGTTTTGTTTGATTTTTGAGAAACAACTTAAAGTTGGGTGGGTTAAGGAGTAGAGGGGATATGATAGGATTTGGGGGGAAGTTTAAAATATGATCAAAATATATTTAAATTTAAAATTGGTTTAAATAATAAAAAGGATAATAAAAAAGAAAAAAGAAAATGCATAGAAAAATAAAAAATAAAATGTGCAAAATAAATGAGAAAGAAATTTCCAAAGAATAAATTTAATTAATTGAAATAATGAACATATTTTAAAATTATTCTGAATTTTCTAAGACTCAGTTCATCAAGTATTTTAAAAGCCTGGCAAACACAGCAGAAAACACAAGTAATTATTTTGATAAAAATTCAAACTGTATTCTCTTAACCAACTCTTATCAAACTGTATTCTCTTAACCAACTCTTATCAAACTGTATTCTCTTAACCAACTCTTATCAAACTGTATTCTCTTAACAACTCTTATCAAACTGTATCTCTTAACAATTCTTATAAATGTTACCATGAGTAGATATTCTATGGGAATTTCGTGTTTATAAACAGATTCAGTGAGACATATTTTAACAACTTTAACCACTGTCCATCTTAAGTTGTAAGTTCCACACACCCTCTTGTGTTGCATCTTCTGGGATGTTCCTAAGGTTTCCTGTCTTGTCCCAGCTTCCCTTTTCCAGTTTTGAAAAACTTTATCATTTTATCCTAGACAAAAGGAAAGTCTTACTTTACCATACAACAATCCTTTCTTGTCCTCCAATGCCCTTTTACCCTCCCTAATCAGCCGTACAGTCTCATATCCTATTCATGGCTTTCTCAGCCATAGCTGCTTTTGTCCTTAATGTAAAAAATTACTTTATATTCAAGATTGGTCATGCAGTACAGCAACATTGACAAATGCACTGAGTTATTAAAAGATAATTGATTCTAAATTATGCTTATGACACAGTGTAGCACACCGAGACCACCTGGCTATACCTTGTTAACATCTTGGCTCTCGCAGGACTTACAGATATTATTGGCAATTTTTTTTCCCTGTTTTTCTCTTTGAGACGAAGTCTTGTTATGTATCCTCAGCTGGCCTTGAATTTATAGCAATCCTCTCTCTCAAGTGCTGGGATTACAGGTGTGAGCCACTATGCCAGACATTCCTTGGATATTTAAAAAGCCTCTTTTTACACATTCCCCTTCTCTTCTGCTCACACCATGGAGGAGTTACAGAGACGCCACAGTTCAGAAAAAGCCGCCCAACTTTAGTAAACCTCTCAACTACACCGCAGAGGAAAGAAACTAAAAAAATAAAAAATAAAAAACATGTTGGCAGGAGCAAGAGAAAGCAGAAGGAAGAGAAGCAGAGAGCCCCAGAGTCTGTAGATAATAACCTTAATGTTGCAGCTGGATGTGCAAAGGGAACTTGATCCTGTGAAGAACTGGGTGAGAGAACAAAGGGCTACTACTTTGGACGGGCACTTGTTACTGGACCAGTGAGTGCTACCTGGAACCAGAGTTTGCTCTTGATATAGGATTCCATAGTACCCAAGGACTTGATTGGGGTAACCTGTAACACATGAGCATTGGGGCAACCTGCATGATGTGAGGGAATCCTTACTAGTGCTTGCTCAATCCTGTCATCCGTTGCTCCTTTATCACATGTTCCACTGTACACAGCTTTTGGTGAGTGAACTATAGCTTCAGTGCAAAGGTTAGGACATCCTACCAGTGCCCTTTAATATCACCGACTGCAAGTGAGTGTCGAGGAAACACCTATGGTTTTAACTCTTCTGGTTCGGTCAAAGCTGGAAATGGTGTGTAGGAACCTGTTTGTTACTTAGTTTTGGCTTCTGAAATGCTTAGTCCTGCTTGTGTCTTTGTATAGAAATCACCCAGCACTTGATGGAAACTTAGCCATGCTGCTGTGGGAGCCACACTTGGAGTGTCAGGTTAGGATGTCGAGGAGTTGGTATAAATGCAGCCCTTTGTTTCAGAGCACATTGCTGTAGCTGTGTTTCAATGCTATAAGCACATGGTTCTGCTGAAAACTGCTGGCTTTGAGAGTGTGCATGCATGCGTGTGTGTGTTCGTCTGGTGTGTGTGTGTGTGTGTGAGATGTGTGTGTAAACGTGCATATGTGTGCATGTGGAGGTCCACAGTTGATGTCTGGTATCTTTCCCCAGTTGCTCTTCATTATTTTTGAATTAAGGTTTTCCCTGAATGTAAAGTTCATCACGTCAGCTGAGATGACTCTCCAGGGCCGGTCTTCAACCTGAGGCTATTGTTACAGGAGTGCCATTCCTGATTTGATTTTTGACCTGAGCTCTGGGGACTGGGACTCAGATCCTCATGCTCGCATGGCAGGCACTTCCTGACATAAGTTACCTCCCCAGCCCAGGATCCAGTGTCTTAAACTGGAGGCTGTAACCCTAAAGCAAAGAAAGAAAAAAGAAAGTTGAAAACAGCAGAATGTTCCTGAATGTGTCACAGCCAAAAGTCAGTTCAGGGTCACACATGGAATGAGTCTGGAATGTTTCTGGCAGCACACACCTGTGCTGAGTCTCCTATCACATGACTTCACTGTAGCCTTGATTCTGCGCACACAACATGCAGTTTGTAGCATGTGTTACCATGGCACCAGGCATCAGCGAATGGTGTCTGCAACACCTTGGTTCAGATTCAACAGTTCTTTACACTGAGAATTATAGATTCTGTGCATATACAAAGTTTTTGTCAGAAAAACATGAGTATTTAAATGCATGAAACAGTGATTTTTCGTATTTTTCTTCCATCATTTTTCAACATATAAACATTGCATTAGCATACCTTCACATTGTATTGCGTTAGAATATTTGAATTGATTTTCACACAAAAATTATTAAAGAGATCTTGGCTTGGAATTAGGTCAGGATTTTCAAAAAATTGTAAATGGCCATAAGTATATTTTTGCCACTTATGCTATGTATTTGTGCAAAGTAGCATTCTCAGCATTGCCCATAATAAAATAAAAATATCCATCAACATTGGGAAATATTGAAGATAGTCTCTCAGGATCAAATAATCAACATTTATTGTTTTATTTAAAAATGAGCAAAGATACCCACCTCATTGGTTTGCAAATTTGCTTTAGCCTTTAACAAATGGAAAAATTATATGCATACCAAAAATTGTTTTCATTTTTATGATTTATTATCAGTAAATGCATTCTTCCTGTAACTGTTTTGTATATTAATGATCATATAAAAATTTTCAGCTTGTGAGTGGAAAAAGTTTAAGAGGCTTTCTTTAGAACATACTGTCCATCTGTCACTTTTAGACAGACTCAGGGACTAGCCTTGGTCTAAAGCTGAGAATTTGGGGATGATCAAGAGTGATTTGAAAGTTTTCAGGAGATTAGACTTCTATGTTACCCACTTTCTCAGGCCCTTTCATGCTTCCTATGATTCTGGTTTCTCCCCATTCCAAAATCTTTCCAGGAAGCTGACTGAGGTAAAGGGTAATACCCCAGGGCATCGTGTTTTCCCAGCTCAGAGTAGGTGTTCTTATGTTGAGAAGGATGCTAAGGCAGACTTGTCAGTTCTGCTTGCTGAGATGGTCAGTGCAAACTATGGCTTCTCTGAGCTTGGGTAGCAGAAGAGTCTTTCAAAGACTAATAGGGCATTGTTAGTTAATTAGGCTAGTTAGTCCCAAGTAGACTAGTAGTGCATTGTTAGTTAGACTAGTTAGTCCTGACTAGACTAGTAGAATATTGTTAGTTAGACTAGTTAGTCCTGAGTTCCATAACCAATAGCACTATCCCTTTGTAGTGTTATGTTCTTCTGTTTTAGCACATTGAGCCCACATCTGAGGAAAGTGGACATTTTCAGCCTCCAGAGTTATCTCTAATTATCCAGTCAGATATGATTTTGCTTGGTGTCTTCTCATTCTTATTATATATCCTATGCAGTGTACATTTCTGAAAAGTCAATAGACTCTTGGATAAATAGGTAAGAACAAAGTATGTTGGTTTGGCTGACTTGCTTTGAAACAATAAGCGTGCCAGCTTCTGAAAGGGTAGAAGGCTGTCACCTGTCATTTCTGAGTCGATCACTCCAGGGAAAAGCACCTTGTCTTGCTCCCACTGTCAGCTGCGATGTTATCCAAAGTCCTGCGGTAGAAGCTCCACTGACAGGAGATGAAGGTTGACAGGAGATGAAGGTTTATGCGGCAATCTCCAACCATTCAATAGAACCCCTTTTAAAGGCTGGAGCAAAGGCATCTTATTGCACTCTGCTTGGTCGATTCTTGTAGGGTCATTTTCTTTAGACTTAAGAAATTGACAACTTACAAGATACGGTTTAAACCGCTGTGAGTCATGCAGATTAGCTCGGAACAGAGTTCTCTGCGTAGTGGCCATCAGCCATTGCTTTCATAGAAACCATGCTGGCTCATCTGGGTGTGTGATTCTGAATTCTACCCTTTCTCTCATGAACTGATTTCTCTGAGTAAGTCATTAGCCTGGCCAAGTCTTCATTTTTGTCATCTGTAAGCTGAAGACAAGAGCAACTACCTCTGGTTGGGTGTGGATATCTGGTATTCAGAATCTATGATGGCATTTACTACATTCCTAATAATATAATATCTAGTAAATGAAGTTTCCCCTTCCTCTTCCCTTTTGTTTGACGGAAGTCTTGCCAGGTTTTACTTTGATCTGATATTCTTTTGGTTTTAACAATGAACACCATGCCTGGGTGTGAACCTGTTACAATAGATCTTCTGGTAAAACAGAATTTGAGCAGAATGGCAGAGGGGGTGATGATACCTTGGGTGATACCTGAGACGAGCGGGATGGAATGCTGGTAGTCCAGGAGCTTCCATACTGAGGCAGTCCTCATGGATCATTATGTTACTTGAGTCTATGTCTCTTGTGTTCAGAGGGGAGTGAAGTGCAATAGGGAAATAAGGTGGACCTTGCAAATGTGTGGAAACATGTTATCGAAACAAAAATCTGAAACAAATGAGGGTGTAAATGATACTAGTTTATTATTATTATTATTATTAATTATTATCTTGTCAAGTGATTCATGCCTCATTTACTTTGTACTTTTTTGTGTTAGATACTGCCATCCCCTTGGGAGTTGAGTGGAGCATCATGACATCTCAAAGCATGTTTCTACTTAACTGGGACAGCGGAGATGAAGCTTCTTTCATCAGTAGCTTTTGGCTCTAAAACAAGCCCTTTCCTATTAGAATTTGTACCTCACCTCATTCAATTATGTTCTAGAGGGACAGAAAATGTATATAGTGAAAAAGATGCCTTACCCCAGCCTCACTTGTACCTCAGAATTATTGGATTCTCCTCAATCGGGCTTGAGCCAAAAGACAGTAGTTCTATGTCCCTTACTTCAGGGAGCCCCTGGTTATGGGCTTCCACCTTTCTGTCTGTTCAGAAGGCAACACTAAGCAATCTTGGAATATTGAATGCCATGTCATTGACAGACATTTAGAAGATTTTATTGGCTGCATGGGATTCCTCCGGACACAGGAGTTAGATACACTCTGGGTCCAAACTCAGGTCTGGAGTACCTATAGCTAAGATTTTATGTATTCCCAAATTTAAATCATCCCCAAGTCTTCCCAGCACAAATCTATAGACATGCTATCCTGGCCCTGGGTCTCAGCTTCACAAGTAACAGGTAGCTATACTTTATAGTAAGGGGAACACATCGTCTTGGTGGTGACAGATGGAAAGTAGGAGCTAAAACTTCAGGTAACAGTGACAGCAACATGAAAGCCAGCAACTAACTGATTAGGAAATTAAACTTGAAAATATAATGCTGGAAAAATATTGGTATCTCTTTTCAAGGGTTATCATGTACTGTTGCTGTAGTTTGACTAACCTCTCTGTGTTTCTGGTGAGTCACTCTCGAGCCACTCAAAAGAGCCCTCTGAATTCACTAATGAAAGACACACACACACACACACACACACACACACACACACACATACACACACCAGTTAATTTTATTATGCCTTGACTAGCTCAAAGGCTGGGCATTTCTAAACCTTCCCGCTGCTAGGAAACACTCCCCTCCAGCACTTCTGAGTTAACATTTTTTAAAAAATCTATATTTCGTCTCTGCTACCCCAAACACAACTGGGGAAGTGGCCCATGCGGCTGTTTTCCCCGATAGAGGTTTTAGTGGAGACCTGACTGAGAAACCCCACAGCCCCAGAGAAAGATTTGTTAAATAAAAGGGAAAAAAAGGTGCAAGAGGCATAAAATACAACTATGAGGGGATCAGAAACACAGATGGTCTTCCATGACTGACAGTCTTCACAACCATGGAGCCAAGCAACTGCCTTAGAAATGATGTGGGAGTGTTGAGGAAAAGAGGGATGACCCGGAGGGAAGGTATGAAAGGCCATATGGATGCCTACTATCTCACCAGCCAGCTTAAAAGAAAATCAGGAATAGTAGAACACTTGGGGAAAGGAAAGAAGAGGGAGTAAAGTCTTAAGCGAGGATGGATGCAGGAAATGGATGAGAGGAGGAGCCAATGAAAGTGATTAACTAAAATGAAGTGTGTATAAAAATGCATTAGGGAAACACATTAGTTTGTAAGCTAATTAAGAAGCACATCTTTTAAAAATCAGCTCCAGCTGAATTACCCTGCATGGGTGGACAATGTTACTCCTGGAAGACTTAGATTGTTAAGTGGAAATCACAGTATAAGGAAGGCATGGGATGCCTCCCTTATATTATAGAAGATATTTGTTAATGAGGTCCCAGAGATTTCCAAACCAGCATAGTCTATTGCCATTACCCATAGTTATCTACCATAACACCATGGTAAGACCTTATTGTGGAAAACACCATACACTTTGGCTGCAGGATATATAGAAATCAATCTTAAACCAACTGGGAAACTTCCTTTATGCTAGGTATCATTTACAGCTCTGGAACATGTTACGCAGGCTACTATGAGAGAAGAGACATCTATCATCTTGCTCAGTGCTAAAACCCAGCATACTGAAATGCTGACCTGTTAGGCGAGATGTGACACTGGTGCATTAGTGGAATGATTAGTGGGGCAACCAACCACTTTCTGATTGGATCTGAGACCTGCTCCACAGAAACTATAGTTCTGCCTAAAAATTCATAGCTAGAAAGGTCAAGAGCCCTAGGAAAGAGCCTGCTATTTCTATTTTGATAAAAGTTTTGCTTTCAAACCACTTTCTAAGTATTTATGCTTAGTCCTATAGAGCTAGGCTGCTCTTAACCAAGGCTTTCCAGGAGTGATTGAGTCCTGAAGGCTCTGACCCAATTAATGGGTTGATAATTGATGGGTAATTGGATGGACTATTGGACGTTGGAAATGTTGGTAGTAGGAACTATTTAGAGAAAGAAGGTTGCTGAGCAGTGGGTCTTGGAGAGGGGTATCTTGTCTCCTGCCTCTTCCTTGCCCAGTTCTTGGTCTCCGGTCACCAACAAGACAGCTATTTTGATCCACTATATGTTCCCTGCCATGGTGTTTTGCCTTGATGCTCAGAAGCAACAGAGACAAGTGCCCAAGGCTGGAACTTTAGAATTTGTGAATCCAAATAAACTCTTCCCTTAAGGGTTTTCCTCAGGTATTTTTTTGTCACAATGGCAAGCATGACTAAAACATGGGGAATCCAGGACCAATCTGTAAGGGAAGCCAAGGGATGAATATGTTCTTGAAGCTGATGGAACCACACAGTGTGAAGAGGCACAGCACAGGGACGTGTCTTGTGTCACCCAGGAGAGACTTGTGAGAGAGGCGTGTGATTAATTACACACAGTGAGCATACATATGTTTCCTCTCTTGCTAATTGCAGCTAGTTGCAGGATCACGGAACATATTGCTCTTGGTGAATGTCAGGACATTTCACTGGAGTTCCCTTGGTTCTCTGCGAAGCCACAATTAACTTCACTAATTATTCCCTTCACTACATGTGCTTCACTTAATGAAGAACCAAACTAATGAATGTTGATCTTTTAAAAACTTTCTTTTCCTAAAGCCGACTTGGCTGCCATCCATTTAGCACCAACAATGGCTCCTTGGTATAGAATCATGAGTATTAAATGCATCTAACATTGCAGGGGGAGTGGGACGGCACTGGCAAGCAGCTATGTGCAGCTGTACTTGGATATAATTTGGAAGTCTTTTTAGTGGGTCAAGAAGGTATTTCTGCAGCAACGACTAGTGGTGGTGTTGTCACACAAAGGACATGCACAAAAGTCCAGGCTAGAAAGACAGCCCACTGCAAATGAACATAAGTCTAGCTCAGGTGCTCACAATACCCTTGGAATTCAGCAGAGTACTATTTCTCTTAGGATACAGATAACAGTGATGAAATCATCTCCTGTCTTAACATCCTGTGACTTCTCTAGAGATGCCTGTGGATCTCCAGACCCCTACCTGTGCGTACGTGCGTGGGTGCATCTGTGTGTGTGTGTGTGTGTGCATGTGCTTATATGTATGTGTGTGTATATAGGTGACATCTTACATGCTATTCTCTTTGGGTTCTAATGTCTGTGTATTTTGCCTTTATTTTTTATTGATTTGATGTAAGTCATCATCTTTAATTTACGCAAACACACAAATATGCATATATATATATATATACACATATATATACATATCCTCCTAAAGTATTCAAGAGAATAAGGACTTAGGGACAACCTCATATCACATCACCCCAAATGAGCCTAAGCACAAACATTAGCATCAGTATCTTTAGGCAGCCCTCAGACTCCTCAATCTGTTGTGTTCTTTATCCCATTTAGTTTTCTTGTGGGAAATAACATATTTTTTCTGTTTGCCTTTTGCGAGTGGTCTCCTGCTTCAAGTGCATTCATCAAAAATTCTCCCATAACACAAGAAGAAGAGAGAGGAAAGCAAAAAAGAATTCTGTCTTCAGCTGGACTCCTCACACTATTTGCCAGCACAGCAGTGTTAGCTCATCCTTTGCACATGAGTCCTCAGTCACGATCCCTGGAGAACCAGTGAGTTTGCTAATATACAACTCTTTTAAGTGTTGCAGTGACCTTGTGAGCTAGAGAGGGTGGACTTTTTGTGGGGGCCACATTTTATAGGTTTGGAAGTTGAATGTCCTGGTTATGAAGGTTTGAACCTTCGTAACTCATTGTAGTTCATTGTTACTGAACAATGTGTCCTTTCTGTTTTCTCTCACATCAGAGGGGACAAAAGAAAACAGGAAGTAGGGGCCAATGTGATCCCTTTCCTCAGTTCTTCTCCTCTAAATGCCATCTTGCCATGCAGTAATGCTCCTGGGTGGGTGAAGCAGAGTGTGAGAAAGCCATCTGCTTTGGGTATTTGCAATATTGCTTCAGACCAACACTATGGAAATTTTGTGCTAGATAATTACTGCAAATGAAGAGAGCAGCCTTCCTCCTTAACACAGGTCTAGTAACAACCCTGATTCCTACCCACATCCGAGACGGGTACAAACGCTGTATCACAAATGGATAAAACTAGGAAAGTTTTGAAATTTGTGTTTCTTTTTTAATGGAAAGAGGTCAGGTGACTTCACATTGGGGGGACAAGAAAAAGCAAGATATAAAAACATTAGAATGCTCTTTCCCCAGGATGGGCTCTTATGGTGGGTTGCTACTCATAGCTTTTTTGTTGTGCTTATTTGAACAAATGGCACAAGTGATGCCAAGAACTCAAGTCCATTTTGGGAAGACGAGATATTTGAACAGCTTGACACTGGAAGGCATAAGTTGTCTGAGAGAAAAATGTGAGCTGGAGAGATTTGTAAATGTGGCAGACAGTAATCCTGGTATTTCTTCTTAATTGTTTTTCTCAGGCAAGAAACCTTCTGTGATTTACATCATAGAGCAAGATGATGGCTGAGCCAGACAGCTCATCACCTCCAGAGAAGATGAGAGGGGACATGACAGCTGCAGGGGAAATGAACAGGGAGTTAAGACGGCATGCTCTGCTGCCTCGGTTCTCATTTGTTCCAGAGCATCAGCCGTGTTGCCACGTGACCTACAGGGGACAAGTGGGTAGAGCAAAGACCAGTAATCAACAGCTGCAAAGGAAGAGGCAAAACCCCTCTGCATCCAAGGGCTTTGGAGCTCTGTAGCCCTTCCTGGTGAGGACCCTGTCAAATCTGTGTGGGTGAAAGGAGTGGGAGAAACAAGAGATGCTAGAATGAATAGAAACATGGCTACAAAATAGGAAACACTTTGGCACACTATCCCTTCTTCTTTCTGTCAACAATTGATGCCAAATGCCTTCCTCAGCCTGTCTCCAGCTTATTTATTTAGTTTTTGATATAAGAGCACTCACTGAAGTTGAGACTGGTTTAGCAGCACACTCTAGAACTTTCCCCATCTCAGCCTCAGTTTTTGGATTACACCACACCCAGCTTTTCCCCTCATGTACTCAGCTTGGGGATCTGAGCTCAGCTCTGGGATCTGAGCTCAGCTCCTCCTGCTCACACTACAAGCTTCTCACCATGTCTTCGCTCCACATGAAGCTGTAACACTTCTGTGAGGCCAGAGTTATGGCAGTTGTGGAGGGAAAATAGGAAATGATCGCCCAAGCCTCTGTTCCTGTGTTTGTCTTCCTGGAAGCAGTTTGTTCAGAAGCTATACCTCCTATCTTTAAAACTCGGGGTGATATAAGCTCTACATGAGCAGACTCACAGCTACAGAAGCTATGGGCAGCAGGCAGAAGGGCTTGGGGTTCTGGTAAATGGATAGTTAGGATTGGGCCCAGGAATCCCCAGGGCAGCTGGATTGTCACTCAGAGTGTTAAGCAGTGGCATTGCCAAGGCATGCTAACCTCGGCAATGATATACTGTGCTGCAGGGTCCCCTTCTTAGTGGCTCAGGGTCAAAGAGGACACGAGGAGGACTTTGAGGTTTTAGAAGGTGGCAGGTAAGTTACAACAATTTCTTTTGGAAGAAAGTCAGGATCATGAAGACATCATGTAGACACCCTGCTACTTTTCACTTTGACTCCTGGTTTAATTGCTTTATATTTTTAATGCTGGACTCATCTTGCCCATGGCTGGGGTCTTTTTGGTCAATGGAGATTCCAGTCTCACAGCGATGGCCTAGATGTTCATTTGCAATGGTGAAACTTTTCCTGATGAACTTATTTCTATTTACTTCAGATAGAGGGTAATAATGTACCAAAAAAAGGGGGTTTTCATCCAAGTCTATGTTAGTCAGCCATTGAGTTTATTGAATTTACTTGCAGGATCACAAACAATGCAGGTTGGGTAAACCACAGATTCTCCAAGTACTTACTTATGTACCCTGAGGGAGATGTAGGGGTCATGAGCCTTCGCTCCTTCCACAAGGGAATGGTTAATGAACCAAATTTGTAAATGTATTTGAATGACCTAAGCGTCTGCAAGTAAAACCCACAATGACTTCCCATATCCACCCCAGAGGAGACAGCCACACTTAGGTAGCAGCTTCATAGATTTCTCCATCAGTTTCTCCTTTGAGGTCACCTTCAAGCTGAACATCCTGGGCTTCTCTTGCTTCCTTATGAGCATCAGATTCTGTAGCATGTTGACTTAAGATGAGGTAGACATCATTGCTTTGCTTCTCAGACTCTTACTTCTAGACTCTCACTTTCTTAGTTTCTCCCTTATTGTCTACAAAGCAAATTTGCTAATACTACTTCTATTTACCATGACATGGAATTGTTTCTGATCTCATCTCAGTCACAGAGGGGAGGGTTCCCCAGAGATTTGCTGGACCTAAGTCTTTCACATTCAAGAACAAGCTGCTTTTGAAGTGAACAGGGAAGAGCCAAGAAGTAGTTCTGAGAGAGTTATCTCAGTATCCATTTGTCCATGCATCTACTTGTCCATCATCCATCCATCCATCCATCCATCCATCCACCCATCCATCCTTCCATCCATCCTCTAGCAAACAGAAAAAGGAGAACTATGCCATGGAATGTTGCAGAAATACAGTGCTAATTAGTGAATAAAACAGATAAGCACCCTTAGAGTTTACAACAGATGAAGAAAAATAACAAGTAATAAACACATGGATGTGAACTATATTTGTTTGTTATATCCTACTCACTGTAAATATAAGGTGATAGAGAATTATTTGGTTTGTGGGGAGTGCTGTCTAAATAGAGGTAGACAGCTCCAGGAAGTATTTATTACAGTCTGATGGAGTAGAGTATGCGAGGCCTTGAGGTAGCACAGAGATGGGAAAGCAATAGGAATTTTTTGTGTGTGCAATGGTGACAAGTTTTTTGTTGAAAAAAATTAGTATTTACTTTAAATCCAAATGAGAGAAGAACTTCAAAACTTCTGAGGCCCTGAGCCTGCAGATGTAGTTTAGTTGGTAGAATGCTTGCCTAGCATATAGAAAAAGCCCTGAGTTCATCAACAATATTGTATAACTTGAGTGTGGCAGCGTGTGTTTGGATTCCCAGGACTCATCTTCCTCAGCATTAGGGTTCTTGGCTTGGCTAGCGGACCCTGGTCTAGATTTCAGTTCCCCCTTAAGCAAGGCACATCCAGCATTGTCATATGCAAGGGTGGATGGACTAGCAGCTTATGCTAAGCATTGAGTTGCCTGAGGTCTAAAGACTTCCCCAATCTTGTGCTAATGAGGAAATTGTTGAGCAAATCTCTTCCATCTGGTTGTGTGGAGAGCTGCTGGTGTGTCTGAGCTCATGGCAACTGGCACTTCTAATGCTTTGCTGCTGTTTCAAATTTCAAATGCTATTTCGAAAGCTCAAAGGCTTTCCTTGGGCACTATTAACCAGAGATGGACAAAACAAAGTTAAGTCCTTGGCTGTCACCTCAGGATCTTGGTGACGGAGCTCAAGGGACACTCAGGCTAGTTACAGAATTGAAATTATCCAAGGTTTGCATGAGCCTGTCAGTCCTGCATAAAAAGGGAAGCCATGAAGATGAAGGAGAGACTGAAATCCAGTTTTGGGTCCCTTGCTGTTTGCTAGATTCTGTTACATTATCTCCACCCATGAATCACCTGAGTCACATGGCAAACAATGAAGCACCTGCCTTCAACCCCATTTTCACAGGAAGACTCTGAAATTCATACTCTATTTCTTTCCCATGATACTAGTCAGCTGGAATAGAATGAGATTTGATCCCCAGCCTGTCTCATTAGAAGCATGGTGAGGAAAGTAACAGCCAATTCCTTTAGAACTGCTTTGGCCAAAGCAGTTTACAAATAGCCTTGGCTGGCAGTGGGGTCCCTAGATTGGCTACATTTCATTGCTACCTGTGCTGAAGAAGTATTCATCTTTATTTCTCTGGGATGAGTTATCTTACATTGGAAACATGCAGATTGATGTTCCACAACTGACATCTGATTGGCCAGGAAGCCAGTATTTCAGAGAGAAGAATTTTCCACTAAAGGCATCATGTATTTGCTCTCTCCTGAGCAGATCAATCTCAACATTCATTGTCAGGTGTCTCTGCTATAGTCTGGAATATGTCTGCTGCGACTAGAGATTTATAGTAATACTAGCATCACCTTAGACACCGTGTGTGTGTGTGTGTGTGTGTGTGTGTGTGTGTGTGTGTATGTGAAAGAGAGAGAGAGGGAGAGAGGGAGAGAGAGAAAGAGAGAGAAAGAGAGAGAGAGGAGGATGAGGACTGCAATGATGATGTTGATGATGTTGTACACATATTATCTTTGACATAGAAATTATCTGATATAGATAGACATCGGACATTCATGTTTCCAGTCTGCATTAATGAGCCCTGTACAGATGTTAGTAGCTTTATATGATGTATATATGGTGGAAAGCTGTGCTCTGTTTATCAAAGACTGTACATGGAAGATCCCAATCTATATTATTTTGGCTCTTCAATTCCAAAGGTTCTGAAGCCTGGTGTGAATCAGCTCTTTGGAGGATCTTAGACCAGAAACAACATCTCAGCATGTGGGCAGATTCATGTTCTTGCCGGCCACTTGAAATGATAAGTTTTATGACCCAGGAAGACGGTTGAGTAAGGTTATTGCCTTTTGGTGAACTGAACAGACAGGAGACGGAAAGAAACACATAAGCTATAAGTCATGGCAAGTTGGCAGGCATAGGGAAGGGAACTTCACTTAGAAGACAGAGCAGAAATGTTGATTTTAGTGTAACTAATTGCTTACAGATATGGCACAGACTTTATTTGGCAACTAATCGTGTTCAGGGCCTTTTTCTATCTCCTTATAAATTCTTAGGTGGCTTGTTGTCTACTGCTTATTAATCAGCCTTTGATACCTCAGATAATGTAGCTCCCTAGCTGCTATTTTCTCAGTGACCTGCTCTCCTTGAGCAGAACTGACTAGAGAGGAGGAAGCCAAGTGAACATAAACCATGCAGTGAAGGGAACTTGACTTATGTAATGAAGTAGTTCAAGGATAATTGATTTTAGGATTTAAGGTAGCTCCACACTTACATTTCATCAGCCTAGCAATCCTACATCTCCTATTCCAGCCCCCCCCCCCATACACCTGATTCGAAGAGGCTGACTGGAGAGATGGACGCACACTCTGAAACAGAACCAACAATTTTGGTCAGAGGAAGCTAAAATCTCATTGGCCAAGCCTGGACTCCGTGCCCACACCCAGAATCTGAGAATTGAAGTCGTCTAAATGGGAAAGACAAAGGAGAGAACAAGGAATGTGTTATTATATGAAAACATAATTACAGAAAGATCAAGTCAGCGTTAAATGACCAATATTTCATAATCTGTTAATGTGTGTGTCTGTGGACCCCATCCCCAATAAGTTTGCAGGTTCCACAAAGGTAGGTGTGTGTCTGTTTTGCTCACTGATAGACTGTACTGCATAGAGCATGGCACATGGTAAACATTTAGTAAGCGTTAACTGAATAAATGGGTAGCTGCATAGAAAGACTAAGCCTTTGGCTTCCATCATCTGGTGGTGGGTGATGAACTCAGGGCAAAGAAGATAAAACAAAGGATCAAGCAAACTCTCTTCTAGCTCTTTTAGTAATTTTAAAACCCAAGTTGTTCCTTCCATGCGCTTAGAGAAATGGAAGATTCGTAGAGATGCTCTTTGATATACTAGATGACAGAGGACATCTGCTTAGTTTTGTGCTACTCTCGATGTTTCTGAGTTAGATTGCCAGCATTCTTTATACATGGTGCTTAGCTACTCTCACATTCCCTGGTAACTGTCTGTATTAGTCAGTTTTTCATCACCTTGATACAAGCTAAAGGCATCTGAAAAATGCCTCCATCAGAGTGCCCAGTAGACAAGTATGTAGGGCATTTTCTTGATTAGTTGTTGATGTGTGTGAGCTAAGCGCCCTGTAGGTAATGCCACCTCTGAGCTTGTGATTGTGAGTTGTGTATGAAATAGGGTTGAGCAAATCATGGAGTGAAAATAGTTTTTCTCCATGGTCTCTGATTCAATTCCTCCCTCACATGCCTTCCCTGCTGGAGAGTCTACCCTGGTTCCCCTCAGTGATGTGCTGTTGTTATAGAGGTACAAGTAAAACAAACCCTTTCTCCTCAGAGTTGCTTTGGTCATGGTCCTGATCACAGCAATAGAAAGCAAACTAGGAGTAAGAATTATGTCTTTTCTATAAAGAAGGCCGCCTGACACAAATGGTTTCTTGGGCTCCAGGAGGAAGCCTTAGGCTTGCCTGGTCAGTGTAGGCAAGAGATGAGGCTTTAAAATTGTTAGCATGAGATTGTCTGGACCCTTTATAAGGTTCTCAGACATTCAATCTCTAGTCTGTAGTGCTCAGCTTTGAGAAGCTCCATGGAATCAGAGTATGCACAGTACGTCATTGGTGACATCCTCAGAGAGTGGACATGAATTCAGCTCCCTTTTCATATTCTTTTTCTAAATCCCCCTTTCATGCTCTTAAACTTCAGTTAGGAGGGCTTGCTGGGTGATTCTTTGCAGAAGGTAAGCAGACACAGATAGAGCTTCTATCTGGTTAATGCTTCCTCCATTGGCTCCTCCATATGTAGAAAAAGAGTTTCTAGTTTGGGGATTACTTTAAAGACACTCACCCTTTGGAAGCTCTGTTCATCTCCACATCTTCTGCATTTTCTTGTTCTCTTTCCTTTGAACCTTTTAGCCCTGCTCCTAGACCCAGCTGCTCTTTATTTTCTGGTTCATTCTGATGTGAAGAATCTCAATACCACATACTCCTACCATGTGCCTTCCTGGCCATGATATACACATATCCCTTGAAACTATAAGCCCAAAGTGATCTGACCATTTTGTTTGTATTAGTTATTTTATTTAACACCATGGTAAACATAATGCCTGGCAGAAACAATTTATTAGAGGAAATATTTACTTTGGCTTACAGTTTCAGATAGTTGTAGTCTGCGATGGCAAAGAAGGCATGGTGGAGTTGATGGTAGTGGGTATGGAGTGGTACGGAGATTTCTCATGCTACAGTGAATCAGGAAGCTATGAACAGCTAGATCCAAGGACAGGGCTCATACTCTAGAGCCTACCCTTAATGACATACATCTGCCAGATAGGCCCGCTTCCTAAAGACTTCACAATTGTCCAAAAGGGCCCCACAAGCTAGGTAATAAGTATTCAAAGCAAGAACCTGTGGGGGGACATTTCATATTTAATTCATAACTCTTCTATCAGCTGATAATTAGCTCTTAAAGCCTTCCCTCACCTTTAGAGCTTCAGTTAAATAAGTTGGATTCTGTGAGATATTTCAGACAAGAACTATAGATTTAAAACATAATGCTAAAGGAAAGACCCTATAGGCAAGTCTCATTTGACTGATGATTTGAAGGTAGTGTATTAGAGTCTCTGCAAGAAACAGTTGACTGGCTGCAAGGTGTTGCTGAAGAAATCTTAGCAACAGACATCTAACAAAGAGAAAGGCACAGGAATAGTCACCACCTTGGCGTTTATCTTGATTTCTTCCTCTTATTTTCAACAGATATTTCTTCTTCCCAAGAAATACACAGAAGTTTTAAACAATTCTGTATCAGTGCTATTTATATATTTTTTTCTCGTGTGAACACAAACGTCTTCAGCACATGCATCTTTCCTGCCTCGGGTAGGCAGTGAGATGCTTGAGGAAAAAGCAAAGTTTGCTATAGACTAGACTCTGGCCCTGTATCCAGTGTTAGTCAGAAAGTCATTGGCTTCTTAAGAGGAAGCGACATGTTTTGGATACATTTCCGAAGAGGTCGGTAGCAGTAGGCTGAACATGGGAGATTGTAAAGTGATTTGTGATGGAGGGCGAGATTAAGCTGCACCATGGAGGACAAATGGGAGTTTGATATATAAAGGGGAGGAAAGGCGTGCTTTCAACTGGCAAGATAGACTAGCTAGAGCAAAGGCTTGGAATTGGAAAGAACGGTGATTTATTAAAAGAAAAGGGAGGCTGGAAGAACACAGGCAAAGTGTAATGGGAAGGAAGTGGGGGAACTCTTAGAGGAGGCTGTAGGGGTTTCTACTTCTCTCTCTCATAAAGATGAGAGCTGAAGCTTGTCTGGGGCCGAACTGGGGGTAGCCCATGAGGCAGTGTGCAGTGAGGAACACTCTGTGTGCTGCTGTGTCCCAGGCAGGAGAAAGCATAGCTAAAGATGTCCATTCGTCAAAGCATTTGAATGAATGAACTTCTCTCACAGAGTTCCCCAGAAGCTATAGAAAGAGGCCCTTGATTTTATGGGGAAGATGACAGTCTGCTCTTGAAGCAAAGAAGAGGAGGGTAAGAGGAGATGGACAGTTGGAGAGCAGCGGGGTAGCTTGAGGGATCTGTTTGGGAAGATGCCCAGGAAGAGGAACCAAGGGAGTCATCTGAAGCTATGGTGGCAGCTTCCTTTCAATGAAGGCTTTGGCTAGTTATGTGGTTTACATCGACAGACTACATGAACAAGATCAACTAAAGGAGAAGTTTCAGCTCACAGGCACTTGGTGCTACTGATTCCGGGCCCATGCATGGAGTTTGTACATCATGTCAGGGAACATCTGGTGGGATAAAGAAGCTCACCTCATGGTGGACAGGAGGTAGGAGACAGAATGGAACAAAGGAGAGAGCAAGCACTTCAAAAGAATAGTCTACCTTCTTTAATCCAGTCCCACTTCTTACTGGCAAATTCAATTGCAGTCTCATCAGTGGAGAAGTGGTCTGTTGATACAATTAGCTCTCTCTTTATCTGATCTCCTCCTAATCCCATGGGATTAGGAACTGATCCCTCATCAACTAGAGACCAAGCCTTCAACACATAAATGACATTATGTGGGTCATTTTATATGCAAACCATATGAAGCCTGGGAACTCTGCCCACTAGTAATGAACAACTGCTATTAATGACTCTTGTATTTAACTCTTGGAATTGGATATGGGTGCCCCACAATATGGCGTTCCTATTCTATGCAATATGCCGTGAATCAGGTCATCTCATGCACAGTTCCCTCCCCACCCCTCTGTATTTAAGTCACTCTGGTATCCCAGCATGATAATTCTAAGTGCAAAATAAGAACCAAAGATTTTTACCAAGAGCTTTTGGGGAAGTAAGGTCCTAGAGGAGAAATCATGCTCACCATAGAACAGACTCTTACCCAAATTCTGTTTAGGATTTCTCACTAGTTCTTGTATTGTTACTCCAGTCCCTAGAAACTATCTTATTTTCCTTTCTCCTGATAATATCTGTAAATCCAAGCTATATCTTGGAACAGTCAGGTACTGTTGTCTGTGACCATGACCTGCCCAATAAACCTAAAGAGGAAAAGGATTCTCAACCTTGTTGCAATTAGATTGTCAAGGATCAAATATAAGCACCTTGGAAGGAAGGACACATATCTTAGAAACCAAAGCTCTTTGCAGGGAGAAAATAGGTTTCAGTTTCTCCACCTGTTTTTTTCTACAAGTTGATGAAGACAGGCAGGAGTCTGAGAAGATGGATCTGGCAGCCCCACAGCAGGCAGGAGAGTAAAAATTTATGGAGGAAGAGTCATGCAGCCAAATGAATAGAAGGTTGATCCAATATCTAGCTGGAAGAGAGAAGGGTCTGGAGAGCAGCTGGGCTGAGCTTGTGAGAAAAGAAAGGCAACAGCTGCTGACGGAGTCCAAGAGAGGGTGGGGTCCTGGACCAGATGGTGCCCTTCCCTTGCTTGGAGGAACCGAGAGAAGAGGAGGATCATTGCTGGAAGCTGTAACCTGTTTTCGAAGAGGACCATACGACATCCTTATAGCAAGTCTGCATATTTCAAAATATCTAGGAACAATGAACTGAGCAGGGCCTCTGAGCACAGGAACACAGCCCTTCAGAAATGATGCCAAGAAGGGAGAAAAATTAAAGGAAGGAAAATACCTATTTTCTGAATGAAGGCTAAGACTAAATAAATCCATTTTAGGCATTCCAGAAAGCAAAAGTCAAATATAACCTATGGCTTTAAGCAGAAAAAAAATTCTGCTAGACATGTCTTTATGATTTTCAAGTGAAAAAAGGAACCCCTCCCAAAGAACCCCTCCCTCCCTACATTTAAAGAGCATTTTTCCATTCCTGGTTTCTAAATTGGCAATGGGCTGATTAAGATGAAGTATTTTGATCGGATGTGATTTGCAAAGGGCTTTAAAAATCTTCCTTACCTCTAGGTTTGCCTCTTTGGTATGCCAGTACCAACCACAAGAACTCAGCAGACCTTTTAATCATGACAGGCTTTGTGGCTGGTTGTTTCATTGGTTTTTAATGAACATGTTCTTAGAGCTAACAGCGCTGGAAGGAGGCTGATCGTAGCCACCTAGTTCTCTCAGACAGAGAGCAGGCATCTCTGAGGCTGGGGCCCACTGGGGCTCAGTCTGGAGACTCCTGTCATGAATCTCATTTTGCTGTCAAATACACAACCACACTGACACTGCCTAGTTGCTCATATTTCTGACACCTGCCATGATCCCTGTTCTATGGATGCCCACAGTGACTGGGGTTATATTGCTCAGCTGTTTAAGGCACTTACTGATGTCTGTTTCAGTGCCACAGATGTTTGCCCATCTCAGAGACGTGGTCTCCTGTGAGGTTTCAGACAGAACCTAAATGTGATAGAATGCGTGCTGAGCTTCTGTCATCCTGGTGTTACCTATGTGTCAGAGGACAGGACCTGTCACTCATAGGTCAGCAGAGGAGAGCTGGTGAAATGCTACATCATGTGGAAGGTATAGATAGCATCTTTCTCCTTCCGCATGCAGCTCTTCATGTCTGGGCTGTTATTCTATCTTCTGTAGACAGGACAGGAGATTCTCTGTAGTCTCCAGGGAACCTGCCCAGATAGAAGGACACATCTGTCTGTCTCTGTATTCTACCTCTTCTTAGAGTCTTGCTAGTGGTCAATGGGGGAAGGGCTTCTCACTATGGAGCATCTGGGTATCTGTTGTGATGGCTCTCACCATACTCTTCCTTCCCTAGTGCAAAACGTCCTCTCCATTCATTTGCACTAAACACTCTATCCCACTGAGGTATCTGGGATCCCTGTTCAGCTACAAGTAGTTTGTTCAGTCAGTTCTGAGAAAAGCTAATACTTCCCTGGAAGAAATACATTTCATTTCCTATTTTTGGAAAGATCCATTTAGAGAGGTGTTAAGACCTGGCTTTCCCAGACAACCTGAGTTTGATTTTCAGCATCCACCTGTTGCTTACAACCATGTGTAACTCCAGTCCCAGGAGATTTGATGCCCTCTTCTGGCATCCATGGGCATTGCAATTATCGAATACACAGATATACATGCAGGCAAAACACTTATACACATAAAACAAAAATAAAGAAAAAAATGTATACAGTTATTTAGGCTGAAATGCATGACTTTTCCTAGAGAGTTTACAGGAATTCTCGAGGTGAGTCTGCGCTTACCATTAGACATTACTGTCACAAGCTAGCCTGGCTTACTCCTCATTCACTCTGTTCAGAGAAAGCTACCCATGCCAGCAAACACCCTCCCTTACCTTCCCACCTTATCCTCTGTGCTGCTGCTGCTGTTTCCCCCCATGTTATTCTGTCCCTTCTGAAAAATTCTTTGATTTTCCAAGACCAATTCCACGGGTTTTGCCTTCTCTTACTACATGGAACCTGCCCTGGCCCTCTCATCCAGTAGGGACAGCTTACTATTTTCACTCCCACACTGGTCAGATTCTTCTGTAGCACATGCTTGACTGGATTAAATTTTTGGTTGTTTCACATCTGCCTTTTTATTAGCTCACTAAAAAGGGACTGTCTATATCTATTCTTGTGTCCTTAGTTCTCATATCAGTAAGTGGAAATATTGGGGTTCAGTAGATACCTACTGAATGAATGAATGCTTACATCATGTTGATAGTGTGAAAGAATGATGTAGTCTACCTGATTTGGCTTAAGAGACTAAATCTTGCTTGCTAGAATTTACTATTAATTTTCTGGTATAGTATAAAAGTTATGACATTCAACTTGGGGTGGGGGAATCTTTCTTCCCCACTTTCCCAAATTGTTCTCTACTTTGCAGGTAACTTTCTTAGAGTTCAGCTAAAAGGTTTTCTCAGTGTGAAGTTCTTGAAGGACTTTCTGAAAGGCTAGAGGGTTGGAGATTGGTTTATGGGAAAGGCCAGTAGACAATGTGGTGAGAAGTAGATGTGCTTTCACAGAAGAGTGACTCCAGGAGCAGAGTTTAAAGGCATATTGGTCTTTCCCAGTGTCCTTAGTAGTGTCTTCAGGGCTTTTCAGAAACATGGTATAGCAGTGTTTTCCACAGCTGGGAAATACACAGCCTCTTTATTCCTCTTTTTTCATCCCATCTTCCATGGCAGAAAGTAAATAATAATAACTCTCCTTTCCAGTGATACACCCAGAGAGAAAGAAGAGGGTACCAGACAGCCGCTTTCTCTTAGTCTAACTAAATATTCAAGACTACAGGTCAGCCACCATGAAAGACCCAAAATGAGGAACTCAAACCTCATCCTCCAGATGTCTATTGAATTATCTTATTGTCATTTCATGTCAACTCCATGCCTGTGGTATTTACAGATGCCCCTTCTTAGCCACAGGCAGATCTGTAAGGTGTTGTTAAGCTGTTCCTATTTCTGCTTAGGTAGCCACTGTCCTGTGTTTGAGAGGAAGGGTGTAATTGTGAGCCCTGCTTCTCTCTTCTCACTTTCCTTCTGTGCCAACTCACTTGCTAACTTCACTGTAACCTAGTAAGGCAGGTGGTACAATTGCACTTAACACATTCAGGAGAGGAATGGCTGAGAGTTAACTTAAGCAAATCTACCTGATATACAATCTAAAACATTGCAGCCACGTGTAGGTTTGGAGAAGGACTTTGCAAAGACACTAATTGAAGTAGACACTGTACTTAGCTATGAGTCAAAATAAAACAAAATAAAATGTCAAACCATCTTATAGCAATGTAAATTAAATTATACCAACCCCCCTCAAAAAAAAATAGCCAACCAAACAAGCAACCAACAACGACAGTGAAACCCCTTTCAGCCTGGTTCCTTTGTAGCCATTTATTATTGCATGACTCTTGGGGAGTTTTCCTCATAGTATGCTATTTTGCTGCTTGCCACTAAGCCAAGACCTCTGCTCTCTGTAGAAAATTATTAATCACTTATAATTTGGCCAAAGAATGAAGGTACACATGTTTGCTAATGAGAGGGCACTTCTGTGAAATGTCATGTAAACAGTCACTGTGGCAAACTTCTACCTGGTTCCCAGCAAGTCTCTGGTGTTCAATTGTGCTGAGGAGTCCTAGGATCAACCTCTAGTAGTTTCCCCAGAAAGTACCTTCTACTACTTTATGGAGTCTTAAGTTAATATATCAGGGCAACAACGGTGTAAAAAACTGGTAGGAGTCTGGCATAATGAGTCAGCATGGGGCTCAGGACTCTGTGCTCAGCATCAAGGGCCACACTGGGTTAGTTTCCCACAAATGTCGTGGAACATAGTGTCCATTTTATGACAGCAGGGTAGCCACCTCAGCCACAAAAATGTGCTCTGGAGAGAAGCACTGACAGAGGCTAGAGATGGTTTCCTTAGAGGAAAGTCCTCTATTGCCAACTGGCCTAGAATCTGAAGGATGGTTGTAGAAGCTGACTCACCTCTGAGTAGTATGCATGTAGTCTCCCTTTGGAAGCTCTGAGAAATATTTTCTTGTGTACTAATACAATTGGTGACAATGCTGAGCACTGGTAACCTTTATAGAACAGGTTGTATAACTCTTGATGTGCTGCAAGGACTTGCTGTACATGATTTCTTCAAATACTTAAGCATTCTACAGAGGAAGCACATTTTTACCCATTTATTGCACATGGCTTGGACATTAAGATCCTGTGTTGGGACCCAGGTGGATGATCACTTGCCTGGGACCTCTGAGTTAGGAATGTAAGAAGGAAGGACCCAGTTTTGTTGGACGTCAATTTATACTCCGCTCACACAGCTTTCTTTATTGACAAATGAGGAATCGTGATGATTAGTGTTGATTGCCAAGTTGACAAAAGTGAGAATACTTTGAGATTGGCCTCTGGGCATGTTTTTAGGAGAACATCATAAATATATTTCAGTAGAAAGACCAGTCCATTGTGAATGGCCCCATTCCCTACACAGGGAATTCTGGACCACACTGAAACGGGAAAGGCAAGCTGAGTATACGTGCATTCACCGATCTCTTCTTCCATGATGGAAGATATGAGGATGAAGTATGATTGACTGCTTCAAGTTCTGGGTGACTTGACTCCTGCACCATGATGAACTATAACTTGAAAAGTAAGAAAAAAAACAAACCTTTCTCCCTTAAGCTGATTTTGTCAGGGTATTTTATTTCACAGCAACAGCAAAGAAATTAAGACAATACATAATCCATTCATTTATGATGTTGAGTCATAGGAAATAGTGTAATGGACACAGAGATGTTAAGAGCCTCGCTTTTTATACTATCAAATAATAGACTCATTCCCAATCACCACTATGACAGGACAGGGAATGTATTTGGATTTCATAATATGCTTTCTTTCTGGTTTTATTTGTTTTAAAAATTTATATATATATATTTAATGTATATATGAGTACACTGTACACTGAGGTTATCTTCAGACACACCAGAAGAGGGCATCAGATAACATTACAGATGGTTGTGAGCCATCATGTGGATGCTGGGAATTGAACTCAGGACCTTTGGAAGAGCAGTCAGTGCTCTTAACCACCGAGTCATCTCTCCAGTCCTCTGGGTTCTTTATAGGAGAAAAAAATATCAATTGCTTAAAAGAGGAGTGACTTGGTGGATTAGTGGGCTGTTTTTTGTTTTGTTTTTTCCTTTTATTGAAAATAGAGTCTTTTCCCATATAATATATCCTGATTATAGTTTTCCCTCCCTCTACTCGTCCCTAATACTCTCCTCCTTCCCTCACCTCTGAATCTGCTCCCTTTCATTAGAAAATAATAGACTTCTAAGAGACAAAAACCAAATGTGACAAAATAAATGTAATTAGAATATGAAAACAAAGGCCATCACATTGAGACTGGACAAGGCAACCTGGAGAAAGGCAAAGAGCCCCAAGAGCAGGCACAAGAGTCAGAGACCCACTTGTTCACACACTCGAGTCCCTTAAAATAGCCAGCTGAAAGCTACTATATGCAAAGGAACTGGTGCAGACTCACATAGGCCTTGTGGGCAAAGCAGAGTGGTGAAGCATATCATGGCATCAAACAGATCATATTTTGACCCCTGAATTTCTGTTTACTGGCAGTGCCGCAGCAGAGTGTCCTTCTTTATGGAATGAGAATGATGACTGTGTCTTTTATGAGGTGAAAGTGATAATTAGATAAGTTATAGGACAATGGAAGATCCTATAGTGCCTGATTGGTTGAAAATTGTTAGTAAATATAAATTATTAGATGACTTGCAAGACACCTAAGAGCTCTGTTTTTGTTGTTTTTAAAAATTCCAGTGTTTCTCTGTTTAAATACAGCATTTAATAGATTTTTCACAACAGAGATCCATTTGTAGATTACTGTGGGATCCAAACCAAAACTATGGAGCTTGGAAAATAAAGTTTTCTTGTTGGAATAAAAAGGTTTTTCAAGTGTGTTTTATAATAATACCTAGTTCTTTCTTGGTGATGTGGGGAGATACGTAAAGTTCCATGATTAAGTGATTTTGGCAAGCTGTTTGGTTAAGAATTAGCCATTTATTTCACTTCGTCACTCTAAAACCTGTCCTTGCTTCTGTAGAAAACCAAGAAAATATGTTCATACTGAGGAGCCATGGGAGAATCTTCATGGTGCTCTTTGATATTTAGAACATCCTTAAATCTCATGATTCTTGAAGCTTTTGATATATGTGGGATTTGAATGGTCATCGTCATGGTATAAGAAGATTTATAGCATCTCTTATATATCTCTACAAACAGATGTACAAAGGCTTCCTGGGAACGCGGTGGTTCTTTCCGAATGATTTTTGGATGATACATGTGTAAGCGAATCAGACAGATATCGATTAAATGTCCTCCTGACACAAAACAAATTGACTGGATGTGCAAAGGGTTTGCAGAACAGCAGCTCTTGATATCCCCTAATGACATTCACTTGCTGATTTCCAGCTAAGAGGTGAAAAGTGGAAATTTCATGTAGAATTGTTTTAACAGAACATTAAGGTGGGAAGCCTTTTGAGTTCATAGTCATGGAGCAAGTATGGGGCAAATACAAACAAAAAGGGAGATTTGGTCAGTCCAATCCTCCAAACACCTGGTCTCCTGCATGAAAGCCTACAGATTCCTTTTTTTTTTTTTTTTTTAATTTTAGCCCAGCCAGATCAGGGTCATGTGAGGAAAAAGTATGGTGGAAATTCAGACTTGGAGATTATGAAAAGAATAAGAACATTTATTCTGTGAGTAAAATCCAGGACTAACACCTTTTAAGACATTATCAAGAGAAAGAGATTAAGGAGGTTGGAATATCAAATATTCCAACAGATGAACAATTATTGACATAGAATTAAGGAAAAAGAGAAAAAATTCACCAACATTTAAATGAGTTGAAGAAGGCAATCTGAAGCAGAACCTGACGGAAACCACACAGGACACTAGAAGCCTTAAATGTCAATGAACAGCATTAGCCAGCTGTCCCAGGACCAGACTAGATCAAATAGAAGAAGTAACAGCTCAAAGGCAGATCTTTTTGAACTGTTGGTGTCAGACAGAAAGAACAAAGGCAAAGTGAAGAAGTGTGAGGAGAAAACGCATGACCATAGAAGTAGATGTTACAGCTAAGTCGCTAGAAGTACAGGTTAAAAAGGAATATTACTGTCTTCAAGGAAATGTTAGACAACAGCTAATGGTAAGTACATTAGACTAACAGCAGATTTCTCAGAAGTGACTCCAAATGCCAGGAAGGCATGAAAAGATGTATTTCATGTCCTGAAAGAAGATAACTTCAACCAAGACTCTTGTACCCAGCAAGGCTCTTCTTAAAAGTAGTAGAAGAAGTAAAGACCTTCCATGATAAAGATAAATCAAGGGAATTGATGACCACTAGACCAGAATTACAAAAGATATTGGAAGGAGTTCTGTAGTTAGAGGAGAAAGAATTTAGTAAACACCATCATTAGGAATGTGAACTGATGGAAGGCCAAAGTCAGGTCACCACAAAGTAAATAATGTCTTTTATTGGGGTTACCTATATAAATGAGTGAAGCATTACTTACAGGAGCAGAAGTAACTAAAAGACAGCTGTGTTACCAAAAGCATGGCCGACAGCTCTCCCAACCTGGAAAACTGGTGCCCTATACAACCTGCAGGTGCTTGAACAGGTGGAAGAGTTTCCATTTGTAGGCAGCCTAACTGTTGTCTGCCTTTTCCTAATGGTCTGTACTTCTGAGCCTCTTCCAGGTAGCTCAGCTTCTCTGAAAGTGCCTCTCAGCACTCCTTACTGCTGATATGCTTGGGGAGGGAGGGACCTAGTTAGACCCAGGAACTTACTGAAACCTTTGAGTTGTTTTTGTTTCCTGAGTTTAATGAGCTTCCAGGTAGGATGGACTATTTCACCTTCCTTTAGGACATTCTATGACTTAGTGACCTTTGCTCTACAATGGAAGATCATGTTTCAGAGGAAGTCAGGGTATGATAATTTTCATTACATTTAAATAATGATTATCCTAAACTGTGACTTGAACCATATTTTATAGTAATATCAGGTAAGAAGCAGTAGTTATAATTATTTTATTTTCAGAATTTTTAATACATAAAAATTGCATTTGTTACTACTTCTATTAAACATTTCTTAGAAATTTTTTTTTTTTAAAGAACATGAACGAATCCCATTACAAAAAAATGCCAATGTGGTATATGAAAGAAAACTATCACATTTGTAAGATAAATAGGAAGAAATAAGCAAAATATGTTTCGAGATACTTGAAGGATATCAGAATGACATAAATTTATATGCCAAGTGTTGGGATGACACACAATTTAGAAAAACAAAGCACCTTTGAATATAAATAGGAGATTTAGACCCCAGTGCAATGTGGATGACTTTTAATAGCAGGAATAACTATTCCTGGAGATAACTGGAGAAAACATCCCCCAATTCATGTGAGAGTGCAAGGAACCCTAAGGAGAACAGTCCTGGAAGCATAACATTGGAGCGACTAGAAGACTTGGAAAACACATCATACTATTGGCACAGGTACATTTCCTAGATAAGAGTAGAGAAAACAAGAGATGACACCTGGAATTCCTTGGAAAGATTCTGCGCAACAAAGCAGATGGGCTTCCCCCTGTCAACTTAGAGAATGAGACAGTCTGTGGGGTTTGAATGAGAATGGCCCCCCATAGGCTCATAGACACACCCATATTTCACAAAAAGAGCACAGGGAAGAGAAGCTTTTTAAGAGCAGTGCGGGAGAGTCAGTCAGTTGGGAGTCCGTGCAGTGAGTGCAGTGCAGTGGAGTTGTGTTTGTGAGTTCATGCAGTTCAGTGCAGCTCAGCAGAGGCAGGTGAAGCCACGGAATAAGAAGGAGCCAGAAGATCAGAACAGATTGCCAGAGTTAGTTTGAGGCCAAACAGAGACATTCAATGAGTAACTGAGAGAAGGTAGATTGAGTCAGTCAGCTTGGAGAGGAGTTTTGAAACAGAACAACTGAGTAGGACCAGTCAACCAGAGACAAGAAAAAACTAGGAAGGGGTGAGCTTACTCAGCAGTTACCGTCTGATACTATGATTACATCAGGCAAATAGAAGTTATATTTACAGAACCTTGTAAGCAAAGCTTCATGGGCCATCCTAGGAGGATCTTGGAAGATGGTAGAGCTGAAAGCTATGCATCCTGTGGAGACCCAGCTCAAGAGGTTTCAAATGGATACAATATTAGACACTGGGATGGAGACTGTTCTTGTGATATCTTAGTGAGCAATGTGGCTGCGTTCTGTTCTGTCTTAAGAACTTGCCTGAGACTATATTTCAAAGCAATGAATTAATTTCAGGACAGATTAATATTTGACTTTGTTGCATGGTAATTATTAATAAGTATCACTCAGGTCTGTAATGAAAAGGAACAAGTTAGACAAAACAAAACAAAACAAAACAAAACAAAACAGGAAATGTAATGTTGGAGACAAGACTTGTGGTGAGAGAGATGAGATTAAGGCGAGGTCTGATCTACATTGGAATAAAGAGATGGGTGCCACTGGAGTAAGATACTCCAATCAGCTAAGCTTCCAACTTGTGAGAGAAAAAGACTTGAGAAAAACTATGCTCCTAAAAAGAAACAACAAAGGAATTTTCTGCAAATGTGATTTAAGAAGGCCACACACCATCCCATTTGGACAGTTGGAATTGGCAGTGTTGTCCACATGGTTCTGGCTTTAGTCATGAGGGATACATGATTAAGAGAGTTGTGGAATCTTCCAGCATGGTTAAGAAGAGCTATTGACACAATACAATATATAGTAGGTCGTTCCTTCATGAAGACCATAAGTGGGTAGGAAGCTTTGAGGGATAATTGTATGAAGTTTTGAATGTGAAGAATGGATGACACTGGAATCTTCAAGATGCTGATCATACACAAACTGTGGGATATCTGTCCAGGAGAGCTACAACTAGATAGCAGAACCAACCAGAGATAAAGAAGTATGCTACAGGCAGAAAAGCTGGAAGGTTGAAACATGTAAGCTGCTTGACAAGGGACATGAAAGTGTTTGGTGTTGGCCTTGCAGTGTTTTGGTTTTGCTTTGGTTTAGCATTTCCCTACTACATTCCCATCTCTTCCCTTTGGAATAATAATGTATATTCTGTTCTATTGTTTGTTTAAAGTATGTAATCTGCTTATTTATTTCCATGGAGGCTGAAATTAAGAGATTTCTTTGAGGCTCAGAGAGATTTTGGATTTTAGACTTTAAAATATTGTTGAGACAGAAATACTCTGACTTGTGAAGTTGGACTAAAGTTATTTAACATTATGATGTGGCTATGAGCCTGTGGGGGCTAGGGAGTGGAATGTGGCAGTTGGAATGAGAATGGCCTGAAGTATTTTAAAATCCCTACTTGGTAGAACTGTTTGAGAAGGATTAGAATGTGTGTACTTGTTGAGGAGGTGTGTCTGGGGGGTAGCTTGAGACTCATGGCACTCCCAGTGTGCTTTCTGCCTCCTTCTTGGCTCAAGATATGAGTTTTAGCCGATGCAGCCCTCATGCCTTAGCTCCACTCTCATGGACTCTAACCCTCTGGAACCATGAGCCAAATGAAACACTTCCTTGTAACTAACAATTAGAGCAGAAGAGATAAATCTAATTCCTACAGGCCAATTTCCCTCTGTTTGTGTAAAATAACATGGGGCTATATTAACACCAAGAACAGAGACCAACTCAGACCCTGTCAGTGGATTTCAGAGGGAAGCCTGGCTGTCTGTAAATAGAGTAAATTTAAAACAAATATTTTATGTAAGGGGATCATGTGATCATAGGAATCCCTTTTGTTTGAAATATTGTATCCTTATCTGATGATAGAGACTGGACCATAGGTCTCCACCTACATATTTACTTTTAATCATCTAAAAGCAAGACATTTTTTAATAAAATTTTTGAACTGTCAAAAAGTAGTGGTAACTTCCTTATAATAAACCTCTGGGGCTCCTATCAGTGCATGATTACTTTACTCTGAGATACAAACTACTCGAGAACCTCATTGGTTTAGTGATTCAGTTTCTTGAACACAGAAAGATTGAGGAGGGACCATGGGAAGTGGTTCCCAAATGTGGTGGTTGAGTATGTGTAAAGATAACCTGTCTTTCCACTTTCTCACTGGCTCCGCTTGAAGCTGGGATAGAATGTGATTCTGGGATGAATTACTATATTTATGAATGCCAACTTTGGGGTTTTAGTAATTCTTCTCAAACCTGTTTTCAAGTACGAGACTCAAACCACCTGCTAGATAAATACTAATTATCACCTTTGTGTTCGATCCATTTCCAATCACACAGATGAAGCTTGTCTTAACTAGAGGCATCTGATTTGGTAATGGTGATAACAACTTTATTACAAGTAGGTCCTGAGTTTTCAGCTGTAATCTTCTTTAGAGTGACCAAGGAATATCAGTTAGGTATTTATATCAAGGCCCTTAGATGATGGGGAACCGAAGTTTACAAGGTAGATTTTTGTTCTACTTTTTTCTTTGACATTTTTCTTGTGAGCCTAGTCTTTAGTGGCTCAACCATCTCTCTGGCGCATCCTCCTCCTCCTCTTCCTCCTCCTTCTTTTTTAATAAACGCTTGTCAGAGGCCATGTCTAAGTTCTCTATAGACAAAACAGGAAAAAGAAAGGGGGAAATAATGTAATTATATTATAATCTCAAAAAATTAATTAAAAACCCTTAGTTCTTTATTCTTCCTGGAAAATAATTATTAACCCACTTTAAAGGTTTCTATCACTCAGCAGCACCTGGAGTCAGTGACTTTATTAATTACCCTTAATTAAGGGTAATACATATCTTTTGCTGTGGATAACAGTCAAGTCTGAAACTCATAACCGGTCAAGTTTCTGAGAATAAGTGACTGTTGAGTGCTCGGACCTAAACAGGTCATCAACATGACACCCTCCAGATCCAGGGAAGATGGTGGGAGAGGGGGTAGATGGAACCATTGTAAGAGCTGGAGAATGGAACGGAGTATGACATGCCTGTTATGATAGTGAGCACACAGCAGAAATGGCTACCTCCATAAGATCAGCACACACAAAAATGCATAAACATAGGAGGAGCTGTAGTTGGAAAGAAGAAAGGTATCGTTAGTGGTGAGAGAGTAATGGGTTGTGTATATGATTGCTCACAACACAGTGCATGTAGGTATGTATGATATTATAAAACAAACATTTGATTGGGTACATCTGGTACTGGGTTAATCATGCAGTTCTTGATTCTGGGCTATAACATTGGAGCAAATACTCTTGGCATCTGTAAACTTGGGGACAATACATATTCTGTTATCCAAATTGATTTCTGAAGAATTGGTAGCACCCTTATCTATGTGTTGTCAAGATAGTCACTGGGGTGACCCCAATTTGAACATGACTGAAAAGTGATTTGTATATTAAACCGACATAGTGATCTCAGAGGAAATGAAAAAAAATCAGCTACAATGATACGCATTGTTGAAACTGAGCAGTAGCAGAAAGTGAAGAAGTACCGGGGATAGGCAGTATGCTACATTTAGGGAAGAGTCTCTCCTTCCCTTTATTCCAAATGTATTTCAAAGATGTGGCCTTCTTACGAGAGTGTGGAGCCTCCTATTTACCTTGGCAGAGCCTGTGCTATGGAACACATGGGAAGAAGAATCAAAGAAGCTTCTTCTTCCCACTATTGTCCTTCAGGGAGTCTTAGTGTTCCTAATGGGATGGGGCTAAGTTCTGATGTGGAGTGTATGGGGATGTGGAGGTGAGTTGATGTTGCCCAGGAAACACAGTATCTAAATGATGGCTGACTTCATGTTTTCCCTTGTAGCCTTTGCATTAGTGATTAGGTCAAGGGGAGTTTTTTTTTCCTTCCATAGTACTCCTGGGTGGTTTTCCAGGTAGGGATAGTTTAGTTATGCTATTATTGAACTTTTATATGCAGCCTTATCTCCTATTTCATCTTCTTATGTTCTCATATGTTTTGTAGTTTATAAACATAAAAGCGAAAACAATCTCAGAAGCACAAGTCTTTATGTGACATATAGAAACTGATTAGAAATGACATGTCAGTAGCATTAGACTGCATTCTAAGTATTTATCCTTATACTCATAGGCTAGTGCAACTTCCATCCCTCATCTGAGAAGGATACAGGTTAACACAGACCCACAACTGGTCAAAGTGTAGAGAATAAGTGACTAGGAAATTCTTGCTCCTAAATGGAATGTATATGATGTATATGTATGTGTATGTGATGTATATGTATGTTCATGTGTATGTATATGTACATGTACATGCATGTGTGTATGTGTATATGCATATGTATATATGTATATGATATATATGTATGTGTACGTGCATGTATATGTATGTATACATGTATATGATGTATAGGCATATGCATGCATATGTATGTGTATATGTATGTGTATGTATGTGTATATGATGTATATGTATATGATATATATGTATGTACATGTTTATGTATGTGTACACATATATGATACATATGTATGTGTATGTATGTATATATGTATATGATGTATATATATATATGTATGTGCATATGTGTATATATGTACATGTATATGATGCATATGTATGTATATGTGCAGGTTATGTATGATGTATATGTATGTGTATACATGTGTATATGATATATATGTATGTGTATATGATATATAAATATGTGCATGTGTATGTATGTGTACATGTATATGATACATATGTATGTGTATGTGCAGGTTATGTATGATGTATATGTATGTGTATAAGAATACTATGCACATAATTATGATATATATGTGTGGTGGTCTGAATGCTTGGCCATAGGAGAGTGGCACTATTAGGAGGTGTATCATTATTGAAGGAGGCATGGCCTTGTTGGAAGGAGTGTGTCACTGTGTAGGTGAGTTTAGAGGCTCCTATGCTCAGGCTCCACCCAGTGCAGTAGAGAGCCACCTCCTGGATGCCTGCAGAAGACAGTCTCATCCTGAATGTCTTAGATCAAGAGATAGAACTCTCTGCTCCTTTTCCAGCACCATGTGTGCCTATATGTTGCCATGTTTTCTGCTATGATGATAGTGGACTGAAACTTTGAAATTTTAAGCCAGCTTCAAGTAAATGGTATCTTTTGCTTGGTCTTCACGTGGGTCCTGAACAACTGGAGCAGGGACTATCCCAAACGCTGTTGCCTGTACATGGGATATATTCTTCTAGCTGGGATGCTTTGTCTGGACTCTGGTGGGAGAAAAAGAGCCTAGCCTCGAAGAGTCTTGAAGTATCAGGGTGGAGGATACACAAGGGGGGCACCCACTCAGAGGAGAAGATGAGGGGGGATAGAGGAAGGTTTGTAGGAGGGGGTTACTGGTAGGGAGCAGTGAGCAGGATGTAAAGTGAATAAGTTAAAATAAATAAATAAATAAATACAGAAAGAAAGAGTTCCCTTGGACATAGTGTTTCTTCACCATCTTACAAAAGGGCCACATCTTTGTAATTTACCATATGCCCCAAATAGTAAATTACATATGGGTATATATTGACATTATGGATATACACATACACACCTACCCCTGTATATGCCTTAAATATATATACACACACATACATGTGAGACATATGTATGTATTTATGTCTATATCTGTCTATCTATCTATCTATCTATCTATCTATCTATCTATCTATCTATCTATCTATCTATCATTGATCTGTCTGTCTATCTATTCACAGGGGCAAGAGTTGCAGGGGGTTTGATATGCTCTAAATACATTGTATTCATGTATGAAAATTGACAAAGAACAAAAGTTGACAAAGAAACTGGCCTGCTAAAGGACATGTACCCTTCATAAAGCTTGTCTGAAGGTCAACACTGAAAGACATTACACACTGCTCATGTTACCTCCGGAGGTTATATCCCTTTAGACGTAGTTCACATGTCCAAATACTCAGTGACTAGAATGTTTGATTTTTATCAGACATTAAACATTGTGGACTTTATGATGTCCTGGCACAGGACAGAGTTGCTTTGCTGTCCTGACTTTACCTCTAACAAGCTGTGTGTTCTTGCGTGAATCACTTGTCTTCATCTGCTATGAAATGACAGTCTTCTTAGCTTCTTGTGCAGTAGGCACTGTTGATAGACACGCCAGTGTGGACAAGGACTTAGTTATACGCCTAGCATAAAGTCAAAGTCAGTTCCTGGTAAACAAGTAATGGACACAAAGGTTGAGGTTAGACATAAAACTAATTTCAATGGTTTTCTAAGTCTGTCTTAAAATTGTAGAAGACTTCTGTGGTAGTCTTAGCCTGTTCCCCTAGTGAAGCAGAAATCCACGAATAAAGAGAGTTCTACGTGAGCAGTTTCTTCAACATATGTCAAAGTTTTGACTTCGTTGAATATTACTTGGATGCCCTTCCAAATGACTAATTTTCTTGTCACAATTAATGTTTATTTCTGGTGGTGTGAAGCTCCATACCCAGCTCCTGTCCAAGAGTACTTCTGTTGCCTCTCTGCACATGTATGTACTCTTTCCAGCATCTGCCATCTTCTCTGCACATGTCTGTTCTCTTTCCGGCATCTGCCATCTTCTCTCCCTCCACATGTCTGTGCTCTTTCTGGAGATACTTGCCTTATGTTGACCTCCTCCCACCTTTTCCAAACAGGACTTAGATAGATGATGGGAAGAAGTAAGACACAACAAAATTAGGCTCATTTTGGGGTAAATTAAACTACTAGTTGCTGCCCAAATGGTAAATAAGAATGATGGGTACCGTAAACAGTTGATGGATTTCTTTATTACATTTGCTTGGTAGTTGATCAAGTGAAGATGATTTTCCTTGTGTTAGAACTGTGTTCTTGGAGGTAACTGAAGCACATTGGGAAGCCGCCCTAACTGCTTTTGGCCACTAAGCAGTCGTTGCTAACTAGATGCAGGATACTCATCTGACTGCAAAGTAGGGTCTTGATAAGAATAATTAGCAAAGTTATTTGTGACAACAGCGATCTGGGATGCTTTGCTGGAAGAAACGTTCTCACTATATTAGTCTTTTGAAAATGAATGTCCCTGAAAGATGGAGTTCTCAGGTGAGGAGAGGCTTCAGATACTGCTGTCTGATTGTTACAATGTGCTAAAACCTCAGGCTTATGGATCTCAAGAATGATGTGTGAGCACTGGCTCATTGGTTGTTCCCCAATACACTATCATATTGAGCAGTTGAACATGTTGTTTTAGAAGGAGCAGGAAGCAAGGTCTAAGTGGAAGTGTGGTGAATTCAGAATCAAGCAACTTGGAGCAGTAGTTGGCTTCTGTGGACATCCTCGCCCTCACAGAAGTACACACATACATAGAAATAAAAAACAAACCTTAAGGAAAGCAAAACAAAAGCAAAGGACAGGAAAGAGTCTCCTGAAGTCAAAGGGAACTATGTGCCCAATTCCTTCAGATTGACAAGTCCCACCCAGGACCCACAAAGTGCTAGATTTTTGACAAACATCATAACAGATGACGAAAAGCAGATCCGCAAATCCTTTGACATTTTTGCTATCAATGAACAATGATGAAGGTGGCTGAACTCAATAGGGAGGCTCAAAGCCATCTGTATTCCCCGTTGCAGGAAAACACTGATGCTGTGGGCTTTGAGAGCTCTCTCCGCCAGGCTTGTAGAATGAGCGTCTGCGTGCAACGTAGAATAGGAAAATGGCTCGAAGTGCTAAATTAATGACTAACTTCTGTTATGAGTAAACTTCTGTTCACTAGAAGAGGTTTTTCATACATTTTAAAATAAATGATAATGGCCCCATGAGCCTTCCATGATTATTAAATAGACCAAGTTGTTTTATTACCAAAGCCAATGGCTGCAACATGCTGAAAGTTCACCTTTCTTGTTCTTGAGCATGCAGTGAAAAGTTGGAGTAGACACAGGTTTGGGGTTTTTTTTGTTTGTTTGTTTCGTTTTTTTTTTTGTTTGCTTGTTTTTGCTTCCTAGCCCCTCTAACGGAACTCTGCAGAAGTTCTGAACTCAGCTTTGCATGCCTATATGAAAAATGAGGTCCGGATAAAGCAATGAAGTGAGGAATGGGAGAATTTGGCCACACGCTTACGACATCCCTCAAGGAAGCCATTGCTACATCACAGTAGAGGATATCACGTTGTGTTTGCCCAGTGGGCCTTTTGGTTCTGTGCCTGGATTCAATTTATTTAACTCAAAGAGAATACATTATGTTCCAGAGAAGATTTTTAGAGAAAGGCATGTTGGCCTAATATACATAGGAACTTCTAGTTCCCAGAGAAGGAAGGAATTTGTGTAAAAATCCTGAAATAGGATATTGCTAGTTTGCTTAGAAAGTAAAAGAAAGGGAAATTGTGTTTATATGCTTGAAGCTGTGGGATGTATCCATAAAAATATCTCAAGAGAACTCTGGTTTTCTCAACTTTTTCTTTTTCTTGCTAAGTGAATATAGCATAAAATTGACTTACTTTCACTGTAAGTTTTCTGAATGTTTGTAAGAGTAGAGTCATTAAACTGCCACCAAATCAGGACACAGGACAGTTTCATTCACACCCAGGTCACCCCTGCTGCCTTTCATAGATGCATCTTTTCTTTCATATCTCATCCCTGACAAAGACTCTGTTCTCCTTCCTTATAGTTTGAATTTTATACTCAACATTGTTAATCATTAGGAAATGCAAATTAAAGTCATTTTTTGATTACCTATGAGACAGCAGGCAACTTTCTGGGTCTGCCCCCGACCTCCCGTGTGTCTTCATTGATTGGTAATGTATGTGTTTAGATTGTTTGCTCATTAAAATATATTGGTTTGTGTTCTTTGACTACTCAATATGACTTCGCTGTGGCATGTGATTTGTAAATATTTCTTCCAGACCATGAATTACTTTTGCATCTTTTAACAGTGCCTTTCTAGCGGCAGAAATTTGTGTTATACTGAGGTCCAACTTACCAGTCTTACATTTCATGGGTTATATCTGGTGCCTTATGTGAGAATTTCTTGCTAACCCATGAGCCATGAGGATTTTCTTCAGTTTCCTCTTGGATGTGTTACAACGACACATTGGGATTATGAGCCACTTGAAGCTGATTTTTGTAGAAGATGTGGATATAAGCTGAGATTCACTTTTTGCACATAAATATCTAATTGTTCCAACACCATATATAAAACACTCTGTTCTTTCTCTTATTTCTCTTTGTGCAGTTTGTCAAAATCACATACTTGCATGGGTTTATTCCAGACCTATCTGTTCCATTTGATTGGGCCCGCATGCCTGTCCTCCTTAACATGTTGGTTTTGATGGTAAGCTCATACATCACATAATATTTCTCCTCTAATTTGTTCTTACTATTAAAATTATTTCCTTAATCTAGTTACTCTTGTTTTACCTATAATTGAATAGCTTCTTCATGTCTGTAACAGTACTTCTGGTACTCTGATTAGAAATGTGTACATTCATAAATAAGTTTAGGGTAATTGACACCTGAAATATGTTGAGTAATCTAATGCACACACATATATATGTTCATATACATATATGAATATATGTATATATATTTATATGTATATATATATATTCAATATATTATTTCTTTCACTAGTATTTTGTATTTTTAAAATACAGACTGCACAAATTGTGATAGATTCTTATCTATAATGACTAGTTTTATGTGTCAACTTGATACAATCCAGAACCACCTGGGAAGAGAGTCTTGAGAAGTATCAAGATGAGTTGGTTTGTGACAAGTCTGTGGGGAACTTTCTTGATTGTTATGATGTGGAAAACCCCAGCCCGCTCTGGGAAGCTATTCTATTGGCAGGGGAGGGGGATCTGACATTATAAGAGCAAAGAAAGTCAGCCAGCAGGCAACCAGCAGTCAGCAGTCAGCAGGTAGTGTGGGTGCATGCTACTCTCTGCTCTTGAAATGTGGAAATGACTCTGCATGAGATCATGTCTTGATTTTACCTGAATGATGGGTTATGACCTCCCCCATTTTGTCATAGCAACAGAAATAAAACTAAAGCAATGCCTATTTCATTGATTTTACAGTTACAATTTTGTTAAATCTTATATTTCTTGAATTATATTGATCATTTATATATTTTTTTCTGTTTTCATGTGCCCTTTGCTAACATAATTGCTTTTGGGAATTGACCTCCCTTGGCTTCTGCAAGTATTCTGGATTCATTTATTAATTTAAAGTGCCTTTTTGCATTATTCTTGTGATTTTTATTCATAGAAAAACTGTAAATAGATTATTTACTTTGTTTTCGATCCTCTGTTCTCTCCTTTTCACCCTCCTAACACTGGCTGTCCATTGAGCACATTGCTCAATGTGAGGTGAGGTGAGAATGAATAATTTCTTCAGTCTTAGGGAGAAAACTGTCATCCCTTGACCATGATGTCAGCTGTGTAATTTCTAGAGCTCCTTATGAGTGATTTTCAATCCTCCTGGTGCTAAGACTCTTTAATACAGTTCCTCATGGTGTGGTGAATCCCAACCATAAAATTATTTTGTTGCTGCCTCATATTTGTAATTTTGCTACTGTTATGAATTATACTGTAAATATCTGTATTTTCCTATGGTCTTAGGCAACACCTTTGAGAACAAGAAAGTCTCATTGTTTTCTTTCTTTTGTTTTAAATTTGTGGCTTTTATTGGGAGTGTAGCATTTAGATTTTGTTGTTGCTTCTTCATGCTGGGGACAGGGTCTTTCTTATACATGGGCCTTGTATCATTTATATATATATTATATATATATATATATATATATATATATATATATATATATTCTCAGACACTGAAAATTCTTATCATGAATGAGTGTTTTGTTTTCTTCATTATTGGTCTATAGCTGTATTTTTAAATTAATTTAACAGCTCACTCAGACCACAGTTTCCCTTCCCTCCACTCCTCCTAGCTTCCCCCATCTCTCCTCTCCCCTAGATGTACTCTCCATTTCCTCTTCTGGAAAGAGCCAGGCCTCTAAGAGAGGAAGGTCAAAAGGCAAAACAAGATGCAATAAGAGAAGGCAAAAGCCCTCATATGGAGGCTGGACTAGGGAACCCAATCAGAGGAAAAGTCCCAAGAACATCAAGAGTGAGAGATGCACCTATTCCCTCTGTTGACTCACAGAAAACAAGCTAACAGCCATAATGTATTCACAGAGGACCTGACACACAGCCATGCAGTCCACTTGCTTGCTTCTTCTGTCTCTGTACTTTTGTACAACCTGGCTTCAGTATCAGAGCGATATGAGCTCATGAAATGAATTAAGGTTCCACTCTTTTGTTTTCTGAAAGATATTCTATAGAATAGATACTGATGCTCTCTAAGTACCTGTTATTATTTGTGTTGAGACTCGGTCTAGGATTTGACTTTTCTCTGTTTCTAAAATATAAATTTAATTTATTTAGCAGTTATAGAACTATTCCGGCTATATAATGTTCCATTGGGTGATTTTTCGACAATTTGTGGCTTTTAAGTCTTAGTAGCCAATTTCATTGACATTTTCTAATATATGTGCTTAGAGTTAGTATATTCTCACATCCTTCTGATGTCTGTAGTGCCTGTACCAATATCATGCTTTCATGCCTTATGTTATAGTTTGCATCTTCTTTCTCTCTTTTTACTTGTCTAGGTGCTTAGACTTTTATTATATTTTATTGATCTTTTTAGGCAAATGATTTTGATTTTATTCTGCATTTCCCTCTTCTAATTTATTGATATATTATATTAGTATTCTCTCTGTTTTCTTACTTTGTTTTTAGTTCTTAAGGTTTAAAGCTTTGTTAAAACTTCATCTTTCTTTTGTAAAATTCTATAAATACTAACTTATTTATATTTCACGGGTGTTGTATTTTTCTTTAGGTTATTTTGCCCTTGATATTTTTTTTTTGAATTGTAGATTATTAAGAAGCATGTTGATTTGTTTATTTTGGCTTTTCAACTTCTTTTGTTTATGATTTCTAGTTTGATTCAATTCCCACAGCTTAAGGATTCAGGGTTTTGATGCTAAAGGGGCATCAGACAACTGATGGCCCATTGTGAGAAGAGAAAATAATTCACCTTTCTTCTGCCTTTATATTACTTAAAATGTTTTGAATTTGTCTTATGACCTTAGGATATGACCTGGTATGAAGAAACTTCTAGGACTCCAAGGGCATGTATCTAACTATGCATTAAAAGATAATATGTTTTCATTTGTGTCTGGTTGATTAGTGGTGTTGTTTGGTTTTTGCCCCTGCAGGATGTCTCTGTTTGTTCTATTGTTCACTGAGAAGGGACTGGTGAAAACGCCACCTGCTTTGTAGGTTTATTCATTCATTTTTAACATTGCTTAGAGAACTTTGCGTCCATACATTTTGAAGTTGTGATTTTGAGGTGGGTGCACATTTAAGATTATTATGTCTTCTTAGTTACATTTATTATTTTGTAATTTCTGTCCATTTCTAGTAATTTTTGTCACAATGAAGTCTTCTGCTTTGTCAGGAAATAATGTGATTAATACAACATTTGTTTACTTTTTTGACTGTTTGCATGAGTCCTGTCTGATTTTATGCTAAAACTGGAGCTTATGGATAAAGCACATGAATGTGTTACTGGGTTTCCTGAACGCTATTACCTTTTAATTAAGTTGGTCACTCTCATTCCTTTATTGTGATCATCATTGTGATTATATTTGTATCTTCTGTTTCTTAATTCTTTTCTGTTTGTCCTTCTCATCCTTTATTCCATCCCTTCCTTTTCCCCCTTTACTGTGTGGTTACTTAAATGTATTTTAGTAGTTCATGATAATGTATCCACTGGGGTTTTGACTATATTGCGTTGTTTACTTTATGCCTTTTTTTATACATTTTTGTGCTTCTTTGTATTGTTTTATTTTCCTTTAATGAATATGCATTATTTATACAATGCAGAAAGGCGAAGTATAAGTGGATGAAGAGAAAGTCTTAGAATTGGAGAAATAATGTTCTTATCATCAAGTAAGTTAGACCCCTTCCATGTACCCTTCACAAATTGCTTAGAGGCAAGACCTCTAGCCGTCTCTGCAAAAGCTGTTGGATGGCAGGTGAGGCAGATGATGCAGCCAAGACCATGCAAGTCAGAAAGAGTCTGATTTTCCAAAATGGGAATGGAATGACCCTACTTAGAAACCTGATATTCTATCTCATGAGCAAGAAAAATAGAATAACACACCATTTCTTACCCAGCATTCCAAGGAGCACTGAGAACCCAGAAAAAATATTTCTATCCCTCTAAATGTCTGTGTTTAAAGCTATTTTCTTATGTAAGGGAATTCGGAGGTAGGCCTGTGGTAGGTGGAGAGGTCCTGAAGGAGAGGTCCTGTGCTAATGTTTATTATGGTATTAAGTGCGAATGGCACAGATTCATAGATATCCAGCAGCCAGAAGAGTATATTTCCTAGGAATGTCCATGAGCATATTTCTGGAAGTCATTTGCATTAATGACCTAAGTGAAGAAGAATTTAACTTGCCAGTGTGGGTACGCGTCATCCATACTTTTGAAGGATAGCCTGGAAAGAACAAAAAGGCAGAAGAAAGGTGAATTTATTTTCTCTTCTCACAATAGGCCATCAGTTGTCTGATGCTCTTTAGCATCAAAACCCTGAATCCTTAAGCTGTGGGAATTGAACTGGGAGTTATACCTTCTTTTTCCTTGGCCTTCAGGTCAGTCTTGCATTAGTGCAATCCAGTCCAAACAAGTTAAGACCATTTTTGAGAAGCTTATAAATAGAGGCCTATAGAAGACAATGTTTGTCACATTTTTCTTAGAGCATCTTATGGAAGGCTGCATCTTGCAAGTGGAGTTCAGCTTGGGTACCATTTTCAGAGCCAGTGTATAAGGTATTACATGCTAAAGGCAGGGAAACTACTAAGTGTGGTATTGAGGCTCTATTACATTACTGCAAAATACATTCAAAATCTATGTAGACCTTTTGAATGGTTTTCTTATTAACTTGTTAGATTCAGAAGAAAAGAAGAATGAAAAACTAAGCAAGAAATTATAGTGATAAATTTTGATGTTTATTTAATTTGAGGAAGCTCTAATTTCTAATGAGTACATTGTATACCTCATCTTATTTCATTCCTGTTTTACTAAGGAAATTAGAAGCCTAGACTGGTTAAGTATCTTGATCTGGACCATAGAGCTCATAAGTTATTTGACTGGGATTTTAAACCAGTATGTTTGGTCTAGTTTAAAATCCCAGTCAAGTAGTCAAAAGCCCATATAGGTGGTTAGATATATTCTATGAAACAAATCTTAGTTCTCTTGCCTGTAGGAAGGATCTAACCGAGCTGTTGTGTGGTATTGACAATCTTGACTAAAATTGTTGTCAGAGACAGTGAATTAGAAAATGAAGGATTGTGCTTTCAGTTTTCAATAGTTCTGAAGTTTTATAATCTAATCTCTGACTTGCAATTGTCATTTTTTGTCTTTTGCCCTTCTCCTGATACATGTACCTGCCCATCATGGAAAAATAAGATTTCTGTCACCATGGAGAAGGGTACATATAATGAATAGAACATCTTGTTGGTTTATCTATCATCTAGTAACCACACTGCTTTTCTGTTGCATCTTGCAAGTATAAGAGAGGACAGCATGTCAGAGAGGAGACCGTGGTGCCCACAGCTGAGATTGTTCTGGAACAGCTGCCCGACTCACATCACCATCTTCTTTTACGTCATTCTGGCACAAGCCTATCTCCCCCAGCTTCTGTCCAAATTGTTGTGTTGTTTATTGAGGTGACTCAGGGTAGGTAGGGCATGTGGGATGGTTGCTTACTCCAGCCTATTTCTCCCAAAACACTTCCTAGCACTGGTTTCTGTGAGTAGCACTCTTAGCCCATGACCTGTTGCATCTCTTGAATGTCCTTTCTACTTATTGAGTGACTTTAGTTCCATTTGATTGCTTAACCTCCATGGAAGACCCTGTGGGAGAGTGAAGGTTGTATAGGCTATACTAGTTAAATTTTTGACAGAGTGTTTCAACATGTATTGTCCCCATTTCTGTAACTCCGAGTCCTGGGCAGCTCATGCCATTACTGCTTTGTCTATCAAGCCATGAGTTCCGGGTCAAAGGACCAAAATCCTTTTAGAACCTAATGTGTGATTGAAACTTGGGAGAATTATATTCTTCCAAATGAGAAAAAAATCCTACATAAATAGTCAGGACTACATATTGTAATACAGCATCAATTCTAAATTTCACTGAGTTCTTATATATTTGCAAAACATTTTATAGGTAAAATTCTATTCCAACATAAGATTGTGATATATTCTAATATTCTAATATTCTATGGAATAGAAATTATAAAAATTGGAGCCTTTTGTTATTTTAAATTTCTGTTAAACTTTGTTTTCGTGAGCTTGCAGTCAAAGGGAATCATCTTCCTGAAGATACAAACTAGAAACAATTTGCATCATTAAAAAAGGCAACACAGTTGCCAACAGTCACTTAACTTCAGTGGTTTAAAAGAGAGAAAGTTAGTTTTTAATTCGCAGGATAGTCCAAAACAAGAATTCCCTGCTAAGAGATTATTCTGGATAGCTTAATCTTGTACCTCCAATATGGGCCCTGAGTCTATGCTCCTCTAGCTGCCCCTCCTCTGGATCCTTGTGAGGGGTGGTCTGCTTTTTCAGCTGTCAGGAATAGAAAGCTGATGAACTGTTGCAACACATTTCACAGTTTTACATTCTGTCTCTCTGCTTCACCTATGGTGGGAGAGAGTTTTCAATGTTGTCTTTTACACAGGAAGCAAAGGGAACATCCTGTAGTGGGACATAGTTGTCCCTGCCTTGGTGTTTATCAGCATTGCACTCTGTAGTTTCCCTTCTGAAGTCCTGCATGTCCTGTGTGTTCTAGCATCTGAGGAGACATTGAGCTCCTTTGATGAGGGGCTTTGATGTTTAAGAAGAGAAATGATTACATTAGTTGTACTTCCTGCTCAGTTTCTCTGCTGTATTTTCATGCTTTCTATTTCCAGCTTATCTTCATTGGTTTCTGAGTGCAGTTCCTCCTTAACCATTGCAGTGACTGATGGATTTCTGTTTCCTATGCCTTCAGTTCAGGGCTGAGTTTAGAGAAATATATATGGATCTATAAGCACACAGAGGACCAGGCAAATCGACCATAGGCTTTATCTCTGAAGGTAGACTTTGGAGTTTTGGAGGTTTGTAGCGTGCAAACATTAGAGAACTGAGCAATGCTTACTAAGCCCAGCCTAGGTGCTAATGTAGACACAGCCTTGGGAATAGGATTGATGTTTTTGCTCTTTGATGATCTCCTTTGTAAACAGATTCTGAATTATCTACTCTACGAATTTGCTGGAGGCAAGTTTATTACTATAGGCTTGACGAGAGGGAACAACTGAAAGGCTTAACTAGTGTTTGGTGTGTAGTCAAGATACGATTAGCCAGATAGCCTGCCTTATAAACCATATTGACTTTGTTTCAACACTCAGGCTCCTTCTTTGTAAGATATAGAATCTGAGATCACACGACTTAAGCAAAAAGGGTATCTTGAAGAGATTTGGTTAGAATCTGACAGAGTTGAGCTCTTGGAAGCAGGAAGCAGATTGGCAGTTACTGGATGCTGAGGGTGTGGGGTGATGAGAAGGCCCTAATCAGAGGATAGACGGTTCTGTTTGATAGAATCTGCACCAGGCGTCTATTATGCCATATGGTGATTACTGTTGGAGGTGACTTTAAGTGTTCTACACACACACACACTCACATGCACATACATGCATGGCTCTATTAATTAGTGAGATTAACCATTATAGTATATACACATATATCAACATCATGTGGTATAGCATGCATATATATATATATATATATATATATATATATATATAAAAATTTTCATTCGTTAAAGAAGAAGGAAAACCCACAAGAAATATGCTTCTTGGGATTTTGAACCTTCTTCATTTTATTACTGTGAGGAGGAAAGACTTACTTTGTCAAGAAATCTATCATTAAAAAGTTTAAATGGGGCTTTAATGGAAGAGGGGGTCCATGGTTCCCACCCTTCCTTACTGAACTTTAAGCTGATAGATTCTGGGAAAGAAAGGGTCATTGCCTTCAGTTGTGTAGCCACCAGGGAGCCCACAGAGCTCCAAACCCACAGTCACAGATCCTTGTTACACTTAATTGGTCATAATACAAAACACAAAGACATGAATATGGGTAAGGACTTGTAGGAAGGAGGGTGTGTTTACAGGGGTGAGAGGGCAATAAGAAAAAGTTGGGATTAGAGTAATTGGAATGCATCAAATATATGTATGAAATTATCAGAGAACCAAGAAACAAATAATTTATAAATAAATAACTAAGCAAATGATTTTTTTTTTATTAAAAAATAAAATTGCCTCAGCGACAATGCATTTGGTACACAATTTCAAGGAAGAGACTTTGGATTCCGTAGAATCCACATAAAAGATGGGCAGCCATAGTTAATCCCATTACTCTCTCTTAGAGACTCTGACTCAGTAAATAAAGTGGAGAGCAATTAAGGACAAAACAGGTGACATCAACATTATGCATCTGCACACATCTGCACATATGTGGACATATATCTATGTACATGCAAGCTTGCACACACTCATCCAACTCTCTCTCTTATACCCAGCCCCACACACACACATACACACACACATGAGAGAGAGAGAGAGAGAGGAGAGAGAGAGAGAGAGAGAGGGAGAAAGAGGGAAAGAGGGAGAGAGGGAGAGAGAGGGAGAGAGGGAGAGAGGGAAAGAGAGGGAGAGAGAGAGGGGAGGGAGAGAGAGGGGGAGGGGAGAAGGAGGGAGAGGGGGAGGGGGAGAGGGAGAGAGAGGGGGGAGGGAGAGGGAGATGAAGAGGGGGAGGGAAGGAGGGAGGGAGAGGAAGATGTGGTGGTGGCCAATTGTGTGTGTTTTCTGCACAGCCATGGACAATGCTGCACATCACTCTACAGAGCTGCCTCTGTGTTGTCTTTCATGTTAGGTTGCCATGGATCCCATACTCAGCACTTCAAGAGTATGCTGGAGCCAGGCAGTGGTGGCGCACGCCTTTAATCCTAGCACTTGGGAGGCAGAGGCAGGTGGACTTCTGAGTTCGAGGCCAGCCTGGTCTACAGAGTGAGTCCAGAACAGCCAGGGCTACACAGAGAAACCCTGTCTCGGAAAAACAAACAAACAAACAAACAAACAAACAAAAAGAGTGAGCTGGATGCTGGATACTGTTCATACAGCAGGTTCCATGAAGGGAACCGAGACCCTGAAACAGAGAGCCACTCCAAGTCAGCAAGTTAGATTCTGAGCAGTTCCAGCTAGGCATGTCCCTGAGTCAAAGCTGAAGACATTGGTATCTGAAATGTTTACATGTACAGTATCCATGCCCAGGACACAGAGGGAACTGGGAAAGTCAATAATGAACACATTTCAGCTTTGCTGTGGGACGTGTACCCTCCAAGGCTGCGGCTCTGGCTCTCTGCAAGTCCAGACTCTGAGACTCTAAGTGAGCACAGGGTCACTGTGACTAGTGTGCCAGGCACTCCATATGCATCAACTTCATCCCATTTAGCGGAGGAGAGGGCTGAGGGTCAGAGAAGGTGACTAAGTTTCTGAGTAGAAGGCGGTGGCATCTCAGTATCTCTCCTCTCTTATTCCTGGAAAGCATCTAGAAGCAAGAAGAAGAATGAGGAAATGCCAACTTTATTTTTGGGCATGCTCAAAGATAGCTGTAACTTTGTTTTCTGAGAAGCCTCACAGCTGCCTTTCTCCCTTCTCCATGGCAGAGCCTAGAAAAACTTACAGAGGAACTTGGCTACAGAAAGCCTTTCGTCAAGCTTGAGTATGGCCAGCCCTCTCCTCATGTGAGCCTTGACCTGAAAGCTGGTACCGGGAAAATTTTGTTTAAAATTTAGCCATGATAGTGTTGAAGAAGCACAGAGTGGATAATGGCAGAAACCAGAAAATTGTCATTTTAGAGCTGACATGTGCAAGACAAAAATGTAATGATGGTTTTTAAAAATGTTGCGGGAGATATTTTAAAATGGCGGCATTCAATCTTGCTTTTCTTAATCAGCCGTCATGTTCCCGACTAGCCTAGGCCTGCAGCCATGAGCGGCTGTGGTGTATCTGGTGCTGCTCAGTTTATGCCGTCTGCTCAGGTGACCAGAGACACCAGCCCTGCCACCCAAGAGACGCCAGTGTGGGAGATGGCTCTGCCAATCTCTCTCCACAAGGTTGGGCTGAGCCCAGACCATCCAGCTATCCACCCTGACCTAGTAGGAATGAGACTCTAATGCTTACATTATCCAAAGGCTTTATATATTTGGTAATGCTCAGTAACAAGATGGCCACACAATCAGAAGTGTAACCCAATACCCAACCTAGATGTACCAACTACCTTTGACTGCTAGAGACATGTTTCCCTCTCTCTTGTGCCCTCTCTCCTAGCTCCTCCGCTTCCTTCTCCTCTTCCTCTCCTTACTTCTCCCACCTTAGCTCCTCCCAACTTTTGGGGAAATATATTCCACTATATAAAAACATGTAGATCTCAAGAAAGAAGATGTGCATTAATATGTGTCTCTCTGTGTGTGACTCTTTTCGTGTGTGTGTGTGTGTTGTGTGTGTGAATGTGTGTATTTGTGTGTGTGTGCCTCTCTATGTGTGTCTGTGTACAACAGATACCAACCGTCATATGAATGAAGAAGAAATTCAAAATAGAAGGGAAAAGAGATTCTATTGAAAATAGCAAGATAGCAGGAATAAAAACAAACACCATTAAGTTGAAATAAAGAAAGAATTAAATCAAATTAGAGAGAAAATGATAGATAGGGAACAGACAAATGAAACCCAACCCATGCCCAGTTTTATTCCCCTAGAGAGTAAACAGGAAATAATCACCCAGAACAAATATCTGAAGATAGAATCCAAGAAAACTCCCCAGAAATAAAACTTAAATTTCCATAACATTAAGATAAACACCAAAGGGTCATAGCTTTGATGAAATTACTGCAGCAAGAGGAAAGAGAGCTGAGAGCTAACAGCCCCATGATGCTGTGTCTTTGGAGATGCTGATTGGAGACAATGCTGAGTCTTTGGAGCTGTTGGTTGGAAGGTACAGGGAATGGCTACATATGGGCCAAATGTCAGCCAGAGGCAGCCATGGGAGCTGAGTGCAAGAAAGCTGGCGAGTTCTACTCTTGCGTTTCTCTTTCCAGAATTGTTTTGGGTAGCCATAGTCTCCCATGCCTTAGACACTTGCCCATGGATGGTGTCCACAGTCATCATTGATAACAGTGGAATTGAGTAAACACCACAAAGTTTACAGGATGAGGAGATGGGGAGCCTGGAGAGACTGTGTTTCCTGGACTGTCTCCTTACCTCCTCATTTTATATGCCTGGCAGATGAGTTAAAATCTAGGAAGAAATTATCTACTTGGGATTCCCCCTCCTCTTCCTTCACCTCCATTTATCTTTCTTTTCCTCCCTCTCTGTCTCTTTGAAATAAAGCTTCATGTAAACCAAGCTACCTTAACCTTATTGTAGCTGAAGATGACCTTGAATATCTGACCCTGTAGTCCTCATCTCCTGAATGCTAAGATTTCATGCTTGGGTTATGCAGTACTGGACATTGAACTCAAGGCTTAGTGCATGCTGGGCAAGCCTACATACTGAGTGAGCCACATCTCTCTATTCTCTTTGACATTATTTTGACATTCTAGCCCAGTACTTGGACACCAACTTTGTAAGCACCATTGGCCAGAATAGTTGCGGCTAAAACTCCAGGTCTTGTCATCAAACCCCAGAGCTGTCTGTCTATCTGCTAAGGACATGCATGGATTTCTTCCGAATGAGGTTGGTATCAGTGAGGGAAAGCCTCTTTACATTAAGTGGATCTCTGAATTCACACTGTCATGGCAAGCCAAAGGCATTGCGTAGAAGAAAAGCAAACATTAGGGGAGAGAACCTTCTTGTAGAAAATCACTGTTTTGTTTAATTATTTATTGATTGATTTTTAATTTAGTAGAAGAAATTTCATCTTGGAATTTTCAAATATTTGTTTTGTAATAATATTTTAAATACATTTTTAAAGATTTCATACATGTATACAATATAGTTGATCATATACTCCCCTCCTCATCCCTGTAACCCACTTTATAATCTTTTTCCTCCAGGGACCAAAAAAACCCCAATCAGTCTTTATTGGCCTCGGCTACTTGAGGGGGATGAATCCGGAGGAGTGGGTGGCACCAATACCAGGCCGGCTGTGCTTCACGGGCTTGTAGGTGATGGAGAACTTGTCCAGGTAGTGTCGGATCATCTCTGGTCTGATCTCCACCTGGTTGGAGGTCTTGCCGTTGTACTCGCCTACCATGCTGCCGACCATCTCAGGCAGAATGATGACGTTCCTCGGGTGGGTCTTCACCATCTACGGCTTCTCCATGGGTGGTGCCTCCTTCTTGGCCTTTCTCAAGAGCTTGAACAGTGAGTGCTGCTTCTGCCTTAGACCATGGCTCAGGTGCCGCCTCTGGCGGGCGCTGTACAACTGCATCAGCGGCTCATAGGACATGTCCAGCTGTTAGTCAGGGTCCACGCATGATAGGTGAACTTGCAGAAGGTCTGTTTCTTCTTCTGCTCCACTTCAGCCATCTTGGCTGCTGCTCGGAAAAGTCACTTTATAATCTTCTATCTCCAATATCTCTTCTTTCTGTGCCCATGTTGCATTTGTTCTATTATCACCCGAATTCCTCAAAACCTCTTCTTGTGATCTCCCTTCTAGTTTCATGACCTCTAACCTATAGCCCCGCTCTGTCTTTCTCTGTGTCTCTGTGTCTGTGTCTGTGTCTGTCTGTCTCTCTGTCTGTCTCTCTCTCTCTCTCACACACACACCATACACACACACACACACACACAAACACCACACCACACACACACACACACACACACACACACACACAAACACCACACACACACACACACACACACCACACACACACACACACCACACCACAAACACACACACACACACCCACACACACACTAAGAGCTAGAATCTGTAATCTGCATTTGAGAACAAACACATGTTGTGATGTTTGCCCTTCTGAGTCTAGGTTACCTCCCTTAATATAACCACCAGTTGAGTAAAGAGCTGAGTGGACAGAACTCAAAAGAAGTCATAGAAACAGCCACTAAATAGATTTAAAGTTGGTCAACACCCTTAGCCATCAGGGAAACAAAAGTCCCTTTTGTTTGTTTGTACAAACTTTGGTTGTAGTCAGGGTCTCACTCTGTAGTTCAAGGAGACCTTGAATTTGGAGAGATCTTCCTTCCCCAGATGCCTGAGCGCTGGGATTACAGGTGTAAGCCGTACCTTCTTACTTCTGACAGTAGGAGATCAGAAAGGCCAAGCCAAGGCTCTGTTGGATGAGCACAGTGTGCAGAGACTTCCGATCAGTGTGGGCCAAGTGTTACTGAAAGAGTAATGAGTGTGGCATACAATGCTGGCGCTGGCGTGGTCGGGGAGGGGAGACAGAATGGTGAGGCAGGCGATGCTCCAAGTAAGGAGTCAAGCAAGGAGCATAGCATCAGATGGGGGCGGAGCCACGTACCCTCCAGGAGCTTCTTGTAAAACTTGCCTTGATGCCACCCAGCTGGCGTAAGTTGGCTCTTGGATTTTGCTTTTTGAGGTCCCTAATACAGATCTGGCAAAGTTATCCTTTGAGCAAATGCTGTTTCCTGCGCTGCAGAGACCTTTCACATAGAGAGTTGGTCTCCACGATAAAGAAAAGGTACTCAGGGGAATATGAAGTGATGTGTGCAGTCTGGGCACTCTTTAACACACATCACAAAGTAATCCCTGGAGGTGGTACGAGATATGTGACATTTCATCTCATGACCAAAATTTGAAGTTGCCTAGGTAACTTATACTCCTCCTTTAAAACATAAGACCTATAAGGATTTCCCAGGTAAACACAGTAAAACTGGCTGCTGTCAGCGTCTCTCCAGGTGAGTAGTTTGCTTGTCTGGGTTGGATTGGAGATGCAGACAGCATAAAAGATAGCCTAAGTGTCAGACAGCAGATTGAATAAGCATGAGATTTTGCTCTTGGGAAAGATGACATAACATGTAAACACATGTAAGCCTTTTTTAAAAAAAAAAGTCATTGATGTATTTAAAGACAGTGAACTGGCTGAGCTGTTGAGAATACTGAACTAGGAAAGATACACTCAGCTCAACCCTCACCCCTAGCCTCCACCAGACTGGCAAATCTGTGTTGAAACTCACCAGCGACAAGCCCAAGTCTTGTTTGCCAGGTTATCATTAGAGATGTGACATGTGTCGGTCCCAGATCATCTCTCCTCTAACAGGTGACTGCAGATGTGTCAAGCACCATTTCAGGAGCAGATGCTCCTTTTGGTCCTAGGGCTAGGGACAGAGCACACATAGATTACCACCTCCTGGGCAGAATGTTCTCTATGCCAGGGGCCAGAACCAAATTTCACCATCCATTTATCTAGTTGAGCAGTTTCTAGATGCCAACCTTCTGTCACTACTGTGACAGTTTTAATTGAACCAGTTTTGTGACTGACTGGCCTTAAAAAAAAAACTTCTTTATTAATTTTTGACCGTTTCATGCATATGGATATAAAACAGTCTGATCGCTCTGACCGCCCAACCTGTTCGATCTTCCTCCCATGCTTGCCCTCTCTTCCTTCCTACCGGTCCTATGTCGGCTTCATTTGTTTTCTCACTGGATTTAGCCAGCTGTCTAGTGACCATGAGTAATGAAGACACCCAGTCATAACCATTACCATCAGGAGTAGAGCCTGGTGGGGTTATCAGAGGGTACATAAGGAAAAGAACTCTTCCTCCCCCAGAATCTATCAGTAGCCAGTAGTTCATCCACACACCATTCTCTTATGCATGCCTGCTGGCTATGCATTCCAGAATGCACAGACCCAGGGCACAGTAACTGTTGGTACCATGAAATCATGACTGCATGGCTGTGTTCTGCCCAGAAGATGGTATTCCATAACCCTCCTTCCTGTTTTCTGCCTCCGATGTTCTTTCTCCTTCCTCTCCCACTATGTTTTCTGAGCCTTGAAGGGATGATGTAAGTGTTCTGTTTAGGGTGTTCAACTGAGGAGGGCATGTTTCAAGGTAAGTTTTGAAAGTTATTTTGAAGTAGCTCTGCATTTACTGAAAATAGTAGACTGCAGAAAGTGTTGTTCTGTATGGCCATCACTTAGGCTCCTGAAGTGAACTGCTGTGTCCTTGTTCATTGTTTAAAAAACAAAGGTTGTAGCCAGGGCGTTTCTGCTGATGTCCCTGCTGACGTCATTCTCATGTCAGCTGCGTTTTCTTGCTGACTTTTCCAACTCAGACTCTCACCTAGAATTGCATCTCACCCATGTTACACTCCTTCGCAGTCTCCCTCTGGCCCATGCCAGAGCCTCAGTCTTTTTGCGATGATTCTCTCAGTTGTAAAAAGAAATGGTCAGATATTTTGTATGATGGCCTGCGGCTGGATTCTAAGATGCTTTCTTCCTTCACAGACTCTAGTTATTAATTTTGGAGACTACAATAGAATTGAAAGGTCCCCATCTTATCACATTGCATCAAGGGCATGTTGAGCACTTTTTTCACTGTAGTTTTTCATTGTGAAGCTTCTTTTTTCTTCCTATATTTGCTTTTCTTGGAAGTGAGTTTCTGGATTTTTGTCAATATTCAAGGTTAGAGAATCATTTACCCTTCATTTTCTGGATAAGGGAATGTATACATATGTTGTTTTGAATTTTTTGAGGAAGGTATATCCTCATTTATGTGTTCAGTTATATATGTACATTAGCATTTACCCGCTGGCATGCTCACGTTTGTTGTTGGGTTATAATCCAGTACTACACTATTTCTTTTGTCGCTCACAGTTTCTGGCTTTAGCTGTTGACATCTCTTTCACATTGTGTCCTGTGTTCCTTTAACAGATCCCTGTCGTTTGCTTTCCATCATTATGGTTTGAGGAACATGGACTTTTCTCTGCATGTCTCGAGAATCAGTCATTTCTCCAATGAAATTGGTTCTTCTTATTGGAGAATACTGTTAGAAACTAAGACCTCTATATGGGTGTGCTTTATATGAGAATGACACTACTAAGGATCTCATAACAACAGAGCTAAGAAATCAGGCATGTATACTAGCCCGTGTATAATGTGGGTCTATAATGGTGTCTACCTATGAGTGTATATATTTATATTATCTGTTTATAACAATTTCTCTCTATATATATTTATTTATATCATCTAATCTATGTTTATCTGAACCATCCATTATATATCGAGCTATTTCTCAGTTCCTAATGATGTCTGGTTGACAAGTACAAGAAGCAATTCTACATTGCTTTCAAAATCAATATCTTTTCCTGATAAGTACCTGGGTTGGACAATAATGGTCATACATACCCAATTTTAAGTTTTATATATAGAAAAACATTTATCTTCCTAAATACTTCTGAAATTTAACAAGAAGATCTGAGACAAAGCCCTTTCTGGCTTAACCCACTTTGCTGAATCCTCATGAAAACAGACATCCAGACACATTTGACTGATTAGAAATATTAATGGTTATCAGTGGAGCCACTGAAATTTTACTGGGAAATTTTATGCTGTTTGATGGTATTGTAGCATTATCTTTGTGGCTTTCAAATTTTAAAAATGAACGTAAAACTCTCAGTTCATATGATTGATAGCAGGTGTTCATATTTATTGATTGTAAAAAGTTCCAAGCGTTTTTATTGACATATTGAAAACTACATACATTTAAACAACTGAGTAATGTTTGACAGACATGAATCTGTGAAGTTAAAATAATGAACAGTCAAAATCCTGATTGAGGGAGGTGACTTAGGGGGTATGTTGGCTGGTGAGCTTGAAAATAGGAGTTCAGATCTTAGCACCCAGAGAAGTGCCAGGCAGACATGGTGGTCCACTTATAATGCCAGTACTTAGGAGGCAGAGATGGAGGATCCAGTGGGCAACCTGGGTGACTAAACTAGCTGAATTGGGAGCTTTAAGTTCAATGACAGATCTTACCTAGTATATGGGATGGCAGTCAGTCATCTGGCAGACACAGATGCTAACCTGTGGCCTCTACAGAAGCATGCACATATATCCACATATACCTCCACATATACACACGCGTCTCTCTCCATACAAACATACATACACTTACACATTCATACTACACACACAAGTGCACACACACACACACACACACACTGAATAAAATGGAAAAGAAATTTCATCATTGCCTTTGTGAATTTTAACAAATAGAAGAATTTACAAATATGGAATCCATGACAAAAAAATTTATAAAATAAACTTATAGATTATCTGTTTAAATTAATATCATGCTGGCTCGATTATTATAGCCTTATATTAACACTGAAAATTAGTTAATGTTAGTTATCTTGTTATGTTTCATTTCACAGTTTTTGTGTGTCATGGGTTCTATGAGTTCATGTATGAATTTTAAAGATTAAAAACTATTAAAAATTAAAAAATTCATTGCAAGAATATAACTATAGTATAACTCTACACATTCATGTATCATTCTCTCTCACTCCTGTGCATGTGTGTGTGTGTGTGTGTGTGTGTGTGTATGTGTATGAGACATGAATACAAATGCCCATGGATGCCAGAAGAAAGTGTCAGATCCCCTCTAGCTAAAGTTATAGATACTTGTGAGCATCCTGAGATGGGTTCTAGAAAATTGAGTGTGTGGACCATCTGTAGGAAACATCATGCAGCTTTAACTGCTGGGCAATCTTTCCAGTATCTGCATGGATTTGAATCAGCACATAGACTTCTGAAAGAATGAATGAGTAACAGACAGAAACACAGAGAAATATATAGATAGAAAGAAAGACAGAGAGAAAGAGAAAGAGAGAGACTGAGAGAGAGAAAGGAAGGAAGGAAGAAAGGAAAGGAGATAGATAGATGGATGGCTAGATAGAAAGAAAGAAAGAAGATAGATAGATAGATAGATGATAGGTAGATAGATAGACAGATGAGATATTGGAGTTACACTAAAGAGAGCAAGACATACTACTGAGGTTTGCATTAGGCTAGCTATGAATATTAATTTGTCCATTGATTTTTAAAATTTTTTTTGTTTTTGCTTTAGATCATAAATATTTATTATTTGTCATTTTTATATTTATAATATGCAATCTTTTGTTCATATTTTATATATTGTACTAAATAATATTTATTAATAATAAAGTAATAAAATTTAATAGAAAAACAAATTTCATAAACTTTAGACTTTTCTTCTTTCCTCATATAGTCATTCAATATCATAAACTGTCCCCTAAATATTTGTTTAGTAATACCCCACAAACTTGTGTGTTGCATTTTATTTTTCTGTAGTAAAAAGTATTTTCACAAATTCCCTTTGATTCATTTTTCTTTTTTGGCTTATAGCTTTTCATGATGCTGTTTATTTTATGAGTATTTGAAGAAAATTTCTCCAGAGATTTTTTTTGTTGCTGATCTCTTATTTGATATCAAGTATCTGGAGTGACACTTTCTGTGGCTGTGATGTCCTTCTCTTCTTAGAAGTTCTAATACTTTTTTTTTTTTTTTTGCTGTTGAGAGTCTTTTTTTTTTTTTTTTTTTTTTTTTTTTTTTCTGTTGAGAGTCTGTAATCCTAAGTATGGTCTATTTGGTAACTGCTGTTGTAGAGTGGAAAATATCTAAATGTCAACGAAATCAAGTTGACTGGTACATTGTTCAGCTCTTCTATGTTTCTAGTGATTTTGTCTCTTTTTATCTATTATTGAGTGAAGAATATTGAACTGCATCTCTCTAATGAGGATAAGGCATGGAAATTGAGAATCTGTCTATGGGGAATATAGAAGAACTATACAGTTCTCTGTGTGTGACCGTTAGTGACACTTACATTTAGGGGAAGGGAAAGGAATGTGATCCCTAGTTTTGATCTTGCTAGATCTGCATGCTGATAAAGAGAAAGCTGGCTCTGGGCAGCATCTTTGCTAAGGGGCCCTGTTTTATGAATTCCAAGTGTGCAGGGACCATCTGAAATAATCGCAGAAAGAGGTACTTCTTACCTCTTTTTTTGGATAACAAAGTGATCAGTGACTCTGCTGGATAATCATAATTTCTAGAAAATGAAAGAGTATGAGCCATACCCCAGAGCTGTCCTTCTCCTCTAAGACATTCCAGTGTTCATTCCTCTCTGGTTCAGTGATTTCTCACTCCTGCCTGTTCTAAAGCATCAGTTTGATTGTGATAAGAAGCATTATCCTTCTGGGCAATTCTAGGAAACTCCCATGGAGCAGGGGATAAAAAAGCAGGTGGTAGATCTGGGATTCAGGTACTCCATGGAAGGTAGGAAAGATATTTTCTGATATGACCCATTTGTAGGAAGGAAATGCTTATTCTTGGTTAATGTGTGTTTATAACCTTAGTAAATGTTGTCTAAATTCTATATGGGTGGTTTCTCTGAAAAGCTCAGGAACTTTAGAATAACTGTAAACACTGGAACCACTGAAGTTGCAGATCTACTGGTTTCATGACAGAATGATCATTCAGCAATGATTGACCATCTAAACTAGCTCTTCTCTTTCCTTTGGGGCCTTTTGGGTGCCCCAGAGGCCACAGATGTATTTTAAAGATCTGTGTGGAACAAAAACCAAACAAGTAAACAAATGATGCTTTTGAACATATACATTTACCAGGGATGAAGATCCTTGATTTTCACTAGATTTGAAAAAGAATGTGTGGGCATAGGAAGGCCCAAAGAGCTTAAGGACTCTTGAATGAATAAGCATTCCTCTCATGTGCATGGAAAATAGTTAAATTGCTCAATACATTTAATAAAGTTGAGTTAATAAGTGTAATTTGAGCAACTTTTCTAACATCTATTTGAAATGGTAAAGTTCTCTGAACTTGAAGTTGACCAATAAAAGTTTTCATATTAATACAGATTTATATAAACAAGTGAAATGGAATAAAAGTTTAACTAATTAGAACATTTACATAGCTACACTTCCCCTAGCATTCAATTTTTTCATCTGTAAGAGCAAATGACATGAAAGAAAATTCTTATTGATTAGTGGAAACAGCTCTTGAAGAGTTTCAGTAGATCAGAGATTTGTGTTTTTGCTTCCTCCTGTACAGAGCTGTGGATTAAAAGATGAGGAATAATGTGATTCAGAGTCTTCTCAGATAAACTTGCTTCTAAGGAGGCAAACTGAGTTGGCACTCATAGAAAGCTGAGAACATGGGAAATGAAAGAGAGAGTCTGTAGCCAGCTCACAGGGAATGAGAAAGTGAGTCCTTGCTTCCTGAGCAGTAGCTGGACCAGATTTCACACCAAGAGTCTTTCTATGTAGTGCTCTTTAACTCACAAGCTCTTGACTGGCTTCTTTAAGGATGGAAGGATTGAGAAGAGGAGGGCCTTGTCCCCTTAGGGGCTCATATACAGAGAACAAAGAACAGGATCTTGGTAGAAGTAGTGAATAGATGGTTATCAGAAGGTGGAGGGAGACTGAGATGTATTGAGATTGATGGTGGTCTATGGTACAGTTATACTTATGGTAGACAGATCTGGGATCTACTACAAAAGAAGAGACCTAGAGTCAACAATAATGTGTTATATATTTTAAAATAGCAAGAACAAAAAGTTGTTTCAGCATTTCACAACAGACATGTTTGATGTGATGATATGTAAATTATCATGGTTTGATTATTTTTCAGTGTATGCATGCATGCATCAAAACATAATACTATTTACCCTAATTATCATCTAAAATAGCCTTCACTGAACCAAGAGTGTGTCTTCTAAGGGATCTTAAATTTAGTCAACCTGGCACATCCACAATGATAGAATTAGCCTATCAGACAAGTCTTTATAAGTCTTATCTCAATAATACCCACAATAAATTTACAATAAGAATGTGAATATAAAAACCAACACCATGGTTACCATAAATAATTTAGAATTTTTATTGTGTCATTTGCATTTCTTTACATCCTTAGAATTTATCCCACTGGGGAGTGCCCTTTAAAGGACATCTAGGTTTGTTTATATAAGGGGGTCTGTGGTAGAAGGAAGCTGTGAAGCTCTGGAACACACTTCCTGATAGTTATAAAATTTAGAGCATCTGCTTTGAAGTAGAAAAAAAAAAAAAACAGGAAAAGGTCTAAAATGTCAACCCTGGCCATTTTACATGTGTGACTGAGAGGTTTCATTTTAGTGGCATGGATCTCTATCTCTTTGAGTTGACCTCAGATGTTCCATCCAAGAAACTGAGAAATGTCTTGCATCAAAAAGCAAGGAATAGTCTCTCTTCATCTTCACTCAGTCTGGAGTAAATCTGCATTTGGAAACAAAATTATTATTACTGTATTTAAAGAAATCACCATTCTTTAAATAAGTCCACAATGTTACTCATGTGGTAGCTACCATTATACCCCCAGTCTAGTCTTGGCTTCTGATCCTAGAAACACAGCCATTAAGTGTTCAGGACAGGAAGCTCCAGACTTAGGTCAGTGCTGCCAGAATGTTTGTCTCATTATTGTGTGTGTAGCTTCTAAACTTGAGGTATCTCACTGACAGCATGAGATTCCTGAGCCCTAAAGTAGGGCATAGCTATTGGTCATTTGCTCCTGCAGGGAAGAAGTCAGAACAGTGCTACAGGCTCAGAAGTACTTCAAGCACATAACAAAGAGCAGTGTACTTTTGAGACATTACCAGATATCTGTACAGGTTCCTAGATTCCTCAACTCTTCACTGCCTGACATCTCTCATTCTTCTGGCAGAGCATGACCCTGACAGGACTTGAAAAGTCACCACGTCCAGGAATTTAATATCTCTGTAGCCCTAAGTAAAATCATTGAGGCCCCATGGGTCATGACATCTAGTAACTACAGCACACAATGAGAATCAGAGACAGAGAGGAAGCATACACGGATGTAGAAACAGAAGACTGAAATGTGGCTTACCAGTGTCTATGATAGAGCCAGCCCCTTCCACATGTGTACACAAGGTACCTGTATAACTTAGGTGATCCCTCAGGACTTTCCATTCCAATTCACCATCCATCATTGGATGACTGCTGGAACAATCAAAACACTTGCCTAATTCTCATGTGCTGAGAACCAAAGGAAAGCCTAGGACTTGCTGCCATTGTTTGCGTCCTCTACCTGTGCCTGCATTTTACTGTGTCTTAGGTCTGAAAACCACTTGCTTCTTCACATGCTGTGCCATGGCTTTAAGCTGACACTTCCCCATCCCAATTACCTTTGAGTTGCCTGTACTTCTACACAACTGGATTGTAGGTCTCCCTCCCAGACATGTCCTGCATGTCACAGTCTTTTGCAAACCTGCCCAGATTTTGTCACGAATTCTTCAGGATACAGTGACATTTCATCATTTTTCTTCAATCATCAATTCAGTATCGTATAGAATCTCTCTGAGTCTTAACACAATCAGTCTTTTGTAACCTTTTTGAACTCCGTACATACTCACTGTATACTCACGTGTCTTATTAACATTCCATGCATGCACACAGTGTGTATGTGTTGTGTGTTTAATATTTACATATGTATGCTCTGACTCCAAAACAACATATAAGCTCTTATAAGTCAGGGGTTGTGCATCCTCTGTCTTTGAAAGAAGAATCTCTATAATTAACTCTCTGCGTTTAACCTTCATTGTTAAGGAAGGAAGTCCTGGTATCTCCATTTCATTGTATACGAGGACCTTAAGTTAAAGTTTCTTGATGTTTGGGAATCTCCAGCAAAAACATCAAACATCTATACTCCAAGTTCTTTGATCTACGATAAAATTTTTGGAAGGAAATGTTTTTTGGGCATGTAATAGCCTGGTTGCTACATTCAACCCTTTAGCATCTTCTTATCCTTCTCTTATACATGTTTTTTGTAAATCTGACCATAGACCTTAACAGAAAAGAAAAGGGGCAACAGTTATGGTTGTAAACTGCTATCTTTTCTCCTCTTAGCAGGAATGGTGAGAGTTCTAACTGCATTCGAAGTCATACCAAGTAAGGGGGAAGCTGTATAATCACTTCTTTGATGTGGGTGCTTCCTGTGAGAACTGGAAGCCAGGCAAGGCATTTTCTGGAAGGAGGACCATTGAATTCATTGAGTTAGTGAAATCTGTGACCTGCCTTTTATTGACTAGTGAAGACATAGAGAAACAAGTGAAGAGACTGCATCAGCAGTAGAGTAAGTGACAGGGACAAGTATATGTGAGTTTCATCTAAGTCTACTTGACAGGGAAGGTCCTTGGGACTGAGCCATCTTGCTGCTATGGCCCACTGCCATGATGACACCTGGCATAAGTGACTGGATATGAATCCATAGACAGGTTGTGAGAATGATTTCCTCTGTGCAGAAAGAGGGCATTATTAGTACAACAGCGAGAGTACAAGCAGGCAACTGCAGATTCATCTAAAGAACAATTCTGCTTCTTCCTGCTCATTATAATCCCCATTGAGCACACAGAGTGTAAAAGGGCAAGGAAGGATGGAAGACCAGCCGATGCTCTGCTGTAGTTGTTCGGCCCAGGGTTAGGTATGAATTGCAAATGGACAATGGGATTCGATTAGAAGCTCACTTCTAATTGAGTATATAAGTTGGGAATGGGAAACTAGAATGAATTTTCTAGGTATGCGCAGGGGACCAAAAGATAAGTGGAGAGAGCACTCACTGCTCAGCATATCAATTGTAGATAAATTGTCTGTTCCCATTGTATATTAAGTGTGTTCAACCAATACCTGACACTGGTGAAGGCAATTTCATCCTTACATAGATTAGTCTTCTCTCCTTCCCTCCATCTTTCTTATGAGCTCTGCAACTAGAGTTATGCTGAAGGAACCAATGGGCTGAGAGCTACCTGGTTGTTCTTCAGTGTAGGAGCCTCCAGGTGGGAATGAATTTTCCAGGTCATGAACTTCATACATTTGGTTCTAGTATGTAATCTTCACAATTGGTTTCTAAAACTCCTCAGAGAATCTTTAAGGGACATAGCAGTGAATGGAAGAGGCATTTTTTCATTTTTCTAAAGAAAATGTTTTCTGGTTAGGAATACTTACCTAAGTTGGCCTAACTTACCTCCTAACCCTATACACATTTTTACCTGTCTTTGAAGTGGCCATCCCTTACAATGCTATCAGTGAAAATGAACAATTCCATGCGACAAATTCCTCTATGTCAAACTGGACACAGAGAAGAGAAAAGATTATGAGTTGATTTTGTGAATCTTCTTTTCTGGGGGTTTTCAAAGTCTCATAGGCAGCTCAGCATCACAAGATGATAACAGTGCTTGGTGCCATTCAGTAGTCCCACTCTTTACCCTTGAAACCTTTGTCTATACAATACCCTGCCAATTATCTACCAGTTAAAATGCAGACTTTATTTTATTTCATAGTGCAAGTTGGAACTTTTTCTTTTCTTTTTTTTTAAAATGAGAATCAGAGTAAAATTTATTTTATCCAGGATGCAATGCTATTCTTTTTGTCTCATAAATTTTTTTTAGTCTTGGATACTTTATTTATTTACATTTCAAATGTCACCCTTTTCCCCCATCCCCCCCCCAGAAACCCCCTACTCCATCTACCCTCCTCCTTTTTGCTTTTTTTTTTTTTTAACCATTTTAATTACATGCAAGTATTAAGGTCAGTTCTAGGTTGAGGAACTAGCAATACAATAGATGCAAATAGTCAAGGAACAAGCAAGGCAATACACAAAGTTCTGTGAACAACTACTCCTGTCCATCATGTTAAAGCTTGTCTTTAACATCATTAACACGTTGGTAGCCAAAGTACATGGCTTGAACCTGAAAATGGACCCCTAGACAGAGTTATTAAATTAACAAGCTGGCAAGCCAAGGATGGATAAGATTCTGCACAGAGCCTTACCAACCTAAGACATAAGTGCACTGCTTTTGATAATGCATATTTCATGATGAGTAAGGAAGGCATTCTTGGCAGAATGACCTAAGACAGACTCAGTCTTGTTTATGAAATAAAAAGGGGGGAGAGGTGGAGAGCTTTTGGGGCTGTCTAGGAAGAATCTGACATGGACCAAGGAGAAGGAAATGGGCTACTTGTCAGGAATATGACATTGACCAAGGACAAGGAAGTGGGCTTCAGGCAGGATTCTGACACTAGGCTAGAACAAAGACATAATTTGGGGCAAGAATCTAAATCTTAGGCCAGAACAAGGTAGTAGGCTTCAGACATGAAAATGACTTTGGGTCATTGGGAAGTAGGCTCAGATATTTTGGTCATCCTGATAAGCCTGTAGAAACAGTGATCATGGGTTGTTCACAGACTTTATTTTAAAAAGAGAGTTGTATACAAACTCATCCTTATATATATGTAAATAATATGTATTGACTCCATAAATGAAAATGGCCACTTTAAAATTATTTTTACCTAAAAAAAAAAAAATGTTCTGCCTAAGGTGAAGAGAGGGAAGCAGAACTATGTTCAGTTAATCCAGACGGCCCTGGCTTCCTGTCTAATTAATGTACCCACAGGTAGTTTCATGGGAAGGGATAGCTTGACATCTCTATACATTACTTAATATTAACAGGGGACAGATGGTTGACCTTTAACACACTTGCTATGGGGTGGAAGTTCCTGAAACTTGGATTCTGCAATGTCACCCAGCTTTCCTCAGTATTCTCCAAACCCTGCAAGCAACTGCAGCAGAATTCTTTGGTTAGTCATAATGGAATTTCCCATGCTATTTGGAACTTATGACATGTGAAACTGCAGTATGCGAGAGAGTTTGTCAATTTAGTATCTATGGGAGAAGTACCCTGCCCAGGTGAGCAACAACCAACCTCGGATAGGATGGACTTAAATGAAGGGAAGGCTAAGGTCCCCTCACCACAAAATGTGCTGAGAAAGAAATAGCCTCCACTGGGAGTCAGACATATTGATTCATCTGTTGGCACTAAAGAGAAAAATGGAGAAAAAAAAAGAACCTGCCATTTTCCTTCTCTAGAAAATGATTTTTAGCTGACCAAAGGGTAGACAGCAGGGGACTTGGACTTTAGCAAAATGAGCGATGAATTTTCCATTGTCCATTTTTGTATTTTCTCTTTTCTTCCCATCTCACTGTGTGTCTCTCTCCTCCCTTTCCTTGTGTGTGTACATCTTCATGTGTGTGTAATGAACATACGTATGCATGTTTGTGTGAAGTTCGTGGTGGACACTGTCTTTGAGTATCTTCCATTATCATACTTCCAAATCATACTTATTTTTGTGTTAAGGTCTCTCAATGAATCAAGAGTTGGAGGCTTCAGGTAGACTAGCTAGCCAGAGTCCCAGGAATCCTTCTGTTTCTGACCCCTGGGCTCTGAGACTATAGATGCTTGCCACTGTAACTGACTTTTGTGTTGGTGCTGAGGATCTGACTCATGTATTTATGCTTGAGTAGCACCCACTTTTCTGCTGAGCTATGTTTTTCATCTTCTTGTTATTCCTTTCACATATGTTCCTTGTCTGTTCTTCAGACTTTTCTCTAGCCTCTTTGGCCTGTATTTTGACTACATCGACTCCTTGCTTGATTCTGGGCCTTTGCTCCCACTGTTTATTCTATCTGAAGCACTGTTTCATGCTTTTTATCTTAATCCTTTATGTTTCTGCCCAGCATGGATGCATTCTCACTGGTTTGCTCTTGGACTGGACCAGCTGACTGTCTTCTGGCCTCTATGATAGTATTACAGCCAATGATTGTACTATTGGTGATTCTCTGTTTGGGGGTTGGCCTGCTTGTCAAGACAGGAGCATCGCTAGACCTGACTCTACATCATCAGTCAAATCCTGTATTCTGAACTCAAGACATGTTCAAATTGTAGCTGCTGAATGGAATATAATTGAGGATATGAATGAGGAACTGCATGTAATTTAGGAGGTGGCTTCTTTGATGCTCTCCTGATGACTATGATTGAATCAATTTCCTTGAATACCTGCCAGCCTGTTGTATTTTATACAGTTCATCACACAACCAGATAAGTGTCTGTCACACTGGGGATGTTCAGTGTTGTCTAGAAAAGTGATGGCCCAGTCAGATCTCATTTCATTCCCTAAGTTGGTGAGGTGACCAGTCTCCCTGTCTCTGATTGCCACTCATAATAATCTTCTGAGAACATCTTCTTGCCACTCAAATACAAACTTAGAGAACTTTATGAACCTTCACTATCAGCTGATAGAAGCCTTATGGCAACCATACATCTTTGTAGTTAGAACTCAGATATTCTTACCAGTCCCATGCTATACCAAGTCTCTCTGTACTACTCAGAGATTTCTAGAGAACAAAATCCAGAGATTTATTATGATGACTTTTATGATAATTATTATGTGAATAGTATCAAGTAATTGTGGACACTGAAGAGTCCCATGATCTGCTACCTGCCAGCTGGATGCCCCATTAGAGAAAATGATGGAACCCCACTTCATGTCTAACTCCCTGAGAGGGAGAGGACCTATGAATTTCACCATAGTTAAGAGAAGAAGATCTGATGTCCTAGGTTAAGGATGTGGGTGGGAAGTGGAGGTTGAGTGTTTCTTTCCTCCGTCTTATGTTCTACTGAGTCAACTGACTCCAGTGCTTGCCTTATCTGGAAATAAGTTCTCAGGCAGGAAGACTGTTCAATTTGGGCCATTTTCATCTGGAACTTTGTCAACTGGACACAATAAGTTAATCAGCATACTCTTCCTCTTCGAAACATTCTTCTGGGACTGCAGTCATCACATACCTGTGTAACTTTATTTTTTTTTCAAAACCTATTTTTAAGGATGGTTCTTAAACACTTTAACCTCCCTTATAGCCCACCACCACCAGAGGTAGTGGAAAAGAAAGGCTACTGGGGAAATGGACCTATTTAGAAACGGTCTTTGGAGAAAATCCTGTCTGTGTTGTCAGGAAATCGGCAGCTCAATCCATTCACAAACACTTCAGGGATATATTAACAATGTAGTTCAGTAGAATTGGGATAGCAAACATAAATCAGCAGTGGTGGCACTAACTAGCAAAGACAGCTAGGCATCAGCTTGGCAAGAGCCAGCAAAATGGACCAGGAGGGATGCCAGGAGTTCTTTATTGTGCCTCTCTCAAAGAAGTGAAGATCTTTGAAGACTCAATACCAAAAAGTGTTGTACACCGAGCTCTATAAACAAGCCTAGCTCAGCCTCTATCACTGTCTGTCAAGTTCTGTTTATACTTCCTCCAAACATCATGTGTCCTCTACAAGTCTTGCATCACCAAGTGTCTTGCCTCAGCACGTGTGTCTGTCTCAGGTGACATCACTCTGACAATCAACCCGAGTTCATGGAAGTAGCAAAAAGCCATGGCACACATACCACCAGAAGTTTTTTTGATGCATTTTTCTCTATGGAGTCCTGACAAATGGAGCTCAACTGCTCAATGTAAGGAAGACACATAATGCATGTTGTTAGAGAAGAATCCTTCATCTCATGTCCTTCCGTGTGCTTGCTTTAGCAAAATATTCTCTCTCCTGTGTCTGCTTCAGCAAAATATTCCTTCATGTGGTCTTTGCCCCAGCCAAACACCATCCAGCATAACGGACTTTCCAAAGAAAAGTTTTCACTTCATACATGAATCTGTTTTCCTTGCCGGATTGATCCATTCTTTTTCTCTGCCCAGAAAATTCCAACTTTCCTTCAAGAGCCAATGTATTCTCCAAGAATGCTTTGATGGTTTCTTCAGAAAGTAGCAGGTGCATCTTGTGCAGCCATAATTATTTGTCTTGTGTGCCCCCATGTAAATGAGGAGGTATGGAGAGTTTAAATAAAGAACCCTTCACAGAATAAGAAGCAAAGCTTTTGACAGCTTGTGGTTTCTCCTCTGCAAGTCTACCCTCTGCCACAAATGATCTGTGTGGGTCTTCAGTCAGTGTTTGTTGAATAGGGCAGCCTAAGCAAACCGTAAGGTGGAAAAGTCCTGCTCTTCCATTTCTAATTTTACAGAAGTGACAGAATGAGTAAGGAAACAAGTCTTTACATTACTTGCTCCTCTCTCCCGTGAGGCCTTTGGAAACTCTTTGGGTAGAACCACCCAGTGTCCTGCCTTGTGTCTTTCTGTCACATTGCATAATCTGAAACAGTCTCCTGTGTTCAATTGCTTGCATGACTGCCATCAACTTTGTTCCAAGAAAGACACAGAATGAAAAGGGGAGGAGGAAGAAGAAGGAGAAAGGGAAGCAGGTGCTAACACACCTCAGAAATAAATATGGCTCCTTCTTTAAGTTGTATTATAGTTGAATTGCAGGAAGACCATGTTGGCCACATTTTCCAAGAGTAACCTTGTTTGCTTCATGAGCTAGCAACAGAGACAGCCATCAAGGACCTGCTCAGAAGTTTTCTTCTCCACAAAATCTCTCATTACCTCAGTCTCTCTTGATTTTTCAAGTCAGGATTCTGTATTCGTCACCTCTAGCTTGAGCTGTTAATTGAAGACAGTCTTGAATTAGTGCTTTTTTTTTTTCATATGTGTCTGCAATGGGCTATCTTTGCCTATGGATAGCTGCCCTGCCTCTTGGATCAATATATTGTCATAGCTGATAGAACTGAAAAGAACATCTGATATGATGACTGATGTCCACTTGCACAAATGGTTGTGGCTACAGTATTTTATCTATAAAGTCTAGTTTATCATTTTAACAACACTCTGAGGACAGGGGCCATTTTATAATCAGGGATTGAGAGTCAGTGAGATTGAGCCACTTGATCAAACCACATGACTCAAAACAGGGAAATGTAGACCTCTGCTAGGATGCAACCAGTGTCCTCTCTTTTGTCCCTCGACTTGGAGAAAGTGCGTGAAAATTCACAGGTAGGTTCAGTGGCCATTGATGGTAGACATGTTTGCCAATATCCTTTGGAAGCATGCAGAGTACCTTCCAGTATCATGAGTAGTAATCCGTAGGGGTGAAGGCTCTAGGTAGGCACCGACTCACCTTCTCCATGTTCAGTGAGTTGGGTACTGCTGTCTTCAGCACTAGGGTCTTACTGTCAGTTTCTGGAGAAAAAGCAATGGCTTTGAAGAGAGCCTGTGTTGTTTGGGGGTTCCCATAGGGCCCCTCTTGCCAACAACTTGATTGGATGTTATCCATTCCTAGCACTGGAAGCTTCATAACATTATTTTTCAGTGTGTGTGTGTCTGTATTTGGAAGAGGTTGACATTTAAACTTGTATATGCGAAAGGATAACCTGTCAGGAGAAATAAGATTGCCTTGAGGAGTGATGGGTGCTTAAGCAAGGGTGAGGGGAAGAAAGTAGCAATAGGAAGTGTGGGAAGATGCTCAAAAAAAATCTTATATACTTGTGTGGCAATGTCCTTATGAAACCCAGTAGTATATACAATCAGTGCATGCTAGTGGTGGTGATGATGATGATGGAGGGGGAGGAAAGAAGGAAACAGAGACAAAAGGACAAAGACAATATATTCCTGTCTTAATGATTCTGAGTTCCCTCGCTCTCTCCAATCCATTAAGAGCCTGAATAGAGAAAGAAAAAGAAAGCACAGGTTCTCTCTCTCTCTCTCTCTCTCTCTCTCTTCTCTCTCTCTCTCTCTTTCTCTCTCTCTCTCTCTCTTCTCTCTCTCTCTCTCTGAAATGGGTGTTGCTGCTCCTCACCTCTGGACTGGACACTCTCTGTCAAGTCTCCCTGGTGCTTAGTCCTTAACTTGAACCTTAAAATGTTAGCCACTAAAATTTATATTTTCTCCAAATATATTTCTAATAAATAAAGAAACATCAATTTGCTTCCTAGTGGTTTTGTTTCTCTGAAAACCCTTAATGCATGGTATATTTGGGTTATTGTTTACAACACAGAATTATAGAGAAGAAAAGGAAAAGTCATTTATAAAGAACAGGCTAGATACCCAAATGTCACTGTTGATCATCTTTGATAAGGAAGCTATTAATTTGTAAACATAGCTGGTATCATGCTTCATTTGTGTGTAATTTTGAACCTTTCTTGGCTTATTTTACACACCATTACTTTCTTGTCATGTCCTTATGTATTCTTTACAAACATAATTTTCAACAGTAGGAGCATATAATCATAATTTACTACTGTTTTCCAAAGCCAGCCATTTAGACTGTGGCATACTGCTTCACTATGTGTCCAGCAGTTGTAGAGATGGTTTTGTTTTTATCGTAGTCCATGAGAGATTACCCACAAGCCAGTTAACCCAAGGCCATCTTCATCCAATAACTCTCTGAGTCCTCAAGAGCATTTGGCATATAATGATACCATATAAGCTCTCAGAATCTCCCCTGAGAGATCATTATGGCTAGGCTTAGCCCATGAGGGTTTTAAACAGTCTATATCACACTCATGCTTTCAAGGAAAGACTCACTTTCCCCCAAGGAAGTTTTCCGAATTAATTTTGCTCCCTAGGGAGACCTACAGGGAAACAAGACTTCATATTTAATGATTTGCCATCATTGACTTGATGCCGACTTTCACGTCTCCCAACAGAGATTTGGTAATAATATGCTCTTGCTTTGGGGTGTTTTCCTGTGGATTATTCCTAGGAAATAATGATGTTCACACCTCCAGGAAGAGCTGACATCCAGAGCCTGAAAGGGAGCTTGTCATTATTTAAAACATCATGATTATGCAAATCAAACTTTCCTCTCTGGCAAAGTTTGTTATCATTGATCCAACGCCTAGTCACAGCACTACTTTGGTGGTGAGAATGGCAGTGGGGCTGCACTTTAAAAAATTAAACAGAGACAAGAGAGGAAGAAAGAAAGTTTGAAGGAGACACCCCAAGATGTAGATTAATTGATGGGACCCTCACTTGACTCTTTGACCTCATAAATGGATGAACTTCAACTGCTACTCTGGTTTCTAGGGTGTCTGTGTGTGTGTGAGTGTGTGTGTGTGTGTGTGTCATTCGTGCACCTGCATGTACATGTGTGTGTTCATGTATGTTTCTGTGTATGTGTGTGTATGTGTGTGTTTGAGTGCACACATGTATAGAAGACAGAAGACAACAGGAATAGCTTTGGGTGTTAATCCTTGCTGTCAAGATTGTTTGAGGCATGGTCTTTGCATGCACCAGGATTGCTAGTCTACAATCATCCAGAGACTTTCTTGTCCCTATTTCCCATCTCATGATAGGAAAGCTGGGATTGTACCTCTGCATCTCAGTCTGCCGTTTATGTGGCTTTTAGAGATCTGAATTCAAGTCCTCAAGCTGTGTTGACAACACTTTATCTCCAGACTTTATCCAGGGTTGTTGTTGTTTGTTTTTTGGAGGCATGTTATTCTTTGTATCTTTTCCATGCCTCATAATCTTAAATGGAAATTAATGACTAATTGGGATCTTGGGGCCTCTACGGTAAAAGCAGTACCGCTGAGAAAGATAAGGCAGACATGTGGCTCACCCAGGGGTGCTGGCATACTGTGTCTGGTGTATGGCATTTTTAGAAGATTTGATATTCATATTGATCTGTGTCCTATGGTGCAGATACAATGAGTGTTCTTGCTGCACAAGCCCAGCTTCCAGACAGTTAGTTGTCTGCCAACAATGCACTGCTGTGGACTCCTGTGAGCGAATTCTGGAAATGGTTAAAGCCATGGCTTTTAATTGATTTGGGGATTATGGATTCTCAGGGGACTTAAAAAGTTGTGGACCCTCAGCAAGAAAAAAAGTTCAGAATATAATAATAATATTCCATAATACTAACAACTGTTTTTTTTTTTTTTTTTTTTTTGTTTGTTTTTTAAGAACCAACTCCATATACAGCTGCATTTTTGATAGCCCCCATCCAGATGTTGAGACCTCATGAAAAACAGTCACATGTTACAACATATGTGCAGGGAGGCCTAGGTTCAGCCCATGGAGGTAGATCTGTGTAGACTAGGTATGCTCCACGGTTGGTGATTCAGTCTCTGAGAGCTCCAAGGGTTCAGGTTCGTTTACTCTGTTGATCTTCCTGTGCAGTTCCGATCTCCTTAGGGCCCACAATCCTTCCACCTATTCTTCTTTAAGAGTCCTCAAGCTCCATCCACTGTTTGGCTCTGGATGTCTGTATCTGTCTGAGTCAGCTGCTGGTTAGAGCCTCTCAGAGGACAGCTTGCCCCTGTCTGTTCTCAGGCTGGAGGTTTAGATCCTGGGAGCTCTGTTGAATCTTTTGATACTCGTTCTAAAAAGGACAAAAGCACCCTCACTTTGGTCTTCCTCCTTCTTCTTGAGTTTCATGAGGTTTATGCGTTGCATCTTAGGTATTGTGTGTTTTGGGGCTAATATCCGCTTATCAGTGAGTGCATACCATGTGTGTTCTTTTGTGATTGGGTCATCTCACTCAGGATGATATTTTCTAGCTCCATCCATTTGTCTAAGAATTTCATGAGCTCATTATTTTTAATAGCTGAGTAGTACTCCATTGTGTAAATGTACCACATTTTCTTCATTGAGAATTTTTGTATGTATATTCATGAGGGATACTGGACTATAACTTATATATTTTTGTTGGGTTTACACTTGATTTCACTATTTCACTATTATTTGCTTTGTGAAGGAGCTTATTGTGGTTCTGAATTTTTAAACATAACTCAAAAAGTATTGCTTGTTTGAAGGCTCTATAGAATTCTTGTATAAGTATATATGACCCTTGGTATTTTGCTTGTTTGTTTCTTTTCATTTTATTCTGTTTGAATGCTTTTTAAATTTTTTTGATTTGCTGAAAATAAAATTATAAAAAAATAAATAAATAAAAAAAAATAAATGTACTAACCTGGCAAAATATACATATATATATATATATATATATATATATATATATATATATATAAAATTCAGTGTATGTGGAATGCACTCATAATAAACCCTTTATTGTATATAATTAAAAAAAAAAAAAAAGAAAAGAAAAAAGTTCAGGAATACCTGTCTTTTTATACAAGGTCTCACAAATGTCTCATAGCTCCTGAAGCCAGGTTAAAGCAACAAACAAACAAACAATCTTTATTATAGCCTTCACCCAAGTGGTCTTCTAGAAAAGAATCATGTTCCAAGAAAGATGGTCCATTTAGTTCATGTTACAAGTGAGCCATGGAGCTGTACTGTCTTGCTCCTTTATGGTTCCCCAGGACTAGGGCTTTACTCAAATCAGAGGGCACTCATTTTAGCACAGGACTCAGCTATCAAGATGAATCAGTTCTTTCAATCATGTGGGGGCCATGTTCTCTGAGACAGGAAGTGGCCTGTGAATCAGCCCCAAGCCTTGACCTTGAGGGGAGAATTTTTAACTTCAGCAGAAGCAGTTGGATCCTACTTAGGTCTGAATTGCCCAAGTCTCTCCCCTTATTCTCTGCCCACAGAAAGAGTAGACATCCAAGACTTAATGTGACCTGGGTCGACCCAGGCTCAAAACTGAGCACCAACTACTGTGAGCTCAGGACGATTCTTTTGAGTAATGTGCAATTTGAGGTTTGCTGAGGGACAAGCAATGGATTCTGGTTTCTTGGGCAAGTGCTTCAATTAAACAATTGAGTTTGAGGTGTGGTGAAAACTGTACTTCAGGGCATCATCACTTTAAGTAAGATTCAGCCACATGCACGTGCTGGGAGGGTGTGGTTTGCAAGTGCTCTGTGTAGGTCATGACTCCCATGCAAGATGATTGCCAGTGAGTACAGGCCCTGAGCTGGGACTCACGACCATTCAGAACAAACCCCACTGTCTGCCAGGCTTTGTGTTCCCTCTGGCTTCCTCTCTCAGAGGGAAGAAAGATGAACTCAGTGTGTGCCGATGATGTGCTAGTCTCCAGGTTAACTGACCCAGGTTCAGTGTCAGTCATGAGAGTGCGTGTTTAGTAACGTCTTTAAATAAAGATAGCGATGCTGTCTACAGGCTCCGTCTGTACTAAATCAACAACAGTGGATTAAAAATTTGAAAAATGCATCTTCGCTGATCACAGACACTTTATTACATTTCTCCTTATATCGCTCTCAAGATAATATAACAAGATACTATAACAACTATACACATGGCATTTAGACTGCATGAGGTATCATAGAGAGTCTAAAGATGATTGGAAGTATCCAGAAGGGAATGTGTAGGTTTATGTGAATGCTATGTTATTCTATGTCAGGGGTTTCATCATGGTCGTATTTTGGTAATTGGTCATGAACCACAGCTACTCTGTATTTTCTTCTACTGTTCCACATTAATATTGTTAGTAGTAATAGTATTTTATATTTTAGGTTTTTTTAGATAGGACTTTGGTGTGTAGCCCTGGCTGTTCTGGAAATCTCTGTTGACCGGGCTTGCTTTGGACTCAGAGATCTACCTACCTCTGTCTCCTAAGTGCTGGGGTTAAAGGTTGTACACCATCCTGGCTCTGTGCCACATATCTGATAGTAGAATATATTATTAGATGTTTCAAGTAGGAATCGATTCAGTGGTGAAAAGTTACCGTGGCAGGAAGTCAGCACACTCCTGAAAACACCTTCTAATGAGAGTCCTTAGTTTATCATGAGCAATGTCATTCAGGGCTGACTGGAAAGAAGCCCCCTCACCACAGGGTCTTCATCTTCCTCCCAAGGCTTAAAAAAGAATCATTTGCAGCTAGGGCTGCAGAATAATTTGTAGGAAGATGCAGGCAACTCTAAGGGATCGTGGTGCATTTTACTGCTGTGTTTTATTGCCTTAACCTTTCTAAATGGCAAAGGGGGCATTTTCTGCATCCTTATGGTTTCCCAACACAAATATCAGCTGGTGGTGCTTTGTTCTTCCTTTTAGTCAGAGAAGTCTGTTTGCAAGTGAGTCCCTCTCTACCGTGCTTGTGGTAAATTCCTTAATGCTAGAAGACCATGATCCTTGTCTTGTTCGAATACTTTTGTTCCCAAGTTGACTTCTGGAGTAGGGGCTGTCCACAAGGCCACCACAGAGTCTCTCTGTAATGGATCTGAGATTCACTGGCACCCCTCCTGAGCATGTGTGTAGGAAATGAGACTTACTGCATACAGATGAACTCACAGTTTGCGTTCATGTTCTCCAGAGCAGAGGCATGAATGAGATTCTCCCCACCTTGCACAGGCTCCCCTTGCTTTTTCAGTTTTACTTATATTTTCAAACAGAACTTATTTTCCATATACATTTCCGGTTATCAGCATAATATTTGTTTATTGTGAAGTTGGAAAAAAATGAAAATAAGAATAAAATCCTATGCCACAGTCTAACTGTCCAGTTGTCCCGTTGCTGTGGTAGCTCAAGGTCCTTCTAGGCTCTCTTCTAACCTCTATGGCCCTTAGTATAGTTAATATTGATTTCAGCATTTTGCTTAAATCATGTCAACAGTTGCATTTTGCACTATTTGGAATGATATTTGCATACCACTTTGAGAGTTGTGTTATATTTCTACCATGCGCATGCTAGTTTCCTAGGGACCCTTTACACTGTAGGTTTCTATCATCACTTACACGTCTTGTAGACATTGCTGCTTGGAAGGTTTCACACAGGAAGTGTGAATAGCTGTCCTCAAATACCTTCTCAGAGAGCTTTAGATAGTTCAAAGGGGTCTCTTTAAAGTCCTTGCTGTAAAGGACTGTTTTTCTTTCTAAGGAAGCTGAACTAAATGGTAATCTCATTAACATAAGATGAGGTTCCTTTGTGCTCCAAGCCCAGCAGGTCTGAGCTCCTGTTGTCTTTCCTTCCTTATCTGTTATCCTCTCCCCTCTCTCATTGGTCACCGATCATCTATAATTATGTATCATCTATTGTTTACCATCAATCATGATTACACACAATCTACTTATAGCCATGTGTACTAATGCAATATTATGGTAATGAATATCTCTTACATTCAAACAGACTGTAACTTTTACCTCACAGCCAGAGTTAGCAATACACCTTGAGGTCACTTAAAGACTTAAGACATCTGTACTACTGTGTGCTCAGCTTGTTCCTTTAAGCTGCCTTTAAAAGAACAATCTAACAACAAATCTTACTTGCTTTGGATCTCCCATGTCCGCGCTTTTGCAAGCTAAGCTGATGTATACACACAATCTCAGGTTATGTGCTCTTCCAGGCCCTGACTCAGAACACGTACATGGGAATCGTATGAGGAAAGCAGCAAATACAAAGCCTGAAAGCAACCTTCGAAAATAATATTCAACACTTACAGATGCTGATTGATAAGCAATGGTGTTTGTAGTACCATTTGTTATGGGTCAGTAGGTCAATTTTTGGGGTCCTTTGGAATTAGTGACTTAGTTCCTTGTACAACTATGTTAAAGATTTCCCTAAATTATCCCATCCTTTCTCTATGTAATGTTTTCCCACTGTTCAACAAAGAGAGACGAAGCCCTTTGTGAGGAACAGACACACATACACAGAGAAGATACACACAGACACAGAGGTGGATAGACAGACAGAGGATGGAAGACAAAGGGAGCTTTAAGTAGAGGGCTTTTATTTCTTTCCTTCATGTGACACCAATGCATTATTGATAACTTGGAATTAATTCCAAATGTTAGCCCACATGCCCATATGTATATCTCCCATTATTGTTTTCACTTATCCACCTTCCTTTCATATATCTATCAAGCTATCATCTATTTATTATTTATCTATCCATAGATATATACACAAGGAACATACATATATAAACATGTGTATATATTCTCATGTCTTACAGAAAAAATAGTTCTATGTAAACATTTTTGGTTACAAGTGAGATAAAAAATTTCCATATATCTATATTTATAACTGTATCATCTATATCTATTTTCTGTCTAAATAGATATAGATGATATAGATACAGATACAGATATAGATTCATCCATCTTTCTTTTTCTGCAAGCTCTCTTTTCCAGTCATTTCAAGAGCTTGTGTGAAGCTGTGTGCCATCAGAGTGCCCTTGCCTGCATTTTGTCTCATGGAAGCCAGTAGCACACCGCTATCCTTTTTCCTAGCCCGTGGGCTCCACCTGGCCAACCATCATTGGAGAAGCATGAACTTGTGGTATTTCCTTGTATTTAACCTAATGTGAGATTTCTGTTTCTGACATGGGAAGGAGCCTTAAATGATCTCTTACAGAAATGCCTAGCGTCAGGCATTGGCAGTGTGGTCTTGTTCGAATGACTGGAATAATGCTCTGTCATTAGCCTGGAGATGGTTCAGAGGAGGAGAGTCACTGTGAGATGAGAAACAGTGGAGGTGGTCCAGAAGCCTGGGATGAGATGACTGTGCCTGAGGCAGTGGTTTAATTGGCCTCCTTCTCCTCCTCCTTCTCTGCTCCCTGAAAGGAAATCAACCCGGGACATTTGACTAGAATGCTCTCTGCAGCCTCTTTCTCAGTGTTATCTCTGAGAAGTGAAAGCCTCCCCCTTGTGGGGTCCAAATAAATGCGAATACTTGACACTTGGCATTTTCCAACTTCTTGGAAAAGAATCAAAGTGGATGGGGAGGAATGGTTGTTAACACAGCTCTATTCATCTCTGTGTACAGCACATCCCCAGGTATGTGTGTGTGTGTGTGTGTGTGTGTGTGTGTGGTGTTTTTTAGGTGAACAAATTAAACTGATTTGTGATGAACCAAAGAGAGTTGGCATTTAGAACACTGCTGTCGTTTTTTTCATCTGCATTTCAATTTCAATTTCTGTATTCTAAAACACCCCGAGGTATGAAGAAATATGCCATGATGAGGGGAGGGGTAGCCCAGGTAAAGTGCTAGCATGCAGGAGATCCTGTGTTCAAGCTCCAGCAAAATGGAAAACAAAGCAAAAGTCTGATGTACCATCCGTGTTGTTCTCACTGCCAAGACTTGAATTAGCTGCTTACTGGAAGTTGTTTTAAAAGAACTGAAACCTTAGCAAACCCATTTACTCAGTTGTAAAGAGTTGAACTATCCGGCTCTACATTCTTTGCAGCTCATTGTTTGAATACTTTTAGACTTTATAATCCAGGCTCAGAAGGAGACATCCTTCAAGACATTTTCCCATCTTAGGAGCTCATCTGCTTATAATTTGTTGCCTGGCCTCCTTATGACCTGGGGCGTTGCATATCTGAGATGGCGGCAGGGCGAGGGGTACAATCTGTAACGCAGAGCTCTTTTCTTTATTAGGAACGCTGACAGATAAAGACCAGCTCCCAGGTCTTCTTTATTAGTTCTACATGATAATGTCCCAGATATGGCTGCTGTCTCCTTCTGACTCCAACCCGGAGCTGTGGTTCAGGGCTCTGTAGAGCTTCCCATCTGATTTTGCTTTAGATTGATTCCCTATATAAAATGAGTTGACATGTCCACTAAGCAGCAGGAAGTCCTGGGAACTGGAGTCCCATAAAGAGCTGGGTCAGAGGTCAGATCAAAAGCAAAGGATACATCTGTGTGTACTTACAGTTAGAAATCATCAAAACCCTGGGAGTGGGTGGATTCTTGTGGGATAAAGGGTCAACATGCAAAAGCCAAAGGATAGAGGTGAACAAATGCTGCAAATCAGAGTTCCTTCCCTCCAGAGAGCCAGCTACTAGACACTAAGCACTTCCTCTGCAGGCTTCTTCATGCCTGGCAATTGGTAAGTGGAGATCATTAGCCTATGACCCAGAGACGAGAATAAGAAGCTGATACAATTCAGTGTATCCTTGTTGTTTTTGTAGGACAGGACTCTATGTACTGTGTGTGGCTTGCCTATGGGCTCACACAAGAGAGAGAAAGACTTGTGTCCTGTTTGGTATTGTGGGATCTTTTTAGCATTGCTGCTTGTCCTGTATCCTGTTCCACAGCCAGCCATGTTGCTTTCCTTTCTACACTTGCTTAACACTCCCAGCAGACTTAGCATAAGACTGTGTATATAGTATACACCTATGGGCAGCAGGATGTAGCTCAGTGGAATAACTCTTGCTTAGTGTGCATAATTCCCTGTGTGTGATCCCCAGCACAACACACACATTCATGCACATGTGCACACACACACTCTTATACACATATACGTATATACTTATTTACATTTATAGATATGCACACATGTATATGCACACACATATATACACATACCTACATATGCATGTACTTAACACACACATGTACACATATGTGTACACATACACACATACAGACAAACATGCATGCACCACAAACACACCATACAAACATGTATCCAAGATCCATTTATCCTTTTGATTTATATTATTTTGTTTTGATTATATATTTTAAAACATTTATTTTCATAGAATATGAGTATTTTACCTGCATATATGTATGTATATCGTGTGTGTGGTGTCTGTGGTGGTCAGGAGAGGATCCCTTGAACTTGAATTACCAATGGCTTTGAGCTGCCATGTGGGTGCTGGGAACAGAACGTGTGTCCTCTGAAAGAGTAGCAAGCGCCTTTAACTGCCGAGTCATTTTTCTGGCCCCCATGGTTTTGTATATCTGTGTGTGGTGTGTGTGTGTGTGTGTGTGTGTGTATGGTACATATTCTGTGTGTGTTTATTTATACATGTACATGTGGGTGCCTGCGTGTCACTGTGAAAATGTGGAAGTAATGACAACTTTGGTGTCAGTCCCTGCCTTCTACCATCTGATCTGTGAATAAGGCCCTGACTGCTTCACTCGCGGTAAGGCGCTATGGTAGATCATATGCACATCTGTAGACTTTGCTGTTACCTTTGAATCCAGGCTGCCAACAAGGTGAGAATAAATTCACAGGGCACATTCCGTGACTATCCATGTCTTTAGGGACATGCTCTACTTTATAAACTGAGAATTAATTACAATACCAAAGCGATACAACATATTGTGGTAAATTAATTGGATTTGACTTCATTTCCAAATAGACTTGTACTGAATTCCCCTTCTTCCATTGGGAATTTTCCACTTAATGAGCAGAATACAATTCTGTTGAGCTTTTCATCAAGAAGGTTCTCAGAAACTAGGGATGACTGCAGCTGTTGATGCAAGAGTTGGGTAGGAGGATGACTTTTTGAGCCAGTATCTAACTCCAGCCTGTTGCTTTTCTGAGTGTCTCTCCTTGTGATGGGAAGATATCTTTCCTCAACTGGAAAACAAGACTGAAAAGCCAGGCAAGAAACTTGTGAAGGTACTTCACTGGGAATCCCTCATCCTGTCTTTGACTTGCACTGAAGCCGACAGAAGCAGGCTTTGAAAAGATCAAATATCTTTAGAGAGCATCATATTGTCTTTGTTCTGGGTTCCCCCCAGTCACTGGTACTCCAGGTTCAAACACAGAAACCTCCTGTTCTCCCAAATCAATGACCTTTCCCACTAGACTGCAGAGCACCACAGATCTCTGCTTTGCTGTGTCAGCTGCCTGACTTCCTCATCTGACTCTGGAACCAGAGACCATCTCTAGCTGTCAAAGGAGACAAAGAATGAGTAGATTTGCTAATGACTATTGTCAGGGAGGCCAGAGATGCTAAATCGCCCCCAGAGACACTGATGCATCCTCCAGCTACTGGAAACAGGGAAGTTACTCATAGCTAATTCCTTTGGGAAAAGGTGAAAATGAGCAAGCTTGCTCTTTTTAGAACCCACCTGAGCTCACGGAATTAGGAAGCACATATGCAGGGCTTGCATCAAGACAGGGAGGAGTTTGGCAGGAGTGACACTGGAAATAAAGAATTTTCTCCTTCATTATCTGTCTTCCCCATGACAGACCCATCAGAGATTCCTCTGAGTCTCCAGTGTTTGGAAACTTTGAAATTTGGGTTGAAACTTTGGAATCCACACATGATTTTACATGACTGTTTTCAATGGGAAACAATCGTTGAAATTATGAATAATGACCCCAAATGGCTTTAGAGATCCTTCAATGTTTCAGATAGAATTTTGGCAACCTCATCCATTACTCAGAGGAGCAAACACTTTGTGTTCAGGTCTCACTTCCTGTGCCTCTGGCAGAGCAGACACTGCTGAATGATCAATGCAGTCTCTCTCCTGGAGCTGAAGTACATTAAGAGACTCACTCCTTCTGTACGCTGTGTTCTCAGAGGCCATCACAGCCGACCAGAAGCTTCGTGAGAGTAAAACTGATTGGCTGGCTTCGTGCTAAGCTGATGCAGCCTTACTGTTTGTGGGTAAGCCTCAGTGTCGATGCTGCCATGTTTTGATCTCAGTTTCAGACTTACTTTTACAGACAGATCTTGCCATGACTGTGAGCCAATGGCCCTGCTTTTCTTTATCACCAGTATTGCGGGTAATATTTAATCAAACGGCGCCCGGTATAGCTTGTTCTCAGACAGCCGCCATTTTCCCGTGGCTCCGGCTCTGGACTGCGGCTCCAGCTATCTTAAAACACCAGCCCTGGCACCCATGAGATGCCAGCGTGGGGGAGGCCTCTGCCAATCCACCATGCTGTCTACACAAAGCTCGACTGAACCTCAGACAATACCCGTCATGCCCGCGGTACCCAGTAGAATAAAGACTCTTAATGCTGAAAGATTATGCAATATTTATATATGTGAAAATGCTCAATTAACAAGATGCCCACACAATTAAAATTGTAAACCCAATTACCTAACCTTGATATTAATAACTATCTTTGCTAGAGACACTCAGACATCCGCCACCATCTTCTCTCCTCCTTTCTATCTCTCCTCTTCCTCCTCTTTTGCAGCTCAATTGCCGAGCTTTATACAAATGTAGTGGGACTATATCCTGCTACACCACAGTTTTGTTTTTTTGTTTTATTTTGCTTGTTTTTTTTTTTTTAATTTATATGAATGTTTATCAAAGAGCAGCCTTGGAAACCTGTTGGCAGCAGGCCTCTTTCCATGGCCTTTTAAAGTCAAGGCCTAATACAGATTTAGTTATGCCATAGCCTAGACCTGGAAGGCATGGAACAGTCTGCTTATGTGGCAGACTGGGTCTGGTTCTGTCTTCCATAATGAATCTGTGGTGGGCAGATGTGGCCTGGAGCCACTTTCTGCAACATTCCCACTGTAGTTCCCACAGCTGACCTTATTTCAGAGATTTCACCAGTTTGCTGCCAATTACAAGTAAGATCTGTTTTCTGAAACTAGCCAAAGGCCAGTTAAGATTTTGTGAGGACCCCGTGTCTCAGCAGCAATGTCACTAAATGACTCTAGGGATGCTGTAGGGAGGGCTGATATTTTGCAAGCCAAAATACCACATTTAGGGAGTGACTGAAACCTTCATTTCAATCACCTGCCTGGTCATACTGCCGGTAGTCACACAGCAGAGAGATTGCAGTCAGCTCCTACCCATTGTGGCAATGCCTGGAAGGCTGTCAGTTTGGCCTCAGCGAGGCTTAATCTGATTTAGAGAGGGAAGAAGAAATGCACAGGGAGGACAGGAGGGAAGGAAGGGCAGACATTCAAATGAGAATCTTCCCCAGAGCCCAAGGCCTTTTAGGTTTGTTCATTTCCATAAGGATTTATTAACTACCTGTCGAGTTCTTATTACTGTGGTGGAATGGGAGGGCAGAGTAGGGAACAGGCTTTAGTGTGTTGGGAACCAACGTGTGGTCTGGCAGGGAAAATAGATTCACTGAGGAAGCAGACAAAGAAACTGGTAAATTTGTCTTAGCAGAAATGTCTTCACTATCATACAGGTACCTGGAACTATTGGAGAAGGAAATGAAAAAAACGATAGTGGCTACTTACCTGGCTCTGTGTGCTTGGAATGAAGGTTTGCTTTTTTAAATAATGTAAATCCAGACTTCATGAGTTTCTAACATGTGTATTACCATCTTTCTCATGAGAAAGGTGAGGTCTAAAGAAGGGAAGAAATTGGTGACAAGATCGTCAGCAAGAGGAGCAGGCATGGATATACCTGCAGTCAGGCCCTAGAGTCTGAGGCTTTTTAAATCCCTATTTTCTCCAAATGAAATGAGCCTCAGAGAATGGGAAAATGGAAGCAAGGTGGTGATGTCACGCAGGATCACAACTGTACTCATGATTCATGGTTGCAGAGAAACTTCCAGGACAGAGGAAAAGAAGGAGCAGAGGACCCCAGCTGCAGCTGGTAGCTAAGTGGCTGGCAGGAGTCCAGGGAAGTTTGTGAGTCAAAGTCAGCTTCACACATGGATAGGGACAGAGAAAGAGTTTGGAAAATGCCAGACTCGGGTTGAAGCTGTCAAGTGACTTTCAGCATGCTATCTGACCTCTAACCAGTCTGTGTACCAGACAACTGGGCTAACTGGTGTTAGCAGAAAAGGGAGATCTCTCAGAAATACAGAATTCATTTAGCTCTGTCTTCAGCAACGTCATCTGAGTGTGAATGGTGGACTGTGGGGAACAGTGGACAAGGGTAGCGTGACTCTGCCTTCTGAGCTTGCATTCCAGCAGGGAGACAAAAGAAATAAACAGATAAAACAATTAGAGTTCACAACACAGGCAGGAATTAGTGTCCTTTATGGTACTTGAGACGGTGTCAGACATGCAGCAAGTACCCAATACAGTGGCTTTCACTTTCTGTAATATTGGGTTTTGCCATCATGGGATACAAAACAGGAGAGGAAGCCATGATGTCTGGTACTCTTCACTTTCTTCTTTGCTTACAAAAATTTCCTTCATTAAAGCTTCATCATCCAAGGATGCTAGGGAAAGCCTTTCTTTAAGGCATGTGTTAATCAGTCATGGTAATCTCACTCACCTTGCCTAGGTCCGATAAAGAAGAAATCACATGACTGTAAAAGGTAATGAGATATAAACGCCACAGAGAGGACTTCTGGGTAAGAGTTTCTTCCCCTAAACCAGTGAAAAAGGCAAAGAAACCATAGAAGGAAAGGCCTTATTCCCTGCTGTTGACATGAGCAGTTAAAAGTGTGTTACATTTCCATGGGTCTTGAAGGAGCCTGCCTAGACCGAGGACAGGTAGGTTGAGCATGACAGAGGAAACTAGGAAGAACATGCACTCATGATTCCTGCTGGGACACTAAATTAGGCACCTGGAGACTACTCTACATTACTTGTACCTCTCTGACCAGACACCACCTAGAAACTACTCAAGGGAGAGGTCTCTTCTGACTCATGGTTTCAGGCTATTTCCACTCATCATTGCAGGAAATGAGTGGTGGCAGCAGTGGCTCCATCATGGTAGGAGCGTGAGGTGGTGGTGGTTCATCCACACGGTGGCAGACAGGAAGCAGAGAGCACTAGACCTTGTTCAGCCTTCAGAGACCCATCTATAGTGACCTACTTCCTGTAGCCAAGCCTCTTGTCCCAAATACTCTACAGCTTTCAAAATAGTGTCACAATCTGAGGACCAAATATAAATATGGTCCGAAGTTAAACAATAGAACATTGATCATAAATCTTGTTAACTGAGATAAAGAACGTGGTTTTCTCCGACTGGTGAGATGGCTCACTTGTACTCTTTCAGAGTACCCAATTTAGTTCTGTGCACCCACATGGTGACTTACAATTATCTGTAACTTCAGTTCCAGGGAATCTAGCTCCCTCCTTTGTCTGCCACAAGCACTAGGCATACATGTGGTACACGTGCAAACATACATGTAGGCAAAACATTCACATACATAAAATAAAAAATAATATTTTGAAGAATATTTTTCCGTTTAAATCACTTGGAAGTGGATTTTTTTATTGGTAGCCAAATCATAAATTTGAAATCTGAGACATGAGAGGAACTGGGTATGGTTCTTCCTGTGCATTACTGACGCTGGATAACGAAGAAAATAAGACTCACTGATGTGGGAGATGATCCCCATATTTGGTAGAAACTTTCTTGGAGTGAAGTAGAGACAGCCTTCCTGTTCCCAGGCTCCAAGTCTCTCCTGAGGACTCTACTCTGTCCCTCAAATGTGGGTACAAACGTTTTAAGGAATTCTCATGGGCAATGAATGCTTCAGGACCCAGGAGGACCTAGACTGATAGGTGTATGTCATGGACAGGAGACTGCAGCATTGTGAGCTGGAATACCAGGCTATAGCTTCGGAGGACAGACTGACTGTGTGGACAGTTCTGCTTTTTTTCTGGTGCCCACAGACTTTAGTAAAGCAGTTATCAGGGGAATTAATAAATAAGTGGATTGAAACAAAGAAAGGTCTATCTTATAATTGTCACACATGACATGATGTTTCAAGACACAAACAGGTGAGGGTGAGGGTGTGCCTTCATACTGTCTAACCCTTGAACATTCAGGGAGTATATTTAAGAGAGCTGCCTTTTTGGAATACTCAACTTGAATTTAGCCTGAGCCTTACCACTCACCATTAAGATTATTACCTAGGCTTTCCTGGGACATGTTCTTACATAGGCTGCTGTCAGTTCTCTGGGTGAAAAAAAAAAGCGCTGAATATAGTATAATCGAGATGTACTCTCCTGTGTCCTTTCTGTGATCCCAATTGACATCTTTAGTCTGGAATAATCAGGGAACTATAGTCTTGATGGTGCAGTTGATGACCTTTCCTCATCTGGTCCCCTCTAGCTTCAGGGCAGCTTCCTATGGGTGAAACCCAAGTGGAAGGCCGTTAGAGCCTTTTCTACCTCTCTAGGCCACAGTAACACTAAATCTAAACTCCTTCATGTACACACTGTCTAGCCTAGTCCATTCGTACCACTGTGCTTTAGAGCACAAGATGGTTCCATAGAGCAAAGCCAGACGGAGCTTGGTTCCTCTCTCCAACAGGATATTCACTCTAAGATGCTAAACCAAAGTTCTCTTCTTTTCTTTCTCGGCTGTTGTTCTTCTAACCTCTGGGTGCTTTAGAGCAAAGCTCAGTGATTTACTTATCAAGTGTAGATTCTGACTCCCTTTCCCCTGGGCTAAAGGTGGAATATGGACAGAAAGTTGATGATTCTGCCAGGCAGGAAAGGACTTGCGTTCCCTGCAGAGCCTTCCCTTCCCTGGGCCGCCAGACTCCCAAGGCAGAGGTCAATACTGGCTGGTGTTTTCATATTCCCTTGGGCGAAAGCTGGCAGCTTCACAGTTACGCAGCAAATGAAAAATGGACATTTGATCTTTCTCCGGTCTGCGTGAGTCTTATGAACTGGTCTCCAGGAGATGCTGGCCTGACAAAAGAAGAAAGAGGGAGCCCACATCTCCTCCCCATAGGCCAGGTTAGAAATGATTTATCAAGACCCCTCGCTTCTGCATACAAACCCCAGTGCTCCTTGACTCTGCCCAAGGAGTGTGCCGAGAGCCTCTGAATTACAGGACTTTGATGAATTTCTAAGGGAAAAGGCCAGCTTTGCTGGAGCCTATTGCTGTGTTTTCTCTAAATCAGGGCAAATAGCATTACTTCTCCAAATGTTGCTATTCTAATGAGATTTCTATTTACCCACAGAGGCTGCTCTTCAGCAAGATGCAGCTAGAAGTTTATGCTACAGATTGAATAATCTGCTCTGCTTAAATGTGATTTGCTGCAGAGGGCTGCTTGGGGTTTGGATAAATGAGAAAGATAAACATGTGGTTTTTGGTAACATGATTACCACTGGAGACTAGAATCCCCTCTCCTCATATTATCTGTGTCTCCCACTCTCTCAGCTTGTGAATGAGTCAAAACAATAATTTTTCAAAATAGAAAGCTGACATGATACATTTGTGACAGATGCACTTGTCCAATGTCCTGACCACACATGTACATGTATATACAGGACATACACAGGCCAGCACACAATTCCACTTGGACACTATCATGCGCAGCCTAGCAGCAGGGAAATAAGTGGTTTTCCCCACAGTCTATCCTCTACTACCTAGTGGAGCACATTGAGCCCTAGAGGTAGCACCAACGTACTAGCAGGAAGCAATCTGTACAAGATGCAGCTGTAAAATTCAGAAAAACCAAAAGTAAATTTGGCTCTAAACCTCTAGGTGCTCAGAGTTTTGTGTGGTGGTTTCAGGCTATGGAAAAGAAGTTGTTTATGGGTACAGTGGATTTACATCACTCTTATGTGTTTTATAGTTCGTGTCAAAGCTGTAAAGCAGGCCCGGGGGTTCTAGATTCCAACTCAGTTCTCTGATTGCTGCACATTTATGGAGCTCATGCTTTATGTGCTGGGACATTTGGGGTCTCTGAAGAGAAATCAGAGACAGGCTTTGGGCTCAAGGAACAACACAATTAAGTTCTAATAGACAGACTCGGAACCTGGACCGGAAGGCTGCAGATGAGAGGTAGGCTGCGGTGGGGCATTTGATATATGGGAGCTACCTTGTAGCTGGGAATTGAAGAGAGTCTGTTATGGACCTGGCCTTTGAACTACATCAAGAAGGGTATATCAGATTTAGACAGAACATGGAAGAAGAGGAAGGATTTCTGATAGAAGATACAGCATAATCAAAGGTGGAGAAATTCAGAGACTGAAGGAAAGGCCATCCAGAGACTGCCCCACCTGAAGATCCATCCCATATACAGACACCAAACTCAGACACTTGCAAATGCCAAGAAGTGCTTGCTGACAGGAGCCTGATATAGCTGTCACCTGAGAGGCTCTGCCAGAGCCTGACAAATACAGATGTGGATACTCGTAGCCAACCATTGGACTGAGCATGGGGTCCCCAATGGAGGAGTTAGGGAAGGACTGAAGAAACTGAAAGGGTTTGCAACCCAATAGGAAGAACAACAATATCAACCAACTAGACCCCCCCAGAGCTCCCAGGGACTAAACCACCAACCAAAGAGTACACATGGAGACTCATGGCTCCAACTGCTAATGTAGCAGAGGATGGCCTTGTCAGGCATCAGTGGAATGAGAGGCTCTTGGTTCCTGGAGAGGCTTGTTGACCCAGTGTAGGGGAATGCCAGAGTATGGAGGCAGGAGTGGGTGGGTGGGGGACACCCTCATAGAAGCAAGGGGAGGAGGGGTAAGATAGGGGGTTTGTGGAGGGAAAACCAGGAAAGGGGATAACATTTGAAATGTAAATAAACAGAATATCTAATAAAAAAAAAAAAGTGTGGAGAAATGCATATAAGGAACAGGTGCCCTCTCTAGGACAAAGGTCTTGTATATAGATTAGAAGAGAAGAAATCAGGATGAAACTAAAACAGCTGTAACACGTTCTTTTTTCATCCTTATGCTCAACCCTGCTTGACTATTTCCCAATGTGGGCATACCTAAGATGGCCAGCCTGGAAGCTTTCTTAAGATTTCTCTATAATGGGAGTCAGCCTCACTAAGTCAAGTCAGATAGCGGTTATGTGCTCACAACAGGAACACCCTGGAGGAGGGCTGAGATATGCCACCTAACTTCCCATCTGCTGGACCTGCTGTTGCCATTTGCTATCCCTGGACTCTCCTGTCTCTCCCGATTACCACTTGACCAAACTACGCAGGCAACTGAGCACAAGTTTCCCAGGAAATTTTTCCTTGATTTCCTTAGCCAGAAATGACTTATTTTCTGGAACACTGACTTCCTGTGTTATGTTCCTCTGGGATGTCAACGGGATTCTCCTATAAACAATGGAAAACCCCAAACCATTAGCTGTGCTCCAGTTCCCAATTTTGCCTGGACTCTCTATCTATTCCTGTAAGAAGTTCTTATTGTGGCTCCTAAGTCAACTGCCAAAGTTGGGCTTAACATGCATAAGAGGCAAAAACCCAGAGGAAACTGATGGGGTCAGATGCTGTGGCTCTGAACTTGGAATCAGATCTGTTGCCAACGTAGCTCATGGGCTGAGGTTGCGACAGGCTTATTCCAGCTCCATCGTTCAGGGATCTGGAAAGACTGTGTCATTCCTAAAACTCAATATTCTCCAGGGAGGCATCAAAAAGAGGAGCCAGCACCATCCTGGGCTGGAGAGCTGGCACAGTGCAAAGAGACTTCATTGCACTTGTAGGTGACCCAGGTTCTCAGAACCATCCATAACTCCTGTTTCTGGGGATCCGATATCTTCTTCTGGCCTCTGTGAACACCAGGCATGAAATGGCAAATGTATATATAGGCAAAACACTCATATATATAAAATAAAACAAAATAAAATAAATCTAAAAGTAAGTACTAAAAAACTAAGAGAACTGGGCTGGACAGTTGGCTCAGTCAGTGAAGCACTTGCTGTGCACTCATGAAGAGCTGTGTTTGGATCCACAGCACCATACAAAAAGCCAGCTGGTGGCTTAGGAAGAGGAGAGTCAGTTCTCTTTAGGAGTGTAGTCCCTGTTAGATAGACCGCACACCAGTACATGGCCCCATCCCATGTTAAATGTGGGCAGCATTAACTGGACTCTATGAGTTATTACCAAGGGAATGTAGAGAGAGCTCAGAAAAGTTGAAGGGGTATCGTTGTATGGATGAGTGAGATAAAAATATATGCATGCATGCAGCTCTCAAATAAATAAAAATATTATATTTTAATAATATGGTGGCTTATGCCTGTAATCCAGCATTGGGGGAATGGAGCCAGAAAGAACCCTGGGGCTTGCTGCTCAGGAAATTTAACAAAATTGGTTATCTTCAGGTTCAATAAGACTCCCTATCTTTAAAAAGTACAGTGCAGCTGTAAGCCACTGAGGAAGACATTTACTGTTGACTTCTGGCTTCCATATGCATGAGTAGACACATGTATATACATATAAACACACACACACACAAACACTTGTACACACATGCACTCACATGCATGCACACATGTACACACATATGCACACACATGCACACACACATGCACAAATGCACATTCATACTCACTTTCCCTTATTAGCGGACTAGAGAGTAACATTATCAGTGGGCCTACCTCTTTATTTCTTTTCATTGTTATTTCCGTGGTTTTAAAGCCTAATTAACTGCTTTCTTTTGTCCCACATCCAGCTTCTCCTGTGTCAAAGGATACTTTTGAATATCTACATCATCCACACAACTGTGTGATCCGGAGCGCTGAGCACATCTTGGTATCTTCTCAGCCGCATTTACGGCTCCCAGACTTGTGACTTTTTACACACACACCCTTCTGAGCCACCCCCTCTCTTTCAGTCTCATTTCTTTGCTGTAATAAAGTACTGACAAAAAGCAACAGTGGTGGACATTTTTATTTTAACTCATAATTCCAGCTTACAGTCCATAATAGCAGGGGAGTCAAAGCTGCAGGAACTAGAAACAACCAGTCACGTGGTGGTCCGCACCGTAGCGGTCTGCACAGAGAGAAGCAGGTGCCCTGCTCAGCTTGATGTCTCACTGAGACAGTCTCAGGCACGGCCTGGGGAATAATACTGACCACAGTGGGGTGGGTATCCCCACATTAATCAATTAAGGCGGTCCCCTGAAGACTGTCCGTAAACAACTCAGTGAGAGGTATAGGCACCCTTTGGGTTGTACCAACATGACATTTAAGGCTAACTACCATATCCCTCTCCCCAGACACAAACAAGCTAGTTCAATGGATAACTGTAACTTCCCATACTTTAGCTGGGTTACTATAAACCTATAGCCAATCAGTGTGTGGGGTTTATTTGGTCTCGCTATGTGAGCCAGGCTGGTCTTGAACCCACAGCTGTCCTACCCCAGCATCCCACATGCTAAGATATGGCCCATTTTCAGCCGCTCTTTAAGCTGCAATGTATATGGCTCCTCAGGTCTTCTTGCTATCCTCAGGTGGCCTCACTGGTCATGTAAAGGAATAGGCAAAAGTACCTCCGCAGCTTTGTGGTTCTTGTCTTCTGCATTGAACTCCAGATACCTGGGCTCTCTGTTCAACCCATCCATGGCTGTTGGCTCTGCCTCTGTCTGCATCCTCACTACTCCCTAAAGAATAAACAAGCTTTAACTCAATTCTCCCTTCTTCAGAATCTAAACTTTCTGTTGTCCAGTAGTTAGATTGTGTCCTATCCTTATATATTCTAGGAGAACCTGGACTTCTTTGGCATCTTATCACAGTTTATAATTAGACATTAAGAAATGACAAATGTATATCTCTTGCTTTTCTATGAGATGTAGACTCCAAGGAGTTTAAAGTACCATGTCTAAATTCTCATTATTATGTTCCTGAGAGATGGTGTAGTTTCTGGCACTTAATAGTTAGTTAATGGATATTTATGATAAAATAATAAATACATAAGAATCACTGCCATAACCATATTACAAAGGTGGAAGCTAGTCGCTGGAAGAATGTCTTAGTAAGGCTAGTTATTGGGCCATATCTCATCTTGTCTTGTTTTTCTTTTTTAGATTTTTCTAGACCAGCAAAATATGACTGCCTGCAAAGGATATGTGCAAATCAAGTTGTGGAAAAGGCTTTGCGCTGGTCCTATGGGAATAAATCTCTCTGTGGACACTTGAGGATTAGTTCCTGTGGTTTGACTTATATAAACTTCTCACCTCAAAAATCTTGCTTTTATTCTAGTAAACTGTGAGAGTTGGGTCTGACTTTCAAAAGTATGGACTTTTAGACTTTGGTCTTAGAAAGATTCTCCTGGCTTGTTTTTCTGGCTTCACTTTCTCAGAAAGCCAGTCAGTCCCCACCACACTGCTTCCATTTGCAGTCTGCTAAAGTTCTACACATGACCTGACTGTGCTGTCCACACATGACCTGGGTGTGCTGTCCACACATGACCTGAGAGTGCTGTCCACACATGACCTGACTGTGCTGTCCACACATGACCTGACTGTGCTGTTCACAGATGACCTGACAGTGCTGTCCCTACCTCCAGGCCAACATGAACTCATCTCTAGCTGCTCACCTTCCTCCTGTTGTGTCTAATCCCAGCTGTGGCACTGAGGTATCATGACCCTATCCTACGAATCTCTAACTCATGTTTGGTCAACCCCAACTTCCAATGCGCACTTACTGACCAAGGAAGTCTGCTCTCTCTTGCACTTCTTTTAATTCTCGTGTCCATATTTCTTTTACGGTATTGTCAAGGTGTGTTATAGATTTACAGCCCAACCTCCCTTCAAATACTATCACACCTATGTCTTGGTTAGAACCGGCTGAGTTATGTTATAGTAACCTGAATCGGGAGATATTTAGAAAAGCCTTGGTGTGAGCCGGCTATCTGATCATCAGGGTGGCTCTGCTTAGCTCTAGTCATCATGTTTTGCACTAGAAGCAGCCAGAAGCCAAGTGCATCACAGCCAGAAGTGGCCAGAACCACGTGCACCATGAGACTCATAAAGTGCCAGCATGGTGGCTGGCTCTGCCAATCCACCATGCTCTCCACAATGCTCGGCTGAGCCCAGACCATTCCCACCATGCCCGTGGTACCCGGTAAAATAAAGACTCTTAAAGCTTAATGATTATCTAAAGGATTCATATATTTAGAAATGCTCAATTGACAAGATGCCCACACAATTAGAATGGTTACTCAATATCTAACTTTTTGATAGAAGTTGCTACCCAGGACAGCTTTCGACCCATCTGTGGTTCTCCATGGCTGCTAGCCTCCTTCTTCTCCTCCACTTCCTCTCTTTCTCTCCTCCCCTTCCTCTCCTCTCCTCCCAACTTCCCATTCTGCCTTCCTTTCATACTGCCCAATCACGGAGCTCCACTGCGTATACAATGTAGCAGGAAATTATCCTGCTACAGTAACACGCTTCCCAAAATAAATACCTAATGCAGGTCACTGGGAGCCTTCTTTTCCTTATAGAAACTTAGACTTCCAGCTGACAAAAAGCTTTCACATCAGAGTATTTCTCTGAAAAAGAGACAAGCACTTAGCATATTCTCTTGTGATTTTCTTGGTTTTATTCAGGTGTAATAGGAGATACCTTCACCCATGGCTTATTCTTCAAAACTAGTCACATGGTCCTACTGAAATACAAAGGAGCAAAAGGAGTAGGCACTGCCTAGGAGCTACTGCCATAGGTAATAGGTAGTGCTACCAAAGTGAGCCAGGCAGTAGTACACACTGAATCCCCAGAACTCATGCAGAGCAGCGTGTATGACCAATGGAACTTCTTTATATTCTGAACAAAACCAACCTTTTCTATCTGCAGCTCTTATCTCCAGGCTGGAGGGCAAATGCTGGTATGCTTTGATACTAGCTTTGTACTGCCTTTGTTTTGCTAACAGTTGATAAATGCTAGAAAACCAGGACTTTCCTCATAGTAATTAATAACTTCCTCAAGCAGCCAAGATAGCTGCAGGGACTCCAAATCTGAGTGGAACATCATCTGGGAAGAGTTGTTTGGCTTTGAGGTGATCATTTGACTTCTTCTGACAGTATGGCCTTGAACCAGTGCAAAGGTATGGTTTACTTTAAATATCAAGCCTTCCTTTGGAAAACTAAGCATTATTCTCTGAAGCTTGAATCCCTTTGCCTGTATGATGCAAATATTATGTTGCTGTCCTCATCTTACAAGGCCTGGGACAATCTGAGCATTTGGTGAACCTTAGCTGCCAGTGCCATCTCTCAGAACCTTGGCTTCCTCAGCTATGAAAAAGGCATAATGAGTAAAAAATCTTAAACTCAACATGGTAGCACCTGACTACATTCCCAGCACTCTGGGGGCTGAGGTCAGATTCTGCAAGTTCAATTTGGCCTATATAGAAATGCTCTCAAAGAAAAAAAATACAGAATACAAAACAAAAATAAACAAACACAACCAACCAACCAACCAACCAGAACAAAACAAACAAAAAGTGAGTGAAGGCAAGCCCTCAGTGCTGCACTTATTTGATGTTCAAATACGTTCACACGTATTCAATGCTTTGTAACCACTAAGCAATGCAGAAACAAATAAGAAGCGTTTACCGAAGGGTTAGACCCCTAGGAGATGGTTAATGGATGTTTGCAGAAGAGAAGTAACTATGATCATTCTAAGGTACCTTTTCTAATTACATGATAGGGGATAAACCTACCTCTCTTCTGTGAATATCCATTTGCATTTCATGTGGAATCCCTGTGATGAGCACATACGTGTCCTGATGTACACAGGGTTGACCTTCCTAGTGGTCCAAGCTTTTGCCATGGCCCAGAGAGCTGTGCCCCAGACTCCTCAGGCTTCAAGCCTCTGTCTGGACTGTGGGATGAAGGGGAGTAGCAGCCCTTTTGTGGTCTAGTACTTCAGCCTCACTAGACAGAAACCACATGGAGTGCTGAGGCCAGAGGAAGCAATCTGTTGTCTGGCCCAACTCATATTTCACTTAACAAGTCAGGGAAGATCCCGTTTCTCTCTGAGGACTTTATTTTCTTGTCAATAAATATCTTGTTAGCTGCTTGGCTGGGCAGGGATTCAGACTGGCTTATCATGGGCAATCCTGCCAGAATGGCTTCAATAACCCTATGCCGAATCTTTCAAGGTTTGAAATTACAGGTTGAGGCAGTGGTATGGAGACATCCATTCAGTTTAGACTGTTGTCCTTCTGTTCCTTTGACAAATTTTTATCACAATGAACCATGGGGAACACAGAGAATGTGGCTAGAGCAGTTCAATAGGGAGACGAGTGGGCAAAGATGCATTCATTGCAATCATGGTGCTTGGGTCTACAGTCTGTCCGTTGACACTGGACTTTCTGCATCTCTCATTGTTACAGCTGAACTAATAATTAGAAAGTACTTGGCCTAGTTCCTGGAAAGAAGTAAACATGTGATTCTAGCCTTGGTAAGGATTAGTGTTGGTATACCTACTATGAGCCAGATATTGTTTGAATGTTTGGGATGCATTAGGGAACAGAACAAATACTCATGACCTCACAGAGCTGGAGATAAGAGAAAGATCAGTGGTGGTAGTGCTGGTGGTTGTGTGGAAGGTAGTCCCGCTTTGGGGAGCTAAAAGTCTATGAGAGACAAAGAAATGGCTGAGTGTGTTACTCTAGTCTTCCCCTGGATACTGTGGTCCAGCAAACTTCTCATATTGCACTGTGAGGTCTTAGAGAGGAAGAATGTTGTTCCTTCCATTCTAAGCTTCAACACCTGCTTTTCTGAGTATGTTAATGAGTTTTCCATGGTAACTCTCAACTCTATGATAGGGCAAAGGCTACCACAGGTAAAATGGAAGGCTTGTGGCTTAGAGGGGCCCCTGGAGGCCAGAGGAAAGCAGGCAGCAGTGTTGTAAGGCAGACCTCATGCATCCATTAATTCATTTATTTGGCACATTTTACGAGAACTTAGGTAGTACATGGGACTGTGGCAGATACTCTGAGGGACACAGGGATGTCTGGGGTATATATAGTTCCTGGTACAACTTCATCAAAGCCAATGGTGAATGTGAGTGGCAGTGTCCTGAAGCCACTGTGAACACCTTGTGCCTCCATTTCTACTTTTGGTACAAATTTTCTATAATGGGACTTGTTTTGGAGAACATGAGGGACTGCTACTTGGAGAGCCACTTGGGATTGCTGTGGAAGTCCTCCACAGAGGATTTGAACATAGGTCTAAGAAATCATTGTTCATCTGCACCGTGACTGTATATACTATGGCAGAATTAGTAGGGATGGTGTCTCTGGAAAGGAAAACCAATGTCCGCCTCTGACCTGCAGGCATCACCATTAATCCATGTCTTCTGTCCCACTTGCTCAGGACTCCATCACTTGTTGTCCCAGTGAGTATGAACACTGCAGCTACCCAGCAACTGGGAGTTCACCACTTTGTTCCTGTGGTGACCTCTTTGATTATAAAATTCCTTCTTCGTAAACATAATGCGAGGACCAGTTTTCTAGGAAACACATTTGGAGAAACCCTGCTTTACTTTCAGTTTGCTGTAGTTCCTCAGAAGACCCCAGAAACGTATCCTCTGAACCAAAGGATAATTAGAAGGCTAACTCTAGCCCAGTAACTGTAGAGCCAGTGAACATAAATTAATTCGGTGATAAAATGGTTGTTTTTTGAGAAAAGAATCCAGGGCAATGATGCGGAAATGAGAACAAGAGGATATTGAGATCCTTGACACACAGATCAAAGGCATGGAACCAGTTCTAACTTTGGAACGTCGTTTTGGCAGTGCATCCCACCCTGGACAGCAAGATGCTTCTCAGACAGCTGTTTCCGAAGCTCAGAGGGAGGAGCAACAGAGACAAACAAGGGCATTGGACCTCTGCCTCTTGGCTTCCTGGGCTTGTTTTCTAGAACTTATTTGTTACTTTCCCCAACAAAGTTGGCATACAAAATAATGGGTTTCATGACATCAGTTGTGTGTGTGTGTGTTTCGAATCCACCCCTTACCCTGCTGCCCACCCCCTGCCCCTGCGTTCCTTCCCTGTCCCACCTGCTCTTCTCTTTCTGGTTCCCTTTCTCCACGCAAATGACATTCCCTCTAGAATTACATATATTCTGTTCTCCACACCAGCCTTGCTTTCTTAAGTTCTCTTTTTTCTTCTTTCATAATTCCATCCCCAATCCCCCAAGCCCCACTGACACATACACAGTCCTCTCTCTCTCTCTCTCTCTCTCTCTCTCTCTCTCTCTCTCTCTCTCTCTCTCTCTCAAGTTTAGATTCCACACTACATAAAAATCTATGTAATATTTGTCTCGCTGAGCCTGGTATATTTGGCTTAATATACTGATTTCAGGTTTTCCATTCTCCTGCCAATGCCATGATTTGGTTATCTTTATAAATGAATAAAATTCCAGTGCACATATGCACCACATTTCCATCATCTATCCATCTGCTGATGAACGTGCAGGCCAGTTCCTGTCCTTAGCTGTTGTGACTAGTGCAGCAGAGAGCATCGATGTGCACGCATTCCTGTTGACTTAGCATCTTTTGGTATGTCTGGGCCATATGGTAGTTCTACTTTCAGTGTCTATTTTTTTGTTATTTTTAAAAGAAACCTCCATATTGATTTCCATAGTGGCCACACATGTCATTTCCACTAATAGTGTTCCTCTACAGGGGTACCTGAATCTGCTGCCATTTGTTCTTGTTGATAACCATTCTTCATGGAGTGATAGGAAATCTCATAACAATTTTAATTTTCATCTTCCTACCAAATTCTACCAAGCCTTTAAAAAGGAGATGATACTCATGTTCTTAAAACCATTCCACAACACAGACTGTGAAGGACAACACTGACCACAAAGCCTGCATTACCCTGATATTCAAATCTGATAATGACACAGCCAGAACAATTACTTGTCTGATTCATCTTCTGGCCTTCATGGGTCTTTACAGCTGAGTGACTTTTAAGGGAATAAAATCGGGTGGCTGGAACTGTGAGACTATCTTGCTAGAATTTGCCCTAGTCTTTGAAAAAGGTAAAATTATTACACATTTTACATAAGTGTAAAAGGGATTACATATGTCTACACATTCAAGATGAATCCCAAGATCCAAATACTAATTTGATGCTGACGTCTCTCCTTGTTTGATCCATTCAAGAGACTGAGCAAAACAGGATATGATGCTGATGTATTGATGGATGCCGAGTTCATTTTCCAGCTAAGGAAAGAGAGGCTCACTCTTCATAAACAATACAGAAAGAGATAGATTGTAGATTATATCCAGACTCTACGATCGTTGTTTCAACCTTCTTAATGTGTGACCCATTAATAGAGTCCTGACCATAAATCCTTTGTATTGCTACTCGATAACTGTAATTTTGCTACTGTTATGAGCCATAATGTAAATATCTGAGGCCCAGTGTAACTAATTTGAAACCCCTGTGAAAGGGTTGTTTGTCCCCCAAAGGGGTTGCATCTCACAGGTTGCTCTCTGGACCCCTCTATTTCACCATGCTGAATTTCAGGTTCCTTAGTCATAGTGCTGGATTTCAGTGTCCATGATGGATAGATTTATGTAAGACTCTTTTGATGCCTGGTTAACTCCCAGGCTATCTCTTCAGGAAACAGTCTCTGGTTTATTCCCATGAGGTAGATTCTAAGATTGCTCTTTCCTTAGTCCTTCTGGGAGACGGCTAACATTAGTAGACCACACACACTTCCTTCTCCCAAAGAGTCTTCATTGGTGATGCCAACTTTCCTAATGGGGAATAGAAAAATGTCAGTTTTTGGGAACATTCAAGCCTTTTCCCAGGGCAGGGTGATTGTTGGGAATTTTTCTACAGGTTGCAGCATGTTCTAGGCTCTAAGAAATTTTTGCTTTAACCTCCTCTTGATCTTACTCATCCTAACCATGATCCCTGCACCCACTCCTGCCCCCTAGTCCAGCAAAGTCATGCATAAGAGAGACCCTTTCTAGGGTGACCTAACGCACAGAGCATCACCATGTAACTTCTCTTGGCTCTGAATGAAGTTCTCATGGTTCACTTTTGAATGAGCAAAACTGAGGTGCAAGGGGTCTGAGGCCCCCAGCCCCCAGAAGTGGCTAGGCTAGGGCAAACCTGAGACTCCTAACTTTGGTGCTCTTTATACTGGGCCTGCTTTTAAGATTGAATTGCAATGTATAAAACATAGGAAAGTCTAGGCAAGTCAGAGAGGGTTGGAATTTGAAACTTCTCACAGTTAAACTTCTCTTTGTTTCCTGTGTTTTCCCCAGAAAACCTTCACTGTAGCACACACTGTCCCTAGATTAGGTTCAGGTTGTGTTTTTCCAATTTTAAAGTCAGCATGTTTGGGCCAAGAATCAAAAATGTGAAGGCTTAGAATTGTGATGCATAGAAAGTATTTTCAGATCTTGCCATTAACCCTAGAATCAAAACTGTCACACATGGGGCAAAGTAATAAGGAGGGCGTGGGGAATCGAGATTAAAGTTTGAAATGCAAACCATGGTCCTGCCATTTACTAGTTGCATGGCCTCTACAAACTCTCAGTCTTTGGTGGTGAAATGGATTTCACTCCTCTCAACCTCACAAGCCACAGGGTAGAACACCAGAGCTGACACAGGCTGTCTCTCTGACACGGGCTACTGTCCACATTTATGTGTCACTCAACTGAGCTTGTGGTCACTTTCACCTAGAGAAATGGCTGGGTTGAAGAGCCTCTCATATGCTTGGTAATTACTGATATGGTTGATGGTCTATTGTATCAGTCTCGGTGAATTTGAACCAGCCTGGAGGCCCACATTGACGGAGTTTCAGATCTGTTATGGCTCCAATCCTCCAAAGACAAAAATACATCCAGTTCACCTGGGCGTTGCTGTCTGTGAGAGAAAGGTGTGCTGAGATCTGGGATGTGTGACGGACAAGGGCTGACAGGACCAGTGGGCAGCATCTGGCTGGCTGAAGGTGAAATGGGTTTATTCCTTTCAACCTTTCAAATTGAAATGGAGATCATTAACTTGATTTGGGCTAGGTTCCGCTGCTGTGAGGACCTAGTCATTGGGTCTAAAAAAGTGATCTGGGCACAAATGCTACCTTCCCACTTGGATCAGGGTGAGGGCCCTGGAAGTGGGACCGGCTTGTATTTTGAAGTAGGAGCTGAAGTTACAGCTACTTTAGAGGTAACAAGCCACTGATTTCAATACATTTACATTTTTTACTATAATATTTTAATTACTTCTTTTATAATTTAGTACAATGTATTTTGACCTTATAGCCTCCAGATCTAAACCTGTTTTTTTGTTCCTTTTAAACTTTGTGTCTTCTTTCCTTCTCCTTTAGTCTAATGAATAATGCTCTAAACCTGCAACTGTGAAACACAGGGCACCAGATAGAAAGGTAGATGAGGCTCTAGTTTTGTTTGGCCTTTATATCTCATGCATTTTGGCAAAGCAATTATTATGAAAATGTATAATGAACATGTTCTTCAGACTGACAAGAGGGTGTGATCAGAGGCCTGGAATTGATATTGTGTTGTGGGATAATAACTGGTTGAATCGCTTTGTAAATTGATACAAAAAGTTTGGTTTGGGTTATTATAAAGCTCCTCACCAGGCTGATTTTAAAGTCAGGATTTAAAAAAGGAAATAAGAAAAGTCTCTGGAGGTTGTTAAACTGGTAGTGGTTGGTTGTTTTGAACTTTGCCTTGAACATGAGTAACTCCTTCACGGATCACCCAAGAGTTTGTTAGAAGTGGTGGATGTTAGGCTCCACTATTGGGCCTGCTGAGTCAGAACCCACACTTAAGAAAGCAGTCAGTGATTTACATGCAGTAATTTACAGTTTGCAGAGCTTTGGTACTTGACGTTCTCAGGGATAAATTTTGGGAGCTATAACAAGCTGGATCCATGTAGAGCCTCTGGAGTCAGATGAAAGAGATGCTGCAGCCTGGCTAATGGTTAAGTTCCCAGATATAAGGAGACATCATTCTGTGAATGGCCAACTGTCCTTTTATATGAATGGGTGCCTCTAGAACAGTAATTCTGGGACACCAGGGTATGTGATGTAATTCAGAAAGAAAACACTTTGCTAAAAAGGCATATGAAGGAGAGCCATTCATATCTGTTTTTCATTATCTAAATCAGATTTCTGTTTTTCATACTTTTAGACTCCTTGGGGTATTCTGCTGCCACTTTGAGGGTTTTCTTTCTTCTTTGAATATTTAGAAGCATTTTGATGGAAACATTGCTGCATGGGAACAAAAATATTTTTCTCACAAAATGTTCTCATTCAATAAGTTGCCACATATTTTTGTTCCATATGGTGCTTCCCAAACCAACAGTGTCTGAAGACAACTGATATACAAAAAGTAGATTCACATGTTTAACATGGCTATACAAATCCACTCAAGATGATTGGTGCTTAGTTTTTGTTGTTAAATAACATTAGACAGCAGTTGAAGCTAAGTTCTTGAAAGTGAATGCAGAGAAATTAAACAGATAACTGGTAACTTCCCTAATCGTCTTGGGGTCTGGAGTTGAGTAAGCCATCTGCAGAAGTGAAGGATGTGTCCTACAGTGGAAGGGGAAGAAACAAGACAGCAAGGAGAGCTGCCAGAGTGTGGGGGCTGGAGGGTGGGAGCAAGGCATGTGTTCTTAGTGAAGCTGAGGATTGTGGGGGTATTTCTGGGATTCATGACCTCTATAGAGAGAAGAGGAGAGAAGGTGACCATAGGGTAGAGAGAAGGTGACCCTAGGGTGGAGAGAAGGTGGCCCTAGGTTGGAGAGAAGGGACCCTGGAGTGGAGTCTTTTGGAAAGCAAACTGTGAATCTCTTCTCCACTTTGTTTAGGTCTCCTTTGTGCTAGCATATGCCTCTGACATTTGCCATCAAGAAAAGCATCTAGCCCTGTCTTCCCATTTTCTTTTTAGCACCAGCCAAAGCCCCTGGATGATCCCTGCATCCAGATACCCATGCCTGGAGTGGATGCCTCACACATTTTATCGGCATTGCGACTAATACAACAGAATACAACAGAAGCAGTGGTCTGTCACTCCCATTGTGTCAGTCTTACTTTGGTTTCTCTTTCTGTAGGATCCTTCTCTAAGAGTGAACCAGCTGACAAGTTGTAAGCATGTCACTGGAGAACAATACATAGTAAGGGACAAACTCTGTGACAATGCCCCAGGAGTCAACTTGAAAACAGACCCTCCATTCCTAGATAGACCTACTGGTGAGGTTGCAACAACGTAGGGGACTAGAATTGTATACTGAACACAGACTTCTGACTTTCAGGAACTCTAAGTACTAAGTTTAAGGTCAATTACTACCCACTCATAAATATGTAACATGCTCTCTAGTACATTATACTGTTTATTTGTATATAAGTACAAATACTGGTTTGTTTACTCTCCCCAAGCGGAAGGTGGCTGCTGAGAGTGATTATTTGTTCAGTGTTGTCCCTTTGGTGCACAGACAATAGCCTAGATTGTAGTAGTTGCCTGATAATTACCTTTTGAGTGAACAAATGAAGTCTGCCACAGTAGTTTTATAATTTTAGGAAAGTTTAGTGTTTTATATTGGAAAAGTCTTCAGGACAAAATCAAACCAAAAAACCAAACCAAACCAAAACCGAAAAACACCAAACATAGGACCTATTACTCTTCTGATCTAACTGGACAAGTATTTTATAAGTGACAAACTCTACAGCTGACAAAACAACCCAACCTGTGTTTCTAGAGGACAAGAAGAGAGACAAGAAATCTGTTGTTTTAAATTCAGCTATACCCCTAAGGATGACAGAATTTTTCATTTGTTTTCACCAGAGCTGATGGCTGTATATAGAGATATGTAGATATAGATTCTTGTCTAATCCTTCTTCTCTAGCTACCTAGACCTCGGTCCTGTAGGACCAATGAGAGCTACAGGGAGTCTATAGACCACATTCAAATTATAACATGGGAACTCAGAAAGTCCTTCCAAAAGCAGTTCCCAAAGGAGCAGGGTAGCAATGCTCAGATGAATAAGCAGACAATGGGCAAAGGGAAGCAAACCAGACACACCTGAACACATCCAAATGTCAGGTTTCCATGTCAGCAGTTCAGCCTGATCTACTCAATGGAATCAAGTGGGGGCCACCTTATTTCTTACTTCAAGCATACTCTTTACTCCTCTTTGAAACCAAGTTCTGCTAGGTATGCCTCTCCTTTTCCACCCTGTCTTTAGAGGGCACTCAGAATAAACTCATAAAACAAGAACATATTTTACTCTCTTTTGTTTTCTTTCTGCTTCTGTTGCAGTGAGCCAGTTGGTGGTTCTTCCCTCTGTGCATCCAGGAAAGACAAGTGAGTCTAGTTGGTGACTTCACTACCATGCCAGAAGCAGTTATATCTGAGATATGAAAGCACAATACTGCCTTCTCAGAAGTCTGGCCCTGCGTGGCTCTATGGAATTCTTTTCTGAGTGTAGACACTAATGTCAGCTGTGTGCACAGCCCAGGCCTTGGGGTCCAAGCTCTGCAGGATCCACTTTTCCCTTTGATTCTTCTCAGCCTTAGAAGTAGTAGCCACTTTGGCCCTTCTTCAGTAACTTTTATAAATGCGCCATTGCAAATTTCTGCATCATGGTTGCCTACTTACTAAAGGGTTGGGCAACATGAGAATAGAGACCTTGTTTACCTTGATGGAGTGGTCTAACTCACCAGAAGCTCAAATGAGCACACTTTAATGAAAACAGAAGGAGAGAAAAGTCACTGTGCTTTTTGAAGGAACACCACTAACCCTAGTTTTACAAATTCCTCCTGCTAACTGTTCTGTTGTTTAAGAGACTCTATCATCTAACTATGATTAGATCCACTTACCATTGAAGAATAAGTGTGCTGTGTCCATTCATATCCTTGACCCCTTAGAAGGCAGTGTCAGCTATTTTGGTGGCTTCAACTCATTTGTTTCCATATGAAGAATGTCGCTGGACTTCTAAAATATGTTGAGATATCTCAGAGTATTATGGGAAGGATCAACCAAGACAGCAAGGATGTCTCACTGTCACTAACAGCAAATTGTAGGATAGCTTTTAAGTATTCACAGTGGCCTTTGGAAGATTTTTATTTACATTCAATGAACATCATCTCATACAGGTTCCCCGTGTGCACATTCAGTTCCCTGGCTCCCGATTTTTATTAAATATTTCATGAGTGTAGGAATATTGTCCACATTACTGATTGTATTTCTGTTTAACTTTTTGATATAATTCATCATTAAATGGACTCTGAAATGGAGGTTCTGACCAAACAGATGGCACCTGATGGAAAAGAATGGTTTGTTTTTGCAAAGGGAGTGATTTCAATTTTTAACAAACAGGAGCTTGGGATTGTATGGGCTTGGCAACTTGGCAGGAGCATTATAGAATGCAATTAAATGAATGTTCCCAGCTCAAAGACTCTGATCCTGGTTTCTGCATAATGCATCTCCTTGAATTCAACAGAGAAATGCTCTTCATGGAAATTACCATTTTTCCTGCCTGCCTATCATTCTGCTTTGGTGTCTTAAATTAAATGACAGAATTAGGCTGACCATAGAGGGCACACTTGTCAACAGAAAGGATAGTGGATTCCCATACCCATCCTCCAAATAAGTCATCTAAAGGTTGAGAATGAAAGGTGGTAAGGAGGAAAGACAATGAACAAACATGAGATTTGTAAAATGAGAAAAGCTGCTCATGTACACATATGCATGGTTATATGTCATGTGACAATGATTTTCCCTTTGTCTTAGCTTGCATTTTGTTGCTATGACAAATACCATGACTAAAAGAAACTTGGAGAGGGAAACATTTACTTGGCTTACATTTCCATGCTATAGTTAATTGCTGAAGGAAGCCAGGGCAGGATCTCAGGGCAGGAACCTAGAGGCAGGAACTGAAGCAGAAGCCACGGAGTAAGGCTGCTTAGTGGTTGGCTTTCCAGGGCTTGCTCAGCCTGCTTTCTGACAGCAGCCAGGACCACCTCACCCCTAGTGAGCTTAGCCTTCTTACATCAATCATTAACCAAGAAAAGACTCTGGAGACTTGTCTACGGATCAATTTCATGGAGACATTTTCTTAATTTTTCTTCTTAGATAACTCTTGTTTGAGTCAACAACTCTACAAATAGCAATCACCAATAGCAAAATCCCAACCAGGACACTCAATTTCTTCTCTCACCTCTCACAGAGAAGTCCAGGAACAATGCCTATTTCTACCTATTATCAATATAAAGAAATTAAGTTTGAAGCTTGATGACTCAAAGGAAATATGCTTAAGGAAAGCTTCTTGTTATTGGCAAGTATCGCCACAGGGGAGAAACACGGGGAAGGCGCTAACAAGTAAAATCAAAAGAGCTTTGAACACTGGGGCAGAACTCATTCTTTTATCTTCACTGTGCTTATTTCAGTTTGTTTATGGTTTGTGAGAGTAGTCTTAAGAAACTGAGACTCTAGAGATTCAAAGACAGGAGAATGGTTATTTAGATCATGGCATTCCACTAACTTCATTGGTGTGTTTGAGAGCAAACCAACTAGAAACACTCTCTTCCACCATGTCCTGCGACTCAGTGATTCTCAGAGGTCAACATTTTATTACATCACAATTTCATGCACAGTTCTTGGTGTAGGTGGTCTTGTCACTTGGGGTGCTGCCATGAAAACACAGTTTTAGCATAAAGATTTGTCTCTTGCAAAAGGAGTAAGACACTGTTTCAGGGCTCAGCTCTCAGTGCGTTAGAACCATCCTGCCTGCAATCTACGTGATGCAGATGACAACTGGACAGATCTCAGAGGATTATTGTAAGGGGTGTTGTGAGATGACCAGCCAGTGTTCAGGACCAAAAGGCATCCTGCCTATGGGACTTCAGTGGGAAAACAAGAAAATGTCCTTCCTGTAAACAAGGACCTCACATGTCTTACTGCAAGTGAAATCTCAGTGCTGGGTTCAGTGCATAACAAACATGATAAGGATTACATGCTGACATAACTTTCTCTTTCCTAAGCATGCCTTGTGTTTCCTCTCTCTAATACTCCATGTCCTCCTTTCCTTTGTCTCTGTAATCGCTCAGATTCTTTCTCCTTTGCTTATTAAAATTCTAATTATCTTATTTCTGTGACCAGACCAAATATTCATGAGGGTAGGCTCCATCTTACTCAACCTTGTATTTTTTGCAGCTTTAGATAGAGTACTTGTCACATGGTTAGAAGATACCCCATACATGTATGTGTATAGTCAGGTGCTTCTTACTATAGAAGAATACTTCTGTCTTGCAGAAAAAAATCACATGCACAGCTCCCTCTTATGGTCAAGAAACATCCTTGCCCTGTAGGTACTTACTGTCCAAGAAGAAAACTCTAGCAAGGCCTAACATCAAAACTCATGTAATAACCCTGCAGTGCCTCACATTTAAGTTCATGTTTGCTATTCCTCAGCTCTCATCTGGAAAGCATAGATCATTCCAAGAAATCAGACTTTCTTATTCCTGCCTGGTAAAATAGCTCCAGGAGTTTGTGTTGGCTTTATTAAAAGAAATTCTGATAGTTCAGGGTCATGTGTTTGTACTTGATGGAATGTTTTAAAATGTTCTTTCTGGATGGGATTGTATTTCATTATTTCCTTCTGTGTAAATATAACACTTAATTACTAACACTAAGAAACCATTCTCTGAGAGCTGAATTGCTTATTAACTGAAGATTTGAAATGGATTTGAGTTTCAAAAGGAAAAATAGGAAATTGAAGACACGTATTTTAAAACAATAATTACATAGTTGAATATCATGAACTGAACATATCTTTGCAGATTCAATTTTGTTGTTATTGGATAAAAGACAGAAGATTAATTCTGTAAATTTAAAAGTGTCTATATTTTCAAATCCTGACTTGGAATGTGATAGTTCACATTTGGAAGCTGTGTTCCTTATTCCACAATTCCGTTGGTAATTTGAAAGGAGAAATAATCCTATTTTTTAAGGTGGTATCTCAGAAAAGTTCACTAGCAAACATCCTTTCTATCTTATTTACAGTTTTCCATCCATTACAATTGGAACTATGAATAATGTCAGTTATTCAATTTTCAGAATCTTGCTTATTATATTTTCCATCTCATTCAGAGGTCATTGAATCTGGGATTCAACCATAACATGCAGATGAAATTACTATTGTTTTCTCCGGTTAATGCTAGCATTTGTTATTTCCCCTTGTTCTAGGTTTTTTTTTTTCAAGATGAAAATCACATTAGTAGGGTGTTTCAGTCTGAGTGCAGAGTGGCTAAAGGTATCTAAATGAAAGTTAGAGTGGTAATAACTGACTGCCTGGACATAGAATGAAGAGGAAAGTGAAGAGTTTAAAGTTGAAGGTGGCCTCTGACCCAGGAGGACATGTGAAGTCAGCGGTGTAAGGATTCTTTAAGATCCATCCTTCCATTCAGAACACACATGGGACATAGTCTCCTGGACCCTAGAATCCTGATCAGTGACTTAATGTCTGACGTCTGCTCTCGTCATAGAAGCCACTATGAGATCCTGAGGTTTGGAGACTGAGATGTCTCTACCACTCCCTTCAGTACTATGTTAGGTAATATAGTATTGATAATATAATATTGAGAGTATTGCTGCATCCTGTTTCCATGACCCAGAAATTCTGCTTTCCTTCTGATTACATTTGAGGAAAATCAATACACCTCAAAGAGAGAGCATGCCCAATAGCTCCTTTCAATCTAAGGCCTTTCAACCTTCCAGGCCTTGGCCAATCCAGTTTGACAGCAGGTAAATGAGGACTGCAGGCCTTGGTGAAGGAGCATGTGTCAGTGCAGACATGCATGGGATGTGGCTGTAACTCAGTACTGTGAGTCCCAGCCATGTCGCCCCTGAACTCTGTCCATGGAGGAGCAGTGTGGCCAGGAAGACTGGGATCAGAATTTTCTGACAATAAAGTGTGGCAGACTCCAGAGGTATCTTTGTCCCTTCTGCCAGAGGCCCAGGTTTGGAGACACAGTACCACATAAAATCAAGAGGTATAAAGCTTTTTGGAACAGAGCAGCAAGGAACAGTTCAGTGACTCTACCATGGGTCTAGGGCCAGTCAGAAAAATACTGTGGGTAATGTCCTATGGCCCTCTGCACATTGGTAGAATGGTCCTCACTCCTTGCTGACAATAGGCAATGGCCTTGGTACAGCTGTGCAGTTCATGTTTCATGCTGGCTGAAGGCTAATGAGAGCTGGACTTTGCCATTTGTCTGGCTTTCTCAGTGGAGTGTGGGAAGCCACATGAAGAGCCTTGTAATTCATTGTCCCTAGGAGCCACAGACTGTAACATCACAGAGTGTATTATTCCTCATCACAGCCTGTTGTGACTTACCTAACAATTTCCACAAAGTTAAATTCAGCCCAATTTTTTATACAGGTCAATGAAGCAGCTAGAATTGAAAATACATGTATAATAGTCATAGTATATTCTCTATGCCTTAATGGAAAAATATTTAAATAACTTTTATAAGTTTTTGATAATTCTTATAAGAGAATTCTGAGAATTTCATATACTGTGTTTTGAACCTATTTACCTATCCCCAACTCTTCTATATCTACTTGACCAATCAAGTTTGTCTTCTCTTCCAATTTTTTTCTTTTGATTCCTATTAATTAGTATATTTATGTACTTCTAATATTGTCTGGCATACAAAAACATCCATCCATTGAGAGTTGTTGGTCCCTTTAAATAATATTTTTTTTCTTGTGGCTGGTATTGTTTTTTCCCTTTTATTGAAAACAGATTTTCCTTTTGTGATTGGGTCATCTCACTCAAGATGTTATTTTCTAGCTCCATCCACTTGTCTAAGAATTTCATGAGCTCATTATTTTTAATGGCTGAGTAGTACTCCATTGTGTAAATGTACCACATTTTCTGTATCCATTCTTCTGTTGAAGGACATCTGGGTTCTTTCCAGCTTCTGGCTATTATGAATAAGGCCGCTATAAACATAGTGGAGCATGTGGCCCTGTTGCATGTTGAAATATCTTCTGGGTATATACCCAGGAGGGGTATAGCTGGGTCCTCAGGTAACACCATGTTCAATTTTCTGAGGTATCGCCAGACTGCTTTCCATAGTGGTTGTACCAGCTTGCAATCCCACCAACAATGGAGGAGTGTTCCTCTTTCTCCACATCCTCGCCAACATCTGCTGTCACCTGTGTTTTGGATCTTAGCCAATCTGACTGGTGTGAGGTGGAATCTCAGTGTTGTTTTCATTTGCATTTCCCTGATGACTAGGGATGCTGAGCACTTCTTTAGATGTTTCTCAATCATTCGAGTTTCCTCAGTTGAGAGTTCTTTGTTCAACTCTCTACCCCATTTTTTAATAGGGTTATTTGATGGTCTGGAATCTAGTTTCTTCAGTTCTTTGTATACCTTGGATATTAGCCCTCTATCAGATGTAAGGTTGGTGAAGATCTTTTCCCAGTCTGTTGGTTCCCACTTTGTCCTGTTGACCTGTGACACACATGGTATGCACTCACTGATAAGCGGATATTAGCCCCAAAACACACAATACCTAAGATGCAACGCATAAACCTCATGAACCTCAAGAAGAAGGAGGAAGACCAAAGTGAGGGTGCTTTTGTCCTTTTTAGAACGAGTATCAAAAGATTCAACCAGAGCTCCCAGGATCTAAACCTCCAGCCTGAGAACAGACAGGGGCAAGCTGTCCTCTGAGAGGCTCTAACCAGCAGCTGACTCAGACAGATACAGACATCCAGAGCCAAACGTGGATGGAGCTTGAGGACTCTTAAAGAAGAATAGGTGGAAGGATTGTGGCCCTAAGGAGATAGGAACTGCACAGGAAGATCAACAGAGTAAACGAACCTGAACCTTTGGAGCTCTCAGAGACTGAATCACCAACCGTGGAGCATACCTAGTCTACAAAGATCTACCTCCATGGGCTGAACCTAGGCCTCCCTGCACATATGTTGTAAATGTGCAGCTTGGTTTTCATGTAGGTCTCAAACATCTGGAGTGGAGGCTATCCCAAAACATGCAGCCTGTATATGGAGTATGGTCTTCTTAAAAAAAAAAAAAAAAACAGTTGTTCAGTTATTCATGGAATATTATTTTTTTTTATCTCTTGTATTCAGTTTGCAACTACTTCATTGAGAATTTTTGTATGTATGTTCATGAGGGATACTGGACTATAACTTATATATTTTTGTTGGGTTTACACTTGATTTCACTATTTCAATATTATTTGCTTTGTGAAGGAGCTTATTGTGGTTCTGAATTTTTTTAAACATAACTCAAAAAGTATTGCTTGTTTGAAGGCTCTAGAATTCTTGTATAAGTATATTGACCTTGGTATTTTGCTTGTTTGTTTCTTTTCATTTTATTCTGTTTGAATGCTTTTTAAATTTTTTTGATTTGCTGAAAATAAAAATTAAAAAAAAAAAAAAGAAAACAGATTTTCCTTATGTAATATATCCTGATCATAATTCCCCCAGTTCCTCCCACCTTCCCTCTCAACTGGATCCACTTCTATCTGTCTCTCATTAGGAAACAAACAGGCATCTAAGGGTATCCTAGTTATGGATTCTACTGCTGTGATGAAACACCATGACCAACAACTTGGGGAGGAAAAGTCTACATTTCACTCCATTTCCTCTAACAGTCCCTCACTGAAGGAATCTAGAACAGGATACTAGTGCAGGAGCTGAAGACAGAGATCCAGGGAAGGTGTTCTACTGGCTGTAGCATGGCTCTATCGCCAGGCATTTTTGTTATAGATAATCAGCTACACAGGAACGGCACCATCACAAAGAGCTGGCTTCATCTAACACTCACTAAGAAAACTATGCTAGGGACTAGGAGGCATTTTTCTACTCTGCTCCATCCATTCAGATAAGCCTATCCTTGTTTTTAGAAGCACATAAAATGGCCATTCTCAAAGTGGCTTCCCTATCATAAGAAAATATTTATATTATGAGCATTTTCAATCGTCCCTCCATTCAAAACCAACCTTATAGACATAAATTGGCCAGTACAAAGATAATAAGAAAAAGATAACACAACACAAACGATTGACACAAACAAACAGAGGAATGAACCCAAGAAGAAAGAAAAGCTCTTTAAATCACAACTGAAGAATCTCATAAATACTAACGAAGCCATATAGACACATAATAAGCCACAGAGCAGTGCGACTTTAGGCTCTGTGAGTTCATTAGGTCTTGTGTCATATGACTTGTTCACAGTGCACTTGATGGACTTCTTTCTGCGTTAGCTTCACCTTTCTCCTTTCTCTGCCAGCTGGGTTCCCCGAGTCCTGAGGGAGAGTTGATGAAGAGATTTGGAAGATGTCTTTTTAGAGCTGGGTGTTCCAAAGTCTCTCATTATCTGCATAATGCCGTCTGTATGTCTCTGTTTTTTCTCATTTGTTGTGGAGTGAGGAACTGATTGATGAGATAGCATGATAATAATTAGGGCATTTTTATTGCTACTTTTTTTTAGAACAGTATTTGATTTACCCAGGGTTCCTGGGCCATCTAGCCTCAAGTTTTATCACTCAGGCAGTATTAGGTATGGGTTCCAACTCCTAGCATGGGGTTTAAGTTAAACTAAATATTTGTTGGTATTCCCACATGCTTTGTGCCACCATTGCCCAGTGTATCTTGCAGGTAGGACACCATTGTAGATAAGGGATTTGTGACTGGCCTGGTGTTTACATTTTTCTTTTGGTAGCATTTAAAGTACCTTCCTGTGCCAAAGATGCTATCATGTAGAGGTGAGGGCTTTATATAGGCATCAGCTCAATTTGTCTATGTTCAAAGAAATCTGTATGTGTTGTCTACAGTAATGCATTCTTGACATCAGTTTGTGCACAGCAACCTATACTCTTGCAAAAACCTGGGTTGTTTGGGAATTCCTACTGGACAACTTTAGTCAATGACTCAATCAGATGTAACTCAATCCCTATCCTGAAAGCTGATATTGGTGCCAAAAGATGTCCAGTTGAGGCTATGTCTTCACCATTATTGGACAGTTTCATTTAGATTCTCTTCATATATGTATATTTTAGAAAGATTCTACAGCATTAGGTTTCCATACTATGCTCAAATGACCCTTGATTCTTTTTAGCTGCTTTCCTCAAAATTGATGTTAGCTATTTGTTTGCTATATATTGCTTTTATTTTGTCTAGGTATGGACCTTGAATTCCTAATCTCTCCAAGACTTTTAACATGAAGTGGTTTTAGATTTTGTCAAGAGCATCTAATGAGACAATTCTGTGATTTTTCCTTTGAGTTTGTTTACATAGTGTATTACATTTTTATATATTGTACCATCCCTGCATCCTTGGAAGGAAGCCTACTTGATAGTGGTGAATGATGGTTTTGATATGATCTTGTATTCGGTTTGCAAGAATTTTATTGAGTATTTTTGCATTGATATTCATAAGCAAAATTGGTCTGAAGTTCTCTTTCTTCGTTGGATCTTTGTGTGATTTAGGTATCAGAGAAATTGTAGCTTCATAGAATGAATTAGGTAGTGTTCCTTCTGTTTCTATTATGTGGGATAGTCTCAGAAGTATTGGTATTAGCTCATCTTTGAAGATTTGGTAGAATTCTGCACTAAATCTATCTGCCCTTGGGATTTTCTCTTTCTTTCTTTCTTCTTTCTTTCTTTCTTTCTTCTTTCTTTCTTTCTTTCTTTCTTTCTTTTTCTTTCTTTCTTTCTTTCTTTTCTTTTTCTTTTTCTTTCTCTTTTTTGATTGGGGTTTTTTAATGACTGCTTCTATTTCCTTAGGGGTTATGGGACTGTTTAAATAGTTTACCTGATCTTGGTTTCACTTTGATATATAGTATCTGTCAGAAAATTATTTATTTCATCTGGATTTTCCAGTTTTGTTGAGTAGAGGCTTTTGTAGTGAGGTAAGATCTGGTGATTTATTTATTATTTCAATCTTCTTGTGTGAGGGCACCCATCCATCTTCAAATATTTGACCCAGAATTGTCCTGTCTAGAAGACATTCAGGGACAAAATGGAGTAGAGACTGAAAGAAAGGCCACCCAGTGACCGGCCCAACTTGGGATCCATTCTATACTCAGGCACCAAACCCTGACACTATTATTGATGCCATGTTGTGGTTGTAGAAAGGAGCTTAACATGGATGTCCTTTGAGGGTTCTACTAGCAGCTGACTGAGACAGATGCAGATACTTACAGCCAAGCATTGGACTAGGATCAGGATTCAATCTTGGATTGTAAGAATTAGAGGAAAGACTAAAGGAGCTGAGGGGATTGCAACCCCATACTAAGAACAAAAGTGTCAACTAACCTGGACCTCTCAGAGCTCTCAGAGACTAGGCCAAAAACCAAGGAGCATAGTGGCCCTTGGAATTCAGTGGGAAATGATGAGCCATTAATCCTGTGGAAACTTGATGCCACATGGAAAAGGGACACTGGTGGGGGTGAGGTGGGTCAGGAGGTAGAGGAGCACCCTCTTAGAGGTGGGGAATGGGATGAAAAACTCAGGGAGAGGTACCAGGAGGGGGCAAGTTTTATAATGTAAGTAAATAAAGTAATTTCATAATAATAAAGAAAAAAGAGCCCCTGTGTTTATTGATTTTTTCCCTTTTATTCTTCTAGAAACCAATTATTTAAGCCTGAAGGCAAAGATGCTAACTCTTATTGAAGGTAACCAAGTCATCATCTTGCCAAAGCAAGGAGGCAAGACAGAGGGATCTTCTTTTGGGCTTTCATATGACAGGACTGCTTAGATAGCCTGTTCAATTTAAAACTCAATTCCAAAGCAAAGAGAGAGCCATTTCTCCTTAAATGCAGTGCATCTGACAGCAATATGACACTCTAAATCAAAAGGGACTATGGACAATTTCAACCACACTTAGAAGCACAACTTCTAACACTGTGGCAATTGCACGGATTTCAGACACTAAAGGAAGGCTTCTGAATCACAAGTTCCTTGAGTCTGCATTATTGGTTTAATTTTACTTTATTTTATTTCATTTTATTTTATGGATTTTACTGAAAAAGCATGAAGGAGTGAGTTGTTTTTACTTTAAGAGAAACCAGAGTTTATTACGAATTTCTAAAACAATTCAATGAGGCTAAATTTTAGCTACTTTGGTATGGTTGCTTTAAAAGTAACAATTCCAGGCTTCTGATGTTGCTATTTGACAAAGTCAGACCCAGGTTTTTGCAGCTGGCAAGAACAGCCTGAAAATGTCTTACCAAGTGAAATTTAGGTCATTTTTATGCATTATGTTATGCAGAGTCACAGACCTCAGAAAACACACTAATAAAACATCACACCCAGCTTAATGGCCTCCCCTCATTCAGCCCCATGATGATAAATGAAATGCTATCAGCGGACACCAAGTCCATTTCTTGCAGTCCATGGAGTCCAGGACTGTTGTGGCAGAGCAGGAATGTGGAGAATTGATTGTTCACATTTCAGAGGAAAAACATCCTGAACTTCTCAGCTCTATGCAGTAACCGTCCCTGTACTGGGAGAGACATTTAAACTGCAAACAGCAAACAAGGAGTGTGCAGAACCCTAGAGGGATGGAGATGAAGTTTGAAAAGACTCTTATAAACGAGCACCCAAGAAAGACCAAAAGCAGAACACCTTGGAGAGGAGAAGAGAGCCAGCTGAGGCATCCCTCACTTTGCAAAGGGCTGGTTCCTCAGACCTTCTGACAGAATCTCTCTATCACATGACTTTTTGCAAGGCAGGGACTTACAATAGGTAGAGATAAGATGGAGAAGCCCCTTCCACCCTCAACCCCGCTCTTGTGGCATTTGTGGGTGGAAGTATGATAAGAAAGTTAACTATCTGGAGTTATAAACATAAACAATGCAGCCCAATGAGCTTACCATATACAGCAATAACATTTGAATTTCAGATTCAAATTGTATATAATATATCAAAAATGCAACAGACAAGTTGGCAGAGTGGGTGGGAAGGAAATGAGGTGAAGGGTCTTCAGACTGGAGGCAAGACTGGAAGTGGAGAAATGGGGTAATGGTACAATGATCACGAGATTTTTATGCTGCCCCACCCCATTACTATGTTTTCTGAGACTGAGTTTCACTATGTTTTGCAGGCAGGTCTTAAACTCAATGATCCCTCAATATCAGCTTCTTAAGAGCCAGGACGACTGGTTTATAAAGACCATGCAGGGTTAATGTGGCACGCTGGGTATAAGAACCACAGTAATGATGCTGCACAGATCCTGTGCTGCTCATCTGGAGTCCTGTGCTCCCCATGAGGACTCTGGGATGAGCAGAGCTGAGGCACTGACCCTGCCTATATGATAGAGCTTCTGAGAAACAAGGAAGGTTGCAAGAGTTTTACAATGATCTTCAGCCAGCCAGTAACAGGCTGGCAGACAAAGGTGGGTGTTCTGCTGCTCAGTCATTGTTTCTCATTTAAATCTAAACAAATTAGAAGGTAAGAAGCTGTGTATAGATGAGCATCAATTGTACACACATACACACTCTCACACACACTCACGCATGCACTCACACACACACTCACACATATATACACACACACTCACATACTCACTCACACAAACACACACAAACACACACATACTTACACACATATGCATGCACACACATACACACACACACTCACACACTTACACAAACACACACAAAACACACACTCACACATACTCACACACTTACTCACACAAACACACACAACACACACACACACTCACACATACACACACACTCACATACATATACACACACTCACACACTCACACAAACATACACACTTACACACATATGTATATACACACATACACACACACACACTCACACACACATACACACACACACACACACACACATACAAACACACATACATGAGGTAGAGAGGATGGGAGAGATTTATATTACAGAGCTACTAGAATCCCATCCAACATCTGAACCAAAAACCATGGAAACAGAAGACTGAGGCCATGCCAGGTGCTTATTAGAAACATG